>OX422219.1:341689793-342289793 GCA_949130495.1 Sambucus nigra | reverse complement strand
CAATTTTACAAACCCTAAAATGTAAGACAAAATGAAGATATGAAGATCCCTCTCAAAAATGAGAGAAGAGAGTATTTATACCCAAAAATATCCCATGGCAAACTTGTAAAAAAAATGAAGAAACAAAAAATATCTACAGGACCGAATCAATTTGGAGTGTCCGAATCGATTTGGTCAAAGGGAACAGATCACACTGGTCCAAACCGAATCGATTTGGGGTGTCTGAATCGATTCGGTACCTACAGGTATGAAATCTGCAGCTTATCCTGTTTTACGAAAAATGCTGCCATTTCTTCGTTATAGCTCGGAATTAGGCACGGTCAGAGGCTACACAAAGATAACTCAGAGGGATACAACATCCAAGTAGACATGGGGCCAAAACCCAAATTATGAAATGACAAAAATGCCCTTGAATGTGGCCTTAAGTGTGAATTTAAAGTAAAAACCATCCTAAAAATGCCATAACTCCTTCGATACAACTCGAAATCTTGCACCGTCAGTGGCCACGCGAAGAGAAATAAAAGTTCTTCAACTTCCGTGAAGAGCTCGGGATTCAAACCAGAATGCTGAAATTACTAAAATGCCTCCGAAGTTGTAAAAGATGACGAAACCTTTCCAAAAAGCGTCCGAACTTCATACTAAGCATCCAAATACCTACAAAAGCTCAATTAACCCCTGCAAAACATGTTAACATTGAAATCCGAGGTTGTCTGGTTAATGAGCATAAGTATAGGGATTAAGATACCCAAGGGGGCTAATAAGACGTAGGTTAACGGGTGAAATACGCAATATTTTCGTCGTATCAACACGATTCGATTGTTTGCTTAATTTAGGGAACTAATTTTACACACACTCAAACCCAATCGGGTAGGGTTCATGCATCCCAACCCCTAAAAGTCTAGCCTAGCATGGTGCAATTAACAAAACCTAAGGTTTCTACGGTGTATGTAACTGAACTCGTGATGAAATTACTTCTAAAGAAGTATAAAGATGTAAAATCTACTGGGAATAAACTAATTAATAAATAATTGTTGAAATCAAATAATAGAGAAGATAAAGAAATAACCTTTACTACATAAATTGTAATTGAGAATTAACAACTAAAATTGTGAGCTTCTAGGGTTCTTCTCTACTTTCTCTCTCTAAAACTATGTAAAAAGAAGCTCTCCCATGTTTATGAATCATTTTGAATAAATAACCTCCGAAATTACAAGAGTTTTAGCCATGCAAGACTCTAGCTGGAAAAAAGGATAATTATAAAATTAAACCTATGGATCGGTCCGACTTGATATTTCGGTTCGGTCCGGTGTATACCGGATCGATTCATTTTCTCTTTATATCAGATCGGTCTGCTTCACGCAGGGTATACAGTGAGTTTAAGGGTCTAGACCAATTCGTTATTTATGGAACCCAGATCGGTCCGCTTCACCAATCTTATACAATGGACTTTAAAGGGACCGGATCAGTTTGTTTAGGATGAAATCCAGATTGGTTCGGGTCCTTGGGTCAATTTGTCTTCACTCTCTCATCAGTTTCTCATAATTATATCTCATCTTTCAAGGCTCATAAATTTTGGTTCGGGACTCGAATGTGGACGCTGTTTCTTCCTAACTCGAGGTCTTCAACTTTAATTTTGGGTCCTCATCCGGATTCCAACTAAAAATTACTCTTTTTCCCTTTTGACTTTTCTTCTTTTCTTTTCTTTTGGTTTCTTTCTTTCTCTCATGCATTAAATACCTGCAAAATTTATAAGAAATACACAAAATTCGGGGTACTTGTTAGAAGATGTCAGTATCACAGATATGAGATAAATCAACACATTTTACATCACTTAAGGTGATAAAAGCCTCTAAATTAAAGGAATTAATCGAAAGAATTTATGCCTAATCACTTATACAATTTTCACTAGACACTTTTTTAATCTATATCATTGGAGGAAGGCACTAACAACTGAAGAATGCTGCACAATCGCCACCAATTTTGTTCCGTGACCAATGTCTTCAAATTCTATTGGTCATAAATAGTTGTTTAAAGTTAAAGGAACTTTGTTCGAAGAATGGAACCTTCAATCAACCACAAAGGTCTATGAGGGAATCCTATAAGGTTGGGTAGGTGTATTGTATGGATATGGTGATCTAAATCTCAAAATAAATTTTTAAGCCATGGTACAAAAAATATATACTAACGAACAAAAGTTTTGGAAGCAATTTGAACACAAAATGAGTAAATAAATCTCTAAGACTTTATCAAAGAGAAAAAGAAAAAGGCTTGAAGAACTCAAAGAAGACGAGTGAAAAATTATGCTCTCAAATATTAAAGTGATTTTGATAAGAAAAAACTATTTTTTTAAAATATCTTAGTTTAGAAGAGTGTTGAAAACATAACTACATAGACTAGGGGTATGATATATTTAGGAGGATAATAGGTTAGGTGTCAAACTCTTAAGGTATCAAGTATTCACATCTAAGACTTTATCATCCAGAAAAGTGTACTTGGAACTATTACTAAGGATATTTTAAACAAAAATCTTCCAAAAAGTTCTTTCGGTGCACTATCAGACTCATTTTCTAGTAACATCGCTACAGCGCGGAAAAACTTCTCTGTAGTGAACCTAAAGAGAAGTATATCGCACCAGTAGCTAGAGAAAAAGAATGGGGATGAATTCTCTTGGCGAAGGCAGTTCGCTGCAGCGAAGAAATTCTTTGATGTGAAAAACTTTATGCGAGAAGCCCATGCAAGTTTACTGAGATTTTGTCCAGTTTTGCCTCAAAAGATTTTAAAAATATGTTTTTAACAAGATTCTAAGTATGTTTGTTCCAACTAAGAACACCCATACACAAAATACACGAAAAGATTCCATTTCTAAAAAAATAGATTTTTATATATGAATAATTAACAAGATTTTTTAATTTATGAAAAGAATATACATATGGGTGAATCTAACTCTGCTAAGTCTTATAACTTTACTAAGTGGAGTACTTAAGGTTCGACATGAATGATCAAGGTTGAAGTTGATAAATATTTTCTAGGTCCTATGAGACAAAGACTGATTTTTTTTTTTTTTTGCAATGAATTTAGACAATTATGTCTTATGGAGCCTTTTGACTCTACTATACTCTTATAATCCGACCCTTTATAGAATTTTGAGACAAAATTTAAAATGAAAAATTATAAGCAAATGAAAGAAATCTACCATTTTAAGACTCATATGGCCAAGGTCAAATGCGAAAATGGAAAGTTATATTTTTTGTAGGTAACTAATTACAACAAAATACTCAACTATGTAATGGGTCAAAATAGCCTTTTCCAAAGATGCTTTCTTATCGCACACTAGCAAACTCATGAAAGAACAAGAAAAGGAAAATATGATAAATACGAACATGTGAATATGAAAATAAGAACATGTAACATCATATTGATAAAAAATAACTTCCCTCAAGGCATATAATTGTTGTCAATAAACATGATATATCAACAATTAAATCTAAGAAACCTAACATGCTTTGAAAACTATACTCCCTTATCTACAAACTGCTCCCCCTTTCGTCACAGAAGAAGATAAAGGAAATATTTAAGCATATAATGAGATGAAGTAAATGAAGCTTTTAAAGAGAGTAAAACATGGTAATCATACAAATAAACATTTAATGAATCATATTATGAGTTATTAATAAAAATGAAGTCTAGGCAAAGTATAATCATGAAACTAATATGCCTAAAAATAATCAATTTTTACTACGAATGGAATGATGAAATGTATCATACAAAAGATATATGATGTACGATAAAATGAAATAAGCATTCCATTAAAGTTAAGAGTTAAAAGGATTACAAGGGATATAATCAAAACAAATCAAATCCAACAACCCTTAAACACTAAAACAAACAAAGCCCACAAAAAAAATACATTATTTCTTTTTTTTTTCAAAGTCTTCACAGTTCACATGTCCATAACACCATTACGAGCTTCCTGCAAGACGTCCTCAACATTCTTCACTTGAATGCCAAAGGTGTTATGGGAGTGATCATAGAAGGAAGAACTCACCAAACTAATAGAGGAAACTAGATTCCTAGAGTCTTCAAAGATGGACAATAATCTAGAATAAAATTGAGTAGACAATTGAGATAAGTAGAATCCAAATCATCTTTATCCAGGTATCGTTGACTATAAGCTTTTAATATTCATGAGCAGGAAAGAGCAGGTTGAAGGAAAACATGAGGTGGCATGGAAAGTCCATTGTAGTCAATAAACTAAGTAATTGGTTGATAGAAATATTAAATGGGAAACACTGACTCAAGCTTATCCAGAACTTCATCCAGAAGAATATGAACCTCAAACTATGAAATCAAGACCATGATCAATCGATCGAAGAGTAAAGCATGAGTTTTTTATTATCCAAAGTATGAGATTAAGTCCATGATCAAATTACACAAACAAATACGATCACTCTTTCCAATAACATAGAACAGTTGTTCATGTTTAAAAGATATGTTGTGAGGGTGGTATGTGGGAAAAACATTAGGGAACTATAATATTAAGAATGTCAAACTCCATATCGAGTTATATTAAAGGAAAATTCTAACCAGTCTAAGAAAAACAATGGTTATCACTAAAAAATGTAAGCACATCCTATTTAGGAGTTCACTAATAATCGATTTATAGGATATTGGGGTTACTTTTCTACCTGAACATGAAAGTGATTTCTTATCCACTTGGCATAAATCTTCAAATTTACTCCCCTTATGTTGACGAAAATAATTCTATCACCAAAGAAGTCTTAACCATCCACAAGCACAGAATAAAATTCTCTCACTATATTGGGTTAACATGATCTGATTTGAGAAAAAAACTACATTTCATTTTATTTCTCGCGTGATGTGGATAATATGAGTGTCAAAAAGTGAATCCAAATCAACTGACCTTTCCTAACGCACAGAGCGCTTATAAAAAAAGTTCATTAAATTATTGAATGAGTGGAGGAAGTCCCGACACGAGAATAAAATTTTGGAGCTATAATAAATAGACAGGAATACACACACTAAGACAACAGAGAATATGAATCATATGATAAATGGGAAAATCAAAAGATAAGCCAAGTATCCTATATTAAAATTATTAGAAAGAGTCTCTTGAATACAAATATGTCAAAAAATCTAACACATATAAACAAAAGAGTAGAAAAACCCAAAATTAGGAAATCAAAGTTATATACATATTCTAGAGAATTAATATTATCTCAATACAAGTAATATTATCAATCATAGAAAATAATTATCAAAATCTAACAAAACATCTAACACCAAGACTTAAGTCTAAAAATGGAACAAATCAAAATTCGAGAAGGATAACTTACCAAGATGATGGTTGACCACTCAAAAGAGGTTAAGAATACCTAAAAAGATATTCCAAGATACGAAGGTTTGAGGAATGTATGGAGGATCTATGGTAAAAGAGGGTTTTGAAAGAAAAAAGTTGGGTAAAAGTTGTAGAATCCTGATTTGGGCAACTTTAACAAACCTTGAAGCATCGCTACAACAACAAATATCATCGCTAGTTACGAGCTTCATTACAACGAAGTACCAGCGATGCCAAGTCATGACACTAGATAAAGAATTATGTGTGAAAAAATAACAAATATATCAAAAGGAAAATATACTCAATGATTTCTAAAATATAAGTAGATACATTGTAATCCCCAAAAATACCATTATTTTGATTAAACAAGCGTTCACAATATTAAACAATGATTATTCGTTATGTCAAATACTCTACACAAAGAATGATTTAGCATTCAAAGGCCAAAGGTCAAATTAAATCCATATAAAATATAGTGGTTCAAAGGCATAACTTGTTATAGGAAAGTGAATAACAATAGCATTAATCAATAAAATTACGAATAAAGATTAATGTTTGAACTCACATTTGAAAATTCTAGCTTTATGAAACAAAGAAAAAGCCTCATTTTCACTTTAAAACAAATAAAATTTTCAACTACCACTTTTTTCTCACTTAAATAGCGATTTATGATTAAAAACTTTTGCATCTCATATCCTTCTTGTTACTTAATTTTTGGATAGATAAAAATCTTTGAGACATTGATTTTTGAAACAAAATTTTCAACGTGAAAGATTTTGTGTATTCATTACAAAGGGTGGGAAACTCTTGCCAATATAAGTTACTTCTCAGAATTCCAAAGTTGGAACCCTTACCATATCGTCACTCATTATTTTGAAACATATATCATTTTTCAACTCCAACCATGATTATAAAAATCTCTCATACACAAAGGGTTAAAACTGACACCCCATTTCAAAACATCACATAAAACTTTTAATTTTTGGTAGAAGTAGAAAAAAAGTCATTTCGTTACATTTTTATTGAAAATTTCTCAAGTTATAGTGCAGTGTAAATTTCATGAGTTATGGAAAATAATCTAAAATATTCAAATTAATTTTCCAAGGCATTTTGAGGTATGAAATTCTAAACATAGACTATGTAATTCATAAATAAAGCCATTTGTACAATAACTAGGCATGTAGGTATGAGTTTAATAACATGGGATAAAATAATACCTACAAACATAGAAGACCAATATCGTACAAGGCAAAAACCTTAAGGTATGAAAAAAAAAAGATAAAAACCTAAAGAATAAAAGATAGAAAATAAAAAATGATGCCTATCAAAAAGAGTAAACCGAACACTGTAAATAATCTAAAAAGAATCATAACTATACTTAGTAGAGGATAAAGAGTGCGCTCTAGCACGATATCTCAAAGTTTCTAACTCCGTTATATATATGATGTATTTACTAATCCAAATAAAATTAATATTTAGAGGATCGGATTTTGGAACCACCTTAGGAGGGTCAAACTTTGTTTCCTTTCCCTTGAAAAACTTTTGGTGACTTTCTTCTTCTTATCCTTCATTATACATTGTAGAGGAAGGTTAAATCTAATAGTTTATCGAACATTAATCAAGATTACCAAGGTGGATTAGAGGATGATCAAGCATAAAAAGCAGGATCAAGGTTGATTGAAAAAATCTCATTCGAAGGCACTCCCAAAACAAGAAAGGTCGCTCGAAGGCATTCCCATAACAAGCAAGCTTGTTCGAAGGGACTTTTCAAAACATACCTATATTATGTACTTAGCTTATATTTGTTACCACTTGTCAAATATTTAGAACCTGTGGTAATGGTATTGAGGCTACTTAGTACCCGTGAAGGACCATGTATGGCTGGACGTGGGAGATCTCTCTCGCTCTATCGAGTGACTTCATTTCGAAAGTCTCATAGGGGTTTGGTTTACAGGATTTAGATCAGGGAAACATTGGGAAATAATTCCAACCACTTTAGTATATTTGGGCAAAACCTTTAACTACTAGAATAAAGTTATTATTCTAAAACACCTCTTCCCCAAGGGACCTTACTTGAGGGACTTTGTTAAAGCATCTCATTCGAGGAACCTTATATAGAGGAACCTCATTTAGTTGACAAGACAACATATCTTATTACCGCCATTTGATGTCTTTTATGACATAATGACTTTTGACATTTAGAATCTCGAGAAAATTGGCACGTGGGTGGGTTAATTCCTTAGACCATTAGCCCATTCAGAGGAATGTCCCATCAATTGTCACAAAGGACACCTTTGTGAAAACTTGTCACATCATAATTAATGAGAAAGAAATTTTGATAACCCAAATAGTGCTCCCGCTTAAATAAAATGTCCCATGCATTTAATACACCATCTTTTGCATTGAATGCATAGTACATTTGGCATTTAATGAGGTTTCAAAGACATTAATTCAAGCAAGGTAACTTGAATGACCTTGAATTCCTATAAATACTTTCACTAATCCATTGTTTGGTTGTGGAATTTTGATGTCTGATTTCTCCATACACGAGAGCTTCGTGTGAGATATTATTATTGAGTTTATCCCTTTGTTCTCAGATATTGGGTAGTATTTATTACTATTCATTGCACTTCATGACTGGAAGGTTTCTGTCTTGACTTTATTGTACCAAAGTGATTGTTCTTTCTCCATTTAACCAAGTTGGTTGTTGAGATTTATTTCATTTATTGTGATGTAAAAGTATTTATGTTTTATTGGTTCATTAAATAAAAAAATTTCATACTTAGACCATTCATTGCAAGTATTAAAGTTATTTACCGACAATATAAGGAATTAGTTGTTCTTTGGTCATTAATTATCATTCTAAAGAGGGTTACACCTTGTTGAATACTAACCGTATTTATCGAATCCACATCTCAAATTTGGCGACTCTATTGGAGAGGTATTCTCTTTAAGGAATGATTAATGGTAACATAGCGAAGAATATTGACTTTGTACATGAGGAAAAATGGGATTTGACTGTATTACCGAAGGTCAACATGATAGTACCATCACAGATGGGATTGACAGCTCCCATGATAGTAGCTAGTGCAGTTATAGGCCCAATACAAATGGATGGGTTAATGACTTTATTTGCACAGCTCATTAAAACCTCAGGCGCTCAAGAAGTATTGGATTTTTTGAGGGATCAAACTCTTTTGTGACACCACTGATGGTATTACCAATGCCTTTTGTCTCATGTGGTGTTATTGCTAAACAAAATGCCACTAACACAGCCTCTACATCAGTGGTGTTAGGCATTGTGGTTATTCCAATTAGCATAAATAATACGACTCCTATCACCCCATCAAGGGCTGCTTCACCTTTGGTGATGCTAGTTTAAACATTACGTCTTCTACCTAGTATAGAGTAAATAAAAAAGGGAAATTTTAAAGATGATGGTGACCTCTAAGGCTAATGAAGAGACATCCTCAAAAGAAGATGATTTCCATACTCCATACCTCGAGGAATACAACAACAAACCATACCTAAAAGGGTATGTCCCCCTCTCTTTGAGAAGTATACTAAAAGGGGGAACTCAAAGGAGTACGTGAAGAGGTTAGTTAAAAGTCTCAAGGGCAATTATAATGATAAAAAGTTGAGGTTAAGATAATTCTCTAAGTCCTTAACTTAGAAGGCATACACGTGGTACTCTCACTGTGTACCTGGTAGCATTTCATTGTGGGAAGATATTCACGATCAATTCATCCATAATTTCTTTCTTGAATAAGATGAGTTTACTCTCACCTAGTTTGCGGAAGAGAAACAAAAGACTGGAGAGGATGTGGTTACATACATTCGAAGGTACCATGAAAGGTATCTTGATGTTAAAGAAGAGACCAGAGAAAGAAAAATCTTACAAATTTTCATTGAAGGCTTACTTCCTGAGTATATTTTCCACATAATCAACTAAACTAGAGAAGATACGTTTGATACGTTTCTAAAATACGCTATAAATATTAATTTGGTGGTAAAACCATCACCATGCCCTGGGTTTCCTAGTTTGAAGTTGAGACCACCAGCTACTTCGGGGCGTGTGATGCCTTCCTAGGTAAACTATGCAGATAATAGGGATAGAAGATAAGAGGGTGTAAATAGAAATGGAGGATGAGGCAATAAGAGGAAGTTTAAGTAAATGGATGACCCACCCGAATTTTCTTATACGCTTGAAGAAGACCTGGATATTTATGAGCACATTGTTCGCTACAAATTTTATAGGCTAATGATATTTAGCATAGAAGAATCGGTAATGCATGACCAAATGAATAACCCAAGATTTCGTCACATACACAATGAGGTGGGTCATCCAACTAGTAAATTATTTTCCTTGAAGAGGCTCATTTATACACATGCTGAGAAGGGGGACATTCAGTTTCCTCAGGAAAATGTGAATGACAATCGCTTGCCAAGTCACGGGGATAATATAGCCAGTTCCTATGATGAAGAGGTGGAACAAAGCTTGAGAGAATAAAGGTTCCTCAAGGAAACCTTTGAAAAATATTTTGATAAATGTGCATTTGAAATGTCCCAACTAGCCATAGACAATAATTTATATGTTCGATTGACGATTTAGGGAAGCAGTGGGAGGCTTGCTTGTTGGGTGTTATGAATATAGTAATAACCTATAATGAACCGACATATAAAAATGTCTAAAAATTTTATGGGTTGGAAGAGGATCGTTTTGACCCTTGGTTGGAATGTGACACTATAGCACGATCGCATAAGTTCAATTGGTTTGTTAATCAAGGGGAGTTACCAGATAACTATAGATTGTAGGTCACTCGAGAAATTTTTGAAATTAAAAATAAGACTATGGCTCTAACATCTCATTGGAAAAGGACAATAACAAAGATGGTCAAAATAATCCTCTCTGAAGTCACTTTCTCAGAGGATAATCGATCGATTAGGTGTCGTCATAACAGGGCACTCTATGTAACGAAAAATTTGAATTGGTATAGTTTCAATCGAGTTTTACTAGATGGGGGAGCTTCCATCAACATTATGGCCATTGGATCTTTATACGCTTAGAGTATACTTGAAACAAGGATTATTCAGAATCCTCTACCTATATCGGGATATGACAATCAATTTTCCAAATCCATCGTCTATGTCAATGTAGGAATCATTATGGGGAACATTACTTCCCATAACAAGTTTCATATAATGGAATGTGAGTCGTCATGCCAACCGTTGGTAGGAAGGGTATGCATGCATAATCATGGGCTGGTACATTCTACTTAGCATCAGTGTCCTAAGGCGAACATCAAGGGAAAGAATGCGATAATTTGAGAGTCGAAGAAGCCATGTACATCTGAGGAGGAACATTTAGTCGATGTTGCATTTGAGACTGAGCTAGTTGAGGAAATTTTGGTGCTCACCAGATACACTAGTGGCACAAGAATGCCAATCACTAGGGAAATAGTGCATTTAGAGGTTAATTCGATTAATAATCCATATGAGCATGAGGTAGTACGAGAGGAAGTGAAGCTACCTAGCATGTCTAGGAAACTATGGGATGGAATGACACTAAAGATTGACCTAATTGAGCACTAATTTCAATATGAAAGTGTGCTAAGTTATTTTTCTATTAGAGAACTTGAGAAAAATTACAAGATGAGGAAGTATATGGAGGAAGCCCCTAGACAGTGAAAGAGAGTTGTGTTTCCAAATGGCAAAATAATTTCTAAGTTATAAAGGTGTGAGAAGGCAGCTGGAAGTTCAAAAGATGAGGATGACCCTAATTATGGATGTTTCTTAGTGGAAAACCAAGGGAACTTTATCGTGATTAACAACTATAATGTTTAAGAGTTTATCGAGGATGTGGAAGATGAGGAAGAATGCATGCAAGATAGACCAAGACCCTAGATTCAAGAGCTGGAACAAGTTGACCTTGTTGAAAAGGGTGATGATTCCAAACCAATCTTTGTCTCAAAAGATTTAAACGCAAAAGCAAAAGGGGATTTGATTGACCTGATTCGATATTTGAAGGATCTCTTCGCATGTAAGTACACCAAGATGGATAATATTGACAAATATGTGAGTTGTGACAAGTTGAATGCGATGACTTCATCTATCCCAGTCAAATAAACCACCCGAACATATAAAGTAGAGCTCGATCTAAAGATCAAGGAAGAATTCTAGAGGCCGCTCACAATAGGTTTCATTGCCGTGATATACCATCCTATTTGGTTATCTAGCATTGTTCCCGTAAGGAAGAAGGAAAAGAATCGAATTAGAATTTATGTAGATTTCAGGGATTTGAATCGGGCTTGTCCAAAAGATGAGTTCCTGCTACCGTCCATAAACAACTTGATAGCATCAATAACCATGAACAACTAGGTGGGCTATAACAAGATCTAGATAAATCCATATGATATGAAGAAGATTTCTTTTAACATTCCATTAAGTAACTTTATGTACATATTTATGGCTTTTGGACAAGAGAATGAAGGTTTTACCCATCAAAGGACAATGATGGAAATATTATATAATATTTTTCATGATATTGTTGAGTTTTATGCTAACGATATGATTATAAAATCCAAGAATAAGACTGCCAACTTGGAAAACTTGAAGAGGGTGTTCACGCGATGTAGAAAGTACAAACTAAAGATGAACCCTCTCAAATTTTCTTTTGAGGTAACTAGTTGAAAATTCTCGAGGTTTATGGTGAGCAGGAAAGGTGTGCAGATGGGCATAGACCAATAGAAGGCTATTCTCAACATGCCTTGTCTAAAAAGTCCAAAAGAGACGAAGAGTTTTCTAGAATAAGTTTCTTACCTAAGAAGATTTGTGCCTGGGATTGCTGACATCACTGACACTTTGATGGAGCTGTTGTGCAAGGGGACCAAGTTTGTTTAGGATAAGCCTCACCAAGAAGATTTGGAAAAATAAAAAAAGATTCTCACATCACCATAGACCATAATTACTCCAAAGACTAGTATACAATTACAACTCTATTTAACCTCCATAGCTAAATCTATTAGTGTATTGTTTTCAAAAGAAGTTGAGGAAATACAGAAGACTATTTTTTTGTGAGCCGTATTATTCATGGGCCTGAGGCCAGATACACTAGTATTGAAAGGAAATATTTAGACTTTATATTTTCCACTCCAAATCTTGGACAATATATGTTATCTTTCACAATTCACATTATAATACGATGTGATCCTATTAAATTTTTTCTAGCTCAAAATTTACTAATATGCAGGGCTACTAGATGGTTCCTTATACTTTCGAAATATGACCTAAAGTGTATAGCCCCTAGAGCCATAAAGATTCAAGCTTACACAGATATGTTAGAAATATTTTCCTCTGGGGTATTCAAACCATCATATGAAGAACTTCCAGGTGATGATATACAGGCCAATTATTTGGAAAGAAGTTTAGAAGAATATATAGGCAAAGGTGGCGAATGGGTTATTCTAGGCACGGGAAAAAAAGAAGTGTGTTTGTTATATAATCGAGTTTTTACAGTTCGAACAATGAAGCTAAGTATCAGGCACTATTGATTGGGTTGCTCGAAGCATTGCGAAGGGGCATCAAGTTACTCACCATCAAGGGTGATTCTAACCTAGTGGTGAAACAAGTAATGGGGGAATATGTTTTGAAGCACATGAGTTTGGCACCTTACCAAACAATAACCCAAAGATTGCTTAGACAATAACATAAGGTGACAATAAAAAGATATCCCAGAATGATGAACTAGCATGCTGATACTTATGCAACGATTGCTCAAAGGCTGCAATTAAAGGTGACCTGACAGTCATTCGAATAATCAAAAGGATTTCTATGCCAATTATATCATAAATTCTACCTATAGATGATAACAACGATTAGAGAGGAAAATTAGTAAAGCAAATTGATTTGAGAGATGGACCATTGATTCTGGTTGAATTGGCTTAACACTTTATTACTGTTGCAAACATATACTACAAAATATCGATGGTTGGCTATGAAGGTTGGTCCATAAAAAGTTGAAAAAAGATTGAAAGAACCCAGCCTGGATAGTTGTGAGAGAACCAAAATTCCACTATACTGAAGGTTTCAGAGAGAAGGATACTTTTGGTCTATGATATAGCAAGATACGACGGTAGTTCAAATAGGTTGTGATAAAGGGAAACTATATTACCTGCTTATCGAATGTAATTTTGTTGAGGAACCGACTAACTGGAGATAACCATACATTGGTATATTGGTGGAGGGGGTGACTCTAGTAGATAATGATGATGCCACCAAGATAAAGCGTAGGATTCCAAGATATTATATTAAAAAGGAGTAGTTATATCGAAGAGGGTAATTCAACAGGCCTCTGAGGAGTATCTGTTTGGAGGAAGCCAAAAGATTTTGCATCAAGCTCATGAGCTAGGTAATATAGGGGGAGTAAATCTATATAACCAATTAATAACTCTAGGGTATTATTGTACAACTATGAAGAAATATTCAACTAAGTTCATTACAGAATGTTGAGCTTGCCAACTCCATAAAATATGATCCATACTCCTTCAGTGGACCTACACTCTCTTAACACCATTTCCTTTTCACAATGGGGTGTTTGACCTTATTAGTTCCATCAACCCTTCTTCCAGGGGCAAGATCTAGATATTTGCCACTGCTGAGTGCTTTCCCAAATAGTCAAAAGAAATACCTCTGAAGAGAGCCACAACAAATGTTGTTCTATGGTTCATGAAGGATTATATTATATATCGATTTGGCATCCCAAAGGTGTTCCTATCTGACAAATAGAACCCAAATTATGAATAGTGAATTGAAATTTCTCATAGATAAGTATTACATTATTCACCATAAGTCCACTGTGGCATACCCTAAGTGCAATGGGGAAGACAAAGAAACCAACAAGACTTTAATGAATATCTTAGAAAAAATATTAGAAGTTTTCCCTAGGATATGAGATGACAAGATACCAAAGCTTTTATGGGATTATATAATAACTAAGAGAAAGACAAATGGCTACATTCCTTTCTCTTTAATTTTTGGTGCTAAGGCAATCTTGCTAGTTGAATTGAAGGTACCTTTTGCCTAATACAACTTGCGGAGTATGGTGCTTCATCACAGAAGACATGTGGAATTAGAAGCCTTGGACAAGCATAGAGATAATGTGACAAGGAATTTCTAAATGTATAAGAATCATCTCTCAAAATCATATGACCAAATGGTAAAATAGAGGAAATTAAAAGAAGGGGATCTGGTGTTAAAAGCTTGCATAAGGAATATTATAGGTCTTTTGCTCCCAAAATTTAAAGCTAACTGGGAGGGACCTTACATAGTGCACAAATATCATGATTCGGCGTATTGTGAGATATCCAAAATTGAAGAGGATGTGACATTTAAGATCAATAACAAGTGGCTCAAAATCTACCACGTTTAGAAAATCCTTAGTTGTTACATTGTTAAGTAAATTTTATGTTCACGATGGTTAATATAGATCATGTTCTTGGACATCCTTTGTACAGAATTGTCACTTCATATATAATGGGGTTACACAATGTTCAAACGAATTTATTCAATGTATGAATGGAAATAAGAAATGACAAAATGAATATAATGGATAATGGTGCAATGGAAAATTAAATCGATATTTCATTAAATGTAAAAGTTTTACAAAAAAAAAAGGATTACTGTCTAAAAAATACAAGGCTAAAACCCCTAGTTATTATCTGGGTCATCTATGACGACCCACGAGTTGGTTTCATCAAGCAACCTTGGATAAAAGACTGATAGAGAAAATACTAACTAAGTTTTCTCATTTGTTTGCTCAATCATTTCCATCTCATAGTCCTCCATCTGCTACTGTATTTTCTCTAACTTTGCACCATCTTGGGACAAGGCCTGTCACGTAGGCACCACCTTACTTTCACCCTTAGTTATCTCCGAAGAAGGTTAGTTATCTCTTCATCCAGTTTAACTTAGGTCCTCGTGCTAGCTTGGAATTTCTCATAAAAGGTAGGTTGGTCAATCTTCTTGAAAGACTTCAAAATTTTGGCCAACCATGTGATGGTAAAGTCATCATTAGTTAGAAATTGAACTTTGCTAATAATCACTTTGATCTTAGAGGAGTCAAGTGATTATCGAGTCATGTTCATAATTTCACTCAACACGGTGGCCAAATCAATAAACCTACACCCCATCATGAGTGGTACGGCTTGAATATAGTGAGAGTCGATTGTGGAAGAATGAATCTTGAGCAACCTATGTATAAGCTAACACTAAAGAGTAGAAATAATGTGGGGAAAATCCCTTAGAGTTTTCCTCACTAACTCAAGGGGATATGTCTCAGGCAACTAAAGAGTATAAGCATTCCTACTGGTAGATGGTAGATCGTTGGTGTTCAAGGCCCTATCTTCTTCTTCTTAAGGAAGGATGGCTGCGCAAGGTTGCACCTCAACAGTTTGACCAGCAGTTTGGATGTTTGGTTAGTAGGATGGAGCATTGATAAGATCAGGGGTGATAATGACTACTTCCTCCTGAATACCCTCAGAGGGTAGCTGATTCACGAGAAAGGAAAGTTGAGAAGGGGAAATATCGGGCTCCTCTATCACTACTGGGGTAACTCGAGCAAGCACAACCTGAAATCAAATGACAAGAGTCAGATGCATCAAATTGACCAATCTTCTAACTAAACATGGTTGTTAAGTTAAAGTGTATTGTACTGGGTCACAACTGCTTAGCTAAATACATTTGGCCAATATAAAATTCCCATCGCATATTTTGTGATTGGTTTTTAAATCCAATTGTATTGTACTGGGCCATAACTTCTCAGCTCAATACAGTTAGCCAATACAAAATTCCCATTACATATTTTTCGTTTGGTGCTAAGTTTAAGTTTATTGTATTGGGTCACAATTGCTCACCTCAATATATTTGGAAAATATAAAATTCCCACTGAATATTTTGTGATTGGTGCTAAGTTCAAGTGTATTGTGTAGGGTTATAGCTACTTAGCTCAATACATTTTGGCCAATATAAAATTCCCATCACTTTTTTTGAGTTAGATGCTAAGTCCAACTAAACTATATTAATCCCCAAATTATTTATTGAACAAGTACACATTTCCAGTTACTTGTTAAAAAAAATACCATTTGTATTCTGATTGACACTTAGTTCTCAAGTAAACTGTGCTCATTTGACCCCAAATGGTTGCTCGAATAAACATGCTTGACCACATGGTTGCTCAAATTTTGATTAAAAAAAAATATATGGAGAAACATATACCTAGTTTCCTATGCATGGTTTTCCTTGCACTAGATACCTCAAAGGAAGGTTCCTCAATAGCTTATTTAGTCACAGTAGTTTACTCAGCATGAGCTTCCTCAACTCCCCAAACATTCCCACCTTCCAAGATAAAAGGACCAAAAAGTTTCATAAAAACTTTCTCATTGATGATGCCCTACAAGTGTTGATTTGGTCTCTAGATAGAGAGCCTGCTCAAGGTCGGCATGTTCAAGAGTATCTTCCTTCAGCATAGTTAGAGAGGCATCCTATATTCAAGATAAATCATAATTCAAGAATCAAGCAACTTATAATAACTATAAAGAGTTACAGGAAGGAAAAGGTACATTGCTCCTAGATATAGGATCAATAGAAGTAATAGGTTCAACAACCAAGGGATGTCTAACTTCATCCGACCCTGGTTTAAGATCCAGCTTGCAAGTAATGTTCGCTTGACTTTGAAGGAATGGTGAGCCAGGGTTATACCCTTTACTCATGGACCTATCACCCGAAAGACCACCCCATTGCCCCAACGAGGAATAACCCAGTAACATAGGCTGATTGGTGGCATAGGATGGTCCATCAAGAACCAGCTGGTGATGTTTTTGTTATTATTATTATTGTTGTTGTTGATGTTACTGTTATGATGTTTGTTATTTGATGGAAGAAATCTGGGGGTCAACCCCTGTTGTATCAATCAAAAAAATAAAAGACAAGCAAAAAGGAAGTCAGGAAAGTCCAAACCACCATTTAAGGGTGAGAAAATATCTATGAAAAGGTGAGGCATTTTTATAAGTAAAATAACGGTACCTCGCATTCAAGGGAATCATCAAGTATGATGTAATATTGAGGAGGGGAAGATGCTTTCTCAAATATGTACATCCTTCGAGCTTACACGAATGATGCATCAAAAGCATCTACACAATTTTCTCTTTTTCCTCAGCATGAGGCATAGCTCCACGACATGGATCTGCATTAGATCTCCGTCTTTTATGGCCGCTTGAACTAGCTATTTCAATAAAGGAGAGACCCTATAGGACAACTTATCCTCAATAAATTCTTAAGAAGCCACAACTCCGTGGTTATAGCATCTATACAACTTTTAAAAAGTTGTACCACATGGTTCTCAATATCGGGACAGTCCCCTTGGAGGATGGCATAAACTCTGGGTGAGTGACCTTAGCAGTTTTCTTATTCTTTTGTTTCTTCCTGTGAAAAATAGCTGGTTCGGATGAAGGTTCCAAAGAAATATCACCAACCTCATTATCTTGGGAAATGGTGGGAGAATACTAAGCTTCCTCCAATAACTAGGAGTTAGAAGAACCTTTCTTCTTTTTCTAAACGGATTGCTCTATGGGTCATAGGGGTGGTATCTTATTTGTCCTAATTTTGTTGAGAGAGTTCATTTTAAGTGTTTAATGGTCAAGAGAACAACCCTTCAACCTAAGATTTGTGAGAAAAAACCTCTCAACACTTGGATACACAGGGTGATGAAGGACAGTCTTTTTTACCTATGAAAGCTGGTTCAGTAAAAATATCGTGAGTTAGATTATGGATTTACTACCTTTTAATATTTATGAGGTAATGACCATGTTCCCTTGTAACTGGATGAGAAAGTTTCCACGGTCTTATTCAAAAATATTTCCATAGGCTGGAGAGGAGTTGGCAGATTTCTCTAGCTGGGTATAACTCTGAAGAGGCATACTGTGGTCATATCCAAACTGGACAACTACCCTATGGGGAGAATAAACAACATAAAAAACTTCCCACTATTTGAATGAAGTAAGTAATGAAGGAGTCAGGACGAGGATAATGCCAGTGGAAGGACTTTTTCGGGTAGAAGATTCATCGACCAAGTCTACTGGCCAATAAAACTAAACAAAAAATTTATTGGTGTAATATTGGGTTGTGGTGGCATAGGGTCGAATGCATAACTCTTTAACATTATTTATCAAATAGATGAGGGGTTTCCTATGTTGTCTATGGCTCCACACAAAAACACAAGGAACCTTTAAAGAGTGAGAAACTAGCAGCAAGCCGAAAGGAAGAAAGTTGGGAAATCTTGAGTAGATGAAAGAATTGAGTAATTACGTGTTGGAATAGTTAAAAACATAAAAAATGACTAGCTAAACTTACAGTTTCAACATAAGTTATATCCATCTAGGTATAAACAGAACCTGAACTGATGGGAGCTAGTGTAATTTTAACACCCATGGACATTCGAATAGTCATATTTATCAAGTCCCTCATTGGGCAATTATGAGTTCTCCCAAGCATGAAGATCCTAGAGACGACAAATAAAATTTAAGTTAGTAGCTTAAGGGGATCACCAAAACCTTCCTTAGTTGGGGACAGAGAAGCAACTTATTTTCCTTTAGGATTGGCCTTAGCAAGCTCCCTCGCTTGGCAGCAGCTTTGTCCTCTACAAAATAAAGACATCGAATCAGTTCACTAAATGTGCGTTTGTTTGAGCCGCCGATGAATTTGTTGCAGACTTCCTCTAGAACCTTCCTTATTTTATCATCGTCCTTAGAGGTAGCTTCGTTGAAGAAAGTTTAATTCTAAGAAGCCTCCTAAGATCTCACAAACATCCTTTAGAGTGATGGTAAACTCACTCCACGCTACCACAAAGGTATGTGACTTATAGTTCCATCGAGAAACCAGTAATTTTAAAGAACTATTTGGTTTGCTCAAGCTAATGCTACCAAACCACGCGGTGCTTAACAAACCAATTTGGGACAAACGATTGACATAATTGTCATGGATGTATTCTGTCTATGGTCCTAAAACCCCACAAGAGCCACTAGGGGACTTAAATTCTACATTTAAGTAAGGGAAATTCCCTTACTCTATGAACCGAGAACATACGCCCATTCCTTTGTTTCCTCATTTGCTTCCACGAGTTAGTGAGGAGTTGCCCTGGTAGTTTCATGGTCAAGGTAAACTACAGTAACGTCCCAAAAGTAGTCTTCGCTACCAAAGAAAGTATCATGGCGGTGCTTTCCCCGTTAAAATTGATGTGTGAGGGTGGTAGGAGAAGCGCTTATGGAGAAATGGGTGGCTTTAGTGATGGGGGCCATCTCAATAGTGACCTATGAAGAAAAAATGACAAAAATGAAGGTAAGGGACGAAGAAAAAGACAATTAAGGTTTATAAATACTAGAAAATAAAAAAATATGGGCTTTCTCCCTCTAAGAATAGTCTTGCTCTATAAGTTATTTGAATCAGAAGAACTAATAAAGAAGACAATCCTTTTTTTATAGAGGGAAAAAGTATATTGAAACAGAAGTAGGGGATAGTCATGCACACGTGGTTTTGTGTGTCTATGAAGAAATAATCATTACCTCTTGTTGAAACACACACGAAGGAAACTCGCATAAAAGCCATGCACTAACCCTGGACTTCCACGTGTTATAGCGTGGGAAAATGGATAGATGCATTAACTGCGAGAAGACTATTTGATGACGATCTCTTTGAGGCTAAGTTAATATTTGACATTCCTTAGTAACTTAACGGGTTTTGAAAGAATTCTAAAAACAAATTGATTTCCCATGTGTGAACGTGGAGATTCAAAATTACTTTAAAAATAATAGGTGCTTGGTAGCTGGGATTATGAGGTCAATCGCACAAATGCTCGCTCAAAACAAAAAAATATTTGTTGTAGCATATGTTCACATTCTCATTTTAGTGTACACTAAAATGATAATTCTCTTTTTAGTGAAAGCTCACTCAGATGAAAGGTTTTATTTAACAAATGTCTACCCAATAAATGGTTATTCCAAGCAGTTTGTATTATAGGCCGAAGGTCACTCAAAGGAAAACGGTGATGTTTCGTACAGATATTGCTTTATGACTAAACAAATATCCCAAGGAATGGGAAAATGTAGAGGGATGTTAAAGATAATGGTTGATCAAACACTAATAAATCTTACCAAGGTGGATTAGAGGACGATCAAGTATAAAGACATGGACCAAGGTTCATCGTAAAAATATCATTCAAAAGCAATACCATAATAACAATGGTCGCTTGAAGGCACTCTAATAACAAGCAAGGTCTCTCGATGGCATTACTATAACAAGAAAGCTTGTTCGAAGAGATTTTAAGGAACATGAAGCAACTTAATAAGTGTTTCTAGTGCATGCTTCTATCGACTCAAGTGTAAGCCGATCGCTCAAGTGATATCTCGGTAAACTAGATATCAAACATAGGGACTAAGACGTGAATACGTAACGAAGAATAAGGTACGACGAATAACATAAATGTTTGACTCACAAAAATAAGAATAAAAGGTGATTGTGATGAGATTACGAATTTTTACTACAAAAATAAGAAAAACTTAACTAAGTTAACTACGTATGCAAGACTTAACAAAATACGAATTAATTAATATGAATGAGTAAATTAGGCTGGACTACAATAACCCGATCCCTAGTACGTTTACCGGATATAAAACTAGTTGTGAATTAGATAATTAATTAAACTACATAATTTATTAATTTCAAGCATTACATATATGAGAGTACTAGCCCGCGTCATACATAATCAAGAATAGAAATAAAGCGGTGTTAGAATAGATGATATGTGTGTCGTACTCTTAAACATCCCGGTTACCTAGGGCAAACAAGGTTAAAAGAACTACTATGGTTGTGATAACTGATCAACACGATTCAATCATTTATTTAATTCGGAGAATTACTTTTATATCCATGCAAACCACATTGGGTTGGGCTCATGCATTTCAACCCTTAGAAATAAAGTCGGACATGATTTTGTGAAAACCAACACAAATCATAAAGTCGCATGCGTTGAAAATCATAACTACGGTAGTTTTAAACATGCATGGGAGATTTAGAATCCCAGAAAAATAAAGGAACATGCAATTAAAAATCACTTGAAGAACAAAGAAGAAGGAAACGAACTTGAATGATGAAAGCCTTGAATTTAACCCTTTAAAGTGTAAATCTTCTATGCATAAATGAAACTAGGGTTCTTGAGTCTTCTCCTCTATTGTTCTCTAGCCAAAACGGATTAAAACAATCTTAATAATCAAACTATAACATTACAATTACGATTTGTGAGAGTCCCATTCCCCTCAAACTTTTTGGACCAATCAAAAAGAAAATAAATTTCCGTGCATCAAGCCCCTCGAACTAGTTCAAGGGTACATACGAAACGAGTCACCCCCAAACCAGTTTTGCCTGGGGTTCTTGTACTCTTTTCTTGCTTTACACTTAGAATTTTTCTCTTGTTTTCTTCCCAATCTTCAACTTTTCATATCTCTTCCACCGTAGATCGGATTCGGGTGTCATTTTTTCTAGTATTTTTGTAACTTTGTCATCTTCGACTTCCCAGTTGCCCCACTTCTGGACAATGGTTCCAGAATTATGAAAATTTCCCTAAGCTCCATTTTTCTTGGTTTCTTTCATTGTTTCGAGTTCTCTTTCGCACTAACTTGTATGAAATACCTATAAAACACATACGAGATACACAGAACACAAAATACTTGCCAAAAAGGGTTAGTATCATAAATGTGAGATAAATCCAAGCTAATTACAATGAATGGGATCATAAAAGGACTAAAATTAAAGGGATAAATGTGAAGAATTTATGCCGAATCAAACCCCCTAGCTTAGAACATTGCCCATTCCGAGCAATGTAAAAGAACAAGATTATGGGATAATGAACTCACAAAAACATTAATGGGATAGAATACCTTTTCGCGGGAAAACGATTGTATTCAGCATATGCAACAAGCCCTTAAACCCCTAAGTTACCCTAGTAGGACGAGTGGTGTGTCATGAGCGTTCGAAGTAAATATACCCACAAAATTATTTTACGACTCAAACAAAAATAAAAATACTTAAAAATTGTACAATTTAAATTCCCCAAAATTGATATTCAATAGTCTCAAATTTTTTTGGTGTGCGAAGCCGAGAATTTAACCTCTAATTTTCATTGATTGATCATTATGTTACTTTCCGAAAATTGATTTTTATTCAATTTCTCACGGATGCTCTCAGAACGAATCAATCGGAATGTGTCTCTTTCTCTCGCTGTGTCTGATTTATAAGATTAAATGTAATGGAGTACAAATTCACGCCCACAAATTTGAAAGAAGGAATTTTTTTATGGTGAAAAGATATCATCATCGGATTACGGTTATTGGAAAACGGGAAACATCGTCTCTTATTCAGACAAATTAATATCTCTTATTATCTTTTCGTGTCTTAGCACTTTACATGACAGAAAATTGCGCAATTCGGATTCGGTTAGGACTTTTTCGGGTTGTAAGGTGTATTGGGTAAAATTGGGATTGGTTGGGAAGGTTAGAATTGGAAAATCTCCCTTTGATGCCCGCTAGTGTTTTTTCGGTTTTTTGCTTATTTTTCTCTTCTTTTTCTATTTTCACATTTTTCTTTTCTTGCTATTTTTGTTGAGCATTTTTCTTGTAATTTTTTTGTTGCCCCTTTTATGCACTTTTTGGACGTAATTGATGAATGTTCAATTTCTACAATTTTGGGCTAAATGGTTTTTCGGGTTATAGACCAAAAGGGAAATTTTCATTAGGCTCAAATTAGGGTGCAAAGGAAAAAAAAATCACAACTTTTTTTTGGCTAATATTTCTGGGTTAAACAAACGAGGAACTATTTCATTGTCCAAATTACTAATTATGTTACCATGTGCGTCCCGAGATGAATTTAGTTTAGAGATATTTTAGCGTGTTTTTCAAGAAAATATTTCACTCATTTTTTGTAACCAATCAAACAAACGCATAGACATCCTTAAAGACTTATTTAAAGCTAAATAGAACTTTGAGTTAATCATTAAATCAGATTGATTTAATTACTCACAAAAATCGATGGGCTCAAATGTAACTGGGTTGATTAATAACCACACTTATTCGTAAAGTCATCAACTTTTGCTCAATTTCCATCTTTGGTCAATTTCGGTTTATTGCATTTTATTTTTACAATCTGAGACTTTAAACAAAATTTTTGTGATGTTTTTGAAAATTTAAATTCCAATTTTTATTTATTTTGAAGAAAAATATTTTTGGCTTTTTCCAAATTTTCAATTTTTTTTGGAAATTTTGGAAGTTTTCTAATTTTTGGGGGCATTTTGAAATTTATGAAGTTTTAGAAATACGCACTTGCCACCCCCCGCCCAACTTAGACCTTTGTATTGTCCTTATCATACTCCTCTTCCTTGGGAACCTCCCCCATTTGGATGTTGGGGTCCATTTCCTCTTCCTCCTCGTCCACATTAACAGGAAACATGGGGCGGGAAACCCTCATTTGGAGCTCACTTCTAGTGGTGGAAGTCTCCCTAATCGAGCGAGGAAATTTGACCCGCAATTGTGGGTCTTCCACCCCGACGTCAATCATAATTTTCGTGATTAAGCAGGCGTAGGGAAGTGCCGCCTTTCCGTAATCATCATATGTCTCATGGAGGATGTCCTCATAGAAAAGTTTGTCCAAGTTGATTGTGTTATGCGGATCAAGGAAAAAATAGAGAAGGTTCTCATGCCTTTGCCAAACCACCGAATCGCTGGTGGTTTGAGGGACATCCCCACGCGTGATGAGGTGCACGTAGTGCACTGTTTATGAAAGTTGAACGATCGAAAAGGAATCTTGGATTCAACGCTCCCCCAGTGCCATACGCTCAATGCATTTAGTTTTGGTGTGCATGGAACCATTTTTGGGATACGCAAAAGGAATGGGGAGAATGACCCCTTTATCGTTCATCTTGCACTCGATGATGGTGGCTAAAAAAATGAATTTGGATTCCATCATAATAGGCTTCATGGAGCGTTGGAGATTTCCAGATGAGGGTGGCATAAAAATAGCAAATTTTCGCTTCAAATACACGATCACTCATCGGAGAGAGGAAATTGCACCACCCTTGACGGTGGAAAAGTGCAGTGACCTTATGGGGCGGCTCTTACCATATGACTTTTCGCTCAATGTGGATGGTGCGGACCGACGTAAAGTAACGCTCAAACCAATGGAGTTCTTGAGTTGACTAGAAACGATGATTGAACCCCTCGTCGAGGATGGTCGAAGAATTGTATTTGCATGGGCGTAATTTTATTTAGTGGAGACGAGGCATGGTGAGACAGAGAGAGAGAGAGGGGGGGGGGAGATGGCTGGAAAATATGGGAATTATGAGTGAGAGTGGAGAAGAGGGGGTGAGACTGAATTTATAGGTGTGGGAGGTGAATTTTTGTGGGAAATAGAGGGGATGAATGGAGGGAAAGGTTGGAGGGAGGGGAAAGGTTTTGTAATTGGGTGGGAGTAATTGTGGGTGGGGAGGGGGGGAATTCATTTGGGGGGAAGAGTTTGAAATAGGGATGAATCTAAAAAATGGTGGAGCAGAACCGCCAGGCACCCCGAACACCTGTGAACTGGTTCGACCCCGAATCAGTTGGGCCTAGGGTTCGGGTAAACATGATACCTCAAAATTCCAAAGAACTCAATTATCTCAGTCGATAAGTGTTATCAACTCCGTTATCACTTATTTAAAATAGCTCAACATCTCCGAAACACTTGAAACCATCGGGGCATCTCAATCTAACTCTCAAAATGTGACACACTATCCCGTGCATGAAAATTCAACATCATGCTTAACCCCTTTTCCTTTAATTTTTTCCATATGACATTTCCGAAAATCTAAACTACCTAAAGATGACTCAACACGCTAATATACAACCTTACTCACCCCATAGGAATCGTGGGTATGACGACCTCACATTTCAAGCTCAATCAACCCCGTAAACAGGGTCCGTCAACCAAATGATGCCAGCTTCTTCAACACACGCCTATAAATATGGCTTTAGGAATTGTCCATTAACCTTGATTGTGCCCCCTCCCCCCCACCCCCCACCCCCGGGTTGGATCTTAGAATTCAATTGCTCCATGGGGGAACATTTCTTTCACTACGAATGGACCCGTACACCGTGAACACAATTTTTTGGGAAACAAATGTAGGCGAGAGTTGTAGATAAGTACTTTTTGACCCGAATGAAACTCTTTGCATCGGATAATTTTATCATGTCCGAGTTTCATCCTTTCTTTGGATATCTTAGAATTCTCATACACGGCATTGCTCATCTCTTGCAACTCATTAAATTGAAGCTTACGTGCTTCACTGGCCTTATCCAAATTATAATTCAACCTCTGAATTGCCCAATAGGCTTTGTGCTCGAGCTCCACGGGGAGATGGTAAGGCTTGCCATAGACAAAGAGAAATGGGGACATTCCGAGGGGATTCTTGTAAGCGCTCCGATAAGCCTATAATGAATCATTCAATTAAAGGGACCAATCTTTTCAGTTAGGATCGATAGCCTTTTCAAGAATGTTCTTAATTTCACGATTTGATAGCTCGGCTTGCCCATTAGTTTGGAGATGATAAGTCGTCCCAACCTTGGGGATGACTCCATACTTTCTCATGAGTTTTTCAAATGACCGATTACAAAAGTGTGTGCCATTATCACTAATGATTTCTTTCGGAGCTCCGAAGTGAGAGAGTATGTGTTCTTGCAATAACTTAATCACCACCTTATTGTCATTAGCCTTTGTAGCTATGGCCTCAACCCATTTCGACACGTAGTCTACCGTGACTAGGATGTATAAGAAACTAAAGGATGGTGGAAAAGGGCCCATGAAGTCAATACTCCAATAATAAAAAATCTCAATGACGAGTATGGGAGTTAATGGCATCATGTATCATCGGGTAATGGCTCCCATCCTTTGACATCTATCACAAGATTTGCAATACACATGTACATCCCAAAAAAATTATGGGCCAATAGAGACCGCTTTGAAGAATGTTAGCCGCCATCTTTTTCGTCAAAAAATGGCCTCCACATGCTTCCATTTGACAAAAGCGGATGACACTCATAATTTGTTCATTCGGTACACAACATCGGATGATTTGGTTAGCAAAATATTTGAACAAATACAGATCTTCATAAAAGAACATGCGCGACCAACTAAGGAACTTCTTTCTCTCTTGGAGAGTCCAATCGGAAGGAAGGGCTCCCATGACAAGGTAGTTAACTATATCCGCAAACCTAGGGAGAGAAGAAGTGACAAATAATTTCTCATCCAAAAATATTCATCTATGGGTATGGGATCACTAGGCACGTCAGATGAAAGCCAGGACAAATGGTTGGCAACGATGTTTTCTACTCCTTTCTGGTCTTTTATCGAGAGATTAAACTCTTGTGGAAGTAGGATCCACCTTATGAGGTGCGGATTATCATCTTTTTGGAAAGGAGATATTTAAGAGCCGCGTGGTCGATAAAGCAAGTGATTAGCGAACTGACGAGGTAAGAGAAAAATTTATCTAAGGTAAAAACTACAGCTAGCAATTCCTTCTCTGTGGTGGAGTAATTGATTTGCGGTCCGTTTAACGTCCAGCTAGCGTAATAGATGACATGAGATTTCTTATATTTTATTTGGACCAAAACAACCCCTATAGCAAAATCACTCGCATCACACATAATCTCGAAAAGAAGGGACCAATTTGGAGCTTTCATGATGGGGGCGGAAACAAACATGCATTTTAGTTTATTAAAAGAACTTTGGCATGATTCATTCCACTCAAAGGGGGCATCCTTCATAAGGAGGTAAGTCAAAGGTCTAACAATGGCACTAAAATCCTTAATAAACCTTCTATAGAAACCCGCGTGGCACAAGAAAGAGGGAACGTACTTTATTGAATTAGGTGGGGGAAGCTCGGCTATGACATCTATTTTTTCCCTATCAACTTCAATTCCTTTTGAAGAAATGATGTGGCCAAGAACTCTTCCTTCGATAACCATAAAATGACACTCATCCCAATTTAGTACCAAGTTCTTTTCCATGCACCAGGCTAGTACTTTTTCAAGATTCGTAAGACAAAGGTCGAAAGAGGGGCCGAAAATGCTAAAGTCATCCATAAAGACCTCAAGACCTCTCTCAACCATGTAGCTAAAGAGATTAAGCATGCACCTTTGAAAGGTTGCGGGCGCATTACATAATCCAAATGGCATCCGTTTGTAGGAAAATGTGCCAAAGGGACATGTAAACGTCATTTTCTCCTGATCAAGTACATCTACCTATATTTGTTATATCCAGAATAACTGGCAAGGAAGCAATAAAAAGGGTGTCTCACTACTCTCTCTAGAATTTGGTCGATGAATGCTAAGGGGAAATGATATTTCCTTATGCCCGCATTGAGTTTTCGATAATCAATGCAAAATCGCCACCCGATGGTGGTACGTTGGGAAATTAACTCACCATTGGCATTTGATAAGCACCCAAAACTGTACATTTTATACCCCGAATAGTCGTACTTTAGTTGCTATTTCTCGACAATATGGGTCTTATGTGCTTAAATGTTTATCATGCAGGTTTAACGTCAATTGCGGTGTCAAAAGCTATATTTCAAGGCAATTGCGCATTTTATGGAGCTAATACCACTTCCGTACCCTAACCTAAGCCTAAACCCTAGCCTAAACCTACCCCCGAACCCCGTGTGTGTCTAATTTTCCCTTTTTATTATTTTTTAGATTTTTAATTTGAGTCTTTTCTATTTTTAGGATTTATTTTAGAGTTATTTAGATTTTATTTTCTATTTTATTTTATTTTTATTAGTATAATTTTATTTTATTTTGATTTTTATTCTATTAGTTTTTAGTTTTAGTTTTTATTCTATTTTATCTTATTTTATTAGGATTAGATTTTTTATGATTTATGTATTTTTAGTTTGATTTGATTTTGCATTTTCTTTTTAGGATTTTTTTTTTTAAGTTTTATTAGATTTTATTTTAAGTTTTATTTTTTATTTAGTCTTTATTTTATTTTTAGAGTAGGAGTTTAATTTTAGGATTTTTAGTTATTGTAGTTTTATTTTTATTGTTATTATATTTTATAGGTGTTCAAATTAAACACACACAAAGACATACCCTATACCCACTTTCATATCCTACACACACATAACTCACCCACACCTCTTACCCTACAACCTCACCCACACATTAATCCTATACACCCTCATCACACCCGACACCCACCTACTTCATCTTCAACCTCCCATTTCTCTCTCATCACCCACCATTACCAATCACAAAACCCCAACACCAACAAACCCGGTATCCACCTACTCAAACCCCCCCGTCGCCGGACCTCAAGACCCACCGGCCGCGCAGCCCCATTTCTCGCCCAGCCGCCTTACCCCAGCCCCTCCAATCTTCGAACTCCCCTCTGCCGGCGGTACCTCCCTGCTGTCGCCTCCTTACCCCCTTCTTCCCTCCCCACGGCGACCAATTAACGCCGGCAACAAACCTCGGCCCCACCTTCCTCTGTCACCGTCGGACTTGCAACCCGCCGGAGATGCTTGCTACCCCGATCCTGTCGGCGAAATCCCACCGCCGGTGGCACCCTTGACCAACTCCATCTTTCTTACCCGAAAACAAACCCAATTTCCACCTCGACTCACCCTCTTCAACCTCATACCCATTTCCTAAAAAAAGCCAACAAAACCCATCTCCATGCCCTTGCACGACTTCTTCAAATCTGCCAAACCAAATTTCCAAGACCAAGTCAAACCATTTAACCAACTTGTCCCTTTACCCATTATACCCCCTAACCAACCACTTTAAGCCATTTTCCTAAAATACCCCACAAAACAAATCAGATTTTATCCTCACCTCATCTAACCCACATGCCCTCAAACACACTCACACCCCATGCTCCCCTCACCATTCCCATGCACACCCAAGTCAATTCCCAAAAGTACCCCCATGCTCCATGTGCCTACTATTTAAAGAGGATGAAGACCCATTTGAAGAGAGGATCTCAAATTATTTTTAAGCTTGGTGTGATAAAATTCTCCCCACCCCTCTATGTTGAGTATTTGCATTTTTAGCAAATACCTCAATATAGAGGTGTGTGTTGAAAATTATCTCTTGGATGAATTTCACCCCACCCATCTATTATGAATTTTTTCATTTTTAGCAATTATTTCATAATAGATTGATGTAGTGAAATTTATCCCTTATGGGAGATAAATTCTAACCCATTCATTTATGTTGAGATTTTGCATTTTTAGCAATTATCTCAATATAAATTAATGATCTAGAATTTATTTCTTTGGGTGAATTCTAATGTACAATTTTATAATTTTAGGATTTGCATTTTTAGCAAATCTCTTTTATTATTTAATTGGCCATTATGAATTCATTCACTATCCTTTTTAATTTTTAGTTTGTAATTTTTAGTTTAGATTCAATAAATACATGAGTGAGGGATTATGATTGAGAGATTTTGGATGTGTAATTGAGAGATTAATGATGAAATTGAAGATTCAATTCGAATTCAAGGCTTAAATGGGTTTGATCTATTCCTCTCTTTTACTTTTAGTTTAATCATCTCATGCTTTCAATTATGTATCTCATATTTTTGGATGATGATTATTGAGGACTAATCTCCCATTTATGGGATGAAATTTTGAAGCTCTCATGAGTCCAATTTCGTTAGTTTACTTTTTAGCTCAATTTTATTTACCTAATTTTTATTAGCTTTTGCATCTTAATTAGTAGTTATAAAAATTAGTATAGTTAGTTAGTTAAAATATTCCCTTGAAAAATTCATAAAAAAATAGAAAAAGTAAAAATAGAAAAAAATATAATAAAATGCAAATGAATCTATATATATGTCCTCTCCAATTTTGTGTTTCACCCTTAAGATATGGATTGACTCCCTTACTTACCCTCTACACTAGTTTTGTTATAATTTTGTAGGTTCAAGGGAATTTTTTATGGATAGAGAAGTTGCAACAACGACAAAATCTATAAGAGAAGTAAATTTTTCTTTTTATCAAATGGCACCGTTGCCGGGGATTTTATCACAATACACCGAATTTTTCTTTCTATCAAATGGCGCCGTTGCCGATCTTTGGAGCTTGAAGCACTTGCGAGGATTACCTATTTGTGATTCATTTGTATTGCACTTTTTATTTTATTTTTTTGTACCATTTTTTTTATTTGTTTAGAAGGCTTGTATTAGGACCTTATTACTTGGCTTGTATTGCGGTGCTTAGAGTCACCTTTATTTTATTTTTCATTTTTAAAATTGTAATAATTGAAAAGCGTGATAGGGAAACCGGACAAGGTAGAGAGAGGGCGTCCAAAGGCGAGGATTTAGAAGCCTCTCTACCTTGGATCGGTAGGACTCCCGGGGACGACTGAGATTGGCGTATTCTCCCCCCGGTCGACTAAAATTTTTCGGCACCCCACGGCCTAAAAACCGTGGGAGGTACATTTCTTACACCCTCGCGCCTCTCCTGTTAGCGAGTCAATTCTTTTGTGTGCTCTTGTGTGCTCTTATTTGATTTTATTCTCGCATTTATTTTTGAATGGTGTGATGAATTAATTAATTAAGACCTACACCCGGTCACTCACGAGAAGGGATTTCATCACCCGACTCACTCGCTTATCACTGTGTGCTACCCTAGCCATCATTAAATTTAAAATCAATCAACTAGGTAGCCCACTAGGAGAATATTTTTGCAAAGGCGATCACTAAGATATTTCCGTGAATTTTTATCGCCCGCGGACTTAATTAAAATTTGACTACCCTTTCACTAAATTCAAAGATAAAAATTGGCTATGTGCTAGTTAGGAAATTTTCTTGACTTGTATGTGTGTCCAATTCCATTTTTCGGTAGTCGATGTTAGTTAGCTCATCAATTCTAAGAGTCCATATCTTTTCCCCAACTTTTCTTCCAAAAAAAAAAAAAAAAATCCAAAAATATTTTCTTCCTTTAATTTTTTAGAAAAATCCAAAAACATTTCTTTCCTTTTGAAAAAAAAATCCAAAAATATTTTTTTTCCCACCTTTTCTTCCACAAAAAAATCCAAAAATATTTTCTTTCATTTTTATAAAAAAAATACAAAAATATTTTCTTTCTTTCCTTTTTAGAAAAATCCAAATATATATATATATATATATATATATATATATATATATATATATATATATATATTTTCCTTCTATTTCTTCACAAAAATCCAAAACATATCTTCTTCCTTTATTTTAATAAAAATTCAAAAATATTTTCTTCCTTTCATTCTCTAAAAACCCAAAAAACCAAAAAATAAAAAAGGTCGTGTTCGGTGTTTCTTCACCCTCACCCTTGTCAAATTATCGAACAAGACTGACGCTTCAGTCTTGTTTGGGGGTGATTCTCATCACCCAATTTTCTGCCGCCCCGCGCCATCATTGTTCTTTTCCTTAGGGTGAGAATGGATCGGTCTGGCTGAAGACGTTAAACTTAGCGCTACCGGGAGGCAGCCCGTGTTTCTTGTACTAGTCTCATCCTGTTTGGGGGTGGTGTTTCACATCACCCTTTATTTTGCCATGTTTGTAGACTTGTACACATTTTTTTTCTCTTATCATTTATTCAGGTTTATTCTTGGCTTCACATGTCCACTTCATTAGCGATTCATTCTGGTAATCTCTTTCCTACCTTATGCTCTCAATTTTAAAAATCATTTTACCTAACATCGAGGACGATGTTCCTTTTTGTTTGGGGGTGGGGAATTTTATCAATATCGTACCTCTTTTGAAAATTTTAATTTTTGAACCTGATTTTTAAAATTTTGCGCAGTTTCTTTCATCTCAATCGTTGATGTGAATTTTCAATCATCCATCTTTTAAAGTCTAGGAATCAAGTTAGAGAATATTTTTCTAAATAGCTTATGTAATACGTAACAAGGCATTTTGCACTATGAATTCCTAGACCCAACAAAAATTTTCGCACTTATCACGTCATTACGGTAAGAGTTGAAGAGTACTACAATTCTAAAGAGAACCTTAAGGATCACTAGTAGAGACTTTAGCCCGTGAGGTTTGTGCCTTTCACCCTTTTTGAGTGTTTTACGCAATCTCCGAGTCACAAGTTGATTCAACTTCTTTTGGGTCCGCACTTTAATTGTCGTATGATCTCATTATCTTTCATAAAATTTTGGCTTGATCACCGAGAACGACATCACTTTCGAGTTGTAAGAAACGCGTGTCTTAAAATTTGTCCCGATCACTAGATTTTCACCACACCTTCACTCATACACCAACTAAATTTCATTTATCATACATTCATACACCTTCCATTTTCCATATCATCACCATATACCATACCGCCCATTTCCATATCCACAGAGAATAGTGTTGAAAGTAAAAGTAGAAGATCCTTCATAGAGAGTGTTTGCATTTTTAGCGAATATCTCTCCCAAAGCCGATTCAGATGGAGAAAAATTTGATACAAATCTATGTTGGGGTTATTTGTATTTTTAGCAGATTTATCTCATACATTGATGCGTATTTGGAAAAGAAAAAAATATATATATAAAAATAAAAAAAAAAGTAAGTAAAAAAAAAGGAGATGATCTATCATAGAGAGTGTTTGCATTTTTAGCGGATATCTCTCCCAAAGACAATTCAGATAGAGAAAAATTAAATACAAATCTATGTTGGGGTTATTTGTATTTTTAGCAGATTTATCTCATACATTGATGTGTATTTGGAAAAGAAGAAAAAGAGAAAGTTGCAGTCAAGAAATAAAGACATTTGTTCGTCTATGAGTGATACACTCTTCTCAAATATCCACCATCCATCCATCATATCATTATCCCATCCTATCCTACCTACCTCATCCCAAACAACCCACATCATCATATCCTTCCTATTTCATTTCATTTCCCCTCACCCAATCATCCATATATTCCCCTAGGTGTTCGGGCAAATGAAAGTCAGCGTGGTGAATAACTCGACGTTCTCACTATAGTGATTAGCATTCTTTCATGAGATCAATTTTATTTCTATATGTTCGTTCTTTCTTATGTGTGTGTGAGACGTTTGAACTTGATTACATTTACTCACCTCCTCACACACAAGAGCGATACACTGACCCATATCTCGAGAGTTCATTTGAGAGTGATATATCTAGTGAGATTTTAAGTTGAAACGTTGATTCCGACAAGGCAATCTTGGAATTACTTTGATGATACTCGACCCGTTTTGACTGATTCACACTACACACGTTGAGTTCTAGGAAGGATGTGCCTTGAGTATTTACTTAGCTTAAACTTTTTACATATTCTAGCTTGTATTTCTGAAATCATTTTTCTTGTGATGGATTGTGCGATTCTTCTACGTCTAATAAGAGATTGACTGCCCTTCAATAAATTTTTGCAAATAAGAATTTTGTGGGTATATTCCCTGCAAACCCTCACGAGACACAACTCGTCCTGTAGGGCAACCTATAGGTTTAAAGGCTTGTTGCACATGCTAAGTGCAATCGCAAGTGCCCGCGAAAGTGGTACACTTTTGGTTTCTTATCTTTCTCTGTCTCTCTATCTTATTTCTCGAGGACTAGCAACGCTCTGTTTGGGGGTGGTGTGATAAGCACCCAAAACTGTACATTTTATACCCCGAATAGTCGTACTTTAGTTGCTATTTCTCGACAATATGGGTCTTATGTGCTTAAATAATTATCATGCAGGTTTAACGTCAATTGCGGTGTCAAAAGCTATATTTCAAGGCAATTGCGCATTTTATGGAGCTAATACCACTTCCGTACCCTAACCTAAGCCTAAACCCTAGCCTAAACCTACCCCCGAACCCCGTGTGTGTCTAATTTTCCCTTTTTATTATTTTTTAGATTTTAATTTGAGTCTTTTCTATTTTTAGGATTTATTTTAGAGTTATTTAGATTTTATTTTCTATTTTATTTTATTTTTATTAGTATAATTTTATTTTATTTTGATTTTTATTCTATTAGTTTTTAGTTTTAGTTTTTATTCTATTTTATCTTATTTTATTAGGATTAGATTTTTTATGATTTATGTATTTTTAGTTTGATTTGATTTTGCATTTTCTTTTTAGGATTTTTTTTTTTAAGTTTTATTAGATTTTATTTTAAGTTTTATTTTTTATTTAGTCTTTATTTTATTTTTAGAGTAGGAGTTTAATTTTAGGATTTTTAGTTATTTTAGTTTTATTTTTATTGTTATTATATTTTTTAGGTGTTCAAATTAAACACACACAAAGACATACGCTATACCCACTTTCATATCCTACACACACATAACTCACCCACACCTCTTACCCTACAACCTCACCCACACATTAATCCTATACACCCTCATCACACCCTACACCCACCTACTTCATCTTCAACCTCCCATTTCTCTCTCATCACCCACCATTACCAAACACAAAACCCCAACACCAACAAACCCGGTATCCACCTACTCAAACCCCCCCCCCCCCCCCCCCGTCGCCGGACCTCAAGACCCACCGGCCGCGCAGCCCCATTTCTCGCCCAGCCGCCTGACCCCAGCCCCTCCAATCTTCGAACTCCCCTCTGTCGGTGGTACCTCCCTGCTGTCGCCTCCTTACCCCCTTCTTCCCTCCCCACGGCGACCAATTAACGCCGGCGACAAACCTCGGCCCCACCTTCCTCTGTCACCGTCGAACTTGCAACCCGCCGGAGATGCTTGCTACCCCGATCCTGTCGGCGAAATCCCACCGCCGGTGGCACCCTCGACCAACTCCATCTTTCTTACCCGAAAACAAACCCGATTTCCATCTCGACTCACCCTCTTCAACCTCATACCCATTTCCTAAAAAAAGCCAACAAAACCCATCTCCATGCCCTTGCACGACTTCTTCAAATCTGCCAAACCAAATTTCCAAGACCAAGTCAAACCATTTAACCAACTTGTCCCTTTACCCATTATACCCCTTAACCAACCACTTTAAGCCATTTTCCTAAAATACCCCACAAAACAAATCAGATTTTATCCTCACCTCATCTAACCCACATGCCCTCAAACACACTCACACCCCATGCTCCCCTCACCATTCCCATGCACACCCAAGTCAATTCCCAAAAGTACCCCCATGCTCCATGTGCCTACTATTTAAAGAGGATGAAGACCCATTTGAAGAGAGGATCTCAAATTAGTTTTAAGCTTGGTGTGATAAAATTCTCCCCACCCCTCTATGTTGAGTATTTGCATTTTTAGCAAATACCTCAATATAGAGGTGTGTGTTGAAAATTATCTCTTGGATGAATTTCACCCCACCCATCTATTATGAATTTTTTCATTTTTAGCAATTATTTCATAATAGATTGATGTAGTGAAATTTATCCCTTATGGGAGATAAATTCTAACCCATTCATTTATGTTGAGATTTTGCATTTTTAGCAATTATCTCAATATAAATTAATGATCTAGAATTTATTTCTTTGGGTGAATTCTAATGTACAATTTTATAATTTTAGGATTTGCATTTTTAGCAAATCTCTTTTATTATTTAATTGGCCATTATGAATTCATCCACTATCCTTTTTAATTTTTAGTTTGTAATTTTTAGTTTAGATTCAATAAATACATGAGTGAGGGATTATGATTGAGAGATTTTGGATGTGTAATTGAGAGATTAATGATGAAATTGGAGATTCAATTCGAATTCAAGGCTTAAATGGGTTTGATCTATTCCTCTCTTTTACTTTTAGTTTAATCATCTCATGCTTTCAATTATGTATCTCATATTTTTGGATGATGATTATTGAGGGCTAATCTCCCATTTATGGGATGAAATTTTGAAGCCCTCATGAGTCCAATTTAGTTAGTTTACTTTTTAGCTCAATTTTATTTACCTAATTTTTATTGGCTTTTGCATCTTAATTAGTAGTTATAAAAATTAGTATAGTTAGTTAGTTAAAATATTCCCTTGAAAAATTCATAAAAAAATAGAAAAAGTAAAAATAGAAAAAAAATATAATAAAATGCAAATGAATCTATATATATGTCCTCTCCAATTTTGTGTTTCACCCTTAAGATATGGATTGACTCCCTTACTTACCCTCTACACTAGTTTTGTTATAATTTTGTAGGTTCAAGGGAATTTTTGATGGATAGAGAAGTTGCAACAACGACAAAATCTATAAGAGAAGTAAATTAACTCACCATTGGCATTCTCGACCAATGTCATTCCCGACATCTTTGGGACGACTTGTATAGGACTCACCCATTTTCTAGCCGATATTGGGTAAATGATACCCGCGTCCAATATCTTAATGATTTTCGCTCGCCCTATATATTTTGTAGTGGGGTTCAATCGCCTTTACATCTCCCTCAAGGTCTTTACGTCCTCCTCGAGGTGGATTTTATGGGTATAAATGAAGGGGCTTATACCTTTTAAATCAACTATGCACAAACCAAAAGCACTTCGGTGGTTTCTCAAAATTGCTAAAAGTTCACCTTTTTGCTCTTTATCTAGGCTAGAGGAGACAACAATGGGAAATGTCTCATCCTCTCCTAAATAATCGTATTTTACATTGGAAGGTAGTTTATTTAATTCAAGGGTGGGAAATTTTTCATGAGAGGGAACCGTGCATGATTTCCTCGGTAGTAATTCCTCGAATCTACAAACCCAATTTACATCTCTCACATCCTCATCGGATGCGCTCTCTTCTAATGCCGCTCTCCACTCTCCTACCTCCCTCTTGAAATAGTTGTACATCCCATCTCTCTCACTACTCGAAATAAGGCATGCTTCTAAGTCATCCCCACAAAAATTTCCCTCTACGTGCTCCTCCACTACCTCCTTGATAAGATCCACTACATGAAAATCATCCTCATCACTCGCGCGCCTAGTGATGTTGAAGATATTCGTCTCTAAGGTCATGTTCTTGAAAGTGATTTTCATTTTCCCATTTCGAGTGTTAATCAATGCGTTAGCCATAGCTAAGAATGGTCGGCTAAGTATGATGGGAACGTGATAACTAGAGGTGATGGAGGGTTCCGTCTCCTAAATGATAAAATCTATCGGGAAGTAGAAGGTGTCAACTTGGACATCACGTCATCAATAATGTCTTATGGAATATTCACAATATGATCCATGAGTTGGAGAGTGATCTTTGTGGTCTTGAGGTCCCCCAAATTGAGTTGCCTATATATGGAATAGGGAAGAATATTAACACTCACCCCTAAATCGAGTAAGGCCTTTTCTATTCGATTCTCTCCAATGATGCACAAAATGGTAGGTGCACCCGGCTCTTTAAACTTTTTAGAAGGTTGTTAAGTAGAACAAAGCTCACGTTTTGTGCTAGGAAGACATTATTTTTCACCTTTAGCCTTCTATTCACCATTAATAAGTCCTTAAGGACTTTAGCATAGGCGGGAGTTTTCTTTATGGCGTCGAGAAAAGGGAAATTCAACTTCACATGCCTAAAGATATCTCTAGCACGTCATCATGGGGGATTCCTTTTTGGGGAGGAACCAACCATTGAGGGAAGGGAGCGGCGGTGGGTGGTTTCACTACGACTTCAGACTCACTAGTGTCATCATTTCCACTCTTTTTCAAGGGGGCCTCTTCGACCTCTTTCGTGTCGGGAGAAACCTCCTTGTCCTTAGGTGTGTCATCGAGGGGAGCTGATAAATACTTCTAACGCATTGTTTTGCCCAAACGGCATAACCCGAAACTCATACGATCCATATCCCATCAGAAATGCAGTCTTGGAAACATCCTGCTCCCTAATACGCAGTTGATGATAATCGGACCATATCTTCGAGAAGTAGGCTAATCCTCTTAGCTGATCAAATAGTTCATCGATTCTAGGCAACGGATACTTGTTTAGTATCATGACTTTATTAAGTTCCCGAAAATCTACACACAGTCATAAAGAACCGTCTCACTTCTTTATAAATAACACTGGGGCACACCAAGGTGGCATACTCTTGCAGATAAAACCCTACCCCAAAAGTTGTTCTATTTGGTTCCTGAGCTCCCTCATCTCTACTGGAGCCATACAGTAAGGCGCTAGAGCAACAGGCCAAGTGCTCGACACTAAATTAATCACAAACTCAATCTCCCTACTGAGAGGTAATCTCGGTATCTCCTGGAATACATTTGCAAACTCACAAACTATCGGTATTGAATGAGGGGATATTACTACTCTCGTAGAGGTCTCCTCCTTTATGTAATACAAATGAGTAGATGACCCTCCTTCAGAACGAGGCATCACCACTAGGATCATCTCATGTCCCGAAATAGTAAAAATAATGCACCGGCTATAACAAGCATTCATAGTCCTATATGCAATGAACCAATCCATGTCGATAATCAAATAATACTCGAGCATGTCCAATACATGTAAATTCGACGATAAAAATAGACTCCCAATATCTATACTCACACTATGACATATAAAGAAAATAGGCATCCTATTACCCATCGGTGAGTCTATGTAAGTAACAGTGTTGTTGACTGCATCTAGTAATCCTACGGACCGAGAAAATCTGGTGGAAATAAATGAATGTGAGCACCCTATGTCAAATAGAATGCACCCTGTAGACCCATAAATAGAAAACATACCCTTAATCACAAGTGGTGGCTGCTGAGCTGCTACCTAATGGATGTTGTACACAAACCCATATTATCCCTGTTGTGCTAGAGCAACTGGAATGCCAGGTAATGCTATCACCTGAGCTGGATCTAGGAGAGAGGCTGGTGGAAATACTGGTTTCTGTGGCTCCTGACGAGCTCCCTACTAAGGAAATTTTCCCTTATCAGGGCAATCCTGTCTCTTGTGGCTAGTATTTCCACACACGAAACATCTTCCAGTAAACTTTCTCTCTTATTTTATCCACGTTGTCCCGAGCCTTGACGGTCGTTACCGCCTCTTCCTTGGCCCTTCTTCTAGCCCTGATGACACTGCTTCCCTTGCCTGTTGACTCCCTCTCCAAATCAAAATCCTCTGGATTGTAAACGTTTAGCATAATCCCGAGTATGGGAACCCTGTTCCCCCTGGTGCTGCTGACTCTGACCTGGCTATATCTCACTAGAACTACCTCCACTAGTCTTTACCCTAGTGGCTCGACTCAATCCCCCGCTCGTCACCCTTAAATGTAAGCGCTTATCCTAGAAGTGGATCATCTCAACATTAAGAACATCTGCGTAAGTATGTAATGAAAGATTGCCTAATAAGTGCTGGCGAATCTTCCAATTCAAGCCATCTGTGAAAATATGAATTCTCTTTTCTTCAGTAGGCACCTCAACTGGCACCAAATTAGTCGTCCTAGTACATTCTTCTTCACACTTTGCCACTGTCCTCCCCTCCTGGGTTAAATCGAGTAATTTTTGTCTCATTTCAGTCTGGATGGTGGAGGGAAAGTATTTACGGTTAAACTGAACCCAAAAGTCCTCGATAGTCATAGTATCTCTCTCCTCGGCGGTGGTAATATCTTCCCACCACTGCAGAGCTTCCCTGACTAGCTTAAACGTAGCTAGTATCTGACATTGAACCTCCGTGCATTCAAAAATTCTAAAGTGCCTCTGGATGTCCATCTTCCATAGGCTAGCAGTCACGACGCCCTCTAAAAAGACTCCCTAACACGTTCCCAAGCAGTTGGAAACACCTGCCCTAGTGTGGGTGGCACAGCTTGTGCCTATTGAACAATAGCTAAAGCTACATTAACTACCTGAGCAACAATGGAAGCAACCTCCGCAACATTCATTATACCCTGAGCTGGGATAGGTTGAGGTGCATGTCGAGGAGGCATCTGGAATGAGAGAAAAAATTTCATCAGTATTCAATTTAAATTTCAAAGAATAGATGAAGATCGTATATGTGCAAATAAGGATACAACAGTCCTAATGATAGGTCTTTATATCAAGGGATGCTAAGATGAAAGCACAATAAACCGCACAGATTATAAAAGACTCCAGAACCTGATGCTTTGATACCACCTGTAACACCTCGCTCAATTAAATACCGGGTGATCAGTCATATACCCAATTAAAACAGAATTTAGAGTAGGTTCATTCTTAGCATCACTGTCGAAAAATATTTTTTTTATACACCTAATATCCGATTAAGCAGGTGTTAAAACTTTTCAAATTTGAATATAATTAAAAATTCCACTTTTGAAACATAACCATTTAACATAATCCATTCACACAATAAATAACAACTGAGTAATATCACAACTGAATTAAATGTAACTGGAATAAAACTCTCTAGTTAAATATCTCAATATAATAAACTCTAATAAAGCCAAATGTATCAAAAAACTGACATAATACATTATTTGATTGGGATAGAATGGAAATACTAAAATCCACTTGGAGGACAAGCCCTAAAAGAAAGATCAACTGCAAAGTATGAATCATTGAATATGAAAGAGTCTAAATAAAGTACAAAACTCCATAGCATCCATAGCTCGTCAAAAATCTTAGTCCTCTATGGTTGACGTCCCTGTGGCTTGACACCTGATATAGGCGATACATGAGAGAAGATAATGTGTAAGAAAATGGGTCAGAGGCCGATGTAAAAATAGTTTCGAAAACATCAAGTGAATAAATGTATATTGAATAATTGTTATATACATGTTATATTATCATACTCTCTATTAACATTCTCACCTCTCATGTAGAGTGCACACCTAACATACCTCTAAGTAAAACTAGATACAGTTCCCATGCTAATTTGTTCATATCAGTGCCAACTAACAGTAGGCCATATCTTTCCCACGTATTTCTCTCGTAATACAGGTAATACATATATGTGGTAACAATTTTTATGCAACACAAATAAATACAAGAATGTCAATTACCAAGGAAGAACAAGGAATGAAAAATGACAATCGCACAACAAAAGATGTACGTGGTTCAGCAAAGATGTGCCTACGTCCACGGTGGTGCAGTCGATATTATTTCTATATACTCCGGAGAGTGGTTACAGAGAATACAACTTGTCCTTTTTCCCTGAACCTAGGGTTTAATGTATACATGTACATTTAGGTGAGTGGGGGTGACGGGTTCTCCCACGTCTTCCATCCTTCCTATAACTTCCCTTCAGGGGAACGTGGGAAGAGACCGAATCAAAATAAGAGGTGGGGGGCATAGACTTTGGGCCGCCAGAAATGGGCTACTCATCTAGGCCCATGGTATTAATTCTGGGTACCCACAATTGCCCCTAAGTTTGTTGGGACATGTTAATGGGCTCAATAAATTTAAATGATTAGCCATAATGGCTTTTTTGCAATTCTTCGGAAACTGTGAAGCTGATTTTGGCGGCACCCGCTTCGTATCTTGTGCACTATGATTAGCAAAATTCGAAGGTTTCTTTTTCTATCGTCGTTCCAAGTTTTCCAGCACTTTCTCATTCCTTGTGAGTTCTAGCACTTCGTACCGTCTTCTCTCAATCTCCATTCTCGTTGCTTTTCTTGTCGTTTGGGCTCGTGCTTCTTCATCGTTCGAATTGGTCTTCTATCTTGTAAGTTTTATGTACTTTTTCTTTGTGCTTTCTCTTTGAGTTTGTAGCTTTTCTATGGTTTTCCAATGACGAAGATTGGAAATAGGTCAATCTCTGAATTTAGGAAGTTTTACAACATCCCTGAGTGGGTAGATATTGAGTGATGTGCCTCCCCTCCTAGAAACATTAGAGACATAGATGATGCCCACTGGATCCACGTCCTGTTTCTTTCCCAGGGGGGACTCACTTTTCCTCCTAATGATTTATTTTTGCATTTTTTTAGCTATTTTAATATGGTGCCTGCACAATGCTCGCCCAATGTGTGGAAAATAGTAAATGGCATACATAGGATAAATCAATTATATGGAACTAGGTTAGGGCTCCCGAGGTCTGTTTTTGCTACTCCTTTTCTCGAACTAGTTCTGGTGTCCTTTACCTCAAAGCTAGGAGCCCTGACAGGGTATTGGTAGTAAATCTACCTGCTTCCCATAAGGACTACTGGCAAGAAGGTTTTCTTATTATAAATTAGCAGTTTTCTCCTAAATTTGAAGGGTCGAGGTCTGAGAGGTTTTCTATTTCCTTTTATGGGGAGGAATACATAGGTAGCCATTTTACTGTTGTTTTGACTTTTGTTGATTTGTGATCTTTTTAACTCTTCTCTGTTCTTCTTTTGCAGCGAGGTCGAAGAACTTGGAAACTGCTCTCAGCGAGGTTCGTCTTTCATAATTGATAAAGGCTTGGAATATCAGGGAGCCTTTGGGTGACGGTGAGCATCCCAGATCTGCTGCTTTTTTGCTCGAGTATAAGAATGTTGGCTCCAGCTTCATAGCAAGGCCTGTGGACAGTATCCCAGAGTTTGACTTATTCGAAGAGACTGCTGCAGGTCCTATCCAGTTGGACGAGGAAGAGAGTAGGTCTGGGAGTGACATTGTAGGAGCTGTAGGTGATTTGCAGCGAGAGAGATCTAGTAGTAGCTGTTCCTCTGATCGTAGGGAGGTTTTTGAAGCTCGAGGGTCGTCGAGCACTTCTAGCAGTTTGAGCGATAAGATGGTTCCTCCAAGGAAGAACTTGATCAGGGATGATGATGACGAGGACCACGTGCTTCTTGCACAGAGGTCAAAGAAGCAAAAATCTATCTCTGGGGCTGTGGCTACTCGTTCTCGGTCCTCTGCTCAGGAGCAAGAGAGGAAGAGGAAGGAAGAGGAGCAGGTGAGAGAGAGAAAGAAGAAAAAGGAAGAAGAGAGGAAGAAGATGGAAGAGAAGAGGAGGGTAGAGGAGAGGAGATGAAGAAGAGAGAGAGTGAGAAGTAGGAGGAGAAAAGGAGGGCAAAAGCGAGGACGAAGGCCGAGAAGGCCTTAGTCCCTGTGTCCATGCTGCCCGAGGGGGCCTCTGTGGTAATTTCCCCCCAGCTGGCCCCGGCTCTGCTTGAGAGAGCTGTCCTCCCGGCTGATCGCCAAAGGGCAGTAGGGTCGGAGCAATTGGCCCTTCAAGCAAGTTAGAGGCTTGCTTTGGTAAGGTTTTTTCCTTTCTCGCCTACATTTTTCTGAATTCTTTCATTTCCCTCTTCTAATGCCTTCTTTTTTCTGCAGTTTATTACTAACTTCGTCGTGCTGTATCGTTCACGCGATGAGCTGGTGAAGAGAAATAGTGAGCTGGAGCAAGAGAACTCTGCCCTGAAGCTGAAGGGTATAGAGCTCGAGGCCAACTTTAAAGACGTTGACGCTGCTCGAATTTCATCCGACTTGGCTCTTGCCACTGGCAACAAGGAGAAGGACGCTACAGTCCAGGATCTGAAGGAGCTGAGGCAGGCCTATGAATTGGTTTGCTCGAGAAAACTTACAGTTGTTGAGGAGAACAGGGTGCAATCTGAAGAACTGAAGAAGAAGGAGTCTGAGGCTGTTACTGCCAAGGAGGACTCCTACAATTCTGGTTAGGCTGCAGCGTACGAGGATGATGAAGTTCAGATAGGCTATATTAGCTGTTTGAACTTCAAGAAGGGCTGGAACAAGGCTCTTTTGGTTGCTGGTGTCGATATTGATTCTCCCTTGTTTGACGAGCACGACCCAGGTCCGAAGCCAATCGTGGATGAAGTTCCTGCCCCAGCTGTTGAAGGCACTGATCCTGTTCCTCAAGCAACCCCTGCTAACGCTTCTCTGGTTGTGGGGATAGAGATTACCCCCGTTGAGGGCGGTGCTCCCGCTGATGTTGACAAGGGGAAGGGGCCATCGACCTCTGTGCCACCTGAGGTTGTTAATTAATTATCTACTAGGATTGCTCTGTATTTTTTATTTTTTCTGTAAATTTTCTCTTTTCTGTTCGATGTAACTCCAATCCTTTATTAATGAAAAGGCTTTATTTATGCTCGCTCTGATTTATCTCTTTCTCTCCTTTATCTTTCTCTCGTTTGTAGTTAGTTGATGTGGATGATTACATTCCTGCTACTTCCCAATTGGGCAGGACCCTTGGTCCCAGTGTGAGTCCCAAAGTTCTCCAGACCTTCGTTAAGCTTTGCAAGTCCCTTAGATCTAGAAATCAGAAGTATAAGGAGCAATCTGAACTTGTGGCCAAGCTGAAGGATAGGCTCCAGGAGATGGAGGACATTGGTGCTTCAGTGCAAGAGGAGGTCAATGCGCTGAGAGAAAAACTATTAGAGGCCTCCGAGATCTACCAAGTTGGGGAGGTTCTTCATCAGGAGAATGAGGACCTGAGGAGAGAAGTCTTACGACTTAGGGAGCATGCACCGTGCACTGTTCCAACATTATTACAAGGCTCCTCATTATCACGAACTAGAGCTGGTCATAATGTTACTCCTCCTGTGTCGTGAGGTCCCACTCGCCCACCCGTTCCGCGGGTTGGTAGGAGCACCAAGAGCAGAAGCAGGGAAGCAGAAGAACTTCGAGATAGGGAAATGGAAGAACTCCGCGGTGATGTTCAGCGAGGATATGTAATTGCTACTGGGCTTCAAAGGGACGTTACTCGGTTGCGGTACTTGTTCAAGAAAGGTCCTCGGCAAGCGTGGGCTGACGGTTATGATCAGGGCTGGTCGGATGCTCTAACAAGGCTGTCTGAGTTTGAGGAGCTTTCTTTTATCAGGGGGTGGCTAAGTGCCTTGAAGGATCTACAAGTCCCGAGGAACTCGATGCTATGGTATCTCCATGAGCTGTCTCCCTCTACTCTGATGCCTAACCCCTTCCGGAGGAATGATCTATGGATCCCCATCGATGCTATTCCTCGGCAATTATTGGAGTCAGATGCGAATGAGGTTGTGGAAGAGTTAGCTCCTGCTCCTGATGACGGATGAAGAGCTCGAGTGGCTAATTATCTCGTTCAGAGGCTTCTCCCCATTGAGATTTTTCCAGTTGGTATTTTTTTGTATTTTTGATAATGTAAATTCTTTGGGCGAGCTCGCCGACTAAACATGTATTACTATTGTTGTAAGTATGATGAATTAATGAAAAGTTTGTGGTTTGGGCAATTTTATCGACTAAACGTGTGCATCATACTTTTCATATTCTTGCTGCTTTATAATCTTTTTTGTTTTGTCATGCAAGTGTCCCCCCAGTCCAGTATAATACCAAGATACCATTGTGCTCCACTTTACCTTTTAGGTTGTGTCGTCACACTCCCTTAGGCCTAAGTGGGGCAATTGGCGAGGACACACCTGGTGTTGGATGTTTTCATCCGATCAGGATTTTACTCAACCGAAGTATGTTTGATGACCAGTATAGAATTTGATCATATTGCCTAAGGATCCCCTGTAGGGCTTCATGTATTGCCAGTGGCAATGCTAAGAGGTTCTTCGTGTTTCATGACGATGACCTGAGGAGGGGTATTCCCCTGCTATTGCATAGTGATCAATGTGCATGTTACTTGGAAAAGATGTGCGATAAATGCAGCTGTTACTAATCAGAGTGCAACCAATTTAATAATTTTCATTAATAATAAGGGAAATGAACTTGTATAATAAAAGAATACAATAGAAAGATCTAAAAATAGAATCTCTTGAGATTAGCTGCGTTCCATGCTCGTGGTATTTCTCTGCCCTCCATCGTTTCTAAGTGATAGGCGCCCTGCAGGTCATCTCTGGTTACTTTAAAGGGTCCTTCCCAGTTGGAACCTAGCTCACCGTCTCATGGTTTCACTACGCTGCCCAGGACTTTCCTTAGAACATAGTCCCTAATTCGGAATGCCCTCGGGTTAACCCTTTTGTTGTAATGTCTTGCGAGCTATTGCTGGTATCTCGCTAGTTTCACTAGGGATGGATCTGGGTGCTCGTCGGCTAGGTCGAGCTCAGCGAGTAATGTTACATCATTATGGCCTTGGTCGACAAGGTTGGACCTCATTGTCGGCAAACCTGCTTCGAGTGGGATGACTGCCTCCATGCCATATGTCAGCGAAAATGGGGTTTCTCATGTTGCTCGCCGAGGAGTGGTCCGATATGCCCATAGGAAGTGAGGTAGTTCATTTACCCATGCGCCTTTGGCTCGCTCCAATCGCTTCTTCAATCCATCGATAACAGTTTTGTTGGAAGCCTCAGCTTGGCCATTGCTCTGAGGGTAGGCCACCGAACTGAAGTGGTGTCTGATCCCGTGTTCGTTACAAAAGTTCTGAACGGAGCCATTTTCGAACTGTGTTCCATTATCGGTGATGATGGTTCTGGGGATTCCAAACCGAGTGATTATATTCTCCATATGAACCTTATCATATCAGCATCTCGAACGTTTGCCAGGGGTTCTGCCTCGGTCCATTTGGTGAAGTAGTCAGTCGCAACCAACAGATATTTGTGATTACCAGCAGCAGTAGGCAGTGGTCCCATGATGTCCATTCCCCATTGGGCGAAGGGCCATGGGCTGGACAGGGACTTTAGGTCGCTGGTGGGTTGGTGGGCCATAGGAGCGTGGAGCTGGCATTTCAGGCATTTGCAGACATATACTGCGGAGTCCTTTTGCATATATGGCCACCAATAGCCTTCCTTCATCGCTCGAAAGGCTAGAGATCTTCCTCCGGTGTGGCTTCCACAGATTCCTTCGTGAAGCTCGCGTAGCACTTGCTCGACATCCCCTGGGTGGACGCATCGGAGGTAGGGACCGAAGAAGGATTTCTTATACAAGTTGCCTTCTGGGGATAGGTAAAAGCGAGAATCTTTGACTCTTATCTGGTGGGCGGTCTTCTTATCATCCGGGAGCGTGCCATTCTTTAAAAATTCTCTTAAGGGGTCCATCCAGCTGGGTGCTGACCCCACCTGGAGTACCTGCTCCATGCATGGTGGATTATTGTCGATGCTCGGATAAGTGAGGAAATCGATGGGGATGATTCTTTTTAGGTCGGAGTCAACTACCGAACTAAGGGCTGCTAAGGCATCAGCATAACTATTTTACCCCTGGAAAACTGCTGGACGTTGATCTCTTCAAAATTTGACATCAGCTTTTTCACTAAGGCGAGGTAGGTTGCCATTCGTTCATTCTTTGCATTGTAATCTCCACTTATCTGATTAGAGACCAGTTGGGAGTCACCGAACACCTGTAAATGTCTTACTCCCAAAGTATGCGCCTTCTGGAGGCCGGCTATTAGGGCTTCATACGCTGCTTCATTGTTGGAGGCTGCAAATCCAAGCCTGAATCCTTGTTCAAGGATTGTGTTCTCTGGAGTTATGAGGACAATGCCTACCCATGCCGCCTTAAATTGGAGGCTCCATCAATAAACAGTTTCCAGGTTTCATTTTTTATTGGGTTCTCTGTTTGCCTTGTTGGTAGGGGTTGGTCGGAGGGTCCTTCGCCCGTGAATTCGTCTATTAAATCAGCAAGGATCTGACCCTTGATAGTTGTCCTTGGTTGAAATTGGATGTCAAATCGATCGAGCTCGACTGACCACTTGGACAGTCTACCTGAAAAATCCACTTTCCTTAAGACTGCCTTAAGGGGATGAGATGTAAGAACCATGATAGTATGAGCTTCGAAATAATGCTTCAGCTTCCTCGAGGCTATTACCAGCGCGAAGGCGAGCTTCTCTAATGGCAGGTGCCTTTGCTGGGTGTCTAGTAAGGTCTTGCTCGCGTAATAAATGGGGTGTTGGATTCCTGCAACCTCGCATGTTAGCACAGAGCTGACAGTGTGATTGGATACGGAGAGGTACAGGTACAAAGAATCTGTTTGCTATCGTATGACAAGCAGTGGTGGAGAGCTTAAGTAGGACTTGAGATCGACCAATGCTCGTGAGCAATCTGGGCTCCACTCTATCATTTTGACCCCCTTTAGAAGCTGGAAAAAAAGCTTGCACTTCTCGAAGGATTTAGAGATGAATCGATTTAAAGCAGTGATCATACCAGTGAGCTTCTGTATGTCCTGAATTGTGCGAGGGGGTTGCACCCTGTTGATTGCATCGATCTGGTCTGCAGTAGCCTCTATGCCTCTCTTACTGACCAAGTTCCCAAGAAATTTTCCTGACTGGACACCGAAAGAATACTTGCTTGCATTAAGTTTCATTAGGTATTTCCTGAGAATTTCGAAGGTTTTTTACAGGTCTGAGAGGTGATTCTCCCTCTTTTTATTTCAACGAGCATGTCATTGATGTAGACCTCCATGGTGTCTCCCATCTGATCCTTGAACATCTTGGTAACCAGCCGTTGGTATTTTGCCCCTGCATTCTTGAGCCCGAAGGGCATAACCTTGTAGCAATATAACCCAACTGTTGTGATAAACGTCATTTTGTCCTGGTCGGGGGCATATAGGAGGATCTGGTGATACCCTGAGTATGCGTCCACGAAACTCATTCGCTCGTGAGCTGCGATGGCGTCTACTAGTTGGTCTATCTTCAGGAGGGGGAAACTATCTTTAGGGCATGCTTTGTTGAGGTCAGTGAAGTCTATGCAAACTCTCCACTTCCCATTGCTCTTTGGAACTACTACTGGGTTGGATAACCATTTGGGGAATTATACCTCCCATATGGATCCTGCATCCAGTAGTTTTTCCACTTCTTTTTCAACCGCTTTAGCCTTCTCGGGTGCAGTTCACCATGCCTTCTGCGTGATTAACTTGAATGTGGGGTCGACATGCAGCTGATGACAGACCATACTAGGATCGATTCCAGGCAGTTCGTATGGTTCCCATGCGAAAACATCTACGTTGTGCCTCAGCAAGGTTGTCAACTCCTTCTATTCTTGGTCGGTAAAAGATGCTCCAATCAAGAAGACTCTATTACTGTCACCATCTCCATCCATAACTTCTACCAGGTTCTCAATGACCCGCTCAGGGGGGAGGAGTCTGGTCTCCTCTACTCCAGGTCTCCCATACTTTAATTGATATTTAGAAGGTGTTTGACCTTCTTCAATTTTCTCGCTGGGCTGCTCGGACTTCTTCTCTGGTTTTGGACGGATGGCTGCTATGAAGCACCTTCTCGCCATTGCCTGATCACCGTGGATTTCCATTACTCCACGTTCGGTTATGTACTTGAGTTTCTGATGGTAGGTTGAGGAAACTTACTTCATCGCATGAAGCCATCCCCTGCCGAGGATGGCCTGGTATGGTGAGTCGATGTCAACTACCAAAAACTCTATCATCTTGGAGACGTTTCCATAACGTACTGGTAGTACAATCTTTTCCATGGGCATAGTCATTTTTCTAGCAAAGCCAACCAAAGGTACCTTAGCTTCCTTTACGTTGGCGACGCTTAACTTCAATTTCCTTAATAGGTAGAGGTACATTACTTCGGACGATCTTCCTTGGTCGAAGAGAAGCTTGTCGACGTCAAATTTAGCTATCCTGAGGGTAATAATCATAGCGTTATGGTGTGGGGTTCTTACTCCTAGCAGATCTTCATCTGTGAAAATAATATGCTTGTTGCAATTAATGTCATCTTCTCGTCGACGCCATCCTGATTGTAATTTTGCTGGATCGATCTGAAAAGCCTGCATTACCACTGTAAGCTTCTTCATCTCCATTCGAGATGAATTTCCTTGGATCTTCTTGGCATCAGATGCCCCATGAATTACCGCAAACTCATGTTCGGCATCATCTTCGAGTACGTTGTCAGGTTTTTCTTCTCTATTAACAGCTACCTTCTCCACCTTTTTCTCTACAAACTGGTTCAAATGCTCGGACTGGGCCAGTTCCTCGATGTGAGACTTTAGAGCTTTGCAATGCTCAGTCTTACGTCCTCCCTCTTTGTGAAAAGCGCATCTCAACGCATTATTCCTCTTTAAGGGATCTCCTCCCATTTTTCTGGGCCATTTGATGAATGGCTCGTCTTTGATTTTTGCGAGAATTTTGTAAATTGGTTCTTTAAAGACGGTGTTGACCGCCTGGAATGCTTTTGACGCATCATTGTTTCCTCCGTTCTTGGAGCCATTTTTGGCCCCGTTCTTTCCTTCTTTTTTCTTATTCTCAACTTTGTCACTTCCCTTAGTAGTGAGTTTAGCTCGACCGTTTTCTCCTGTACTGAGGCGGTTGACGTCTTCCACCTTGGCATACTTCTCGATGCGAGCCATTAGGTTGTCGATGGTTATGGCTTCCTTCTTTGTCAGGGACTGGTAGAGAAGGGAAGAACTGGGTAGACCAATTTTGAAAGAGGCCACCGCCACTTGCTCCGAGCAGTCCTCGACCTCATTAAACAACTCCCAGTACCTTTTCGTGTAGTCTCGGAGGGTCTCCTGAGGCGTCTTCTTCATTGTCAACAAAGCATCCATCCTTTTGCGATGGGAGCTACTAGTAATGAAACGGGCCGTAAAGAGTTCGGCCAGGGATTTTAAACTTCTGATGGATTGGTGGGGGAGTCTTTTGAACCATTTCTACGCCACATCATGCAAGCTCGAGGGGAAAATACGACACATCAGTGCATCCCGGTGATTCCAGAGGGTCATGACCTGTCGGTATTGCCTGATGTGATCGATGGGATCAGTCTTACCGTCATAAATCTTGAACCTTGGAATGGAAAATTTCTTGGGGGCTTCTTCCTCTTCGATTTCCCTCATGAAGGGTAACTTCATCTAGGTTTTGAGAGCTCGCCTTGCGAGTTATCTGGTTGATCTGGTACCGTGGTGGGCAGGATGTTTGTCCATTTCCCTGCGGACCAGATCTCGTATGTTCTCGTTACTGCGAGCAGGGCTCTGGTAACGTCGAGCTCTTCGCAGCTGCTCGCGGAGGTCATTGTCTGATTCGTCTCTTTCGACCTTTTGAGATGCTTGCCTAGGGCTCCTTCCTCGGCTGCGAGACTTGCTCGACTGAGGGCTAGGAGTGCGGTATGGACGTCTCCTGTTATCAGGACGAAGCTCCCTCTCCAGTCTTTTCAGTCTTCTTTTCAGGCGAGCATTCTCAGCCTCGTACTTGCGAGAAGACTCCCTTTGTTTGTGAAGCCTTGCCTCGTACGCATCAATCAATCTGGATATCTATGTGGACCTCACTAGTCCCTGGCTTTCTTCTGAGGCTGGCTTTTCCATGCGAGCCCTCTGATCTGAACGTCGAACTTCAGACCTAATCCTGCGAGGAGCAGGTGGTTTTTGAATATCCCCTGCCTGAGGGGCATTGCTGTTGTGACCAGACATCTTAAACTCATTTCTTGGTATGGGCTCTTCTCAGGGAAAGATGAACGATTCCCACAGATGGCGCCAATTGTGGTAACAATTATTATGCAACACAAATAAATACAAGAGAGGCAATTACCAAGGAAGAACAAGGAATGAAAAATGGCAATCACACAACAAAAGATGTACGTGGTTCAGCAAAGATGTGCCTACATCCACGGTGGTCCAATCGATATTATTTCTATATACTCCAGAGAGTGGTTACAGAGAATACAACTTGTCCTTTTACCCCGGACCTAGGGTTTAATATATACATGTACATTTAGGTGAGTGGGGGTGATGGGTTCCCCCACGTCTTCCATCCTTCCTATAACTTCCCTTCAGGGGAACGTGGGAAGAGACCGAATCAAAATAAGAGGTGGGGGCGTAGACTTTGGGCCGCCAGAACTGGGCTACTCGTCTAGGCCCATGGTATTAATTCTGGGTACCCACAATATATATCCAATTTCTCTTTAACATGGATAAGCCCTTTTTCACTTCAACATAATTAAGTATTCACTTACTTAATTCATTTAAGATTTCATTATCTTTCATGTCTACTTAATTCACACAATAAACATTATCACTCGTATATATACACATTCACTCTATTATATATATATATATATATATATATATATATACACATATACAATACTACACCCCGAGGCTTAGTTGCGGTGAGCACATACTCTACTATCATATCCGGGTACATCTCGTCACTTTACAAAGGACTGCAGGTTCAGTGTGTCCCTCAAACTATAAATATCAAAATACACATATTGGAGGTGAACATAGTCCTAAGACTTTGCGCTGCGCACATACATACGCACCCAAATGAATGGTCACACCTTTATTCATAAAAGTGGTGCTCAATTCCTAAGTTTTATGTCCTGAGGTAACAAGTCAAAAATTCCCCATAAGGCTCATCAGGATATGACTTCCCTCTATGAACAAACCTTTTGCCGATAGCAAGTAGGCTAGGGATGTCATATACATAAATAAACAATCAATAGGTATACACATCAACCTATATAAATTTCGGTACTCACTCGACCAATATCATATTAGGATTTCATCCAACCCCAAGTGCCTGTCGTATTTCTTGAATGCCACATGTACTTATTAATCACGATTGCCATCGTATATTTATTATGTAGTTATCACTCACTTAATCCTAAGTACCCGTATATATGTGACTAATATTGACCCATACTTGACCATGACGATTATTTATCTCTTAATCGTAATATTATTATGAGATATCTCTCACATGATTTCATTCCTTAATTCCATATAAGTTTCCAACATTAACCCAAGTCTTTCACTCCTTGTTAATGTCCCAAAATTAATCAAATCTTACCGTGGGCCAAATTACCAATTTCCAAACTTTTTCTGCACTAAAATTAGGCCTTTCTGAAATCTCGTTAAAATTCCAGAATTCTCGTTCGAACGATATGGCATTGCGTTCGAACGATAGTATTTCTCGTTCGAATGAGATCAACGTTATTCCAGATCGTCTCCAACCTCAGTTCTCTGCATTTTTCTTCATGTTCTTACACCCAAACCTTGATGGATTATATTATACCCCAAACTCAGATATTCTAATATTGTTCTAACATGTTCAAGGGTGATTTTCACATAAGAGAACATAAAATCCATATGTTCATAAGGGTATCATCATCAAACCCATTAAATCTGTAAAATTTCAATTTATCTAAATTCTCCATTTTTATACCTCTTAAAAAAACACATAATTTAAATCTATCATTTCATATCTAAATCATCAAATTTCCATATTCAACATGAGTAGGATTCATTTACATGCAATACCTATCATCACTTTCATATCTTCAATATATATATATATATATATATATATATATATATATATCCTCTACATGTAAAACATATCCATTTCCATATCTTTAACTACATGAATTTTTGCTATCCATTAAACTTGATTTATCAATCATTTTAAACCCAAATTCATAAGTCCATCCGTCCAAAAGAAAATCCTATTCTAACATGGATAATATAAGCACTAAAATTGAGCAAGAATTACACTTGCCTTATGTGCAGGTCTGAACCTTTGGAAAAGACAAGTGTAGGACTCCTTTCTCTTTTTTCGGCGACTATCTGGTGGTGGTTCAAGGTGTAGAGATGGTGGTTGTGCCCTTAATTTTCCCTAGGTGACTCTTCCTTTCCATGCAACTCTTTCTCTCCTCTAGATAACCTTTCACTTTCTCTCTCAGTCTTTTCACTCTTTCTCAAAAGAACTCAATTTGTGTTTTGATGAAATGAACCTTACATACAATAAAAACTCACTTAAATAACAAGTTTCCAAGGCTAGCTAAAAGACAAAAACGTAGGTATTATTCCTCTCCCAAGAAAATCACTAAAATCCCTCTTCAGGGTGTCCTTTAATCTTCCAATTGACTTGAGACCCAAATCAAACTCTCGGGTAGACTTGTTTTGCCTATTTCGACACTTCCAGACTCAACGGCACACTCGAAATGTTCATCCGAATGACTTAAAAATAAATGCCATTTGATTCCTTTAATTTTAGTTCCGACATGACTCATAATCGCGTCCCAACTTAATTTCCATTTTTGTCGTATTATTTACTCACAACAATATTAAAAAACATCATATCCACATATTACTTTATATCATTAAGTAATATTCCAAATCATATGTATATTACTTAAATCTCTAGTAATATTCAATCCTGATTAATCCCAAATAATTTTTCATAATTAATTTCAACTAATCCCCATTGATTTAGCCCATTAGCTTTTAGTCTACCTCATATTAAAAGTCATTAAAATTATGGTGTATTACATACTTCCCCCCTTATAATGGAATTTCATCCAGAAATTCAAAAAATAAAGGCAAACATGGTAAAAATAACTCCGGGATCTCTCGCGCATCTCATCCTCGCGATCCAAAGTGGACTACTCAATGTTATGGTGCTCCCACTGGACACGCACCAACTTAACTACTTTTGATCTCAATCGCTCGCTATGATCCAAGATCTCTACCGGTATATCCTTATAAGAACTATCTGGCTACAAATCGATCTCCTCCAATGCAATATGAGTGTGAGCCAACTCATCTCGGAGATATCGCCTCAGCGAAGAAATATGGAACACATCATGTATCATATGTAAGTGCTCCGACAACCCCAATCTATAAACAACCGGTCCAACTCACTCAATTATAGGCAATGGTTCTACATATCTGGAAGCCAATTTCCCATTATTTCCAAATCTCATTAGCCCCTTCATAGAAGATACCCACAATAATAATTGATCCCCACACTGAACTCTCGAAAGAACCGCTTTGCATCGGCCTAATTTTTCTATCCGTCCTAGGCTACCCGAATATGACTACAAATCATCTCAATCCTGGCAGACATGTCATGTATCACCTCTGGCCAAAGTAGCTTATTGTCCCCTACCTCTAACCAACACGTAGGAGAACGACGAGGTCTACCATATCATGCCTGAAATGGAGCCAGATCGATGATGAACTGGTAGGAGTTATTACACGCAAACTCCACTAGTGGAAAGTATTTCTCCCAACCTCCCCCCAAAATCCAGGATACACATGCGTAACATATACTCCAACATCTGGTTAGTACGCTCCATCTTCCCATTAGTCTGTGAGTAATAGGCCGTACTCAATCGCACCTCGGTACCCATGGTGTCGTGAAAACTGTCCCAAAATTGGGATACAAAATTTTTTTCCCGATCGGACATAATATTAAGTGGTACCCATGTAACCTTACTATCTCAGCTATAAAAATCTGGATGTACTATCTCGTAGATCAATTCGTTCGAACTGGCAAAAAGTGATCTACCTTAGTCAGCTGATCCACAATCACCCATATGGAATCGCGATCCCTTTAAGATATAGGTAACCCCGTGATGAAGTCCATGGAAATGCTCTCCCATTTCCGCATCGGGACCTCTAATGGATAAAGAAACCCAACAAGTTTATGATGATCCACCTTCATTAACTGACAAGTGGCACACTTAGAGACGAACTCAGTAATGTCTATTTTTATCCCGATCCACCAATACTACCATTGCATATCTTTGTACACCTTATTCCCATTGGGATGTACCGTAAATCTAGATCCGTGTGACTCTGTCATCACCGCATGTCGCAAATCCGCACCTTCTGGAATAATCAATCTACCGTTGAAGCGCAAGCCCCCATCTGAACTCCCTAAGTAACTCTCTGCTCCGCTCCCCCGGTTAAAAGTTATCAAATTTTCTCTAGACAAAATGGATCTACTGCCTGAGCCTGAACTAACCTCATCAAAAGTTGAGGTGTAATAGTCATGACTAACATAAATGATCAGAAACTGCATCTTGATGTCCCAGTTCCTTCCATTTTGCCTTCCACACCTCGGCCAACTCACCTACCGACTTTCGGCTTAACGCGTCTGCTACTACGTTAGCCTTTCCTGGGTGGTAATGTATCTCAAACTGATGATCCTTCGTGAACTCAAGGCACCTGAGCTGACACATATTCAATTCCCTTTTAGTGAAAAAATACTGTAGTGACTTATGATCCGTGAATAGGCAAAATTTCTCACCCAACAAATAATGCCTCCATATCTGAAAGGTAAACACGATTGCTGGGTAATTCTTCTTATGAGGCTTAAGCTTTCTGGAGGCATAAGCTATAACCTTCTCTTCCAGCTGTAACACTCCACCAAGCCCCTATAATGATGCGTCAATATAAACCAAGTATTCCACTCCTGGCTTAGGCAGTGCTAGTTCGGGTGCTAAAGTCACCTTATCTTTATGCTCATCGAATGCCAACTGACATGCATCATCCCAAATAAATAGCATGCCCTTACGGGTTAGATTTATCATCAGACCCACAATGTTTGAAAAACCTCGAATGAACCATCTATAGTACCCGGCTAATCCCAAGAAACTGTGTACCTCTGTTGGTGTCGTGGGATGTCCTCACTCCATTACCGGTGATACTTTACTAGGATCCATATATATTCCCATGTCACACACAATATGCCCAAGAAACTGTACTTCCCAAAGCCAAAACCCACACTTCTCGTATTTTGCATATAATTGATGCTCACGTAGTGTTTGTAGGACCTATCACAACTGCTCGGCATGCTCCTCCTCAGTTTGAGAAAAAATCAGGATGTCATCTATTAAAATAATGACAAACTAGTCTAAGAACTCTCTGAACACTCAATTCATTAAGTCCATGAATACAGTCGGCACATTGGTTAGCCCAAACGGCTGTAATACCCTATAATTTTAGGGATATTTAATTTACATAAATGGGTATAATTTGGAGATTTGAGTAATTTCACTGAGAAATAATTTTTGGAGTTTATGAGGGTTATATGATTTCCGATGGGTGTTACATTTACTTTCTGGATTAAGTAAATGAGTTGTACCATTTTAATTACATGTCGTAGTTAGGTAAAATGACAAAAGATATTATTTTAATTGGAAAATGCGTATTGAGAAGTGTTGGATTTAACCAGTGAATTCTAGTTAAGTACCTCGGATGGAGATTTTGAGTGTGAGGTTGGTTTCAGAGTGGTCGAGATAGTCAGAATAGAGTATCCGGGAGTAGTTTTGGATTTCGGGAATTTTTGGACCAGTAGGGACTCGTAATTGAGTAAACGAGTCATTTTTGGTTTTATAAGGGATAAACCCTTATTACTCTCTATATAAGGAATGCGAGAGGGAAATTAAATATTTAAAAGATAGAGAAGAGGAAAGGAAGAGATAAAAGAGGAGAATATAAGGAGATTTCAGCCAAACTCCGCGGGATTCGACTCGAGGTCGTCGGATTTTATCCACGAGGCAAGTGTTTACTTGCTTATTTCTTTTAAAGCATAAATCTCATATTATAGTTGGTAGTGAATAACTATAAAGATTTTTGGGATGGGTTTTCGTGAATCAAATCGGGTTTTTTGAAAGTTTAACGGATAAACCCCGGATAATATATAATTTGAGAAACTTAGGAATTTATTGAAATCAATTGTTGGTTATGGGTTGTAGGATGTTTAGAACCCTTTTTATCTGTGTATATGTCATTGATTGAGGTTGGAGGATGCTAGGAGAGGAGATAAAATCTTGGGGTAAGCTTTAATGGACGAAACACCTTCTCGGAGAAGAAGTTGTCCAGATCGATCGACGACCAAGGGTCGATCGATCGACCCTTCAGGATTTTTGACAATTTTGGCTAGTGTTGTTTAAATGGGATAAATTACAAACATAATTGTTTCTAACTTATTTAATTGAGGAAATAAAGATTCATTTAGGTCATTAATATCTACTCATTTGAGGGAATTTATGAGGGTAAAGAGGGTGCTATAATCGTGGGGCACTAAAAGTATAATTCTCGTGGAAAATAAATAAATTGAAGAATTAGACAATTGGGTTTCCCAAAAAGAGAGTAGGGACTTCTAAATTATATTTTGAGTAGGGACTTCTAAATTATATTTTGAGTGAGATGTATATCTTGCGTTAATTGAGTAAAACCCAGGACTTATTTATTTAGGGGTGTTCGGGACGATTAATACCCGAGGGAGCATTTTAGCGGGCGATTATATATAGATAATTACGCGCGTAGAAAATGTAATTATATGTTGACTAATTGAGAAAATCCTAGGAGACGACTCGGATGAAATTTGGGATATAGATTAAAGAGGAATTAACTGTCACACGATACGCCTATTGACGACATGGGTGGTGAGATACCAATGGAATTCAGAAAAGTCGAGAGTATACTTATCTAGTTAGTACGAATTTGTGTGTTCGGGTTTATATATATATATCCTTAAAAGTGATTAAGGTAAAAGTTATATATTAAGTGAGAGAATACTTTTGGGTTTAGTATCATAAGTGTGTAAATACTTAAATATTATTACGAATGGGAACATTCGGGGTTATTGGATATCGCTATATGAGATTGGAAATTGTAGCCATATATATATATACGTTGAGAAGTGATATATACTATATATATATATGGGAGTTATTACAGTGTAATTATTTGATATAATTATAAGTATATCTCTCTGTGAATGGTATATTTATGTGAAGGATACCCCTCTAATGCTACCACGGGAAGTTGCGTGATGTGGGTGAGGGCCCGGGCTTGAGGAGTGGGAGTGTATAGTTCCCAGGTCATAGCATCCATATTATATTGTGTGATTTTTATTTTCGTTCACATTTCCAGGGAGGAACTATGACCGCTTCCCATCCGTTGTGATTTAGTTTCTACCAAGTCGGTGTGAGAATCCGACCACCAGTACCCAGGATGGTATATGAGTAATTCCCTAGAAGATGATAGCATTGAGAGACTAAATCCTCAAGTTACAGCTCAGTGGGATGGTTATTATACACGTTGTGTACTACGCTTTCAGCGTTGCTCTCGATTTGATATAGAGCCTTATGATTAGGATTGTTGATTCCTCTTGTGAGATTTCGTTCTCCCGCTATTATGAAAGATTATAGGAAATCTTTTGCATGCTCGTTCGAGATTCGTGTGTTGATCGATGAAGGACGACCACAGAAGGCCATTTTAAGGACAACAGGAGATGGGGCTTAGTTGGAGCTGTTAGTCGAAGTTGGGGATAAAGGACGCAGTTGAGGCCACTCCCTTTGTGGCATTTTTATGGATCGCTACAACCACTACTAAAGTATAGTAGTTATAATTATTCAAGTGCCGCTGTAGTAGCGAGTTGTGCTAAAGTTTAATTACCTAGTGAAGTAAATTGGGAAAAAGGTTTGAAAAGGTCTTTGATAAGGACCATATGTCAAAGTTAAGTCATGTGGAGGTAGTGTAACATTACTCATTGAAAGTAGAAGGCTTGAGAGCTTTGTCCTAGAGTTAGGTATGGAAATACCCGTACGTGACAATTTAAGGAAAATTTTCCACTCGTAGGAGCAATACTTAAATGGTGGAAACAGTAGTCCCCATGTTTAACGGAGCAGGATATTTCGCTCATAGAGGGATCTTACGGATGGTTATAACCGTTTGTTCCTTTAGTTTATTAGGAATAAAGAGAATGAAGTTCCTGAATTATTTACACAAGGATCGGTCAGAGGCCGACAGTGAATAAAGAGTGATATGGAGAAGTAAGCCTTGTACGGAAGTAAGGTTGGTACAATGAAGAGAGAGTCCTTCAGAAGAATGATAGGCTCACTAGAAAGTGTTCCTAACACCTATGGAGAGTTTGAGTTCATGGAACCCCATTGGTGGAAATCCACCAGGGGAGTTAATTGAAACAAGGCTGTTGAGGCCGATAGTGGAGTTTCCTTTTGACGAAGAAGTTAAGGGGACTATGATGTAAATTTTTAGGATTGAGGCTATAGAGTCTGAGATACTGATGACCTTAACATGGTCAGGGTGGCCAAAGATGGAGAATGTTGCAATGTGGAGTGTAAAACCGCACGGTTAGTCCTTGCCCAGTAGGAGCTAAAGGACAAGAATGGAGAGTCGAGATGGCTCATTGATTAAAATAATTTTGGGGTTCAGTCAGGACAAGTGCATCACGTCCGGGAACCATTTGGAATATCTAGGGAGATTGGAGAAGTTTTTGTTATGAGTTTCACCTCAGATGGAGGAGGTATATTTGGTGTGACTAGATAGAGTCGCGGTATTTCGCTAGCCCTAGATTCGTGTGTGTAAATTGAGCTTTGTGGAGGTATCAGTAACATTATATACTGTATATCTGTGTTTTTTTCCATGGTAGAGGGGTTCTATTTCGAATTTGTATCTGGTGTGTACTACTCATTTTGTATCTGTTATACGAGTATGGTACTATTATAAGAGTAATGTTATTGTATTATCAGAGCGATAGTAAGCTATTGATTGCAAGACTATAGTATCCGTGATTCCAAGGTGGAATATGTTGTTGCGATATCTCACCTAGATACAGGTTGAACTTACCTTTATTATGTGTCTAGATGGAACTTCGGTGAGTAGATGTTTCACTTGCATGACTTTAAGTGCACGGCGATATGCACGATTTTTAAGTTTCCATGTTTTAAGTTGATATACCTCCACGACCAACAAAGTTAAGTAGTAGTGTATAGGAGGGATTCCTTGTTTAGATTTCGCTTGCGATATGCTCCACGCATAAACCTTAACGACGTTGGGAGTGGAGAGATGTTACTGTATACTAGGATGTTGGTTTTAGTGATAGTAACCGAGAGCCATATGATGGCTAGGGGCTAATAAAAGGTAGATATGCTATGGAAAAACACTGGAAATGTTTCTCTCACCTCCAGTATGTGGGTGAGGCAAGGTAAAGGAAATCAATTTGAGGTTTATGGCCATGCCTTGTAGGGGTGCACATGGTTCGGTTCGGTTCGGTTCCACTACGGAACCAGAACCAGAACCGAAATTGATCGGTTCCATGGTTTTGGAACCAAAACCAGAACCAAAATTGGTCGGTTCGGTTCAGTTCGGAACCGAACCATCGGTTCTCGGTTTGGTTCGGGTTGGTTCATGGTTCTGGTTCTGGTTCTTGGTTCTGGTTTGTGGTTCTGGTTCGCGGTTTGGGTCGTGGTTCTAGTTTGCGGTTCTAGTTCGCGGTTCTGGTTCGCGGTTTTCATTAATGGTTCTGGTTCATGGGTTGGTTCTCGGGTTGGTTAATGGTTCTGGTTAATGGTTATGGTTAATGGTTCTGGTTAATGGTTCAGGTTCATGGGTTGGTTCTCGAGTAGGTTCATTGGTTCGGTTTTTTGGTTCGGTTCCATGGGTTCGGTTCTCGGTTCGGTTTGGTTTGGTTCAGGTATAAAACCGAGAACCGAACCGAACACTTCGGTTCTCAATTTTTTGGAACCAGAACCAACCCGTGGAGAAAAAAAATCGAACCAACCCAACCCACGAAGGTCGGTTTGGTTCGATTCTTCGGGTTAACGGCTTTTTTGCACACCCCTAATGCCTTGTATAGAAGGAAAATTCAGTGGAAATATGCCATGAGTATGTAGATTTTAACACCTTTATGGAGAGTAGGCGCCCCGATTTGTTAGATTTTCCATTTCGCTAAGATAGAAGGGCATAGTGATAGAAGAGCGTTAATAGGTTAGCGAGACAGGATTTATAACGTCCCGATGATGTGCCTTAGGACGTTATATCTCGATGACCAATGACGCGAGGGAGTAGTGTAACGGGAGGGTTCCTTGTTTCGATTTTGCTTTATGAGACTTCCCACGCATGAAACCGAGCAAATGTCAGAAGTTGAACGAGGTCTTGGGACTAGGGATATAGTTAGGATAGTTCTCATTTTACATGTGCTGGAAACACTTTGATCGTAGGGTTATTATAAAGTTAAGCCATTAGGACTGGTGGCACCAACATAAGGAGTAAAGTTGTGAGTTAACCACAAGAAGATTGGAGGGTTAACCTTGAGAAGGATTGGATTTCCAAGTTTAGGAAGAATTGAATTTTAAAATTTCCGGGTTAGGAAAACCCGTATGTTAGTACTACGCCGAAGAAGTGATGCCCCTTTTTAGAGAGAGTGTTACGTGTGTGACGTTTACAATGGTTGTACAGATAGGTTTGGGTCAAAAAGGTGTATGGGCACCTTGGTAAATAGAAGGGGCATAGTATATAAAGTTGAAGAATACGTTGTGAGGAAGTTATAAGTGAGCTTGAAGTTTGTTGGATGGAATGTCGCAGGAGGCATGCGATAATCCAAATTGCATAAGTGCAACAAGAGTTTGCTCACCTAAGATAAGCAAGAAGCCTAACAGGAGTAATCAAGTCTTAATGAAATTTCCTTTTTGAGGGAAATTAGATGCCTCTTATAGACAAACGAACGCTTAGAGTGTTAGCGAGAGTATCGACTTTTCAAAACGTTAGAGCGGAGATAATAGGCTCATTTTATTTAGATGCAATTATAAAAGCCCTCGGTGTGATATGTTGTCGTTATAGTTGATCTTACGACCGAGGTACTGCGTTAGCATGTAGAGATTTATCTAAGCTTATGGTTAAGCTAGTGCGTTAGAGTAGAAGCCTTATGAAAGTGCGATAGACCCCCAATTTAAAAATCTTATTACAAAAAGGTAATTTCCTTTTTAAATATGCGGAAGCGGGAGATGGTTCAATTAAACAAATTACCAAATTTTAATTTCTTTTCAAATTTAAAATTAAACCAAGTGATATATGATGAAACACACACACAATTTTATTTTCACGTAAACACAATTAATTCAACTCAAGTCTTAGAAATTTGCCTACGTCATATTTGCAATATTATTACATTAGGCCAAACCAATTTTAACCAATTAACTTAATGACTTGAATTAAATACACATTGACATTATCCAAATTAATTTATCACAAAATTAAACATAAGTAGTGATTAAACCAAATTTTATCTTTTTACCTAAGCATGCGTTCTAGGTGAGTATTGCAAAAGATAAAATAAACAATGAATCACTACACCGCGATGTACGAGGAAAAATCCACAACGGGAAAAGAAACCTCGGACTGCCCTAGACTTAAGTCCACTAAGTATGGTTTTACAATTACAAGATAGATGACTTATTTCCTCGACTCGATCCCTTTCAAGCCTTCACACGTCTTCTTGTAAACACCTCCACCTAGTCGACAACCCTGGAGCTCCACCGAAATCTTGGAATCACCAATGAGACACATGTACACCGTCAACCACACATGGTGCCTTTCACCATGTGAGAATGCCGTAACAAAATAAACTTCTTCTTCTTTGAGGGATTTAGAAGAAAACCCAAACGAACTCTTCAATAGGTAGAGTAAACCGGTGCCAAAACTCTCCAAGCAATGATATATCAATAGGTACTTGGAATAAACTAAACAAATGGGTGTGTATATATTTTTTGGTGAATTTAATCCATAAAAATCAAACACAAAACATGGAACTTTTTCTTAAAAGTTTTTCTCTCAAAAGACTCTTAGAATGTGGAAAAGTTATCTTAGAAAATGTCTTTTCCGCACTATGTAAAGGTGGTAAAAGTTAGTGGGCAAAGTGGGAAGTTATAAAAAAACTGTCAAAAAACTGCTCGAAACTGAAATTTCGTTAGAAGTTCGTTCGAACGAGTTTGAGTTCGTTCGAACAAAACTTCTAACGAGAAAACATAAATAATTTCTGAATCTCGTTAGAAGTTCATTTGAACGAGGTCATTCGAACGACTTTTCTAACTAGATTGTAGGCCATGATTCTAGATAATTTCGATACGAACGCGTGGCCGCGAGTTTCGTATTTTTCTAATTTTTTTTGGATTTGGTTTGATTTTTCTACGGAAAGGTGTCCGAGAACAAAATCTTTAGAACTATGAATTCAAAAAAAATAACAAAAAAATACTAACACCCAAAATAAATTTCCAAGCTCCTATATATATATTAATGCATTCATACCTTTAGGAGACATTAGAATCCACACGTTGATGACGTGAAACTTGGCACGAAAATTGGCAATGATGTTCTCTTGAAAAGTAATGGCGCAATGTCTTCAACTTTAACTTGTCATAGGCTTGAAGGATACACTTGAACAATATCCTATTACTTAAGTGTTTTTGTCCGGAATTGAGCCAACACTACATTATGACTCAATCGGAGACTTGTGTCCTTACAAATCTCCCCCTTTGGCTATTCCGGGACAAAAACCAAAAAAAATCCTAAAGGGCCATCAAGCTCTACTAGACTTAAAAAATATCCCTCCCAAAATAAAAATACATAGCTTGACTTAAACAACCCAAGGATCAATAACTTTGTCGACGATGAAAGTTACCACTTAGAAGAATTCCTGCACACTTAAGCAAACAATCAAACGCATAGGGAATATCAAAAATATTAAATACAATTAAGATAAATACCCCCTAAATCAATTATCCCCTTTATCAAACAAATGACCTACATAGAAAGACACCTCCCCCTAAGATAAATCTCCCCCAAACTAAGATACGATAATAACAGGATTAAATATTATGTCTCCCCTTATCATTCTCTCCCTTTTTGTTCAGGAATAGACAAAGGCTAAAGAATCAAGACAGTAACCTATCTCCCCCAAATAAAGCATATACACCCTCTAAACTAAGCAAGGGATAAAAGAATGGGATAACAAGCTAAAACATGTAATTGTGCATATAGTGATGAGAACGTTAAAGCATATGAGCAACAAAAGTTCAACTAATCCAAACAATAACATCGGATACCAACTAGGATGCAATAAAATGATACCAATATGATATATAAATTATTAAGCATGAGATATCAACAAAGAATGCAATAAGATGGATACCAAGTATGAATTAAAGCATATATGGATTAGAAATCAAAGCAAAGACTAAACAAAAATATCAAATATATGTATACATAATATATATCAAATAGACTCAAGTACACATATATAGATATAAACACACAAATGACACACACAAAATATAGTAGGAGTCTTTCACACTCGTATGGCAAAAATGTGTCATATGGAAACGAAAGTGTTGGGGGGTGAACTAGTAGCGATTAAATTTAGACACAGTCACTTAAAACATGTTCACGGAGTTCTCAATTGATTGCAAACTTCATCACATTTGAATATAACCTCATGTGATAATATAAATTGAACTCAATGAACAAACATACACAATGCATACAAGCCTAGCATATTGATGATTCTATAAACCAATAGAGTCATGACATGAAATACGCAACTAGGATAAAAGAACATTGTGAAAACCGTTGATATACCATCCAATCTCCCTCAATATGCATTTATATTAAATTTGAATGAATATATCAATCAAACATAGGCCTTGGCAAATTATTTTTCTTTTTAATGCCATATTTTCTGTTTTTAGGCCTTTGAACCACGTATTTCTTTTAGGTCCATTCAAAAATGGTGGCTTACAATCACAAAGGATATCTAAGTCCTTTCGGAGCCCTTACCCGTGCACATTTGTATTTATCATCTTTTTATGTTCCACACAAATCTCACGTGCAACTGATTTTGACATGCACTAGTCCTCCTAAGTCACAAATATATAGATGACAAGATTGGTAGGAGAACGCTTCACAAATCTCAAATATACATATGAAGTTAAAATTTGAAAAGAGCTCGTGCATGTGTGAATAGAGGAATATAAAAATAGAATCCATTTAATCAACACAAAATCCAACTACTCCATGTAAGCATGGTAAAGAACATAATAAGGATTGGCAATCTAAACCAAAAGTTCTAGCCACATGAGAGCGTAAAAGATGGGATTCAAACACAAGTGTATGCCACATAAAGTGTGTCAAACTAAAATACACACAAAATAAAATCTTTTTGAGTTTTTGAAATTTTTAACCAAAAATAAAAAAATATATACTCAAAAGACAAACAAAAATCATTTGGATTTTTCATTAAGCTTAAATTACCAAGAGATAAAATCCAAATGATAAAGAAATTTTTTTTTGTATTTTCATTTAATGCAAACAAAATGGAGGAAATATAATACAAAAGATAAACAAAAATCATAATTGTAGGATGTGATAAGCATGGAGCATAGACTAGAAAATGATTAAACAAGCATACATTTAGCATGTGAATATAGCATGAAGTACAAAAGCTAAAGTATGTAAACACTAACACATTCATCCTTTAGATTTATTAATCATGTGAAAGTAAATGAGAATCAAAAACCCCATTTTTCAAGGCAACCAAGTCGGATTTCCTAACCTAAATTAATGAAGAATGACTATCTTGGGTTGTAGCAATTTTAACTACCTTGGTTGCTTTACGTTGGGATTTTCTAGGAATACGTTTAAGATCAAAATAAAATTTCCTAAGATGACCTTTTCGACCACAATGTGTACAAGTAAAAACATGTCGAAAAGATTTACCTCAGGAGTGATCTCTAAAGACTTTCCTAGTAGATTCTCCTAAAACATTGGTTTTGGAGTTATGAGTAAATTCATTAAAAGTATTGAAGCCTAAACCACAAGTGTCATTTTTAATTTGGACCGTTCCTAATATTTTATCTAATTTTTCCGAACGACACTCCAAATCAAATTTGACATTACTAGAGTCTTTTAATTTATTTTGCAATTCTAAAATGTTAGACTCTAATAAAACATTTCGCTCTTCAAAAGCAAGAAGCTCATTTTTCAAGGATTCCATTAAACCCCTAAGGCTCTTTCTCTCGCCTTCTACATATTCAAGCTTCTCTAGAAGAGATTTCTCTCGTGTCCTAAGGTCTTCAACTAACATACTATTATCAACAACCTTGACACGTTCTTTCAAACTAGCTTCTAACTTCAAATTAGCTCTTTTCAATTTAATAGATTCTTTATAAAGTTCTTGAAAAGCATTTTGAAGTTCACTCATATTAACCTCTTCTTCATTTTCACTCTCTCTCTTCTCCACTCTCATTATCATCAAAAACAAGGTAATCAAAAACTTTGAGCTCAGAAGTGTCATGTGTTAAAGTTTCATCAATCGACGAGTTCTCACTATCACTCACATGACTAGCCATAAAAGCCACAAAGTTGGGCTTAGTGGGGGAATCGGGTCCCTCTTCCTTATCACTATCACTAAGGGTCGCATTATGTGAAATGGATCGCCTACCCTCTTTCCTTAGTTTAGTGGGGCACTCAGAAGCCCTATGGCCATAACCCTCACAACCAAAACACCTATTTGACTCGTCCCTATTTAATTGTTTATTGATAGGTTTAGGGATCTTCTCGGTTTTGTCATACTTAGAAGTTTCAAATTTCTTAAAGTCATTTTTAAATTTATCTTTGTTAAATTTAAGAAATTTTCTAAATTTCCGAGCAAACAAAGCCATGTCTTCTGAGTCACTATCACTCTCGCTCTCTACTACTTGTTTGACCTCTTTTCGGGCTTTTAAAGCAATTCCCTTTTCAATTTTCTTTTATTTTTATAGGGAAGCATGTCTAGTTCATAGGTTTGTAAATCATCTATGATCTCTTCTAATTTCATAGAGGCTAAAGTTGGTAAAGAATTTAAAACGGTCACTTTTGGAATAAATCTATCGGGAAGGGACGTTAAAATTTTCTTTACTACTCAGTTGTCGGGTATTTTCTCTCCCAAGTTAAAAGATGAATTAACAATAACGGAAAGTCTAGCATAAAATTCAAAACTTTCTTTTTTGTTCATTTTGATAGTTTCAAATTAAGTGGTGAGGTTTTGGAGTTTCGAAGCTTTAACAACACTAGTACCTTCATGGGTGAGTTGTAAAATATCCCAAGCTTCTTTAGCGGTCTCACACGTCATAATGCGTCGAAATTCATCTGGTGTGACAGCGCTAAATAAGACATTTAAACCTCGTGAATTAAAACTATAAAGTTTAAATTCACCATCACTCCATCTACCGGCCGGTTTGGGAACACGCTCATTATCTACTAAATGATTAGGTGGGGACCGCCCGTTAATAACAAACATCCAAACTCTCTCGCCGGTAGATTTTAGTGTCGATTTCATTCGCGCTTTCCAATACGCATAGTTAGAACCATCGAAAATAGGAAATTTAGAAAATGGGAAAAATTCAATTTTAGCCAAAAATATTTAAAAGATCTTAACGAAGTAATTTATCATTTTTGGCTCTGATACCAATCTGAAAGTGCGATAGATCCCCAATTTTAAAATCTTATTACAAAAAGGTAATTTTCTTTTTAAATATGCGAAAGCGGGAGATGGTTCAATTAAACAAATTACCAAATTTTAATTTAATTTCAAATTTAAAATTAAACCAAGTGAAATATGATGAAACACACACACAATTTTATTTTCACGTAAACACAATTAATTCAACTCAAGTCCTATAAATTTGCCTACGTCATATTTGCAATATTATTACATTAGGCCAAACCAATTTTAACCAATTAACTTAATGACTTGAATTAAATACACATTGACATTATCTAAATTAATTTATCACCACAATAAACATAAGTAGTGATTAAACAAAATTTTATCTTTTTACCTAAGCATGCGTTCTAGGTGAGTATTGCAAAAGATAAAATAAACAATGAATCACTACTCCACGATGTACGAGGAAAAACCCACAACGGGAAAAAAAACATCGGACGGCCCTAGCCTTAAGTCCACTAAGTATGGTGTTACAATTACAAAACAGATGACTTACTTCCTCGACTCGATCCCTTTCAAGCCTTAACGTGTCTTCTAGTAAACACCTCCGCCTAGTCGACAACCCCGGAGCTCCACCGAAATCTTGGAATCACCAATGAGACATAGGTACACCGTCAACCACACATGGTGCCTTTCACCATGTGAGAATGCCGCAACAAAATAAACTTCTTCTTCTTTGAGGGATTTAGAAGAAAGCCCAAACGAACTCTTCATTAGGTAGAGTAAACCAGTGTCAAAACTCTCCAAGCAATGATATATAAATAGGTACTTGGAATAAACTAAACAAATGGGCGTGTATGTGTTTTTTGGTGAATTTAATCCATAAAAATCAAACACAAAACATGGAACTTTTTCTTAAAAGTTTTGCTCTCAAAAGACTCTTAGAATGTGAAAAAGTTATCTTAGAAAATGTCTTTCCCGCGGTATGTAAAGGTGGTAAAAGTTAGTAGGCAAAGTGGGAAGTTATAAAAAAACTGTCAAAAAACTGCTCGAAACTGAAATTTCGTTTGAAGTTCGTTCGAACGAGTTTGAGTTCATTCGAACGAAACTTCTAACGAGAAAATAGAAACAATTTATAAATATCGTTAGAAGTTCATTCGAACGAGGTCGTTTGAACGATTTTTCTAACGAGATTGCAGGCCATGATTCTAGATAATTTCGATACGAACGCGTGGCCGCTAGTTTCGTATTTTTCTGATTTTTTTTGCATTTGATTTGATTTTTCTACGGAAAGGTGTCCGAGAACAAAATCTTTAGAACTATGAATTCAAAAAAAATAACAAAAAAATACTAACACCCAAAATAAATTTCCAAGATCCTATATATATATATTAATGCATTCATACCTTTAGGAGACATTGGAATCCACATGTTGATGACATGAAACTTGGCACGAAAATCAGCAATGATGTTCTCTTGAAAAGTAATGCCGCAACGTCTTCAACTTTAACTTGTCATAGGTTTGAAGGATACACTTGAACAATATCCTATGACTTAAATGTTTTTGTCCGGAATTGAGACAACACTACATTATGACTCAATCGGAGACTTATGTCTTTACACCTTAAGATAGGTGGGTACCGAGAACGAGTATATGGTAAGGTACCATTTGGGTTAATACCATTCGACTTTGGTGTACTAGGAAGTAGAGTAAATAGCGATCCTAGGTTGTTGGTGCAAGTTATATCTGAATTTCGAGTATGAAATTCTATTGTGAGGGGGGAAGTATGTGATACCCCGCACTTTTAGGGATATTTAATTTACATAAATGGGTATAATTTGGAGATTTGGGGAATTTCTCTGAGAAATAATTTTGGAGTTTATGAGGGTTATATGATTTTCGATGGGTGTTACATTTACTTTCGGGATTAAGTAAATGAGTTGGACCATTTTAATTACATGTCGCAGTGGGGTAAAGCGACAAAGGATAATATTTTAATTAGAAAACGCGTATTAAGATGTGTTGGGTTTAACATGTGAATTGCAGTTAAGTACATAGGATAGAGATTTTATGTGTGTGATTGGTTTTGGAATGGCCGAGATAGTCAGAATAGAGTATCCGGGAGTAGTGTTTAGATTTCAAGAATTTTTTTACCAGTAGGGACTCGTAATTGAGTAAACGAGTCATTTTTGGGTTTATAAGGAATAAACCATTATTTCTCTCTATATAAGGCACAAGACAGGGAAGTAAAATAAATAAAAGAGAGAGAAGAGGAAAGGAAGAGAGAAAAGAGGAGAAGATAGGGATATTCCGGCCAAACTTCGCAGGATTCGACTCGAGGTCGTCGGATTTTATCCACGAGGCAAGTGTTTACTTGATTATTTCTTTTAAAGCATAAATCTCATATTATAGTTGGTAGTGAATAACTATAAAGATTTTTGGGATGGGTTTTCATGAATCAAATAAAGTTTTTTGGAAGTTTAACGGATAAACCCCAGATAATATAGAATTTGGAAAACTTAGGAATTTATTGAAATCGATTTTTGGTTATGGGTTTTATGATGTTTAGAACCCTTTTTATGTGTGTATATGTCATTGATTGAGGTTTTAGGATGCTAGTAGAGGAGATAAAAGCTTGGGGGAAGCTTTAATGTCCGAAACAGCTTCTCGAAAAAGAAACTGTCCGGATCGATCGACAGTTAAGGGTCGATCGATCGACCCTTCCGGATTTTTGACAATTTTGGCTAGTGTTGTTTAAATGGGATAAATTCCAAACATAATTGTTTCTAGATTATTTAATTGTGGAAATAAATATTCATTTAGGGAATTAATATCTAGCCATTTGAGGGAATTTATGGGGGTTAGGCGGGTGCTATAATCGTGTGGCACTAAATGTATAATTCTCGAGGAAAATAAATAAATTAAGGAATTAGACAATTGGGGCTCCGAAAAAGAGAGTGGCGACTTCTAAATTATATTTGGAGCGAGATGTATATCTTCGGTTAATTGAGAAAAATCCAGGACTTATTTATTTAGGGGTGTTCGGGACGAGTAACACCCGAGTGGGCATTTTAGCGGGTGATTATATATAGATAATTGTGCGCATAGAAAATGTAATTATATGCTGACTAATTGATATAGGCGACTACGATGAAATTTGGGATATAGATTCAAGTGGATTTAGCGGTCACCCGATACGCCTATTGATGACGGTTGTTACACGTGGTACGATACCTCTAGAATTCAAATAAGTCAAGAGTATACTTATCTTGTTAGTATGAATTTGTATGTTCGAGTTTATATATAAATCCTTAAAAGTGATTGAGGTACAAGTTATATATAAAGTGAGAGAATACTTTTGGGTTTAGTATCGTAAGTGTGTAAATACTTAAATATTATTACGAATGGGAAGATTCGGGGTTATTGGCTATCACTATATGAGATTGGCAATTGTAGCCATATATATATATATATATATATATATATATATATATATATTGAGAAGTGATATATACTATATATACAGGAGTTGTTACAGTATATATATGATATAATTATAAATATATCTGTGTGTGAATGGTATATTTATGTGAAGCATACCCCTCTAATGCTATCATGGGAAGTTGCGCGATGTGGGTGAAGCCCCTGGCTTAAGGAGCAGGGAGCGTATAGTCCCCAGGTCGTAGTGTCAATTTTATATTGTGTAATTTTTATTAGGGGTGAGACATGGTGGGTATGTTTCGTTCTCATTTCCGGGGAGGAACTATGACCGCTTCCCATACGTTTTGATTTGGTTTTTACCAAGTCGGTGTGAGAGTCCGACCGCTGGTACCCGGGATGGTATATGAGCAATTCTTTGGAAGATGATAGCATTGAGAGACTACATACTCAAGTTATAGATCAGTGGGATGGTTATTATACACGTTGTGTATTGAGGGCCTTAATGGATCTCGACAATCAATATTGCCAAGTAGTAGTGTATCGAGGGGGTTCCTTGTTTGGATTTCGCTTCACGAGACACCTCTCGCACGAACGTAGCGCAGTGTTGGGATTAGGGAGAAGTTTAGCCCTTAGTACTCGGGTTAATTAATATTTTCATAGATTGCGTGTAACATATTAGTTAGGCAGGGTAGCTTAACTAAGTTGTTTAAAGAGTATGCGATAGGTGTGCACTATTAGAAGAGGGATGAGGGGTATCTCCTAGGAGTGCGATACCAATTTAAATATGAGATAAATCATATTTTACAAATATAGCATTTATTCCCTTGAAAAATATTTTCAAAACTCAGGCTTTGACCCATTTATCTATTTTTCCCTCTTTTGCTATATATAGAGAGGTGTCCAAATACAGGGACGCCTAGATGATAATTATTTCGAGTCAGACGTTGTTGCAGCAGTTGTGGATGCATACAGGTTTATCTTTAGACGCTTCTATTCTTATGATCTAGATAGGAAACATTGTAAATAACACTCGGCCCAAAAGCCAAATTGTATTCATTTATACTTTTACTCCTTTTAGTTCGGCAATCGATTTGGTTGTATATTGTTAAGCCGAGTGTTCGGTTATTTTATTTCATTTCATTTTCATATATATAAACTATGTGAATGTTTTAATTGAATAGTTTGATTAAAAACATTAGTTAAATAAAATTTTGACGCTAGCCTAATAGATTATTAGTAATTAAATTGGTTTTCGACAGTGATGCTAAGAATGAACCATATAAGACTCCTATTTTAATTTGGTACAGGATTGATCTCCCGGTATTTTATTAGGCGAGGTGTCACAACAGTATAGCCCAAAACTCATACGATCCATATCTCATCATAAATGCAATGTTGGAAATGTCATGCTCCCTAATACACAACTGATGATAATCGGACCTTAAGTATATCATCAAGAAGTATGTTTCTCCTCTTAGGTGATGAAATAGGTTATCGATTCTAGGCAACGGATACTTGTTCCGTATCGTGACTTTATTAAGTTCTCGATAATCTATACACAGTCGTAAGGAACCGTCTTGCTTTGTTACACACAACACCAGGGCACCCCAAGACGACGTACTCCTGCGAATAAAATCCTACCCCAAAAGATGTTCTATTTGGTCCCTGAGATCCATCATCTCTGCTGAAGACATATGATAAGGCGCACGAGAAATATGCCAAGTGGCCGACACTAAATTAATCACAAACTGAATCTCTCTACTGGGAGGTAATCCCAGTATCTCCTAGAATACATCCGCAAACTCACAAACTACATGTATCGACTCAAGGGATATATTACTACTCCCATAGAGGTCTCCTCCTCTATATAATACAAATGAATATACGACCATCCCTTAGAATGAGGCATTGCCACTAGGAACATCTCATGTCCCGGAATAGACAAAATAATATACCTTCTTTAACAATCAATCATGGCCCTATATGCAATGAGCCAATCCATGTCGATAATCACATCATACTCGGACATGTCAAATACAAGTAAATCCGTCGATAAAATTAGACTCCCAATCTCTATAATCACACTACGACATATAAAGAAAATAGGCATCCATCTACCTATCGGTGATTCTACATAAGTAACAGTGTTATCAGTCGCATCTAGTAACCCCAAGGACCGAGCAAATATACTAAATACAAATGAATGTTAGTCCCTTGTGTCAAACAAAATGCGACCCATATTCCCATAGATAGAAAACATACCCTCAATAGCGGGCAGTGGCTGCTGAGCTACTACCTGATGGATGTTGTACACACGCCCATATTGTCGCTGTTGTGCTGGAGCAACAGGATTGGTAGGTAATGTTAGCACCTGAGATGGTGGTGGAGAGCGGATGGTGGAAATACTGGCCTCTATAGCTCATGACGATCTCCCTACTAAGGAAATTTTCCCTTATCAGGGTAATCCTATCTCTTGCGAGCAGTCTTGCCACACACGAAACATCTTCTAGTAAACTTTCCCCCATTTTACCCTTATTATCCCCGGCCTTGTTGGCCGTTACGCCCTCTCCCTTAGCCCAGATGATAGCCCTACTACCCCAGCCTATTGCCTCCCTCCCCAAATCGATATGCTCCGGATCGTAAATGTTTAGCATAGTCCCCTGGCTGCTGACTCTGACCTAGCTGTGTCCTGCTAGAACTGCCTCCACCTGTCTTACCCTTCCAGCTCGAATCAATCCCCCACTTTCCACCCTTATCATGTAAGCAGTTATCCTAGCAGTGAAGCATCGCAGCATTAAGAACATCTGTGTAAGTATGTAATGAAAGATTGCCCAATAAGTGCTGGCGAATTTTCCAATTCAGACCATCTATGAACATCTGAATTCTCTTTTCTTTAGTAGGCACCTCACCTAGAACCAAATTAGTCAGCCTAGTAAATTATTCTTCATACTCTTCCACTCTCCTCCCCTTTTGGGTTAGATCGATTAATTTCTGCCTCATCTCAGTTTTAACGGCAAAGGGAAAGTATTTAGGGTAAAACCGCACCCAGATGTCTTGGATAATCATAGTATCTCTCTCCTCGGCGATGGAAATAGATTCCCACCACTGTAGAGTTGCCCAGAATAGCTTAAACGTAGCTAGTATCTGACGCTGAACCTCCGTGCATTCAAATATTCTCAAGTGCCTCTATATGTCCTTCTTCCATTGGCTAGCAGTCACGACATCTGAACCTCCCTGAAACTCCAATGGATGCATCTTCTGAAAAGCATACCTAACACGTTCCTAAATAGTAGGAAACATCTGCCCTTGTGCGGGTGGCAGAGCTTGTGACTGTGATAGTGCTTGTTGAACAACAGCTAAAGCTGCGTTAACTACCTGAGCAACAATGGCAGCAACCTTTGTAGCATTCATTGTACCCTGAGCTGGGACAGGCTGAGGTGCACGTCGAGGAGACATCTGGAATGAGACAAAAAAAATCATTAGTATTCAAATTAAATTTCAAAGAATAGCTGAAGATCGTATATGTGCAAATAAGGATACAACTATCCTAATAATAGGGCTCTATATCAAAGGATGCTAAGATAAAAGTATAATAAACCGAACGTATCCTAAAAGACTCTAGAACCTGATGCTGCAACACCCCGCTCAATTAAATACCGGGTGACCAGTCCTATACCCAACGAAAACATAATTTACAGTTGGTTCATTCTTAGCATCACTGCCGAAAAACATTTTTTTATACACCTAATATCCAATTAATCAGGTGTTAAAACTTTTCAAATTTTAATATAATTAAAAATTCCACTTTTGAAATATAAACCATTTAAGACAAACCATTCACACAACGAATAACAACTGAGTAATATCAAAACTAAACTAAATGCAACTATAATAAAACTCTCCAGTTAAATATCTCAATATAATAAACTTCAATAAATCCAAATCAAAAAACTGACATAATACATTATTTGACTCGGATAGAATGGAAACACTTCAATCCTCTTAGACGACATGCCCTAAATGAAAGATCAACTACACAGTATGAATCAATGAATATGAAAGCGTCTAAACAAAGTCCAAAACTCTATAGCATCCATAGCTCGTCAAAAATCTTAATCCTCAATGGTTGGCGTCCCTACAGATGGACACCTGATATAGGAGATACAAGAGAGAAGACAATATGCAAGAAAAAGGGTCAGAGCTCGATGAAAAATAGTTTAGAAAACATCAAGTGAATAAAAGCTATATTCAACAATTATTATATACATCTTAGATTATCGGACTCTCTCTTGATATCCTCACCTCTCATCTAGCATGCACACCTAACGTACCTCTAAGTCAAACTAGATACAGTTCCCATGCTAATTAGTTCATATCAGTGCCAACTAACCATAGCCCATATCTTTTCCACGTATTTCTCTCGCAATGCAGGTAATACACATATATCCAATTTATCTTTAAAATGTATAAGCCTTTTTTCATTTCAATAAGTATTCACTTACTTAATTGATTTTTGATTTCATTATTAATCATGTCTACTTAATTCACACAGTAAACTCTATCACGAGTATATATTCATATTCACTCTATTATATATATATATATACAATACTGGACCAGGAGGCTCAGTTGAGGTGCGCACATACTCTGCTGTTATGTCTGGGTACATCTCATCACTTGATTGAAGGTTTGGTGTGTCCCTCGAACCATAAATTTCAAAATACGCATATTGGAGGTGAACAAAGTACTAAGCCTTTAGGCTACGCACATACCTATGCACCCAAATGATCGGTGTGACACCCCGCCTAATAAAATACCGGGTGATCAGTCCTATACCAAATTAAAATAGGAATCCCAGTTGGATCATCCTTAGCATCACTGTCGAAAACTTTTTAAAACTTGCTAACCACCTAGTATTCCAAAAACTGGTGCCAATTTTAACTTTTTAATTAAACAAAACAGTACATGCGGAATTAAAATATAAACCATTCACACAACTAAATGAAAGTAAATTGAATAATAATTACACAACTTGCCGAATAAATCACCGGCCACCAAAGAAATAATCCAATACAAATATTCAACACCTGAATGAATTACACTTGAAAACTGTACAAGCCCTAAATAAAACTGAGACTGATACAAGATTCCTACTCTAGGAATGAATGAATGATGTGTCTAATCCAAACTCCTGCTAGCATCCACATATGCCGCAGCTCCGTGTCCCTGGAATAGAATATCAATCCTGGCGTTCCTGTGGCTGGACACCTAAAAGGTTTTGAAAATAGTTTTATATCAAGGGTTAGAACCCAAAACATTTTGAAAATATTTAGCAAGTGAATTAACTGCAGTAATTTAAAATTCATGAATGCGCTTCATATTTAAGTTAGTGTCGCACTCCATTGTGGACATTCTCACCCCTCCACTATTGTGAACACCTACCGGTTACCTTAACCCCACCTAGTTGTACTACCCCATCCAACTAGTCCTGGTATAACCTTCCCTTTCCATACTACTCTAACCCGAGTATAATGATTCTTGAATTATAAGTTATTTCACAATTAACTTAATTAATTCCTCTTAAATAGCAGCATATAACCGTGTCACAAGTTATATAAAGTAAATACATCACACACTGTATTATTCCCACAATTGATTAACTTAATTAATTTCTCATTAATTAACTGCGTATAACTGTAACCCGAGTTATATAAAGTAAATACATTACACACTATATTATCACCTACATATAATATTTACTACCATATTATACGTACCTTTACTAACATCCACACATATATCATATGTGTATCCATCCTTCTGAGTTACCCTCACCGGATGATTCCCTCTAAAATGCTATCTCACTAGGCGTGCTCACAAAACCGAGTTTCCCCGAGTTGGAATCGCTCACTAACTCGGCCCAAAATATAAACATAGTGGAGGCGGTTGATTAGGCATAAATTCTTCACATTTATCCCCTTAATTTCGGTATTTTTACGATCCCGTGCGGTGTAAATAGATTGGATTTATCTCATATCTATGCTACTAACCCTTTTTGGCAAGTATTTCGTATTTTTTATCTCTTATGTGTTTTACAGGTATTTCATGCAAGAAAGATGGAAAAGAGAACTCAAAATAGTGAAAGAAACCAAGAATCGGGGAGTTGAAGGGCATTTTCGTAATTTTGTAGCCTTATTCCGGACGTGGGTCCAACGGGAAAGTTGAATAGCTTTCAATTACAAGAACACTGGAAAAAACGACACCTCAATCCGAGCTACGGTGAAAGAGTTATGATCCCTTGAAGTTGCGGAAAAATCATAGAAGAAAGGCTAGGAAGGCAAGTTCAAGGGCATTTTAGTAATTCTTCAGACCGATTTAGGAGGTGGGGAATTCTGTAAAGTTGAAGATCTTGTAACAATGATAATACTGGAAAAAACGACACCCAAATCCGAGCTACGGTGAATGAGTTATGATCATTTGAAGTTGAGAAAAAATCCAAGGAAGAAAAGAAGAAAGTTGGAAAATATTCTAAGTGTTGAAAGAGGCCCAGAAACCAGCCAATTCACCCAAACCGGTACACCCAGAAACCGAACCGGTTCGCCCATTTGTCACGCTCCAGAACCGTTACAAAATTAGTCACGCTTTCTAAGTGTGACAAATTGGCAGATACGGGATTTTTATTTTGTGCTTATCTTTTAGCCAAAAGAGTTTTATGTTTTGGGGACTCTTCTAAACGACCTCTAGCCTATATATTTATTCATTAGGACTCTTTTTATGAAGATTTCATTGATGTAAAGGCTCCATAACAAGTAGGAACATCTAGGAGAAGAATTTACATACTTTGCACCATTAATTCAAGAGCTTTTTCGGTTTTTCTTCAATCTTTGATTTCTTCTTGCATGTTCTTGTTCTTCAGTCGTGGTAATTTTTATTTCCAGCACTTTTATTATTATTTACCATGTTAGGCTAGGTTTTTAAAGGTTGGGATACATGAACCCAACCTGATGTGTTAATTGCACACCCAGTGAGAGCGTCGAATCGTCAAGTGAGAGAGAGATGTCGCAACATAGTAATGCACCTACCGGTGAGGACGAGCTTCCGTACCGCCCGTTGAGAGAATTATTATATCCTGAGCCCACTGTCACTCCAGGATGCATTATACTCCCGTATAATGCCGGGCAGTTCCATTTCAAAAATGGGATGATCCAGACCCTACCACATTACCACGGTATGGATTCTGAAAAGCCATACCTCCATATAAGGGAATTCGAGGACGTGTGTGATACTCTTAATGATCAAACCTGCACACAAGAGGTAATCTGCCTCAAACTCTTCCCCTTCTCGCTTAAAGATAAAGATAAAGCCTGGCTATGGTCTTTACCTCCAAGCTCGATTCCATCCTGGAATGAGCTACAGTCTAAGTTTCTCAAGAAATTCTTCCCAACACATCGAACAATCTCTATCAAGGCTCAAATTCAAGCGTTTAGACAACAAGAAAATGAGCCATTCCATCGATGTTATGAACGTTTCAACGAGTTAGTGGCTTCATGCCCCCATCATGGATTTGATCCATCGCAAATCATCTCCTTTATCTACAATGGGTTAAATATTAACTCCAAACAACTTGTTGAAACTATGGGAAGCGGTCCATTTGTCGATCTAGATGCCCATGATGCTGATCTTCACATGAGGTATGTCACCGAGACTACCCAATCTTGGGATACCTCTAACCCGAATGCTCAAAGTAGAAATCGACAACCCACCACGGCCCCATCGACATCCGGCCTATTCCACGTAGATAAGAACTCTATGACGGATTGTCGATTGGACACCATTGAGAAAGGATTGCGAGACCTATGCGAGTTATATAGAAAAGGACTAGCTGGACCCATTTCGAACCCTGTAGTGAAGGTGTGTGCGATTTGTGAGGCGGGACATTCAACTGAGGAATGCCCGATGATACCCGCCTAGAAAGTAATGTTGCAAGAGCAAGTTAGTGGTATAGGAGGCTATAAGGGTAATTTCGATGCCCCGCACGGGAATTCATACAACCCTTCGTAGAAGAATCATCCCGGTTTTAGCTACGGGCAATAACATGCCGCAATGAACCCATCTTCGCATGTTGCCCCTCCTCCACCACCACAATTTCAACAAGCTCCACACATGCAAGGACATGTGCAAGCACTGCCACCCCATGGAAATTATATTCCGCCATAGCGGAGAACTCTCGAGGATACCATGAATCAATTCATTGCAAGTCAGACTGCAACCAATGCCAAATATGATTGTCTGATCGGCGAAATTAATGCAAATCTGTCAGAGATACAATCCTCGTTGAGTGTTCAAGAGAAGGGAAAGTTCCCTGCCCAAGGCCAACGACCTCCCCAAGGTCAAACTAGTGTTAGCTCCATATCCACTGAACATCAGGAGCAATGTCAAGCAGTGACCACTCTTCGTAGTGGAAGAGTCATTGATTTATCACCTCCTCCACATGACACAACAAAAGACAAGGGGATTTCGCCCGGCACGAAAGAGGCCGAAGATGTCCCCTTAAACGAGAGTGATAAGGAAGACACTGGTGAGCCTGAGGTGGTAGTGAAACCACCCTCCGCAGCACCATTTCCTCGAAGGTTGATTCCCGCTCAAAAAGGGAATCCACGTGATGAAGTGCTAGAAGTACTTAAGCAAGTAAAGCTAAATTTACCCTTTCTCGATGCCATCAAATAAATTCCAGCTTATGGAAAAGTTATAAAAGATTTGTTGACGGTAAAAAGGAAGATGAAGGTAAAAAAGAATGTATTTCTAGCTCAGAACGTGAGCTCCATTCTACTCAATGATCTCCATCCCAAATTCAAAGATCCTGGTGCACCCACTATATCATGCATCATTGGAGAAAATAAAATTGAGAAAGCCTTACTTGACTTGGGGGCAAGTGTAAACATACTCCCTTACTCCATTTATAGGCAACTCGATTTGGGCGACCTCAAGCACACAAAGGTCACTCTCCAATTAGCGGATCGATCAGTGAAGATCCCTCGAGGCATAGTCGAGGACGTGATCGTTCAAGTTGACACTTTCTACTTCCCAGTAGATTTTGTCATTTGGGACACGGAGCCCTCATTTAACTTGAGCAATCATGTTCCCATCATCCTTGGGCGCCCTTTCTTAGCTACAGCTAATGCAATCATCAACACAAGAAATGGGCGAATGCAACTCACTTTTGGGAACATGACCTTGGATACTAACATCTTCCACATAGGTCAAAATGCAGGGGAGGAAGATGATCTTCACGCGGTGAGCCTCATCGACGAAGTAGTAGAAGAGTACTTTGAGGAAAATTTCTGTGGCGACGCTTTAGAGTCCTGTTTATCGACGAGCTATGAGTGTGAGGGGACGTATACCCACTTCGAGAGGGAGGTTGGAAGGTTGAGAGAATTACTCGATGAGAGTATGCCGGACGGGGACGTGAGAGAGGTTAATTGGGTTTCTAGGTTCGAGGAATTACCTCCGAGGGATACACACATGGCTCCCTCCAGTGAAAAATTTCCAACCCTCGAACTAAAGAAACTCCCCCCCCATATTAAATATGCATACCTAGGAGAGGATGAGACATTTCCTGTTGTTATCTCCTCTAGCCTAGATGAAGGGCAGGAGGGTAAACTGTTGAGAATTCTGAGGAAGCACCAAAGTGCTTTTGGTTGGTGCATCGCTGATTTGAAGGGGATAAGTCCTTTGATTTGCACCCACAAGATTCATCTCTAAGAGGATGTTAAGCCATCTAGATAAATGCAAAGAAGACTGAACCCCAATATGAAAGAAGTTGTGAGAACCGAGATCATCAAATTATTGGATGCCGGGATTATCTACCCAATCTCGGATAGCAAATGGGTGAGCCCTATTCAAGTCGTCCCGAAGAAGTCGGGTATGACTGTGATTGAGAATGCTAAGGGAGAGCTTGTTCCCCAACGCACCACCACCGGTTGGCGCGTTTGCATTGACTACCGGAAACTCAATGCGGGAACTAGGAAAGATCATTTCCCCTTGCCATTCTTTGATCAGATGCTTGAGAGAGTTGCGGGCCACCCTTATTATTGCTTCCTTGATGGTTATTCCGGATATAACCAAATTGAGGTGGATGTACTTGACCAAGAGAAGACGACATTCACTTGCCCTTTTGGTACGTTTGCCTACAAACATATGCCATTTGGCTTGTGTAATGCGCCTGCGACTTTTCAAAGGTGCATGTTGAGCTTATTTAGCGACATGGTCGAGAGAGGACTCGAAGTGTTCATGGACGATTTCAGTGTTTTTCGCACCTCTTTCGATCATTGTTTGGACAAGTTAGAGAAAGTACTTACCCGTTGTGTGGGCAAAAACTTAGTTCTGAATTGGGAGAAGTGCCATTTCATGGTCACCAAGGGAATAGTTCTTGGCCACATTGTTTCATCCAACGGAATAGAGGTTGATAGGGCTAAGATAGATGTCATAGTTGATCTTCCCCCACCGAAATCGCTAAAAGACGTGCGCTCTTTCTTGGGCCACGCGGGGTTTTATCGAAGGTTCATTAAGGACTTTAGCGCCATCGCTAGGCCCTTAAGCAACCTACTCATGAAGGACAACCCATTTGAGTGGACAGAGGCATGCCAAAGCTCGTTTGATAAATTGAAAAACATGCTAGTGTCCTCTCCCATCATGCAAGTTCCGAATTGGTCCTTACCATTAAAACTTATGTGTGACGCAAGAGATTACGCAATCGGGGCTGTTTTGGGCCAACGTAAAGAGAAACAAGATCATGTCATCTACTACGCTAGTCGGACTCTTATCGGACCTCAACTCAACTACTCTACCATGGAGAAAGAGTTGCTAGCGGTAGTCTTTGCCCTCGATAAGTTCCGTTCCTATCTCATTGGTTCTCCCATCACTGTTTTCACCGACCACGCGGATTTAAAATATCTACTTGCGAAGAAAGACGCCAAGCCGCGCCTCATAAGGTGGATCCTACTCCTACAAGAGTTCAATCTCTCCATCAAGGATAAGAAAGGAGTAGAAAACGTCGTTGCCGACCATTTATCTCGGCTTTCGTCTGATGTACCTAGTGATCCCATACCCATAGACGAGCATTTTCTGGATGAGCAACTATTTGCCACTTCTTCGTATCCCTGGTTTACGGACATAGTGAACTATCTTGTCACGGGAGCCGTCCCTCCCGATTGGACACCGCAAGATAAGAAGAGGTTTCTTAATTGGTCGCGTATGTTCTTCTACGATGATCCTTTCCTCTTTAAATATTGCGCCGACCAAATCATCCGACGATGTGTACCGGATGACGAGATCCCGAAAGTCATCCAGTTTTGTCATTCGGAAGCATGTGGAGGCCATTTCTTGACGAAAAAGATGGCCGCTAAAATTCTGCAATGCGGCCTCTATTGGCCCACAATCTTCCGGGATGCAAATGACGCTTGCAAGTCATTCAATAGGTGCCAACGAATGGGAGCCATTTCTCGACGCGACATAATGCCCCTTACCCCCATACTCATCATTGAGATATTTGATTGTTGGGGTATTGACTTCATGGGTCCCTTCCCCCCGTCCTTTGGTTTCCTATACATCCTAGTCGCGGTAGACTACGTTTCTAAATGGGTGGAAGCTATAGCTACTAAGACTAATGACAACAAGGTGGTGATAAAGTTCGTACAGGAACACATACTTTCTCGCTTCGGTGCATCGAAAGCGATAATTAGCGATAATGGCACGCACTTTTGCAATAGGCCATTCGAGAAGCTCATGAGAAAGTATGGCGTCATCCATAAGGTTGGGATGACATATCACCCACAGACGAATGGGCAGGCCAAGCTAGCAAATCGGGAGATCAAGAACATTCTTGAAAAGACCGTCAATCCTACCCGGAAAGATTGGTCCCTTAGATTGACCGATGCACTATGGGCCTATCGTACCGCATTTAAGAATCAACATGGCATGTCTCCTTTCCGTTTTGTGTATGGTAAACCTTGCCACCATCCTGTGTTGAGCTCGAAAACAAAGCATATTGGGCAATTAAGCAATTGAATTATGCTTTAGACAAAGCCGGTGAAGCCCGTAAGCTTCAATTGAATGAGCTAGAAGAACTACCCAATGATGCGTATGAGAATGCCAAAATTTCAAAAGAGAGAATGAAACTTGCTCATGATAGCATCATTCAAAGAAACGAGTTTCATCCCGGGTAAAAAGTTCTTCTCTACAACTCTAGGCTTCACCTCTTTCCAGGCAAGTTGCGGTCACGATGGTCCGGCCCGTTTGTCGTTAAGAATGTTTTTCCCCATGGAGATGTTGAACTACATGATTTAAAAGGGGAAAACACGTTCAAAGTAAATGGACAACGCCTAAATCCATATCTTTAGGCGTGTGCTGAAGAGGTTGACACAATTTGGTTGTCGGATCCCGTTTACGGGATCAATTGAGCTGAGAACGTGAGGTCGTCGCACTCCCGACGCGTATGGGGTGAAATTGTGTGTATAGGAGTCGTTTGTGAATAGGTTAGTTAGGAATCAGGAGCCTGAGTTACAAAAGAGATCGGTTAGCACGCATTTCGAGGGAGCTAGTACGTATCACGATGTTGAATTCGAGGAATTTTTAGGGAGCCCTAGGGTCTAGAAGGTTTTTAAGGGACTTATGCACAAGTTAGAGGATGAGAGAGCACTTTGAAACGGAGACAATAGTGAATTCCAGCGTTCGGACCAGCTTGCTACCCCGAACCCCAACCTGGCGAACCGGTTCGCAGGTACACCCGAACCGGCTCGGGGTACCTGACAGATTCTTCCCCCCTTCTTTTCCAAATTAATTCCTTTCCTCCATTCTTTTCCCCTTCTTTCCCCTTTGTTTTTCTTCCCTCCAAATCCTTCCCCCCTTCCCAAATTCAACCCAATTCACCCCTTCCCTCCTCTCCTTCCCACCCTTTCATATTTCCCACCAAAAACCCACCCCTTCACACCTATAAATACCCCACCACCCCTCCTCCATTTCTCACACCAAAACAATCTCCCTCACTCTTTTCTCTCCCATATTTCCTCTATCTCTCCCACTTTCCGTCAATATGCCGCGCCAACACCGCCCCAACCTCCGCCCAAAGAAATATGATGATACCACCATCCTTGCCGAGCCGGGTAAGGGGGTCTTTCGATGCGTCCAAGAACGTCATTGGGCCGAGCAATACTTCTCGCATACGCGCCCCATTCACATTGAACGTTTCGTGGATTGGGACCACCTTCCGGGCGATGTCACCGCCCTATTTGCTCGCCGCGGGTGGTGCTCTTTCCTCGCCCCTACGAACAATAACGTCTATGATGCCGCCATTCGCCAATTTTATGCGACCTTGGTTCGCAAATCCTCCACGCTTCACGAGGCATACCTTGATGGCATCACTATTCCCTTCTCGGCGGCCATCATCGCACGCAAAATGCGTGCTTAAAGGGTGATCCTCCCCGTACCCTTCCAATACCCCAACAACGCTACCCCCCATACCAAAGAAGAATACATCGCACGCATGGCACCCGGGGTGGAATGGGTGCGCGAGTCCTTTCCTATTGGTGGTTTGGCCGCCACGGTGCGCTTCACGCACCTCATTGCTTGTGGGGCCATCCACCAAACCACTAATGACTCGGTGGTCCGTTTACGGCACGCTAATTTCCTCTATTACTTTTTGGACCCCGAGAGCACCATCAACCTTGCCCAACTCTTCTATGAGGATATCCTCAATGTCGCCTACGATGAGTACGGCAAAACTGCACTACCTTACGCCCGTTTCATCACGGAGCTCTTGATGGAGGCTGGAGTGGATGACCCCGGGCAACAAATTCGTCTTCCTCGCCCCATTGGCGACACATCCACCACTAGAAGCGAACGCCAAATGCGCGTAGCTCACCCCGACCGTCCCATTCACGAAGAGGATGTGCCCGAGGAAGCTCATGACGACCCGATGATGGACGTCGATGAGGAAGAATTTGAGGATGATGATGAGGATTCCGATTTCGAGCCCCCGGGGGCAAACTTCGATAATCGCCTTTCGGCGGTTGAGGCTCGTCTCGACGGGTTCATCAACCAATACAATCAAGACCAAGCGGACTACCGAAGGGACACCCGAATGATGTATCAACTCCAAGTCCACCTTCACCAGCTCAACTTCGGCGGTCCTCCTCCCCCCTTCTATTATGACCCATATGATCCGAATGCACCCTCCACATCCCACCCACCTCCACCATGACCTATGATTGTTTTTATATTTTGGTGTAATTGTTAGTGGTGGTAGGGCTTGCACATTGTTCACAGTTGTTTCTCCATTTCTTATGTAACACAGACTTCTCATGGTTATAATACAAGCTTGCATTTTTTCATATTTGGTTGTTTTATTTTTCCACACTTATTATTCGCTTTGAATTAGATTTTAGTCCTTTTTGCTTGAAGACAATGCAAAAGTCTAAGTTAGGGGGGGTCACAAGTGCGTATTTCTAAAACTTCACAAATTTTCAAAAATTTCTAAAATTTCCAAAAAAATCATAAAATTTTGAAAAATTCAAAAATATTTTTGTTCAAAATAAATAAAAATTGGAATTCAAAATTTTCAAGTATATCATTAAAAGTCAAATTGGAGTCTCAAACTATAAACATCCAACATACACAAAGCCGAAATTGACCGAAAATGGAAATTGTGCGAAAATTGACGACTTAACGAATAAATGTGGAGATTAACAAACCCGATGAGATTCGAGCCTATCACGTTTTGCGAGATTTTAAATCAATCCGAGTTAATTGTTAACTCAAAAGTTCTTTTTAGCGCCTAATAAGTTGTCAAGGGTCTCAATTCTTTCGTTTTGATCGGTTTTGAAAAATGTGCGCAATATTGCCTTGAAAAACGTGTCAAATTAGTCTCTAAATTTAAATTCACCTCGAAACGCATATGGTAACGCAATTGGCATTTTGGACAATGAAGTAGGCCCTCGTTTGACATCCCAAAAATATTGGCCAGAAAAAGAACCGAAAAATCACCCTTTTTGCAACCCAAATTGAGCCGAATAAATTTTTCTTGTCGTTTGACAACCCGAAAAACCGAAAATAGCCGGGATTGTGAAAATTGATAAATTCAGATTTCAAGTCCAAAAAGTGCATATAAAGGGGCAAGAAACAAAATAGTATGCCCAACAAAAAATATATATAGAGAGAGAGAGAGAAAAAAAGAAAAGAAAATGAGCAATAGCCCGGAAAATGCACAAATGGACATCACGAATGACTTTTCCAATTCCAACCTTCCATACCTCCTTCATTTTACCCAATGCAACCTTCAACCCGAAAAAGTCCTAACCGAGTCCAAATTGCGAAAATTGATTACCGCGTGGAGAGTTAAGACACCAAAGGATAATATAAGGGGTTAAATGCGCGAAATAGAGGCAATGTTCCCGTTTTTAAAATCGTAATCCGTTGAAGAGATCCTTTCGCCATAAAATTTCCATCTTTCTAATTGCATGCGTGAATTTGCTTCAATCACATTTACTCTTTATATCACGCATGCCGAGAGAATAGCCATATTCCGAGAGGTTCGTTTGAGAGAGTATTCCGTGAGAAATTGAAATCAAAACGAATTTTCGGATAAGTAACGTAATGATCAATCGATGGAAATTGGCGGTTATATTTCAGGCTTCGCACACACGCACTACGGTTTGAGACTTGTAAATATGACTTGATGATGACTATTTTGTGGAAAAATTGAATTGCACAATTTTTGCGCATTTTGAATTTTCTTTGAGTCGAATTTTGTGGGTATATTCACTGCAAACCCTCACAAGACACAACTCGTCCTACTAGGGTAGCCTAGAGGTTTAAAGGCTTGTTGCATGCGCTAAATGGAATCGCTTGCCCGCGAAAGAGGTACTCTATCCCAATAAAGTCTTTGATGGTTCCTTAACTCATACTCTCATTCTTTTACATTGCTCGGGACGCGCAAAGTTCTAAGTTAGGGGGGTTTGATTGGACATAAATATTGTATATTTATCCCCCTAATTTCGGTACTTTTGTGAGCCCGAGTGATGTAACATATATGAATTTGATTCACATTTATGCTACTAACCTTCGTGGCGAGTATTTCGTGTTTTGTGCTTCTCCTATTGGTTTTACAGGTTAATTATGCAAGCAGTGCAAAGGAGGAAGCAAGACAATGCTAGAAGGCAAGTTCAAGGGCAAATTGGTAATTTTGCAGCCAGATCCGGAAGGAGAAGTCAACTGGAAAGTTGAAGAGCTCGGAACAACGAGAACACTGGAAGAAACGGTACCCAAATCCGAGCTACGGTTGAAAAGTTATGCTCAGTTGAAGTTGAAGAAAAATCCAAGAAAAGAAGAGAAAAGCCAAAAAAATGCTAAGTGTTGAACTCCAGGCCAGCACACATTGCCAAACCGGTTTGGGGGGGTGAACCAGTTCGCAGGTACACCCGAACCGGTTTGGGGTACCTGATACGCGAATTTTGCCTTTTATGCTGATTGGTTCCCAATTCTCCTGTTAGGTTTTGAACACTCCAATATTATAGAGAACGTAGGTAACAACTTGGAGGCAGCCATTAGGAGTATTTTTACTCAGTTTTTGATAGAGAAGAAGGTGGAGAAACATCTAGGAACATCAAAGGAATTATTTGCTTCAAGATTCAATTGTTAAGGGTTTGTTTTTCAAGTTTTAATTCAAGATTCAATATTTTTGTTGTTGTTCTGGCATGCTTAGTTTTCGTAATCGAATCAACCTGTTTTCGCATTCATAATACGTATTTACATGCTTTTAGTTAGTTTCATCATGAATTCCTACACATGCAACGTTATTATTTCATGCATTCGTCCATTTAACATATCCGGCTAGGTTTTAAAGGTTGGGATGCATGAACCCAACCTGATGAGTTAGTGTATGTGTATAACGTTAATCCGATGAATTTAATGATTAATTTTGATCGTATCGCATAATTACATAATAATTGTGGATCTTTATATCTCGTTTGCCTTTGGGTACTCGTGATGATTTAGAGTACAATTTGAATGCAATTATCGCAATATCGATTTACTCATCCTCAGATTAGGTATGACACGGGCTTGAACCTCGTATACATAATGCTTGGGAGTCCTAAATTCCGGGTTGGATTAATCGGATAAATTTATGATTAACGTTGTCACTGCATTACACTAGGGTTGGGGGATTGTATTCCCATCATATTTTCTCCTCATTTAGGTTCAAAAAGTTTCAATTTATTTCTTCATTCTTCATTTAGATAATTTAGTTAGTTGGATATTTCATCATAATTTCATAATTGCATTTAGTTTAGTCAATCCCAAAAACCAAAATCAAATCTTTTCCTTTCTTTTTAGAGTCATCGTTAGGATTCCTTCGTCTTATCCCATCGTCACAACTCTGTTGTCCTTTTTCCCTGAGGATCGATACCCGACTTGTCGAATTATTACTTGAACGACAGGCTTACACTTGAGCCTAGAGAGTACACACTATAGAGACACATTCTGAGTCGTGTCAAGTTTTTGGTTGATCGAGTCAGAAATCGAGCATCCGTGTAAATACGCTAGTCGTTGTTGTCGGCTTCCAACCACAATACAAAAAAACCTAAACTTTAACTACACTCTTGCGGAGTATAGTGGCGAGTCTGGGTATCGTGGTCACTATACTCCGCAAGAGTGTAGTTAAAGTTTAGGTTTTTTTGTATTGTGGTTGGAAGCCAACAACAACGACTAGCGTATTTACACGGATGCTCAATTTCTGACTCAATCAACCAAAAACTTGACACGACTCGGAATGTGTCTCTAAAGTGTGTACTCTCTAGGCTCAAGTGTAAGCCTGTCGTTCAAGTAATAATCCGACAAGTCGGGTATCGATCCTCAGGGAAAAAGGACAACAGAGTTGTGACGATGGGATAAGACGAAGGAATCCTAACGATGACTCTAAAAAGAAAGGAAAAGATTTGATTTTGGTTTTGGGGATTGACTAAACTAAATGCAATTATGAAATTATGATGAAATATGCAACTAACTAAATTATCTAAATGAAGAATGAAGAAATAAATTAAAACTTTTTGAACCTAAATGAGGAGAAAATAGGATGGGAATACAACCCCCCAACCCTAGTGTAATGTAGTGACAACGTTAATCATAAATTTATCCGATTAATCCGACCCGTAATTTAGGACTCCCAAGCATTATGTATACGAGGTTCAAGTCCGCGTCATACCTAATCTGAGGATGAGTAAATCGGTATTGCGATAATTGCATTCAAATTGTACTCTAAATCATCACGAGTAACCAAAGGCAAACGAGATATAAAGATCCACAATTATTATGTAATTATGCGATACGATCAAAATTAATCATTAAATTCATCGGATTAATGTTATACACATACACTAACTCATCAGGTTGGGTTCATGCATCCCAACCTTTAAAACCTAGCCGGATATGTTAAATGGACGAATGCATGAAATAATAACGTTGCATGTGTAGGAATTCATGATGAAACTAACTAGAAGCATGTAAATACGTATTATGAATGCGAAAACAGGTTGATTCGATTACGAAAACTAAGCATGCAAGAACAACAACAAAAATATTGAATCTTGAATTAAAACTTGAAAAACAAACCCTTAACAATTGAATCTTGAAGCAAATAATTCCTTTGATGTTCCTAGATGTTTCTCCACCTTCTTCTCTATCAAAAACTGAGTAAAAATACTCCTAATGGCTGCCTCCAAGTTGTTACCTACGTTCCCTGTAATATTGGAGTGTTCAAAACCTAATAGGAGACTTGGGAACCAATCAGCATAAAAGGCAAAATTCGCTTATCAGGTACCCCGAACCGGTTCGGGTGTACCTGCGAACCGGTTCGGCCTGGGGTTCGCGAATGTGTGCTGGCCTGGAGTTCAACACTTAGCATTTTTCTGGCTTTTCTCTTCTTTTCTTGGATTTTTCTTCAACTTCAACTGAGCATAACTTTTTAACCGTATTTCGGATTTGGGTGCCGTTTCTTCTAGTGTTCTCGTTGTTCCGAGATCTTCAACTTTCCAGTTGACTTCTCCTTTCGGATCTGGCTGCAAAATTACCAATTTTCCCTTGAACTTGCCTTCTTAGCTTTTCTAGCATTGTCTTGCTTCCTCCTTTACACTGCTTGCATAATTAACCTGTAAAACCAATAGGAGAAGCACAAAACACGAAATACTCGCCACGAAGGTTAGTAGCATAAATGTGAATCAAATCCATATATGTTACATCACTCGGGCTCACAAAAGTACCGAAATTAGGGGGATAAATATACAATATTTATGCCCAATCAGCGGTCATATTCCTTCCCTGAAAGTGAGATAAATCCCTCACCCATATATACCGGACGCTATGACCTGGGGATATACTCGCCCTACTCCTCAAGCTAGGGGATTCACCCACATCACGCAACCTCCCTTGATAGCATTAGAGTATTTAAATTGAATAAATATCTAGTCACTGATATTTAATATCAGACACAATATAAACACGTATATATATACTATCACTGTACCGTATATATATATAATATAAACCCCAGCTTTACCGTGTACTCAAAATCCCGTACACTGCTTGTAATTTAGTATCACACACAATATATACACGTATATATATATATATATATATATATACACGTATATATATATATATATATATATATACTATCACTACACCGTATATATATATTATAAACCCTGGCTTTACCGTGTACTAAATGTCCCGTACACTGCCTGAAATTTTCTGTGTCTGTGGCCCGACTCAACGTAATTAATTTTCTCACTTAATAATTTATCGTTTTTCCGATTTTATGGTCCGACTCTAATATATTCAACTTATACCTCAATTCATATAATATTTTCCCCGAGTCTATGGTCCGACTCCAATTAAATTAATTAACGCATTTATTAATTTAATATCTCCCCGAGTCTATCGTCCGACTCTAATTAAATTAATTATTACACCCATTAATTTAATACTTACCCGAGTCTACAATCCGACTCCTATTAAATTATTATCACATTTATTAATTTAATCCTACACGAGTCTACAATCTGAATTTATTTAAATGAATTATCACATTTATTAATTTAATCCTACCCGAGTCTATAATCCGACTCTAATTAAATTAATTATCACATTTATTAATTTATTTCTTCCCGAGTCTATAATCCGACTCTAATTAAATTAATTATCACATTTATTAATTTAATTCTTCCCGAGTCTAGAATCCGACTCTAACTAAATTAATTATCACACTTTTTAATTTAATTCTACCCGAGTCTCAAATCTGACTCTAATTAAACTAATTATCACACCCATTAATTTAATAACTTGGTGTCACCAAACCATTATCCCCGGACTCACTCACTTAGCCCGTACCTCAATTTTTCCTGAGTCAATGTTCTGACTCCAAATTAATTACTTTCTCTCAATAATAAATTTTCTACTTTAATTCCACTTAACCAATATCCCCGGACTCGCTCGCTCGGTCCATTTTACATCTCAAAATTTCATTCTCACATTTTCACCCACAATGTGTCACACATTTATTTCCATAATTTCCCCAATTATATTTACCTATAATTGTTAGCACACCCAGACTCACCCACTTGGTCCATAATTAAATATTTCACCTAAATTCCTTTAATAATGTAGTTTCACCCAACTACAATTCCCGAATATCATTCTTCGGCCCAATATCAATAATTGAATTATTTCTCCAAATTCGTTCATCTCATGACATACCGTTCACACCCTCCTAAACCCAATTATATCACCCTATAATTGTTAAGGAAACATATGTCCCATATGAATTTATCACCAAATAAAAGTAAGGGAATTAAAACTTAAATAAACCCTCATTATGAACCACCTGGACGAACTACCCAAAATTTCCCATCGTCGATCGATCGATGGCCCCCGATCGATCGATCGATCCCTTCGTGACAGCTCTTCTTCCCCACGAAAATTTCCACCATTAACGAGTTTTAAGGTTTCTTTTCCTCAAAAACCACCTTCAAATCAACATGTTAATCATCTTATATCATTTCTCATGAACTAAAAATATCATCTAAACCCTTTAACATCATTAACACTATGAATCTTGACCCACTCAAGAACACAAAATTTCTAGGCTACAATCCAAATTTCAAATTCAAATTTCATCCTTTTATAATCTGATTTTTCTCATTCAAACCAGATAATCGTACTCAGAATTATATTGCACAATTAATTCTTTCCTTAAATTCCATTCAATGGTTCCTTAACAAAACCCCATTTTTGTACCCATTTATCCCCAAAACGAATTTTGGTTTACACATCACTATGATCTGAATTGATTATCATACTTTAAGAATCAAAACAGTTAACCACTTGCCTGGAATCGTTCGTAGGGTCTGATTCCGTTGTTGTAGAGATTGGTTGAGGAAGAACATCCCAAATTAACCCTTTAATTTGGCTCCAAAAGCTCCCAATTGCTCTTGCTAAGCTTTCCCCCAATTTCCCTCTCAAGCCCTAGGCTTAGAATTGTGTTGGCTGCTGCTTTCCTAATCCCCCCACATAGGTTAAAACCCTCAATCCCGCTTTTCACCTAATGGGCTTAATTAAAGTGGTCCAACTCACCCCGTGTGGGCTCGGCTATGCCCAAAAATACCCCAAGACCCAATTACTACCCCCGGGTACTCTTTTGTGACTATCTCGACCCATCCGGACTCAACCGTGCACTTAAAATTGACATCCGAATTAATTTATAAAAATCCTTATCTCACACCCAATTTAGTCTATACCGACTCCCGGCTGGGATAAGTGCATACCCCGTCATTAATACCCGAAATGACGTAATTAAATTATTACTATTCACTTGGTAAATAAATTTCCGTAAACATTAACCATTCACTCCCCGACTAATATTTAAATATATATATTGCCATAATTAATTCAATTAAAATTACAACACAAGTAATTTAAAATTCTCGAATTAATTAAATATTAAATGTGCAAAAACATGGGGTGTTACAATCGGTCACACCCTTATTCATAAAAGTGGTGCTCAAACTCTAATTTCTAAGTCCCGAGGTAACAAGTAAAAAAATCCCCCATAAGGCTCATTAGGATATGATTGTCCTCTATGCGCAAACCTTCCGTCGATAGCAAGTAGAATAGTTATGTCATACACATAAATCAACAATCAATAGGTATACACATCAACCTACATAAAATTCGGTAGGCACTCGACCAATATCATATTAGGTTTTCATCCTACCCTAAGTACCCTTCGTATTTCTCAAATACCACCCGTACTTGTTAATCACGATTATCATCGTATATTTTTATGTAGTTATCACTCACATAATCCCAAGTACCCATATATATATATCCATGACGATTATTCATCTCGTAATCATATTATTATTATGTAGATATCTCTCACATAATTTGATTCCTCAATTCCAGATAATTTTCCAATATTAACCCAAGTTCCTCACTCCTTGTTAATGTACCAAAATTAATCAAATCTTACCGTGGGCCAAATTACCAATTTCCAAACTTTTTTGTGCTAAAAATAAGACTTTCTGAAATCTCGTTAGAAGTCCATAATTTTCGTTCGAACGATATGGCATCTCGTTCTAACGATAGCATGTCTCGTTCGAACGAGATCAGCGTCATTCCAGATCGTCTTCAACCTCAATTTTTTACATTTTTCTTCACATTCTTACACCCAAACCCTCATGGATTATATTCAACCCAAAATCCAGTTATTCTAACATTGTTATAACATATCCAAGGGTTATTTTCACATAAGAGTAACATCAAGTCCATATGTTCATTAGGGTATCATCATCAAACACATTAAATCCTTAAAATTTCAATTTATCTAAATTCTCCATTTTTGTACATCTTAAAAAAATGCATAATTTATAACTATCATTTCATATCTAAATCATCAAATTTCCATATTCAACATGAGTACATGCAATGTTTATCATCATTTTCATATCTTCAATAAACATATATATATAACCTATCCATTTTCATGTTCATAGCCTCTACATGTATATATCTCCAACTACGTGAATTTGCCTGTCCATTAAACTTGATTTATCAATCATTTTAAACCCAAATTCATAAGTTCATCAATCCAAAAGAAAATCCTATTCTAACGTGGATAATATAAGCACCAAAATAGAGCAAGAATTATACTTGCCTTATGTGTAGGTCTGAACCTTTGGAGAAGACAAGTGTAGGACTCCCTCCTCTTTTTTTGGCGACTATCTGGTGGTGGTGCAAGGTGTAGAGATGTTGGTTGTCCCCTTAATTTTCCCTAGGTGACTCTTCCTTTCCAAGCAACTCTTCCTCTCCTCTAGATAACCTTTCACTCTCTCTCTCTAAGTCTTTTCACTCTCTCTCAAAAGACCTCACTTTGTGTTTTGATGAAATGAACCTTACGTACAATCTAAACTCACATATATAACAAGTCTCCAAGGTTAGCTAAAAGACAAAAAAATGTAGATACTATTCATCTCCCAAGCAAAATGACTAAAATGCCCCTTCGGGGTGTCCTTTCATCTTCCAATTGGCCTGAGACCCAAATCAAACCCCCGGGTAGACTTTTTTTTGCCTATTTTAACCCTTCTGGACTCAATGGTGCATTCGAAATTATCATTCAAATGGCTTAAAAATAAACGCATTTTATTCCTTTAATTTTAGTCCTGACACGACTCATAAGCAAGTCCCGACTTAATTTCCATTTTTGCCGTATTATGTACTCACAACAATATTAAAAATCATCAAATCCACATATTACTTTATATCACTAAGTAATATTCGAAATCATATGTATATTACTTAAATCTCTAGTAATATTCAATTCGGATTAATCCCAATTAATTTTTCATAATTAATTCCAATTAATCCCCATTGATTTGGCCCATTAACTTTTAATTTCTCTCATATTAAAAGTCATTGAAATTACGGGGTATTACACTTACCCTTATCTTGGATACTTAAAGATGATTGAAACCTAGAGATATTCACATTAATTTCGGTAAACATGCGGCCATACTTAGCATTGGTTGCATTTTGGGACTAGATGAATTGGTGTATAGTATCCTTGAGATTCTTTTGCAGTGGGGTGATATACTGAGAGGGAGGCGGTGCTTGAATATGTGGTGCTTGTTGAAAATGTGTAGGTGGAGGTGAGGCAATGTGTGAATTAGGATTCACCGCAGCATGTTATTGCGCGTAGCTAAAATCAACGTGGTTCTTCCACGAAGGGTTGTAAGAATTCCATTGTGGGGCATTGAAATTACCCTTAAATCCTCTTATCTCATCCACTTGCTCATGTAACATTGCTTTGTAGGCGGGTATCATCGGGCATTACTTCGTTGAATGGTCCACCTCACAAATAGCACACAAATTCTCTTTAATTGCTCGGGTGGATCCGGCTAGTTTTCTTATCCTTGATTCGACTACGTCTCCCACATGATAAAGACCGGGCACTGAAGGAGCAATGGGAGTTTGTCGAACCCAGTTTTGGGTGTTAGGATTGGATATGTCCAACGCTTGAGTTGTCTCGAAGAAAAACTTAAGTGGGTCTCTGCATCATGTTCTTCTAATTCCAAAAATGGTCTCTCGCACATTGTCTCAACTATTTGTTTAGAAGTTATGCTTAGCCGATGGTGAAAGAAAGATATGAGATGATACTTATCAAAATCATGATGAGGGCATGTACTAACTAGCTCATTGAAGCGTTTGTAACATCAATAAAATGACTTATTTTCTTATTGTTGAAATGTTTTAATTTGAGTTTGGATGTAATTTGATCGATGTTATGGAATGAACTTTGAGATGAATTCAGATTGGATTTACCTCCATGATCCAATTGAGTTCGGTGATAAAGACCATAGCCATGTCTTTGCTTTATCCTTTAACGAAAAAGGAAAAAGTTTGCGGCGAACGACGTATTATATACAAAATTGATCGCTAAAGGTATTGTATGCCTCTTCGAACTCACAAATGTGGAGATAAGGCCCGAATCCATCCCGTGAAAGTGGGAAGAATCTGGATCATCTCATTGCGAAAATAAAATTGTCCCACATTATACGGAACTAAAATGCTTCCTGGAGAGACGGTTTGCTCGGGATATAAGAGTTCTTTCATGGGACGATACAACACTTCACCCTCACCCATACCAAAACTAGCGTTATCCGACATGGCTCTCTCTCCAATTGATTCAAATTCCTCACTCGACACGCTCACAGTTTGAATCAATGTGTGACTTGTGATAGAGTTAGGAAGTGTAGGAGGTGGAACCCAAAACTGAGGAACGTTTGGAGTGTGTGTGATATTGGGGTTGTACTCTTCTAGGGGATTTTCGTGAATTTGGGTAGGAGTAGATTGTGGAGTTTGTTGAAGATGTTGCATAAAAGGCTTTCGAGAGATGCTATATTTTTTTTGTTTCTATTTTTTATTTTTCCAAATTTATCTGAATGTTTTGGATTTTATGATTTTTTTGGCTTTTTAATAATTGGAGTCAAATTTTAGATTAACTCAACCTAACCTAAAAGTCTACCTAGTCCCCGTCAATGCCAAAAACTTGACGTGACTTAAAAAGTGTTTCTAGTGTGTCCTTCTATAATGCCAGGAAAATCGAGTGTTCGTGTAGGGACACTATCGTTGATTTCGGCTCCCGCTCGACATACAAAAGATAGAACCTAAACTACAGCTACACTTGACAAGCAAGTACAGCGGTAAGTCGGGTATCGTAAATCCACAGGGAGTGATTGAATTTTAGACTTTAATTGTTTTAGTTACTTCAGGAATAAAAGGGTGTAAAATAAATAAACGAAAAGGTGATGGGTGGTTATGGTGACAAAAGAAAAGAGAAGTTACGCTAAATTAAAGTAAAGCGAGGATAGGGATCGCATTCCACCAAACGGATCGAAACAACTACTAATTAGAATTAAGGCTCGAAAGCAATTTAATCGAGCATATCCAATTAAGCATAAACATCACACAAGAAGGAATTTAACCCAAAGTTGCGAGATTAAACATTTAACTGAAAATGGTCACACGCGGATTAAATTCGGATTGTCGCTATAAACACTAAAGTTGTGTGACAAATAAAGTTAAACGCATAACCATCCAACTTTAATACACGCGGTTTCAATTAAACGCAATTTTACACAAAACCTAATTTTCGAGGTCCAAACCCGTAAATGGCGGAAATGAAATCCCGACCCTATTTATCTAAGGGCTAGACATGAATGAAACTAATTAACAAAGTAATAAACTAATTAAGCAAGAAATGAATAACTAAACTAATTAACAAAGCATGAAATTAATCTAGAAAGCAAGAATATAATGAATACAAACTATATTAATGAAATTAACCTTAAAGTACAACTTACAAAACAAGAGTGCAAGAGAGGAGTAGGGCAAATCTCCCAAGTCTACAAAACCCTCAAATCTAACCTAAAAATGGAGATATATATCTTCAAAATGAAGAGAAAGTGGTATATATAAAATATCCAATGGCAAACTTGTAATAAAAGGGAAGAAAACCAAAAATCTGGAGGGCCGAATCGATTCGGAAATGGTCCGAATCGATTTGGAAACAGGGGAAGTTCGAACTGCAATTCTGCAGCAGTTCCGAATCGATTCGGTTTTGGGCCGAATCGATTCGCAACCTACAGGTCTGAATTCTGCAGCTTTGTCATGTTTTACGGAAAATGCCGTCATTTCTTCGTTATAGCTCGGAATGAGGCACGGTCGGAGGCTACGCGAAGATAACTCAGAGGACTACAACATCCAAGAAGACATTGGGCCAAAAAACCAAAATATGAAATGACTAAAATGCCCTTGAATGTGACCTTGAGTGTGAATTTGAAGTAAAAACCATCCTAAAAATGCCATAACTCTTTCGATACAACTCAGAATCATGCACCATCAGCGGCCACGTGAAGAGAAATCAGAGGGATTCAACTTCCGTGAAGAGCTCGGGATTCAAACCAGAATGCTGGAATTACTAAAATGCCCCCGAAGCTGCAAAAGTCGACGAAACATTTCGGGAAAGCGTCCGAACTTCATACTAAGCATCCAAATACCTACAAAAGCTCAATTAACCCCTGCAAAACATGTTAACATAGAAATCCGAGGTTGTCTGGTTAACGAGCATAAATATAGGGATTAAGATACCCGAGGGGGCTAATAACGCGTAGGTTAACGGGTGAAATACGCAATATTTACGTCGTATCATTCTATCAACTCAAATGTAAGATGGTCGCTCAAGTAATATCCTTGTAAACAAGATATCGAACACAGGGACTAAGACGTGAATACGTAATGACGAATAGGGAATGATGAATAACCTAAATGTTTGACTTACGAAAATCAGAAGAAAAGGTGATTGTGAGGAGATTATGAATTTCTACTACGAAAATAAGAAATAATTAATTAAGTTAACTACGTATGCAAGACTTAACAAAATACGAATTAATTAATATGAATTTGAAAATTCAGTTAGACTATAATCCCCTGAACCCTAGTATGTTTACTGGATAGGAAATTAGTTGTGAATTAGATAATTAATTAAACCACTCACTTTATTAATTTCAAGCATTACATATATGAGAGTACAAGACTACAACGTACATAATCAAGAATAGAAATAAAGCAGTGTCGGAATAGCTGGCATGTGCGTCACACTCTTAAACACCACGGTTACCTAGGGCAAATGATGTTAAAAGTCCTACGACATTTGTGACAACTAATCAATACAATTCAATCATTTATTTCATTCGGGGAATTACTTTTATATCCATGCAAAACACATGGGGTTGGGTTCATGCATTCCAACCCTTAAATATCTAGCCGGACATGTTTTCTTGAAATCTAACACAAATCTTAACGTTTCATGCATTGAAAGTCATAACTACACTATTGCTAAACATGCTTGGGAGCTTTTGAATCCCAGAAAAATAAAGGAACATGAAATCAAAATAAACTTGAAGAACAAAGAAAAAGGAAAAAAACTTGGATGATCAAAACCTTGAATTTAACCTTTTAAAATGTAAATCTTATATGCATAAATGAAACTAGGGTTCTTGAGTCTTCTCCACTATTGCTCTCTAGCCAAAACTGATTAAAACTATCCTAACAATCAAACTATAACATTACAATTACATATTTTTTAGAGTCCCATTCACGTCAAACTCTTTGGACTAATTAAAAAGAAAATAAATTTTCATGCATCAGACCCACCGAACCGATTCAGGGATACATGCGAGTCGGTTCACCCCCAAACCGGTTCTGCTTGGGGTTCGTGTAATATATATTGTTTGGTTCCTCTTTTCTTCTTTTATGCTTAGAATTTTTCTCTTATTTTCTTCTCAATCTGCAACTTTGCATAGCTCTTCCACTGCAGCTCAGATTCGAGTGCCGTTTTTTCCAGTATTCTTGTGACTTTGTCATCTTAGATTTCCAGTCGTCCCCATCTCCAGAAAATGGCTGCAAAATTATAAAAATGCCCTTAAACTCCATTTTTCTTGGTTTCTTTCATTGTTTTGAGTTCTCTTTCGCACTAACTTGCATGAAATACTAGGTAAACACATAAGAGATACACGAACACATGAAATACTTTCTGAAAAGGGTTAGTAGAATAAATGAGAAGCTAATTTCAATGCATGGACATAAAAGGACTAAAATTAAAGGGATAAATGTGAAGAATTTATGTCTAATCAAAACATACTTGTAATATGTACTTAGATTATATTTATTCCTACTTATAAAATATTTGGATCCTGTTGTAGTAGTATTGAGGCTTTTTGGTACCTACAAAAGATCATGTCTGACAGGATGTGGGAGAGCTCTAAGGATCTATCGAGTGACCCCATTTATGTAATCTCACAGGGATTTAGTTTGGAGGATTAAGAACAAGGCAAAGATACGATAGGGTTCCAACCTCCTTGTTATATTTAGGTAAAACCTCTCTCTAATATAATCAAGTTAGTATTCTTAAATACCTCTTCCTCGAGGGACCTTGTCCAAATAGCTCATTCGAGGAACATTTCCCAAAGGAACCGTATCCAAATAGACACGTACAAAGTAAAGTTATTTGAGGAACATTATCCCGAGGAACCTCATTTAGTTGGAAATACAATGTATCTTATTACCACTATTTATTATCTTTTATGATGTAATAACTTCTGACATTTGGGAGCTCAAGAAAACTGGCACTTGAGTGGGTTAATTCTTTGGACCATTGGCCCATCAGCTATGATAAAGGAAACTTTTGTGCCAACTTGTCACATTACAATCAATGAGAAAGACATTTTGATATCCCAAACAATGTTCCCACCTAATAAAATAGCTCATGCATTTAATACACCATATTTTGCATTAAATGTACAGTACCTTTGGCATTTAATGAGGTCTCAGAGAATTTTAATGTAAGAAAGGTCACACAAATGACCTTGTATTCCTATAAATACTTTCACTATTATCTTTTTTGGGTGTGGAATTTTGATATCTGATTTCTCCATATACGAGAGCTTCCTGTGAGTTATTATCATTAATTTTATCTTTTTGTTTCGAGATCTTGGCTAGTATTATTACTGGTCATTGCACTTATTGAGTTTAAGGTTCCTGCCTTACCTTTATTAAACCAAAGTTCTTGGTCTTTCTCCCTTTAACCAAGTTTCTTGTTGACATTCATTTCATTTATTGTGTTGTAAGAGCATTTATGTTCTAAAGGTTCAGTAGATAGGTTTGTGTTGTACTCAGACCGTTCAGTGCAAGTATTAAAGTTATTTACTACCAATATAAGGAATTTGTTGTTCTTTGGGCATTAATTATCATTCTAAAGAGGTTTATGCCTCATTGAATACTAATTATATTTATTGAACCCATATCTCACAAACATCTCTACCCCTTTTAATATCACGTAAACTTAATGATAGTTGAATTAAAAAACAAAACTCTCTAAGGGGTCCTAACTTATGATAATGAGTATACTTACAGGGTTTTGACTCAATGGGGACGATAGGGCATTTGATTATTTGTTTCTTCCATAAAAAATAAAACGCTTTAAAGTGTCTTATTTGTTACAATGGGAACACATGAACTCCACCTTCCTTTTGTTATTCTTGAATGAATCTCTAGTAAAATAATCATCAATGTTAGATGGTAAAAAGGATTAAGATGTAAATACAATTTGGGTAAAGGAAGATCTCTCTCCATCAATAAAACCTAATCGATGTTTATCCTTAGATGATTATTTAGGTCCAAGTAGCATCTTGTCCAACTTTTGATATTCATCCGTTAAATTTATCTTTACAGTGGATGCAAATAATACATAAATCTCAAGTAAAATGATTTTGTTCTCTAAGTCTATCCTTGAATGTTCACTCTGATGGAGATATTTTCTAAGGACTCTTCCTCAAGTCGAAGAAAGTCATTAATACTTCCCTCTAAATGTTTTCAGTCCTTACCACATGTTGTGCATCAAAGTATCTCAGACTACTTTCACTTATCTTCGCCCTTTCATATTTGACATCACCTAGCATAGTGGATAGTTTTATAGGTCTCCTATCGAGGTTTATGGACTCCTCATAGAGCGTAGCACATTCATCTTGAAGATCATCTTTTTGTCCTTCGATAGTTCTCAAAGTGGCATTCGAAGTAATCACTAATCTAATAAACGGATGAGGAAAATCAAAATCTTCTAAATTGTTTGACTCGTTAGATTTATCTCGTGCCATGAATGTGACATAGACATTTTATTGAGAGTAATCTTCTAAGTCCGAGTCGTCATCATTAAAAGTGTCTTAATAAGAGTTCTTTCTAGAACATTGACTCAAATCCTATGGACGTTTCTTTGAAATATCTCCTCAACCACCTTAAGTGAAACAAGAAATTAGTTTTGTAGAATCAACCTTGTTATCTCCACTTCCTTCACCAACTTCAAATTTAGTTAAATAACGTTTGGGACCACCTATAGACTGAAATCATTTTCCATGTCTTGGAAAACTTTTTATTAAATGAAGGTCATATATTCATGACTAGTTATGTTTATGAGAATAATACCCAATTAATGAGGTTGCACAAGAAGCCCTAAGCCACGAAGGACCAAGTACATATCCTAAAAAGAAGAACAAGTATATGAATAGTCCCTCGGGTGCCTAAAGAAGTGGAACACAAGGAATCACTCAAAGAAACATACAAACGAGTGGACAAGCAGTTCTCTAACTAATACTTAGGTTTGTTATCTTTGACAGATTTACTTAGGAAGAGGCCTTGGCCGAGCAATCATGGATTGAGAAGATAGCCTGTTGGGACCTCTTGAGAGTTTTGGTTTAAAGGCTGATAGGTAAGTCTTTTTGGTCAAGCTAAGGATCAACCACTTGAATATCTTAGTAAACAGAGCATATTGAGGTGAGGGTCCCAAGAAGTCACTCATACTCACTCACACATTATATAATTTACATTACCAAATAGCGAGCGATCATTTGCCTGCTCGTAAGACATTTTAATACTAAAATTTCGAGTGACTCGCAAGGTCACTCGTAAGTTTTTAAAAATTATTCATCCAGTAATTTTTATAATAGAATAAATAGTACTTGTTGGCATTATGGCCAAAAAGATCACTTTTTTGTCCACTATTACACTAGGTGTCACACCACAATAGAGTGATCGTGGTAGAAAGTAAAAAATAGTAATAAGGACAAAATATATTTTTACATACTTATTACATGCGAATATCCCTTTGTTTATATTCCACATCATCCATAATGTTTTACTATAAATTGAGCACTAAAGGCACAGATATCATAAAATGACATAACATGCACTCTTTATTGAGATTCTTATTTCTCTACTCTAAAAAAATTCCTTCTCTCAAGTGTTTTCATTACTTTATCTATTATTAAAAAGTTATGTTCAATCATTACTTAATAATTCTTGTAATCAGAACATCATTATTACATTAGAAAAGTTTGTTTTGTGTTTGGTCTTATTCTTGAAATTATGTTGCTTTATTGAATAATTTCCTTTGATGTGGGTCACGCCTCTCCCATTTACATATATTCATGAGACCTAATACCACTACCCTCCAACATGTGTCAACTCCACTGGGGAGGTATTCTCACTATCATGGAAAAGGAAGGTAACAATAAGATAATCCGAAAGGGAATGGAGGTCAAACGGATCAAACTACCAATGACGATTGATGGTACATAGAAATGGTAACTCAAGCAATAGTAATATAACTCAATAAGTCATTATAAGAACTCGATATGGGAAAGACTAATAAACAGTAAGTAAAGTAATTAGATGCAGTAAACAAGATCAAACACACATAATTTTAAAGTGGTTCAATGTGTGTATATATCCTTGAGTGACCAGCCTAGTCTTATTACGAACTATGGTACCATTATCATTCATCTTATTATTGTAAATACACTTGGTCCCTATCATATTGGTCTCACTAGGTCGGGGGAATAACTCCCAGACATCGTTCTTGAGAAACTAAAGCAGCTAATCTTGAATAGCGGATATCCAATAATCATCATTGAGTGCTTCTTTCACATTCATGGGCTTGACTAAGGAGGTTTATAAAAGGTAGATAACCATATTCTCAAGTTGAGTGCGAGTCATGACACCTAGTGTGTGATCACCAAGTATAGTGGAAGGGCCATGACTCTTTCGAACCAAAGAGGGTCGATCCTCTAAATCAAGAGTGGGGTCCACTTGGATAGTTTGGGGAAGGATGGGAGTATCACTAGCGGTGCATCGTCCATACACTTAGGGTTAGGGTCAATAGAAACCAGCAGCTCGTCGTCTCTAATCATGACATTTACTGAATCCATAACCTTAGAGCTCTCAAGGTTAAACACCCTATAAGCCTTACTTGACGATGAATAACCTAAAAATATCCCCTCATCTCATTAAGAGTCAAAATTTTTTAACTACTTTCTATCTCTCAAGATGTAGTAAGTACTCCCAAAGACACAAAAATACGATAGGTTAGGTTCTTCCTTATCCACATGCGGTACTCACCATACGGCATACGATACTCTATATCTCAGTCTAAATATGTCTAGGTACGTTTATCCCAAGAAACATGGATCTAGCCATCTCTTTTATCATTTAGTTCTTCCTCTCAATTATCCCATTTTGTGGAGGAGTACGAACGACCAAAAACTCGTGTTTGATGCCCACTACATCATAATAGGTATCCACCCAAGATTCTTTAAATTTATTTCCATTATCACTATGCATCGGATTAATAGTGACCCTGTGTTGATTTTGTAAAACATGATACTTGGTTGTTGGGAACTCAATAACATAGAAATTTTCTCTAAGAAATGCCATGATTGAGTATTTATATCTCTTACCAACTAAACTCTCCTAACAAGTAGGTACCATAAGATCCATGCGAATTAACTCCAAAACATGTGTGCTGGTAATGGTATTCAACTTTCGATGGGGACTTTGAATATGTTTTCTGTGTTGTCAAGGTCCAAAAATCGAGGAAGTTGGTTTTCCAAGTGACGGTAAGCCATGAACTAGGTCTTTTTTCACTAATATCTCAAGATCTCTAAAATTCATATGACCGAGTCGTCCATGCCAAAGGTCCATAAAGGAGATCGTGGCATTATTTCATACAAAGGAGGACTTGGGAATGATCCCATAACAATTATCTTTGATCCTATCACTCCTTGTGATAAACGTTCATTGGATTAGTTACATATGTTACATTCGGATCGATCAAACTTTATCGCAAAGTTTGCGTCGCATAATTAGCTTATGCTAATAAAGTTCGTTTTAAACCCTTTTACATACAATACATTGTCTAGTTTAACAAATTCAGATATCTCAACACACCCACTTCCTAAAGTACTAGACATACTCCCATCTCCAAAGGTGACTTTTCTTTGCTTGCGATCCTCAAGGTTGGTAAAAAATGATATGTCATTAGTCAAATGCCTAGAGCACCCACTATCAAAATACTTGCATGAAGTGTTTTGAACTTGGGAGAAACTTAAACAATAAGGGCTTTTCCATCATGCTTAGGTACCCAGTAGAGATAACCTTTTATTTGCCCATTATTATTGTCATGTCCGGTCAGAGCATTAGAAGCATTCTTAAATGGCTAGACATTCGTTCAAATTCTCCCATTAATCTTTCTGAAGTCGCGATTAGGAACTCAACATGTTCTCTAAGACTAGAAAAGTTGCTAGAGTGGTCCACGGGATTTTATGTACATTGAGTTCTTTCTAACTTATAGAAAAGATCTTTAAGGTGGCCTCTCAATTTGCAATAGGTGCAAACATAGACTTGTTTGGGCCTACCTTGGTTTTCATTTTTAGGTTGAATTCTCTTTGGTGGGTTAGGTTGAGGCCCATATGGATCCACTAAAAACTTAGGAACTGATTTTGGTTCAGGATGGGATGTGGATGCACTGCCATAACCTATTCATTGACTCTCCCTAAAGCCTACAGCGAGATCGAGGAGAATCTTTCTATCCTTCTTCGATTTCCCCTCTATGGTAACCTTGACCTTCAGGGAACGTTCGAGATCTTTCTCGAGTTGGAATATAAGGACTTTCGATTTCTCACGAGTTTCCATGGACTCTTGAAAATCTCTTGTAAGACTAGACACTTTGTTAGTCCCTCTCTATTAAAATGACTCTCTCTCCAAAAGAAACTCTCACCGAGGACTCTCTCTCTCTCTCTCTCTCTCTCTCTCTCTCTCTCTCGTCTATTTCAACTCCTTCTCTAAAGATTAAACTCTAATTTCTAACCCTTTGTTTTGTTTTGTTTTTGTTTTCAAGGACTTAACGTAAAGTTTGGCGTAAACACGTTGAAGATCACTCTCTCCCTCACTCAAAGTGTCATCTCCCCCACTCTCTCCGGAATGACTAGAATCATCATGTTTATCATCTTCCTCATTGGCATGAGGTTCACTAGATGTAATAGCATGACTGGACATGAACACGGTGAAGTTTTGTCCATGCGATGATTCATCCCCGATACCCATCGACTCGACATCACTATCGCTAAGCGTGGCATTAAAGGTGGCTTTGACTTTTCCTTGTCTCTTTACTCTCGTAGCACACTCGTGAGCTTTGTGATCCTTACCCTCACACTCATAACATCTCTCTTCATCTTTCTTATGGTAATCTTTTCTCTTTTTAAAAAAAAATTCTTGCCCGATTTATATATTTTTTTCTTTCTCAAAACTCTTACTTTCTTTGGAAGTATTTTCTTTTCTAAGTTCATGATTTTTTTGAATTTTTTAACAAAAAGGGTGAAGTCATCCAGATCAAAATCATATTCAGAGTCAGACAACACTTCCTCTTTCTTTTTAGATTGAACTTTTAATGCAATTCCCTTTTCCTTAGTTTTAACAGTTTTGGAAAATATGTCGATCTAATAAGTTTGAAGGTATCCTATGAGTTCTTCTAACCTAAACATAATTAATACCCCTAATGAACTCAACATGGTGACCTTAGGAATAAAATGGGGGCGAAAGTGATCTCAAAATATTTTTAACTACACGCATCTCAGGAATTTTCTCACCTAAATTAAAACTCTAGTTAAAGATATGAAATAATCGTGCATACAATTCATCAAAAGACTTGGAATCTAGCATGGTAATAGTCTGAAACTCTGAGGTGAGATTTTGAAGCTTATAACCTTTCATTGTTGGTATCCTCATGAGTGAGTTGGAGGAAAACCCAAGCTTCCTTAGGCATGGTGCAGGTCATGATGCGGCAGAACTCATCAAGGGTGATGGCTATAGAAATTGTACTTAAATCACGTGAGTTATAATTACTCCATTTAAATTCATCTTCTGTCCAAGAAGAGATAGGTTTTGGACCTCTCACATTGCCACGGTTCACTGTGGGTGGTGTCCACCCTCTTTCACAAATAACCCAGACTTTATCATTAATAAAGTTTAAAGCAAACCTCATCCTAGCTTTCTAATAAGCAGAATTAGACCCATCAAACACAGGCATCCTATTATAAAAATTATCCATAAAATTCAAAATTTAAAAGATCATATAAAAACTTAGTGGAACTATCACCAATTTGAGAATGTAGACTTTATGGATTTATTTGTATCTTAGGTCAAATATATAAAAATTTAAATTTTTGCAAATTTTATCTTGATATAATTTAGTGTGCTTGTGATGATGAAGTCAAAATTAAATAAGCTAGAATACATAAACAATCCAAACATGCGAAGAAGTAAGGAAAAATCCCTTTCGAGCATAACCCTATTTTAGCATTGTATCAGAATTGACAGACATTATAAGACTTACACACTACATAGCTCACAAAGTATAATGCGCCATTCTTCAATTATTCTACAGATGCGACGCAGTCCATTTCCTTCCATGGGAAGCGGTCTTCCCTCGGTATCCATCGATCAACCTTCTTCTTCAGCAAATAGAGCCTCGACTCTATAAATCAGCGGTAGAGATGAACTCAATAGGGGTTTCTGAACAAGAACGTGATATTGTTTATTCGCTAAACTGATTTATAATTTCCATGGGGTTTGGATGAAAAACGGTAGAGTTTGATCACAAATGAACTCTAAATTGGTTTGAAAAAGGGTTAAATGAGTTGTCTTGAACTCTAATCCCACATCGTTATTTATAAGGAAGTTTGTTGTGAAACAATATCCATTAGAGATTTGGATCAAATTTAATTAAAAAATAAGAACTCGTGCGCTCATTCGAACGACCTGGTACCACATTCGAATGGCGTACCCATTTTTGTTCGAATTACTTTCCAACAAAACATCGAACAACATTCCTGTGCTTGACCAAAAGGCGTCGCTTCAGATCTCGTTCGAATATGGGAAACTCGTTCTAATGATGTACCCAATCTCATTTGAACGACTCCCAACAAAATTTATAACGACATTCCAAAACTGACCAAAAGACGACGTTCAAGATTTCATTCAAATGACGGAACCTCGTTCGAACAAGCCGTCAAAAATTTCAAGAAACTTCTAAAAATCATTTTAAATTATTTTGAAAAATCTTTTTAAGAATCCCCTGGATAAATAAAGACTTTACCAAACCATCATATACCACTTTAGAATGATGTTGAGACAAACGACCTTCAATCTACCAAAATATCAACAACTTCTTTCCTTCGAATATATGGAAGTAGTCATAAAGATATAGTGGGAAATAAAAACTAAATTGAGTAGTTAAACTTGTTCTTACAGAGGCATAATAGGCTGAGGCAAAAATGCACAAAGCATGAGAAGGAGTCCAAATTGACTGATGTTAAACCCTCGATCAACGAGGGATAATAGGTCAAGGCATAAATGGCCGAGGTGTAAGATGATGTCCAAAATGTTTGATGTCTGACCTTTCAAATAGCCTTATGCTGAAACTTAACAAAGAGTCTTGTCCAATTTTGACAAATATTTTTATTTGTTGAAAATCCCAAAGCTTAGAAAATATTCTTATTTGTTCAAATAGCCTAACCCTCGTTCATCCACAAATTATGATTTGGCCAACCTACGTGTGTTAACAAAATGCATGTCCGACCCCTTTCAAGCCAAGGTGTGTGAGGGTTAACCAAATGTACCATCTGACCCCTTAGTTTTAGTGGGGGCTTAGATTATTCCATTCGGAGGGAAAAATTCGACTACGCATAGCTGTGTTATTGTTTCGCATTAGGTGAGGGGGAAAGAGAGGAGGCAAAACTTGGTGGCTTGTTTTCTTACGGTTCGGACCAGGGACGAAGCCACTGCATGGCCAAAGGGGGCCATGCCCCCCCCCCCCCCCATATTTTCAGAACGTGTTTTAATGTACTATTTTTTCCTGATGTTTCCAAACTCTTAACAAATACATAGGCCCACTTATGTTCTCTTGTATTTATAGTCTGAATTGGAGGGAGAGAGATGAGCCCATCTTCCTTTTTACCACTCATTAGGCCCACTACTTTAACTTATTAACTTTAGTATATAATTTGAGATTTAACCTAATTTGTCTCCCAACTCTAAATCCAAGCACATCTGAAGTGAGAAGTCTCCAAATCCAACAACAAAGAAGAGTTGCAACAACAAAAGTAAGTTGAAACCTATGATTTACCTCTGCTCACTTGTTATAAATCTTGACCCTTGTAATAAATTAATACTTATTACAGCTTTTAGAGTTTAACAACAAAAGTTTGGGGTGGAGTTTATGAGTTAGAAAAGTTTGCAATTCATAATAAGAATCTACTCATTATCTGGGTAAGTAACTACACCCATTTTTCCTTATTTACTTTATGAAAATATGGCAATGTATTTTTCTAATTTCAAGGAATGGTGCGATTTTATGTTAATTTATAACTCACTTATCTTTTGTTTATCCATTAATTAGATATCTTTTTGTTTATTATATCTGTAATTTTTTTTTACCCTTAAATTTATGCTATTGCACTTTTTGAGGCTAATTGTCAACTTTGTTTTTATTCAAATTGCAAAAATAATGTTTTGCCCTTTAATTAAAAATTGTTGCAAAATTCTATAGTTTAAGTCAATATTACGACTACAGATAAAAAATGAATACTCATTATCTAGGTAAACAACTAGGGGCATTTACGTTTAGATCCTATTAGACTTTCTTATATACATTCTAGTCCCATCATATTTTGCCCTTACATATAAGTCCTATTACTAATTTTTTGGAACTTTTTTTCCAATTTTACCCTTTTAAAACCAACAATCCGTAACTTCCTTGAGGAAGTTACATAAGTGGTTGGACTTTTTTTTTTTAATATTCAAATGATCATAACTTTTGATTCACAAATCCGTTTTTCACAAAATTACTATTTTTGAAATCTGCTCGACGAGATCTATCAAACAAGATCCATGAAGTCTATAAAATTCCAAAGAAAAAAATTTACACAAACAGTAAACTTTACTGTATGCACTAGAATATGAAATAGTTTTATATATGCGACATTTTCACAAATAGACAGTAACATTTACTGTGCTAATACTACACAGTATATATATATATATATATATATATATATATATATATATACGGTGGATCCAAACCCTTTTTTTCAGAATTACCTTATATTTGAAGGTTCGCGCTAGCGGTATCCAATCCTTACCACCATTATTGGAGCTTCAACGACCTTCGTCAGAGCTCCGATTTGGGGTGGGTAAGGGTGGCATGTGGTGCCGCTGGCGCGAACCTTTGAAAATAAGAGACTTTTGAATAAATGGGCTTTGGATCCACCGAAGTATCATAGGGGGCCGCTGGCGCGGACCTTTGAAAATAAGATTGGATAAATGGGATCGGGAGCATCTGGAGCGCCAATTTGGGGTGAATAGGGGTGGCACAGAACTTTAAAAATAGGACCATATTGGATATATATATATATATATATATATATATATAGAGAGAGAGAGAGAGAGAGAGAGGCAGGCTCCTGTGCACACTAAGTTTGCACATTACCTTTTATATATAGTAAAAAAAATATTTTTGAGTTGATTTTTTTTGTGTGATATTTAAACATTTCAAGGAACCCATATAAAAAAAATCAGCTCAAAAAAACTTTTTTTGCTATTTTTAAAAAATCGGTCAAACTTTCGTAATTTTTAAGCCCTTTAAAAACTGCAAAAGTTTGACCGATTTTTTAAAAATAGCAAAAAAAGTTTTTTTGAGCTGATTTTTTTTATATGGGTTCCTTGAAATGTTTAAATATCACATAAAAAAATTGGTGTGCGCCAGCACTAAGTTTGCACACTTTTAAAAGGTAATGTGCAAACTTAGTGTGCACAGGAGCCTGCCTCTATATATATATATATATATATATATATATATATATAGTTTGTAAAAATGTCATAGATATTAAACTTTATTGTATACACCAGAAAATGAAATGGTTTTATATTTGTGACATTTTCACAAACAATAACATTTACTGTGATAATATATTTATGAAATAGTTTTATATATATAACATTTTCACAAACAGTAACATTTACTGAGTTTATATATATATATATATATATACATACACACACACACGGTAGATCCAAACCTCTTTTTTTTTTAAATTACCATATTTTTAAAGGTTTACGCTAGCAACATTCAATCCCCACCACTACCCACCCCAATTGTCGAGGCTTCAACGACTTTCATCAGAGCTATGATTTAGGTGGGTAGTAGTAGCATAGGGTGCCGCTGGCGCGGACCTCTGAAATTAAGAGAATATTAGATAAATGGAGTTTGGATCCACTGGCGCGCCGATTTGGGGTGAGTAGGGGTGACATTGGGTTAGGTTTATATCTATAATATTTTTACAAACGTTAACATTTACTGTGTTATAACACAGTATATATATACAGTGGATCCAAACCTCTTTTTTCTGATATTGTCTTATTTTTAACGCCCCGCGCTAGCGGTATCTAATCCCGACCACCACCAACCCCAATTATCGGAGTTCCAACAACTTTCATCAGAGTTCTCATTTGGGGTGACATGGAGTGCCGCTGGCGCGGACCTTAGAAAATAAGAGAATATTGGATAAATGGGGTTTGGATACACCGGCGCTCCAGTTTGAGGTGAGTAGGGATAGCATTGGATTAGGTTTATATCTGTAATATTTTCACAAATAATAAATGTTACTGTTTGTGAAAATGTTACATCGGCATCCCATGCCACCTCAAATCAGAGCTCTGATGAAGGTTGTTGGTGCTCCGATAAAGGGGGTGGGTGGTGGTGGGGATTGGATGCCGCTGGTGCGGACCGTTAAAAATAAGATAATATCAGAAAAAAGAGGTTTGGATATATATATATATATATATATATATATATATATATATATATATATACTGTGTTATATGAACACATAAATGTTAATGCTTGTGAAAATGTTATAGATATAAACCTAACTCAATGCCACCCCTACTCACCCCAAATCGGAGCTCCGGTGGATCGAAAATCCATTTATCTAATATTCTCTTAATTTCAGAGGTCCGCACCAGCAGCACCCTATGCCACTACTACCAACCCAAACCATAACTCTGATGAAAGTCGTTGAAGCTCCGACAATGGGGGTGGGTAGTGGTGGGGATTGAATGTCGCTAGCGTAAACATTTAAAAATATGGTAATTTTGAAAAAAATAGTGGTTTGGATCTACCGTGTGTGTGTGTGTGTGTGTGTGTGTGTGTGTGTGTATATGTAATATTAACTCAGTAAATGTTACTGTTTGTGAAAATATTGTGTAATATTAACTCAGTAAATGTTACTGTTTGTGAAAATGTTATATATATAAAACTATTTCATAAATATATTATCACAGTAAATGTTATTGTTTGTGAAAATGTCACAAATATAAAACTATTTCATTTTCTGGTGTATACAATAAAGTTTAATATCTGACATTTTTACAAACTATATATATATATATATATATATATATATATATATATATATATATATATATATATATATATATATATATATATATATATATATCCAATATGCTCGTAAATTTTTAAAGTTCTGTGCCACCCATATTCACCTCAAATTGGCGCTCCAGATGATCCATATCCCATTGATCCAATCTTATTTTCAAAGGTCCGCGCCAGCGGCACCCTATGATACTCCGGTGGATCCAAAGCTCATTTATTCAAAAGTCTCTTATTTTCAAAGGTCCGCGTCAGCGGCACCCTATGATACTCCGGTGGATCCAAAGCCCATTTATTCAAAAGTCTCTTATTTTCAAAGGTCCGCGCCAGCGGCACCACACGCCACCCTTACTCACCCCAAATTGGAGCTCTGACGAAGGTCGTTGAAGCTCCAACAATGGTGGTATTTTGGATGCCGTTAGCGCGAACCTTTAAATATAAGGTATTTTTGAAAAAAGAGGGTTTGGATCCCCCGGATGTATATATATATATATATATATACTGTGTAGTATTACCACAGTAAATGTTACTGTCTGTTTGTGAAATGTCACAGATATAAAACTATTTCATATTCTAGTGCATACAGTAAAGTTTACTGTTTGTGTAAATTTTTTTGTTTGGAATTTTATAGTCTTCATGGATCTTGTTTGATAGATCTCGTCGAGCAGATTTCAAAAATAGTAATTTTGCGAAAAACGAATTTGTGAATCAAAAGTTATGATCATTTAAAGATTAAAAAAAAGTCCAACCACTTATGTAACTTCCTCAAGGAAGTTACGGATGGTTGGTTTTAAAAGGGTAAAATTGTGAAAAAATTTCCTGAAAAATTAGAATAGGACCTATGGAATTATTAAAAAGTCAATAAGAGTTATATTCCCCATCATCTACCGACTTCGAGATGGTTTTTATTCTCTCATCTCCGATCATCTTTAAGGCAATTGTGAACCTTTTGTTTGCGTTAATCTGCTCTATCTCTGGTCTGGGTTATGTCCAGTTTGATAAGTGTCACCGAGGGTCTTGATTTGGCTTCGGATGTACCTTGGTTCGCTTTAGCCATTTGATGGTCCTTGTCGTCGTTTCGTCTTTTTCTTGGGTAAAACATCAGAAAGGCAAGTTGGTCTCTTAAAATCTCCTGTCGACCCAACCGTTTATTAGTTATCTATACCAGATTATCTTCGTAGCTTAAATTTTCTAACCAAGCGTCGATAATTGCGTACGCTCCTTGCTTATGCTTGGTTGAGGATAGACGTATGAGGTAGATCACAGTGATTTTCAGGCTGACGTATTTCTAGATCATCAAATTGATTCAGATATTCTCTATTATGGATGGATTTCGATCCTCTAAATATATGAGCAATCTGTGAGCATCTAAAATGGTGATGTACCAGGTGGTTTGGCTGGAGACGTTTTTATTGTGAAGTTACCTTGTAAGGTTTATGGCCAAGGCTTTTATCGCTGCGTCTTGGTTTATTCCAATTCGTCTTCTAAGAAAAATGCCTATGTGTTCACATCCCAAATAATTGTTATGTATGCTATTTATTAAATACAAAATTACGAAATAATTTATATAATTACAGAAATAAAATAAAATAAAATTATAGAAAATTGAATTTACAGAAATAATATTAGAATAGAAAAAAAATAATTCAAACTCTTTTTAGAACAGTCTCTTTGAAACAAATTTATTCACTCCACAGCGTGCTAAAGGTAATGAATAATTATCTCTCAAGATAAAACGAATTTTTAAATTAATCAAGTAGCACAACTATAATTAATTTCTGCGAACATAATTTTGTATTTTATACTCAACCAGATCAAGAAATAATATGCAGGAGATGTATGTAGTAGTAGTAATAGAGGAATTATTTTCTGGGAAAAGATATCGCATCATTTCAGAATTATGGGAAGACAATTTTTTCAGTAGTCAAAAACTGTAGGGGAAATGTTTAATTTATAGCAAAAGTTTTGACTGTTGGGAACAGTCAAAACCGAATTTAACTGTCAAAACAGTTAATTTCGTTAACTGTTGACCCTTGAAATTAACTGACCCACAGTTAATTAATTATTAATTAATTTCGTAATTAATTAACAATTAAAGCCCAGAAAGTTAAATTAAAACGAACCAAAATATTTTAAGAGATTATAAGCCCAAGGCCGAGCCCGAGCCTGAGTCGAGCCGAGCCGGCCGGACGAACGGCGCGCGTGTGGACTTTTGGGCCAAGTCCAACACATGCATAGTATAGGTCATCTCCCCTTCAAAGAGTTGGGATACCCCAAGGCATCCAAGCCTTAGTCCATACTTGGGGTGTTAGTAACTCATCAACTTTCCACTACTCTTCCAATGTGGGGCAAAAGTTAAAATATACCTAATTTATTAACTTTCATTGCTTTGTGAGTCACTTTGGGGACATATTTATCATTCATAACTTATTGAAATTTGACATATGAATATACTAAGTTAATCTCCTTACGGAGGAGAACGCATTCATATATGGTCCCACAATTATCGTAGTGTGGGTCCCACCTAACTTTGAGCTCAAAGTTGCTCAAAAAATTCTGTCCAAAAATCTGGACAACTCCAATTTTCCAACAATCCCCCACATGAATGATATATCGCTATAAATAAATTATAACAGATGCTTACGCAGATGCAGACACAGGTTGAGTAAAACTGAAGACTTATTGCATCGGGAGAAGTAGCCTAGTGGCCTTGAACTTTCCTTAGTGATATACTATCGGGTTTACTTGGTTAATCAGTAGACCTCACATCCTTGAACCGTCAACCGTTTCTGTAAACCTAGAAAATAGTATTCACACAATAATTCTTCAATATAGTTGGTTCTCACGTTTGTGTTCATTTTGGCCATGAACACCACTTGGTTCCGTGAATATTTTAGAGAATATTCCTTTCACTATTCTCATAGAAGTGACCACATTCTTACTCACGTAGGTGACTTCCATAAAGAGTATCCTGCAATATCCCACTTAGACATACTAAGATATATATGCCATTAATAGCATAACTTATCCTAATTTCGCGACAGATATGCAATGTCTCATCTTTGGAATGGATATGATTAAATATCCTACAGTGCTTACTGAATACAACGTAGTTCAGTTTGTCCATTGAACCTAGATCTTGGGATCTCCAGTCAGCTAGGTTAGATTGCCACTATATTGATTCTTATTTATTTATAGGCTTTAGACCCATTCCTATTTATGATCTTTCAACTTGATCTCAGTTTAAACCTTTCGTTAGTGGATCCGATATATTATCTTTTGACTTTACATAGTCAATTGAGATAATTCCATTTCATAGATGTCTAACGGTATTGTGTCGACGATGAATATGTCGTGACTTTCCGTTATACATGTGATTATGTGCCCTTCCAATCGTCGATTGGCTATCGCAATGTATACATATTACGGGCACAGGTTTAGACCAATTTGGAACATCCTCTAAGAAATTTTGAAGCCATTCAGCTTCTTATCCATCTTTGTCTAGTGCAATGAATTCGGATTCCATTGTCGATCTAGCAATGCACATTTGTTTTGAGGATTTCCAAGATATGGCTGCACCTCCAAGGGTAAACGCATACCCACTCGTAGACTTAGAGTCTTTTGTATCGGATATCCAATTTGCATCGCAATGTCCTTCAAGAACCTATGGATATTTTGAGTAGTGCAGTCCATAGTTTTGATTATATTTCAAATGAACCAAAACTCGCAATATTGCTTTCCGGTGATCTCTCCCTGGATTACTCGTAAATCGACCTAGCTTACTTATTGAGTATGCTATGTCCGACCGTGTACAGTTCATGATATACATTAAACTACCGATAATACGAGAATATTCTAGTTGAGATATGCTTTCACCATTATTTCTTGCTAGATGTAAATTTACATCTACAGGTGTCTTAGTAGGATTAATATCATACTTCTTGAATTTTTCAAGTACTTTCTTTATGTAATGAGATTGAGATAATATAAGTCCATCCGATGTTTTAGAAATTTTAATTCCTAATATAACATCGGTGATTCCCAAATCTTTCATGTCAAATCTACTACTCAACATTTGTTTTGTAGTTTTGATAATTTCCAAGTTATTACCCATTATAAGCATATCATCAACATAGAGGCACACAATGACACATTTATTTTGAATGTATTTAAAGTAAACACATTTATCGCATTCATTAATTTTGAAACCATTTGATAACATTTCATTATCAATTTTTTCATGCCATTGCTTAAGTGTTTGTTTTAATCCGTAAAGTGATTTAACAAGCTTACATACTTTTCCTTCTTGTCCGGGAGCCTTGAACCCTTCAGGTTGCTCCATATAAATTTCCTCGTCTAGTTCACCATTTAAGAATGCGGTTTTTACATCCATTTGATGTATTACAAGTCCATTAATAGTAGATATTGCTATTAGCATTCGAATGGACGCTATTCTTGTTACCGATGAATATGTGTCGAAGTAATCCAACCTTTCCTTTTGCCTATAGCCTTTAGCTACAAGTCTAGCTTTATATTTATCAATTGATCCATCATCCTTGAACTTCTTTTTGAAGATCCATTTATAACCTAACGGTTTTGAACCTAGTGGAAGATCCACTAGTTCCCATGTATGATTTTGTAATATGGATTCAATTTCACTATTAATTGGTTCTTTCCAATTGGAAGCACCAGGTGAGGATATGGCTTCTTTGTACGATTGAGGTTCATTTTCTAGCACATATGTTAGAAAATTCGAACCGAAAGAAGTCGAGATTTTTTCTTTTTTACTACGTCTTGGTTCATCCTCTATTGGTTTAATAGGTTGATGAGTACCACTTGTAGTAGCTTGATTTGTCCTTTTAGAAGGACCATATTCTCGGGTCATGTTATACGAAAATTCATTTTCAAAAAATGAAGCGTCCCTCGATTCAATAACCGTATTTACATGAATATCCGAAATCTGAAATTTAAAAACTAGAAATCAATATGCACTGTTATTAGTAGCATAACTGATGAATACACAATCCACGATTTTTGGCCCTATTCTTACCTTTTTAGGTTTAGGAACCATCACTTTGGCTAAGCACCCACACACTCGTAAATATTTATAGGATGGTCTTCTACCTTTCCATAATTCATAAGGTGTCTTGTGAGTCTTCTTGTGAGGTACTTTATTGAGAATGTAATTAGCAGAAAGTAAGGCTTCCCCCCACAAGTTTTGTGGAGCTCCTGAACTTAATAACATTGAGTTCATCATCTCTTTCAAAGTACGGTTTTTGCGTTCAGGAACAACATTCGATTGAGGAGAATAAAGAGCGGTTGTTTGATGAATAATTCCATTTTAAGAACAAAATTCCTCAAATGGATATTCATATTCACCTCCTCTATCACTGGACTCATATCCTTGCTCGCGGACAGTCTGATATGTTTCCCCAATGACAAAAGTGTTTGTACCGAAACTAATGATTGCATTATTTAGTATTATTTATACCCAAATCTAGGAAGTGTTAGCCCTGCTACATTATAAATAATGAACTTTTAGAGTCATTTTTGTCGTTTAGCAAAAAAATACAAAAAATAAATATAATTCGAATTAATAGTGCAATTTTAAAATCCCATGCTCATTAAGTCGACATTTTTTACTCACGACATTAAATATTCATCGTTAATTACATATGCAAGGTTTATTTTGAGTATCTACAGGGTTTTACAATGCTAACAACGAGGTTGGGAAGAAAATTAGGCACGAAACTATCACTTACACACCATCAAGGATAACCAATTTCAGACTCAAATTGTTCACGAAAGTTATAGGACTAGATTTAAGTAATGTTTGGGCTCAAACGGAATGTCAATCCAATCCCTAAAGAATAAATTATGATCGTGCAAAGTTTGAAACCAAAAGGAAATCAAGTCAAAGCCCGAGGTCAAACCTAAAGTTAGATCCCATGACCCAGAGACTGTTGAATAATTATTGGGATCAAAATATAGGTCACGTTAGTTTTTCGGTGCATTGATACGAGTTCGTTTGTGAAAGTTATGTAATTCGGGGTTTAAGTTGTAAATATTGGAAAACGATCGAGATAAAGGGTATTTTTTTCGTATATATATGTATTATGAACCATGGTTGGTTCATGGTAAATAAGGAGGCTTATTTTTTTAAAGGTCAGGGGTTCGAATCTTCCCCCAACCCCAAACTATTTTTCATCCCAGCATGTGAAGTTCACTCGCACAAGAGGTTTCAGTCGGCCCGCCCCCCACACGCGGTTCCTCATTTTCTTGTCTATTTAAGTCAACATTCCATTTTTTTTGTTTTTCTTTATTATTATTATTATTCAATTCTTTCCCCCCATTTTTGTGTTTGTTTTATCCAGGAATTCTCTACCCTCCATGATTTTGTTGCTTTTTTCTTCTTGTTTTCCTCCCCATTCCTTTTTAACCCAGATTCATTCCCTTTTTTATTATTATTTTGTTTTCTTCCCATAAAAAAAGTTTGTCCCCATTTTATTTTATTCTTTCCTTTACTATTTTTTTTTCTCTAACCGAGATCATTTGTCTCTTTTTGTTTCTTATTTTTTTGGTTATGTCTCCTATTTGTTTTGCTCCCGATTGTCTTACCCGTTTTTGTACGTTTATGTTTCTTTTGTCCCTTATTTATTTATTAGATTATTCATTTCTCATGGACACACTAAACTGAGTTGGGTAGGATATAAATGAGGAAGCCATTTTCAAACTGAGGAGGACAGACTTGCATAGAGGTAGAATTTTAAGGAGCATAGTTTTATAGACCCGATATATTATACCTTATGTGTTATTTTTGAGTGTTTGTGAGACTATTTATGTGCAATTTTGGGAGGAACATTGTGTGTTGGTACTCAAGTGTTGGTCTCAAAATTTTGTGAGTTGAGTTTTATTAATGAAAATTATTATTTCATCTTAAAATATTTGTGTTTCAATTATGACATAGGAGTAATTTTATTACTAGGACTAGGTGAAGTTTATCATAATTAACTAAATTTGCATGTTAGTTTAATTCAGTATTGATTCCTCACATGAATTAATTAAAAAAAATCGTAATTCAATTAAAACAACATGAAAGTGTAATTTAAACCTTCAAAATTATTATGCCAATCATTTATTAAGAATTTAAATGTGTTACTTTTAATGGGTTATACTTACATTAAAATGTGTAAAAATTTAAAATTGATAATTTTGAAGGAATAGGGATTTAAGGCATCTTCTTTAAGAGATGTTAAAATATTTCGTGAACATTTATTTTTGTATTTTTCAGAATGCATGCGATGAGAGTCAGTGCATTTTGAGTTTGGGAATACATAATTAAATTAATGTGTGATTTTAATCAAAAGTTATAAATGGATCTAACGTCCTAGTTTTCTTCCATATTTGATTATATAATTCGTAGTCATTTCATTCATTCTCTTTTTGTTTTAATTTAGAACTCAATAATAATTATACACTCGTATTATCTAGTTAGAATGTCAATAACTTATATGAATTGACCAAATCTCCTTGGGTTCGATCCACACTTACACTTGTTATATTCCAATAGCGTGCATTTGCGATAATTTTGTAATTTTATAATTTGACAGCAAATTTTTGGCACCGTTATCGGGATTTGTCTCGATTTTAAAAGTTATTGATTTTCGAACTAATTTAAAATAAAAAAATACAAAAACAAAATTTTCGTTCTTTTTTTGTATTATTTTGAGAATATAAAAAAATAATCATAATAAATAAAATCTTATTTAAATCTTTTGTTAGTAAAGAGTATTTTTTGACACTAGTTGTCTCATAAAAATACCTAAAAATTTGAAAAATCTTGAAATAATCATTTTTGTACTAGAAAATTCAAGATTTCAGTGTTTCTGTAATTTGGACCGTAAAAATATTATTTTTATTAAAAAAAATAATAATTCCAATAGCAAATAATTTTTTTCTAGAATATAATAATATTCTTATATTGTGATTTTAGTTTTATTCTTTTATTATTTTTCTCTTTTTTTCCTTCCTCGTGTCAAACCACACCGTTAGTGCATGTGTTGTGATATTTTTATTTTATATTTTTGTGTCGCATTTTACGATTGTGTAGTTGTTTTGAGTTCTTTTCTTGGAAAACATTCATTCAAAAAATAAGAAAAAGAGACAAAAAATTCTAAAAAAGCAAGCAACCATGTGAGAAGCACCGACGATACTTTTGCAATCTTGCCATGCGCACAAAGTACTCTAGGAGACGACTGGAACGTTGACGACATTTCCCTCTGATTGACGACAAATAGAACTTCGACCTGACGTAAACAACTGACCATAAAAAATTCACGTTGGACGTACTTCTTATGTTCTCCTTACGTGGACATATTTTTTCATATTTCAATAATTACGTTGCATCAATTTAACTAAAGAAAAAAAAACAGTTGCAAGATAAGGTGTGGATTTGATCACCCTTCCTTGGCCTGAAAATCACTAAAACTACCCGAGCATTTGTATTTTTCGAGCCATCATTTTTAATTCAAAATTTATTAGACATTGGCCCTGGGGTATAACATAGCTCATAGAAAACCTCTTAATAAGGCTAGAATTAAAAGCTCCCGCAATGCGGACTTGTTAAATCAGTTTCGTTTTACTTTATTTAGGATTTGTGATTTTTAATGGGTCTTTGTACCGACCACCTACCTAGAGGTAAAATTAGGATTTGGGGTGATAATCGTAGTTTTTCATCTTGTAAATTCTCCCCAATCAAAGATTATGAGGTCTCTAATTAAAGATATTAATTCAAAGACCCCCATTGTCATCGAGTAATCTAAAAAATACTAGATTTTAAAATAGAAATTTCCCCATCTAAATTAGATAATTCAAATTTCTTTGTGTTAGTTTGGGAATCATGTGGTTTTGAGTCAGAGTATTTGCTTTTGCTTCTCTTTTTATAATAAAAAATAAAAAATAAAAAAAGAAGAAATCCGAGTGAGCGCGGTGTATGAGAGGCTGGTTTCGAGATCCTACCGATCGTTTATCTAGTTCGGAGTCTAACATTCTCGATACTTTTATAGGTAGAAGTTCTATTTTTCTGAGATGGGAGAAGAATTAGCAACCCGTGACCATAAATATAACATATATCCCAATAGGTCAAGTTAACCCTCATTTATATGACTTTCCCCACATAACGCGAACAACTTGAAATTCAAATCGAGAATGATTCATTTGTTACCAATCTTTCGAGGTATAGAAAAGGAGGACCCATACCTATGTGTGCGAATTCAAAGAAATTTATGGAATAGTTAAGTTACGACAACTCACCGATGAGATTGTTAAATTAAAATTATTCCCATTTTCTTTGAAAGATAAAGCCAAAAGTTGGCTACTCTCGCTTGAACCGAATTCGATCACTATGTGGAATCAATTGAGCATTGAGTTTTTACAAAAGTTTTTTCTTAACCAAAAGACGATGGAAATACGTTACGACATCAACACTTTTAGCCAAAAAGAAGGAGGATCTTTGTGGATGTATTTGGAGAGATTTAAGGACTTGCTAATTCAATTTCCTCACCTTGGGATTGTATTGGGATGTTAACTCCAAAGTTTGTACGATGGATTTGATTTTACAACTCGGTCGATGCTTGAGCAAATGTGTAATGGCGATTTTATTGAGAAAAGTAAGGTCAATATGTGGACATTTCTATAATTCGTAGCTAAAAAGTCCCAACGATGGGCACCCCACTTGGAATCAAGGCCCACCACATAGTCAATGAGGGAATTGCTCACCAAGACGAATAAGGTTTTGGGTTAAATGCAAGAGTGGCTACATTGGCCTAGTATTTAAAACCTTTAAAGACGAGAAAACAGGGCAATCAAGCCGTACATGCGGATGTGCAACATGTAGATTCACCTTTGTTCTTGCTTTGCGATAGTTTCGACCACTTAGTTGAAAATTTCCCAAGCCTTTCAGCCCACAAGTCACTCACCAGGCAAGCAAGGGCCCTCTACCAAAATAGGAAAAAATATGACCCATTCTCTAATACGTACAATTCAGGGGGACACCCTGCCCAATTAAATACCAGGTGGCCAATCCTTTATAAAATTTAAAATAGAGTATCCGGTTGGTTCATTCTTAGCATCACTATTAAAAAATAATTTTCTTATTAACCACCTAATATTTAATTAAGCTAGTGTCAAAAAATTTCCCATTAGTAAAATTTATTTAATTTAAACCATTAAACGCATCCAACATTTTCACGAACAAATGAAAAATGAATAAAACACTATCTGACTGAAAGTAAAGAAACTAGAATAATCGTCCCAGTTACATAACAATCGAAACCATCAAAATGTAATAATACCAAATCCGACTGAACACTGAATATGTAAATGAAAAGTGTAAAATGTCTCTCTGACATACAACAATAAAAATGGGCAACACCTGCCCTGACTGGAAAGTCTAAATAATGGAACTGAGATGATAAAAGTGGAAGCGTATAAATATGAGAACCTGCAACTCCCATAATAGCTGTAGCACATCAAATGGTCTGAAAGTCTAAACTTCGCGTCCCCGTGGCTGGACAGGTAAAATAAAATACAACAAGAGAAAAGAGATTTTTGCGAAAGACGGGTCAGATCCCGAGTGTAAAACATTTTAAAACAGTTTAGCAAGTATTTAAAAATCGCAATAAAGCAAATATTATGTGCATATTAGTTTTACGAGCACTCATTTGAGATTCTCACCTCTCAACTAATGTGCACGCCTAACGCACCTCTAAACCCATTCTAATTTTTTCATCAAACCTAACTAGGTCGTAACCATAAACCTTCTAACCCTCACCCGTAGCAATAACCCGTCTTTCCCAAAATACAATTATTATTAAACATTTCAAAATTTATTATCCCAATTAAAATTTCACATTAAGATTATGTGTTTATAATAATAGATTCAATTCCAACAACAATCTCATCTACATATTCACACGGTATATTACATCACAAGTATTTATTTTTCCATTACACTATTATGAATAAATACCAATACAGCACCCCTAGACTTAACTGCGGTGAATGCATACTCTGCTATAAAGTCCCGGTACATCTCGTATTAAATAAGGACAATGGGTTCGGAATCTCCTACGAACCATAAATTACAAATCACACATATTTGAGGCGAACATAGTTTTAAGCCTATGGGCTATGCACATACCTACGCACCCATATGACCGTCATCACTACCATTCTCACAGATAGCCCGTACCTAGGTTCCATGCTATGAGGTACAAGTCAAATATCCCCTCGAAGGCACCTCAAGATAGGACTGCCCCCGTTTTAAAACCTCCCGCGATAGCAAGTATGGTAAGTATGTTATACACATAATAAATATCACTATAAGCATTCACGTAACCTATCAAGTTCATTAGGTATACACATAACCCTAAATATTTAATTTATACGTAGTATTACTCTTGTTACTAGCTGCATTATACTTACTAAATTATGAATACTCTCTCTCATAATCCTCAAGGATAATTCACCGCTCATTATACATTAAAGTTGCATTCCCAAATAAATTCTAATAATTCTGCACTAACTTGAAATTTAGTTTACACTCTTCAATCTCACAAGAATTAATTATGTCGAACAAATTGAAAATCAAAAGAAATTCCCAAAAAATCACACCCGTCGTTCGAACTAGGGATGATCTCGTTTGAACGAGACAACATGTCATTTGAATGACGTCTTCTTGCGACTGGGCAACTCATTAGGACGAGATCTAATCTCGTTCGAACGAGACTGTGTTGTACCAGTCCCCTCTACTTGCTGCGTTTTTCACCAAGTTTTCAGCCTAAAACCTCCACAAATCACTTCTAACACCAATTAATCAGTTCTAATTGACATTCTAACATGAATAGATTATTTCTAACAACCAAGAATCATTTAATCCTTGATAAATAACCTTTAAACCTGAAATCCCCAAATTTATAAACACTAGAACCCTAGTTCATCATATTTTCAATTCAAGTATTCTAATCCCATATTTAATCATCAATGTTCATCATAAATTCGTGGTTATTCCTCTAACTACATGAATGAATCAATTCCATATAATTTCAATCCAAAGCTAAGCATGAAATCCTCAACTGTTCATCAATTTCTCATATAAATCAAGGGTGTTTATTACCTACACTCACATGAACATGATTATTGATAAAAGACACAAAGAATCAAACAATTGCATCACAAAAGAAGTTCTGATTCGTTGATGTCGTTGGTATTGTTGCCATCCTCGTTCTCTGATTTACGCAGTGGTGGTCTTGGTGGTGTAAAAGCTGCACTGGTGGTGGTTTTGGGCCTAAAATCTCTCCTCCTCCTTCCCCCTTTTGCCCTCTCCGTGTCTAACACTAGTAGCCTTAATCTCACCCATGTACATGATATATTAACCCATTAATTTTTGTCCTTAATTATACTCCAAAAATATAAATTACCAAAACACCCTCCCGGGGTGCCGATTTGGCCTAAAATTGTCCGAGGATCCAAACTAAACATTCGAGTAGACTTTTTTGACTATCTCGACCCTTACAAACACATTGGCGCACTCGAAATGACCATATGGGGGAATTATAAATATTTTACTTTAGATTCCATTAATTTAGGCCCGACACGATTGAAACGCGCATCCCGACTTAATTTACTGTAATTGTCGTATTTCTCACCTGTGATAATTTTCATAAATTCTCAATCATATTCACAATCATTTATTACTTTATTCGCTCAGTAATATTCTATATAATTATCGTCAATAAATACCAACCCTTATCTTGCTAGTTGATATTTATTTTAATCTGAATTAATTATCAATTAATTTCCCATTTTTAATTTAATTAATCGAACATTTAAAAATCATTAAAAATACGCGGTGTTACATACTTCGCCCCTTACAACGGAATTTTGTCCCGAAATTTGGAAAAATAAAAGTATCCTTGGTAAAACTAACCTTGGATATTTCTCGCACATCTCATCCTCGCGTTCCCAAGTAGACTCCTCGACGTTATGTTGCTCCCACTGAACATGCATAAGTGGAACTACCTTCGACCTCAATCTCCTCTCGCTATAGTCTAGGGTAGTCACCAGTCTCTCCTCAGATAAACTATCAGACTGTAACTCAATCTGCTCCAGCACAATGTGAGTATGAGTCAACTCATTTCGGAGATACCGTCTAAGTGAAGAAATATGGAACAAATCATGTATACGATGCAAGTGTTCCGGAAATTTCAGTTTATATACTACCGTTCCAATCCTCTCGATGGTGAAAAATGGCCCCACGTACCTTGGTGTCGAAATCCCCTTTTTCCAAATCACATTATCCCTTCATAGGAGATACCCATAGTAAAATATGATTCCCCCACAACAAACTCACGAAAGAACCGTTCGGCATTGGTATAGCTCTTCTGTCTATCCTGAGCAACCCGTATGCGAATCCTAATCATATCAATCCTGGTCGTAGTGTCCTGTATCAACTCTCGACCTATGAGGTCTACCATACAATGCCTCAGATAGGGCCTTATCAAATTGTAAACTGGTTGGAGTTATTATATATAAACTCCACCAGTGGAAGGTATTGATACAACTTCCCTTAAATTTAAGTGCACATATATGGCACACATCCTCTAATATCTGATTAGTCTTCCCATCACTTTATGGGGGATACGCCTACTCAACTGCAACTCAGTACCGATAGCCTCTTGGAAACTCTCCCAAATCTTATGGCATGAATCCTTGTCCCAGTCAGAGACAATATCAACTGGTACCCCATAAAATTTCACTACCTCAGTGTCATTTTGTCATTTTTACTTTATCTCTACTAACAACATCTTGTAGTTATACGGTCTTACCTTACCTCTCCATTCTAGTGACTAACTCGCTCTCGTCACCACCTATTAATATATTTTATCATTTAATTTAATAATTCACCTTGGTACTTCCATGATACATTGGAAAATCCAATTACATTTTATCACTAATATGAACCTTCCTATGCACGACTAAAGTATTTCCTCTACGGGGAAAAATTTCTAACTTTCCCCTACGTGTAAATCCCCATAATCATTAGTTTTCGTCACACATATATTTTCACCTTTTTAATATTTTTGGAACATCACGCTATTCCCCATGTCCCTTTATTAATGGTACTCTTTAGTCTGATGATCTATACATTACCATTCGAACTAGTGATCCATCAGCTCGTGGGAGGTATTTGTAATAATAACCATCTAGTCTTGATATACTTCAAGATCTTCTAAATTTGTTATGACATTGCCCTCGTCATATTACTCCTCTGTACCGAGCGACTATTGATTTTCTCAAGAATTTACATTGTACATTTGTTGTACTTTACACCACTATAACATTCCTTATCCTACTACTCTTAGGTCTCTCGTGATCCCCTTTCTCACTTAAGAAATTACGTTACCTATTTTCCTCATTCTAGTTCTACCACAATTATATTCATACGTCTACATGTATTCTGGCGTTTTCACTTCTTCTCCCCACAATTATTTTCAAAGGAATGATTAACTAGGGCGCCCTCCGTGCATTTCTTCACACCCATACTAAATCTGATACCTTTATCTCGAATTATGCCTCACATACTTGCCATGGATACATAGTAGGTCATACCTGACCACCTTACATTTTCCACTTAATTATAACGTAGTTCGTTCAACCGGTCTGCTCGTGGTGTCAACGAATATTAACATTTTCGCATTTTAACATTATACGGCTCTACCGACCTTAATTTATAATATAACTATTTTCTCGCAGTTATAACTACATATACGTGTAATAACCATGGTAATACACCCATGTACTAAAGACAAAACATCTTCCAACTCCCAATGTTCGTTAAGTTTCATGCGTGGGGTGTCTTGCAAGCGAAATCCAAATAAGGAACCCCCCCCGATACACTACTATCTAACATTGCTGGTCATCCTTAGTCCGTAACATATACTCCTGAATTTCCATCTACACACATAAAAGTCTACTCGTCCACTCTCATGTCTCTAAGATGACCTTTACATGGAGCTCTCACTATCATTAAGTTCTCAGCACTAAATAATTTAATGAGCTATATCCATCTACTCGATAATATATCAATATACTATGAATCACATCAGTAAAAGTCCCTACTCATTAGGATCGAATATAACAAGACAACAAACTCACAGAAGTCTATAATACAATATAATATATATATGCAGGTCAACCCTCTTTCAGGTGATGCCTCACAAACCAAAATATATGACCCTGAGATAACGAGTACGATAGTCTTAGCACACAATTTACTATCGCTCAACTCTGGTATCCAGTCATTATACAATATAACAATAACATGCTCTACTATTATAACACCAAAAAAGCAACAAAAATCCCTATGTAATATATATACACAAATTCACTTCGTATTCATACCTTCTCCTCCTTACAGTTGACACAAAAGTCTCGCTACCTAATGGTAGTCATGTACATAATAAGGGTACTATCGCCATCGCTCCTACTAATTCAATCCACACTCCAATTGTAGTGTTACCAGTCAATTATTGTGACTCTTGCACGTCACCCGAAGCATCATCACTTATTTATAAGGGTAAGGCAATCATTCCATCTCCATTTTTCGTCTACCTTGCCAGATTAACGGGTCCTAGAGCATAACTCTCGTGCCGAAATTGACCCATTATTCATCTATAATGGTCGTCTATCCAAGATCTCATACTGTGGTTTCCCCTATATCCTGCTCTAGGAAAACCCTCTTTATGCGGTTCGTCACTCCATAAACATAACAGTTTGCCATAGAAGTCTCTTGCTTCTGGCCCTGGCCCTACTGGCCTCCCTCACCATTTCCTTAGCCTTGACAGTTTTGAGGAATGGAGATGTTGTTATTACTATTGAGGACCTTACCGGTCCTACTTGAACCCAATGATTCTTCAGGTTGATAACCCCTGGCCCTAAATCTCTTTGCTCGATGTTTTTGCTGGGAATCTCTCTTATGTTGTTGTTATGCCCCACCGACATCATTTTCCTTCATTTTCCCTATCCAACTGCTCTCACTTTCCCATTGTGGATTAGTTTAATACTGGTGTTCCTACTCACCACCTATAGGACACCTTCATGTGTCCACTCTCTATCTCAGGCCTACAGGCCATGTCGGCGTGTCGTTCTCTCGAACCTAGTAGTCTTAGCCTCGATTGCTACTCCTATTGTCCCTTTTGGCTCCACTAGCCCTATGGAACTTGTTGCTAGTCTTGACAGCCCTGTCTGAATCTATCGACACTTGGTAAGAATTTAAATGATCTAAAGAATTTGCATGGGTACCTTACTGGGTATACCCTCTTATGGTGCCTCACTAGTATCGTTAAATTCAGTGTCGCTCTTTTTTTACATTCTGCAATCCACTTGGCTTCTTCTTCCTGGAAGCACTGATGTAATCTTGTAAACGAATGGCGTTGACGACATCGACCCTAGTCACCTTAGTCGCAATTCCCCTTTATGCTTGGGTGTTTTACCCACGAGTCCATCTTCAGCTTATAGACCCTTTTTATTATTCGTATACCCTTTCTTCAGTTATGAATTTCGTTAAATAGATTAAATTATCTCTCACGATGAGTCTTTACCTCATTTTCTTATGATAAGTTCGTAATTCCATTCATATTTTTGTCTGCACAATGGATTGAAAGTCATACGGTCAAACCGTACCCAACCTTTCGTTTAATTATATATATATATATATATATATATATATATATATATATATATATAGAGTTAGGCTCTCCAACATACCTCATTAAACATACCTACGAACATACCTATTTTTTTAAAATAGTAAAAAAAATAATTTTGAGTTAATATTTTTTATATGGGTTCATGATAGTGCAATGTGCTCCTGTAAAAAAAATCATAACAAAATAATGTGTTTTGATATTTTTAAAAAATAAGTAAAAAAACTGACAGTTTTAATGGGTAAAAACTGACAGTTTTTTTAACTATTTTTTAAAAATATCAAAACTCATTATTTTGTTCTGATTTTTTTCATAGGGGCACATTTAAATATCATGAACCCATATAAAAAATATCAACTCAAAATTATTTTTTTTACTATTTTAAAAAAAAGGTATGTTGCTAGGTATGTTGCTAGGAGGTATGTTGGAGAGCCTGACTCTATATATATATATATACTGGTTTATAAGTGGTGACTGGTTATCTTCTCTATGCTGCTCCACCGAGCTAAAAATTTTGCCCAAAATTTAATTCTGAGTGTCACTGCACTCCACTATACATCTTTGCCTTTGAATTATCCCCTTTCCATTGGCCCATCACACTCCCTCTTTTCTTCAAGTCCTTATAGGTGATTCTTCAAAGGATTTCTTCTGACTCTCCTCTTAGTCGTCTATGCTGGATGAGTCTGAATTTTACACTACTGTTATCTACAACAATGCTTGGGAAGTCATTTCTCCTGGGCGCTTCTCCCTTTTTATCATCTTCATATACAATGACTTCGATGACTTCTATCACAATCACCATTCTTTGAATACTCTATAGCTCCGGTTGTACCTCTTCTCCCGCAATCATTCTAATGACCCTTTACTGGTCGACCCATGTTATTCGGTGTACCACTCCCATCCGAACTCGTATATGAATTGAATATACTAGTCATAATCGTAGGAGGACGTAACTCACATTCGTAAAGGAGTATAAAAATCCTATAATAAGGCTTTACATCAAAGAATGCTACGCTGAAATGTGAAAAGCCGCATAGAAATTAAAAGACTCTAGAACATGATGCTCTGATACCACCTGTGACACCCCGCCCAATTAAATATTGGGTGACCCGTCCTTTATAAAATTTAAAACAGAGTATCCGGTTGGTTCATTCTTAGCATCACTATCGAAAAATAATTTTCTTATTAACCACCTAATAATTAATTAAGCTAATGTGAAAACATTTTCCCATTACTAAAATTTATTTAATTTAAATCATTAAACGCATCCAATATTTTCACGAACAAATGAAAAATGAACAAAACACTATCTGACTGAAAGTAAAGAAACTGGAATAATCGTCCCATTCACATAACAATCCAAACCATCCAAATGTAATAATACTAAATCTGACTGAATACTGAATATGTAAATGAAAAGTGTAAAATGTCTCTTTGACATACAACGCTGAGAATGGCAAACACCTGCCCTAACTGTAAAGTCTAAACAATAGAATGGAGATGATAGGAGTGGAAGCGTCTAAATATAAGGATCTTCAACTCCCATGATAGCCGCAGTACGTCAAATGGTCTGAAAGTCTAAACTTCGCATCCCTCTGGTTGGACACCTAAAATAAAATACAACACGGGAAAAGATATTTTTTCAAAAGATGGGTTAGAGATCGGGTGTAAAACATTTTAAAATAATTTAGCAAGTATTTAAAAATTATAGTAAATAAAATATTACGTTCATGATAGCTTTTCGAGCACTCACTTGAGATTCTCACCTCTCAACTAATGAGAACGCCTAACGCACCTCGAAATCCATTCTAATTATTTCATCACACTTAACTAGGTCGTAACCACCCTCACTCGTAGCAATAACCCGTGTTTCTCCAAATACAATTATCATTAAATATTTATGCATTTACTATCCCAAGTAAAATTTCACATTAAGATTATATGTTTACAATAATAGATTCAACTCCAGTAACAATCTCATCTACATATTCACACAGAGATTATATCACAAGTATTTATTTTTTTCATTACACTATTATGAATAAATACTAATACAACACCTTTAGACTGAACTGCGGTGCACGCATACTCTGCTATCAAGTCACGGTACATCTCATTCCGAATAAGTAATGGGTTCAGAATCTCCCACGAACCATAAATTAGAGATCACACATATTGGAGGCGAACATAGTTCCAAGCCTATAGGCTACGCACATACCTACTCACCCATATAACCGTCAACACTATCATTCTCACAAATAGCCCGTACCTAGGTTCCATGATCTGAGGCACAAGTAAAATATCCCCCCGAAGTCTCCTCAAGATAGGACTATCCCCTTTTTAAAACCTCCCGTGATAGCAAGTATGGTAGGTATGTCATACACATAATAAATATCACTATAGGCATTCACGCAACCTATCAAGTTCATTAGGTATACACATAGCCAGAATATTTAATTTATACGTAGTATTACTCTCGTTACTACTTGCATTATACTTATTAAATTACGAATACTCTCTCTCGTAATCCTCAAGGATAATTCTCCACTCCAAATACCTTAAAGTTGCATTCCAAAATAAATTCTAATAATTCTCCACCAACTTGAAATTTAGTTTACACTATTCAATCTCACTAGAATTAACTATGTTGAAAAAATTGAAAATCAAAAGAAATTCCAAAAAAACTAAACCCGTCGTTCGAACCAGGGTTGATCTCGTTTGAACAAGACAACATGTCATTTGAACGACCTCTTCTCGCAACTGGCCAGCTCGTTAGAATGAGATCCACTCTCGTTCGAATAAGACTGCACTGTACTAGTCCCCTCTACCTATTGCATTTTTCGCCAAGTTTTCAGTCTAAAAACCTCTGCAGATCAGTCCTAACACCAATTAATTAGTTCTAATTGACATTCTAACATACAAAGATGATTTCTAATAGCGTACAATCAATTTCTCATATAAATCAAGGGTGTTTATTACCTACACTAACATGATTATTGCTAAAAGTCAACAAGAATTAAACAATTGCCTCACAAAAAAGTTCTGATCCGTTGATGTCGTTGGTATGGTTGCGATCCTCGTTCTCCAATCTACACGGTGGTGATCGTGGTGGTGTAAAAGGTGCACTGGTGGTGGTTTTAGTCCTAGAAACCTCTCATCCCCCTTTCACCTTTTGGCCTCTATGTGTCTAACACTAATAGCCCTATTATAACCCATGTAAATGATATATTAAACCTTAAATTTTCGTCCTTAATTATACTCCAAAAATACAAATTACCAAAACACCCTCCTAGGGGTGCCGGTTTGGCCTAAAACTGTCCCGGGATCAAAACTAAACCTCTAGGTAGACTTTTCTTACTATCTCGACCCTTCCGAACACATTGACGCACTCAAAATGATCATATGGGTAACTTATAAATATTTTACTTTTTATTCCGTTAATTTAGTTCCGACACAACTAACACGCGCGTCCGGACTTAATTTACCGTAATTGTCGTATTTCTCACTCGTGACAATTTTCATAAATTCTCAATAATATTCACAATCATATATTACTTTATTCTCTCATAAATATTCAATATAATTCTCGTCAATAAATATCAACTCTTATCTCGCTATTTAATATTTATTTTAATCCGGATTAATTTTCAATTAATTTCCCATTTTTAATTTAATTAATCCAATATTTAAAAATCATTAAAAAAATGGGGGGGGGGGGGGTACAGGTGAGATGACCCTAACGTTTTGTGGTCTTTGGTCAATACTAAGTAAGTGGAGGTTAATCTTCAGGTAACCAACCCCAGTTTTACAAATGAATGCCCCCACACTATCGTATCCCTCATTCGAAAAGATTCAATCGTTAGAGGAGACGATGAACATGATTGACCAAAGTAACCTTTAGTTACAGCAAACCACCCAAAGTGTCCTCCAATCCATCTAGGAAAGCCATCGATTGCCAAACTCGAGGTTAATATGAGCCAATTCGCGAACACATTGAGTACTAGAAACAAGGGAACATTTCCAAGTCAACCCGAGCCTAATTCAAAAAGGAAGGATGCCTAGGGGTTAATATGTTGTTCAAGACAAAGCGAGGACATCACACACCCAAGGGCATGCAAAAGACACCATCACGCTTAGGTCTAGAAAAGAAGTTAAAAATAACATCTCACCACTAACCGAGACTATAGATGAAAAATGTAAGTAGAAGGAAGATCCACCCGTGGATCAAACATCCTCCACACCCTCATCTTTTGAGCCATATGCGGAGACATGTGTCCCAAAAGCTTCATTTTCCCAACATTTGTTGCCATGAAATAAGAAGGTGCAAGTGGATAAGATGTGTGAAGTATTAAAGCGTGTGCAAATCAATATCCCACTACTTGATGCTATACAATAATTCTCGTCCTAACCTGAATTTTTGAAGAACCTTTATAACTTCAAGAGAAACACCAACATTCCCAAGAAATATTTTTTGCCGATAAAGTAAGCTCAATCATTTAGTATGGAACTCTAATCAAGTATGAGGATCCCAGGACTCCGACAATCTCTATCAAGATAGGGAAGCACATAAATGAGAAATCCCTTCTAGATTTAGGAGCTAGCTTGAAGTTTCCATCCTACATCGTGTATGAGAAACTAGGTTTGGAAGATTTGAGGTCCATGACGCGACTGAAAATGTGTCTCAGAAATGCGTACTCTCTAGGCTCAAGTGCAAGCCTATCGCTTAAGTAATAATCCAACAAGTCGGGTATCGATCCTCAGGTAAAAAGGACAATGAAGTTGTGACGACGGGAAAAGACGAAGGAATCCTAACTTTGACTCTAAAAAGAAAGAAAAAATATTTTGGTTTTGGGATGACTACAACTAAATGCAATTATGAAATTATGAAGAGATGCAAATACACTAAACTACCTAAAATATGATTGAAAGATGATTTGAAACTTTTAACTAAGTGATGAGAAAAAAAGGACGGGAATACAATCCCCCAACCCTAGTGTATTGCAGTTATAATACTCATCGTAAATTTAACTGATTAAGTTGACCCAGAGTTTAGTACTCCCAAGCATTACGTATACGAGGTTCAAGCCCGCGTCATACTTAATTTGAGGATGAGTAAATCGGTATCGCGATAGTTACACTCGAATTGCATTCTAAATCATCTCGGTTACCCAGAGGCAAACGAGATATAAAGATCTATAATTATTGTGTTCCTACGCAATACGGTCGTAATCAATCACTAAATTCATAGGACTAATTTTATACACATGCAATTAACACATCATGCTGGGTTCATGTATCCCAGCCTTTTAAACCTAGCCGGACATATTAAACTAAAGGATTCATGGAATAGTAACGTTGCATCTGAAACAACTCATGATAAAACTAGATTGAAATATGTAACTAAGCATTATGAACGTCGAAATTGATTCAAATCATGCAATAAAAATTACCATGCAAGAACAATAATTATAAGAATGAAACTTGGATTACAACTTGAAAACAAACTCGGAATTTTATCAATCTTGCAGCAATTAATTCAACTTATGTTCCTAGATGTTCTTCTCCTTTTCTCTCTACCAAAACTAAAAATAACTATTCAGAACTGCTGTTCCTAGGTCACTAAGTACATCCAAAACTATTTTAGAAGGAGTTTTAACTTCATGGGATTCTTTGGACCAATCAGAAATAAGGAGTAAATTCGCGCCTCAGGACCCCCGAACCGGTTCGCATGTTCCCCAAACCGGTTCGCCCCCCAAACCGGTTCGCGATTGGGTTCGAGAACTTTTGCTGGCTTGGGGTGCCTTTTCTTTCATTCTAACACTTATAATATTTTCTTGTTTTCTTCCTTTCTTCCTTGGATTTTTCTTCAACTTCAATTGGTCATAACTCATCAACCGCATCTTGGATTTTGGTGCGTTTCTTTTATTGTTCTCGTTGTTCCAAGCTTTTTAACTTTTCAGTTGACTCCTCCTCCAGGATCTGGCTGCAGAATTACCAAAATGCCCTTAAACTTGCCTTCCTAGCCTTTCTTTCATCGTTTTGCTTTCTCTTTTGCACAGCTTGCATAACTAACCTGTAAAATAACTAGGAGAAACACGAAATACAAAATACTTGCCAACAAAGTTTAGTAGAATAAATGTGCGTTAAATCCATATCGGTTGCATCACTCGGGTTCACAAATGTACCAAAATTAGGGGAATAAATATACAATATTTATGCCCAATCAGTCCACTACGATTACCCTATCCTTAGCTGGCTGTTTTGTTAAAATACAAAGATGTGTCATTGAGGATGTCTTAATTAAAATGGATTAATTTATCTTTCCCATCAATTTTGTGGTTTTGGATACCCCAAAAGTGCATAATCTAAATGCACAAATTTCGATTATTTTAGGTCATCCCTGTCTCTTCACATCTGATGCCGTCATTAGGTGTCGTAGAAGCCAATCGAGCCTATCATTTGGGAACATGACTATGGACTTTAATGTGTTTAGTTTGTCCGATAACCACATGGTGAACATGAACCCATAGACATCGACATGATTGATACTATCATCCAAGAGATTTTTGAGCAGGCTCATACATGTCTTGCCTTTTTTAGGTCAAAATTTGATATTAGAAGCTCAAATTGAAGAAGTTAACTCCCTGCTCGAGTCCACACCTGTCTTGGAAGTAGGTAACTGGAAATATAAGCTCGAGCCACTCTTTATCTCCACATCACCTATTCCTCCCTCAATTGATAAAGCTCTCGAACTTGAATTAAGACCACTTCCTGAAACGCTCGAGTATAGGTTCTTAGGACCTTTTGACATCTTACTTGTTATCATCTCTTCTGACATGGACAAAAAAAGATGATAAGCTATTGCGTGTTATCAATGAACTCAAAGAAGCCATTGGATGGACCATTGCTGACATTAAGTGGATAAGTTTGTCAGTGTGCATGCATAGGATAGACTTAGAAGATAATTCTAAAAATTCCTATAAAACACAATGTAGATTTAATCCCAATATGAAAGAGGTCATTTGATACAAGGTGCTTAAATTGTTGGATGCGGGTATTATCTATTCCATCTCTGGTAGCTAACAGGTCAACCCCATTCAAGTTGTTCCAAAGAAATATGGTGCTAAGATGGTAAAAAATGATGAAGATAAGTTAGTACCCAATGAGACTCAAACCGGTTGGCACATGTGTATCGATTATAGGAAGTTGAACATTGTACCAAGGAAGTTCACTTTCGTCTTCCTTTCATAGACCAAATGCTTGAGATATTAGCCGACCATCCCTATTACTGTATCCTCGACGATTATTCCAACTATAATCAAATTCCCATTACTCTCTTGGATCAATAAAAAACCATATTCCCTTGTCCATCTGGTAATTTTTGTTATCGACATATGACCTTTGGGTCATTCAATGCACCCTCTACCTTTCAGTGGTGCATGATGTAATACACGTGCCCTCGATTTTATCTCCTTCCTTGTAAAAGTTATATTTATGAATAAATACTGAGATTTAATCATTTGCATAGCCTCCTTTCTTGTTAAATCAAAGTTTTCATAATTCAAGTTTAATTTTAGGAAAAATTAAAGGTCATTCAAACGAGATCCTTCTCGTTCGAACGAGGTTTGAATAAGACTTCTAACGATTCAAGTTTGATCCATTTCCCCTGCGTGCTGACATCTTGTTGGAACAACTCAGTGGTAAAGTCATTCGAAATAGATTTAATGGTCGTTCAAATGACCGGGCTTGAAATTATTCAAATCGAGTTACACTTGGGTGTTATCACAATTTCGGGCCATTGAATTGAAGACGTGTCGACTTCTTGTGAGCCAAACTGATCAAAACATGTTTAACATGTGCGGGGGGAGTTTTTAAATGATTTTTCTAAGGGCTTATTTGGGTCATAAGAGGAGAGAATGGGGAGTTTTCTCCCTACCATTTTTAAGCATTCTCTCCCTCTCTCTCTAAATTTCCATAAACCCATCATCTTACCCAAGATTTTCCTCCATCGCCAGACCTTGGCACTCAAACACCATTATACACCATTTTCAAGCTTTGTCCATTAGCTTAAATATTTTATTGGTGAAGAAAGTGGGTGGAGCTAAGCTTGTATAAGGTATTTTTGGATCTACTTAAGGATCTTTTGGAGTATTGGAGCTATGAACTTCCATAGCTATTCTCTCTCTTGGTCTACTCTTCAAACTCTAGGTAGGATTTTTCTCTTTCAAAGTTTCAAGGTTTGCTAACTATAAAAAACATGTAGGATGAATGCTAGACAATATTTAATGATAAAATGAAGTTATTTGATGAAAATATTATGGTCCTGCAAAAATGGATTATTCAATAAGACAAAACCCTAGAAGAGTCATTTATAAAGATATGGAACTTTACCTTTAAAATTGAAGAAAACATATGAAATATATAAAGCCATGATTATCATCTTGTCTAAGTTCATTTGAGGAATTTTTGGGCTTGAAATCCATCTTCACATGTCTAGAACCATGGAGCAAGATAGATACTGATGTTGTGAACATGTTAAATCATGTTATAATGAGTTTTATGAAGATATGAGTAAATGAAGAAAAACAGTCATAATATGTGTTAAATATTGTTAGGATGAATAAAAATAATATTTGGGGTCATATATAATAATAGGACAAAGTTATGGACATTTGGTTATAAATGGTATTGAAGCTTTAAAGGTATTTTTTGTGGCAAAAAAGAAAATGATAACAAGATTTTAAACATAAAATTATAGAAAGAATGTTTCCGAAGAAAAAGGCTGAGTTCTAGTGCCAATATGAAATTCGATGTGTTTTTCACAAATTTATGATAAAAGGGCAAAATGATGATTTTGGCAAAACAAGGGTCCTGTGGTTGTACTTCTTCTTTAGACCTTATCGGTCGGTTTTCGGTGAAAATGGATAAAAAGGATAATTGACACGTTGATAAAGTGAGGGAGTGGCTTAAACCGTAGAATAAAAAAAATGGTAAAAAGATAGAATAATGTGGACATTAGTTAAATGTTAAACACTCATTAAATTGGACTCCGATGATAGCATAGCCAGCGGTGTGGAGCCCCAAATCACTAGCTAGAGCATACAGTAGCATAACTGACAGTGTGGACCCCTTTAAAGTTTGCAATTATTGAAAGATTCTGAGAAAAGATAAAGGAGAAGAAAAAGATAATGGTTGTACTTGATAATGCAAAAGTAAGACAACCTAATGAATTGTGATAAATAAAGACTAATGAGTAAAATATGATAAATAGTCTCTAGACCTGGTAAAGGGTGTTTTGAAACGGTTAAATATGAGTATGAGCTCATCGCTCCAGTGCATTGCATGGAAGTTGCATAATACTAGATAAATTGTTAAATATTTTCAGAAGCGATTAAAATATACTTTACATGTATAGTATTTTATAGAAAACATATAACTTAATATTACCCACCTTGTAGGGCATTCGCTCACCCCTACTTTTTATGTTTGAACCCCCATCCCCACCCTTAGCTACATCAAGTAAGGGCATCGACAAGGACATGAGTAAGGCCCTAGAGGGCAACCAACGTTGTTAAGAGCTATGGATTTTATTTAAAATTTCAATTTGAAACATTGGTAATTCGGCATTTTCAAACATTTATTCAGGCCCTGGGCCATGGTATGTAGTAATACAGGGTTGATTTTGGTTTAATTCTCATTTATTTAGTCTTGTGGATTAAGTTATGTTTTTAAAAATAAATCTTTTAAATTGAGTAATTACTTAAATTGATAATGTCTTTTAACAATTTAAAACTAGTAAATTTAGCCCTTAGTTAATGAAATAATTAAAGGGTTTTCTTAATTATAGTAAATGGACTTTCCCCTCCCCCATTTTAACCCTTTGACTTGGCACAGGTCGAACCAATGGTGATCCAAACACAGGTCGGGGCACAACAAATAGTATTTGTAGACACCCCATTCTATTACCCCCTAAACTCTCCTTAGGTCCCTAGCACCTCCCTTCATCACTGCATACCCAGGTCATACCCCAACTATCGACCTAAAAGCCATCGGGTGCTCCCAGGCACCATTTGACCAAAAAGTCAAACTCTTTAGCTCGACTAAGACTAAATGGATCTTCAAAGGCATATAAATCCCCTTTTCAACAGTCCGTCCCGTGCGCGAGTCTGACTTACCATGCGAACGAATGATCTATTTTCCTCGAAACTCGATCAAGAGTCCACCGAACGCTCCCGGACCTGAGTAAGCTCTTCAGCTCGATCGATACTAAATGAATCTTCAAAGTGAACTGAAACCCCTTTCTAATGGTCCATCCCATGCGCGATTCTGACTTACGGTACGGACGAACGATCTGTTTTACTCTGAGAGGTCACCAAATGCTTCCAAGTCCCGATTGACCAAAGTCAACTCCCCGAACCAGATCAAACTCTTTGGAATGTCTAAAATACATCTCCTAACCTTTCCAACGATCCTCCATGTGTGCGATTCGGACTTACCATACGGACAAACGATCTGTTTGCGTCCGACGATTCCCCCGTCCAAAGGACCGATGAGCGCTTCTGAGCCACATTTGACCCAAAGTCAACTCCCGAACCTAGGAGAGGTCCGAAGGACTTTATAAGGTCTCTGAATTACCATTCCAATGGTCCACCCCGTACACGATTCAGATCAATGATTTGCACTCTGCGGCCAATTTTCCGAAAAGGCCAGAAAGATACTGCCAAACGACAGGTCCAAGACCCTGCCTATCGGTACTGTGCCTAAACACACCTGCCGATTGGCAGGACCGGGCTATGCCTATCGATAATGCCCCGGGCCTATAAAAAGGAGGGCTTATTCGCATTGCAAGGGATCCCAAATCTGAAATATATCACTCTCAGCAAATCCAGAAAACCTCTCTCGAAGTCTGGCGTGATTTCTACATCCAAATCCCTTTCCCACCTTCACTTTTCATAAATACCCTCCATCATCATCCAAGTGCAAGGTCTGCTCTCCAACACTCAAGATCAAGCTCAAGATCTTCAAGAAGGTCCAATTTTCTCAATTCTCTCCTAAAATTCTCATTAATTCGCATTAATTTGCTTTATTATTTAGAGCTTTTATTCTCTCATCTCACATCTACTAATATACTTTTTACTTAGTATTATTGCACATCTCTTATTTTCATCAAAATAGAAACCCAAAAAACAAGAAAAGAGGGTTTGCTCATAAATTCCAAACGGGAATTCTCACACTTTTCTTAAACTTTTCTCACAACTAAAACACTTTTTGCACACACACAAATAATAGAATCCCCCGATTGAATTTATGGGATAAACCCCACCCCTCATTTTTCATGTGAACTACGTGGACTTTGATGCCTCTATAAGCTACGTAGGCATCTCGAGGTAAAACCCGAGACTCGAGTCCTATTCTTACTCTTTCTCTCATTTTCTATTTTGTCTAAATTCAATTCTCATAGATTATATATATATATATATATATATATATATATTTCATCTTAACAGCGTATTATTCCACATACGTTATCGTTCCATTATAACAATCAACGCAAGGATAATCGCGTAAATCCTATTTTCTAATATTATTTCTATGAACCTTCCTACGTATGACTCGCTTTATCTCTCCCATGATACAAGCCGAGGATTCCTATCTCGACTATATATACACATGCACACATATCACGGGGAAAATAAAGGAAATTAATAAAAACCCATGAGAGACCTTAAGGGAAGAATGGGTGCCTAACACCTTTCTATTTCGTAACTTAGCCTCCGGACCCTTTTCGAATCATTTTTGTTTCGTATGCATCAGTATGTCTTTGGATGTTGTCCTTTGGGATGGATCCCTTTCTTTTGTCTATTTTGAGTAAAATAGACCAGCGACTCCATCTCTCTACATTTTTCACCTCATCAATGACACCAACCGAAGCGCTCCTGAGAGGGACGCGCGGGAGCTAGGATCCTTACTCTACCTGCCCGCCGCAAGGATCGGGGATGGCCACAGTGGCGACTCCGCTAGGGACTATATGTTTATTTTGAGGGCTAGACTTACATGGGTGTTTTATTTTCTTATATATCCCCCTATTTGCATGTTCCCCTTTACTAATCATGTGTACCTCATGCTTATGCTTCTATTCACGCACTTATAGAAAATTCTCCATGTACACTTCACACCACTTGCACCTAGGATCACATATATCCTCATTTTGCATACATCACCCATACTTGGTATAACATTGGTACTCACACTTTGCTCCCCATTTGGCATGATCAAGAAAGTCACTCTCATCATAAGATACTAATAAGAGGATCATGCATGATTCACACGACATTACCAAAGAACATTGTTATTGACCAAATTCTACCCAGTAACTGGAGGGTCACTTCATGATGGACGTTGGTCCGGCAGGACGCAGTTAACCTAAGCGATGTGACTCTCACCTTTCATTGGCCAAGTATCTTCGACGTATATCGAACGGTTCCCCCGCATCGTACCGCTTGATCGAAGTCATGACGAGAAGCATATCGCAGGGAACTCGTTCACGTACACCAAGTATATTGAATTCTCTCTCACATGTACCGTCCCCATGAGGTATATGGTGAGACAATTCACGTACACTCAGGTATATCAAATGGCTTGTCCACACGTACCGATTGCCCATAAGAGCAAGACGTATATCGTGGAAGTCATGCTAAAGGGGGGAACCCTTTCCGATTCACCCAACCAACTGCATACCAACATATAGGTGCCAAGCCTAGGACAAGCATATTAGATTGATGGTTTCAACCCGAAACTGTACTAAAATTCTGGGTCGGCCTGTCGCTTAAATTTTTACGCATTTTCAAAATGGGATCCTATCCGTGAGCCTAGTCACAAGTCCAGCCATAACTTTGCATATGTTACAAACCCAATCTTTTTTGAGTCTCGGGTCCCATTCGGTATTTTATTTTGCATTTAGGAGAATTTAATACAAGTGAGAACCTAATAATTATAATAATCATGATGAGATCGTCTCCCAAAAACATTTCCCTTTTCTTTATCAAAAATCCAAAAACATTTCTCCTTTCTTTACCAAAATCCAAAAAAAAAACATTTCTCTTCTCTTTATCAAAAAGCCATAAATATTTTGTCTTCCAATCTAAAAAAAAATGTCAAAAAAAATTTCATCCTTTTTTTCTCAAAATAAATCCCATTTTACGCCTTCTCAGGTCGATCGCACGCCCTTGGCCTGGCTCCTTATTGGCTTCGGTCTTCAGTCAAATCACCCCGGAGTTCTGTCCATTACCCCATTACTTCTTTTGAGTCCGGTATCCATCTACTTTCCATGGAGAACACAAATCAAGCACCAGTTGTGCTGTTAAATCTGACGACAGTTCTGGCTCAGCTCGTGTCTAAGATTGACAACCTCCAAACTGAGGTCCGAGAGATACAACGAAACCAAGTTCCCATTCCTCAAGAGCCCGAGGCCCTGTTCCCTCATGCTATGGGTCCACCCGAGCCTATCTGTGTTCCCAAAGAATATCAACATGCTCTACGTTCCCCTCCTTTTAGTGAGTCACCGCCTGCCCAGCTTCCGGTGCCAAACCTTGCCCAACATGGGGCCAACTTGCCTATGATGATTGATCCGAAAGAGGAGGAGTTGAACAAGGTCAAAGAAGACCTCAAGATGCTCACTAAAAAGTTTGACCAAGTGAAAACCTCTGATAATTACATAACTACACCCACATGTCTCCTTGTCCTAAAGTGAGGTTACTCGAGAAATTCAAGATGCCAAATATCGAGAAATTCGGAGGAAGTGGACCCCCAATTATTCATCTTCACAGTTATCACCGTTCTATGACTCTCCTAGGGGCTTCTGAAGAAGTGATGGCCCAAATGTTTCAGCAAACTTTGAAGGATAGTGCCCTCCGATGGTTTTCGTCTCTCGAGGAGTTTAGAATTCGTAGTTGGGAGGATGTGGCTCGAGAATACATGTTGCAGTACAAGTACAACGAAGAGCTTGAGGTCACCCGTTATGATTTAGAGCTGCTCAAATAGAACTCTGGGGAATCAGTCAGTAACTTCATAGCCCGATGGAGGGAAAAAGAAGCTACCATGACCAATCGGCCTTTCGAGGAAGAACAAGTCAGCATAGTGAAGAAGAACTTCTTGCTCCATGTCTGAGAAACCATGGGAGGACAATACTATCCTCACTTCCGAGCACTCTGAGAAGCGGGAGTAGAAATTGAGGAGAGTAAGGCTAAAACAGATGTTGAACCAAAGAAGGTGTCCGAACAGTTCACCCCCAGAAAATACGATAAACCTACTAGTGCTACAGTCTCAACCATCAACAACATCTCTCAATCGACCACTTCATGGGCACCAAAAAGTCTCCCTGTCCCAGTTCAAAAAGAATACACTGAGCTCCATGCTCCCCTCTCCAAAGTTTATCAAGCCTTATTAAGCCGAAACCTTATCAAATTCTTGGATCCCCGCCCTTTGCCAAATCTGCTCCTAAGAAAATTCAAGACAGATGCCCATTGCACCTTTCACCAAATAGCTAGCCATACCACTGACCAATGCTTCCACCTCCGAAACGTAATCCAAGGTCTAATTGACCAGGGTACCATTGCCCCACCAGCTAATCCTAAGCCAAACACTACTCACAACCCACTCTCAAATAGTGCCAATTCCATCTTCCTAGAAGAGAACCCAGAATTCGATCCCTCAACTCAAATCACACCCATACACTCTCCCAAACCTCTCCAAACCTTCCCACATTTCCTCCTACACCCTACTAGACTCATTGATCAGGCACTGTAACTCCTTACTAGAGCATGCATCGCTGTCCTCACCCGTTCTAAAAATGGAAGCATGGAATTACTAGAAGTCTTAAACCAACTCCTAGAGTTTGGGATGAAATTGCCCTCACGGATGATCATTGATTGCCAAAGATTTAGTACGTTATTCTCGAAAGCACGAAAATGGGCTCGAGAGTAAGACAGTTGGGTAATATCAACTGATGAAGTCAACTTGGATGGCATTGTCCAGATTATGGAAGAATTATTCAGGCAAACCAATGATATTTGCAGTATGACCAAGTTACTTGATACTCTGAAGCTACAAGGGCGCCTAGTCCCTTTACCCTTACATATCCCCACATAATGGGAATACGTGTATGAAGAAGCTGTCGAAGTTGTGGAATGCATGGACTTTACATGGAAAGACATAATTATTACCACCATATGGGGGTAAGAGTTCGAAGATTCAAATAAAGAGCAAACTAGCCCAGTAGCTGACATGTGTGGGATGATATCATTTGAAGAACTCCTCGGAGAAATAAATAAGGTGGGAAAAGAACCCGATACTGACGAGGAAATGGGATTCATGTTCTTCCCTTCTTCAGTAAATCACATAACCAGATCAGGGAGGCAATACCAGATTCCATGTTCACTACCAGCCAATGACAAGGGGAGGGGCGTTGAAAACCTCCCTATGCCAAAAATTACCCTCAAGGAAAGCAAGATCCTCGATCAACTAAAGAAAACTCAAGCTAACATCACCCTATGGGGGCTTTTCATGTCTTCCTAGCTACACAAAAATGCTTTGATCAAGATGCTCACGGGTCCCACAGTTCCTACATCTACCACACCAAAAGAAGTAGTAAATTTGGTCGGATCCTTGACCTCTATCCAAATGCTATCCTTTTCTGAAGAACAAATCCCCAACATTGGGCCAAACCACATTCATACACTCAACATCTCCATCGAAGTTTTGGGGAAGGTCGTACCACTCTCTCTTGTCGACAATGGATCCTCCTTAAATGTATGCCCACTAAGAACCTTAAAATGTTTAGGCCTGAAAGAAAGTGACCTCGCTCCAACCTGCACTGATGTACGTTCCTACGATAATACCCGTCTGGAGGTGATGGGGTCCATAAAGCTTGTAATAGGGGCTGGCCCTATAAATCCTATCATCAAATTCCAAGTTATTAGCATCCCAACTTGTTTCAATCTATTGCTAGGACGTATTTGGCTCCACAGTATCAAGGGTGTGTCTTCCTCACTCTATCAAATGATATGCTCCTATCAGGATTTTGAGTTGAACCACCTCTACTCCCTGCAGGGGATGACTTCAAAGAAAGGGTTTGTCCCGACCCTCATGGAAATGTTAATGTGATTCAGATGTTCAGAAACATGCACTTCATGCCTAGACTGGGGCTAGGACAAAGACAACAAGGTATACTTGAGCCAATTGACCTAAAGAAATATTTCCCTCCTTATGGTTTGGGGTACCAACCGTCAGAATAAGAGATCAGAATGATCTGCCAGTCTCGACCAAAGAGAGGACTAGATTGCATCCAGACTATCCCAGGTAACTCCTTAAATGGACGATTCATCGAAGAGGGTGAAGACTTCCCCTTTTGTGGCTTCCTTAAACCATGGTATGACCATACAGACAAGAAGATGTAGCCTGGAATGGAGATCTTTTTCTAAGACGGCTACCCATGGGCCGAGAGTTCCCAACACCATGTACAACCGCTCATCAAAGATATCTAAGAGACTGAGGAAAGTGACCCCGAAGATTCCTTCAACTTACAGACACTGGGGTTGGCACTTTGCATGGTTCATTCAGACACTACATCACTATATCCATCCCATATGATTAAAGCTACTGATACACCTCTCCTTAACTGGCATGCTTCGCCAGTTCTACCTGTTGAAATCCCACCTAATCCCAATGTTTACCCGATTTCTTCTGGTTCTTCTTCTATTGTCTATCCTTGCTCAAATGTAATTGAGTCCTCCTTTGATGAGGTTCTCAACGCTGTTTTCCTATAAATGAAATAAACAAAGATTTTAAGTATCTTGTTGTGCCTTACATTAATTTTTTAGATTCTAATCAAACTTTTAATGATGATGATTTTGCAAATGAAAAATTCTTAATTGATCTAAATAAGGTTAATAATAAACAACATAACCACGTTCAAGTTAATAAGGAAGAGACTGTTGTTATTAACCTTGGTTCTAGTAGCCAACAACGCGAGATTAGGATAGGGACTACCCTTGACGAGCATGGGCATGCAAAACTCGAAGAATTTCTAAAGGAATTTGTGGATGTCTTCGCATGGTCCTATGACGATATGCCCGGGATTAATCCTGAAATAACTCAACATGAGATCCCCACTCTTCCATATTACAAGCCGATCAAACAAAAGTTGAGAAAGCTCTGCACCGAATGGTTGCTCAAGGTCAAAGAAGAGGTGGTCAAACAGTTGAACATAGGCTTCAATCATGTGATCAAATATCCCATATGGCTAGCCAATATAGTGCCTGTGCCAAAATCAGGAGGGAATGTTCGGATGTGTGTAGACTATCGGGACTTGCACAAAGCCTCTCCAAAGGATGATTATACGTTACATAATATTAACATGATAATGAAAAACACAACCAGTCATGCTCTCAAGTCATTATCGATGGGTTTGTCAGATACAACCAAATCAAAATGCACCCAGACCACCAATAAAAGACCACGTTCATCACCCAATGGGGAACCTTTTGCTACAATGTTATGCCATTTGGTCTCAAGAGTGCTGGGGCTACCTACCAGAGGGACGCTACAACCATCCTGCACGATCTGATTCACAAAGAATTTGAGGTCTATATGGATGATATGATTATCAAATACAAGACTAGAGAAGGTCATGTTCCCACTCTCCTAAAGTTCTTCGAATGACTGCGACAATATCAGATGAGACTCAATCCACAGAAATGCGTCTTTGGCGTTATAAAGGGGAAACTCTTGGGATTCATGGTTAGTAAGAAGGGGATAGAAGCAGATCCTGCTAAGCTGAAAGCCATACTTGAGATTCCACCTCCCCGAATAGAGAAAAAAGTCCGAGGCTTCCTTGGGAAATTACAATACATAAATCATCAGCCAGCTAACCTCCATCAGCGAACCGATCATCAAACTCCTCCAAAAGAATTCAACCAAGGTTTGTAATGAGGCCTGCCAAGAAGCCTTCGATCGAATCAAACAATATCTGACCCAAACCCCGATACTCATGCCACTATAGCCTAGTACCCCCTTACTCCTATACCTAACCATAATCGACACTGTAGCTGGGGCTTTGCTATCCAATTACCTTAAAGATTCCTATAAATAAATAGCCATCTATTATGCAAGTCACAAATTGGTCGAGTATGAAGTCAACTACACTGCTTTGGAAAAGGCATGTGTCGCGCTTGTCTGGGTCACCCAAAAGTTGCGACACTACATGCTCGCCTTCCCCATCGAACTTGTATCCCGAATGTACCCCATCAAATACCTTCTTAAGAAACCCACCTTGTCCAGCCGAATGGCTCGATGGTTGATGCTCCTAGCCGAGTTTTATATCGTGTACGTCATGCAAAAAGCCATAAAAGTAAGAGCCATCTATGATTACCTCGCTGATTACCCCATGCACGAAGCTGATGTTTGGATCTACAAATTCCTAGATAAAAACATCCTCTACATTATCGAGGACAGTCTCCGATGGAAAATGTTCTTTGACGGCACTGCCAACAAAAAGGGATATGGCATTGGGATACTTCTGATCGCTCCAGATGACTCCCACACTCCCATCGCCATTAAGATGGGTTTCCCTTGTACCAATAACATGACTGAATACGAGGCATTCATGGTAGGCCTCAAGGTTTCTCTCAAGAAAGGTATTCAATGCCTAGACATCTACGGGGATTCTGACCTCATTATCAGTCAAGTGCTCAGAAAATGGAGAGTTAAGGACGAGAAGCTCCAACCCTCCCATGCCCACTTAGAAGAACTATCCTCCCGATTCCAAGACATCACCTCCCACTACCTACCTCGAGCAAATAATAACCTAACCGATGCCCTTGCTACCTTCGCCTCTATGGTCAACATGCCCAAAGATAACACAATGACCCCCTTTCTTATTCAAAAGCAAGGAAAACCAACCCATTGCTACAACATTGAGCTCATCACCACAGAAGATCCCGAGCTAGATAATTGCTGGTACTATGATATCTGGTGCCTCCTTAAGCATGGTAGGCATCCCTAGGGTTACAACAAGAAAGATCGAGCAACCCTTCGAAGACTGTCTTCCCAGTACATCATCTGTCATAAAACACTGCTCAAAAGGAACTTCAATGGGACTCATATGCACTGTATCGCAAGGGATGAAATTAAAAAGATTAATGCAAAAGATCCACAACGGGGAATGTGAACTCCACATGAACGGTCACATGCTTGCCAAGAATATCATTCGACAAGGTTAGTACTGGACTACCATGACCCAGGATTGCACCGCCTATGTCTAGAGATGCTTCAAATGATAACAATTCTCTAACATTCAATATCTGCCTCTGCGTGAATTATACAACATGACCTCTACCTGATCGTTCTCCACCTGGGGTATGGACATTATAGGGAAGGTTACACCAAAGGCTTCCAATAGTAATGAGTTCATCCTAGTTGCCATTGATTACTTCACCAAATGGGTCAAAGCTGAGTCATACGCAGTGCTAAATGCCAAGAAAGTGGCCAAATTCATCAAGAAAAATATCATCTGTAGATATGGGGTCCCGCATAAGCTAGTATCAGATAATGGCTTGCATTTTGAGGCAGAACTTACATAAGTGGTCAACGAGTATGTGATTCAGATACACAAATCTTCTCCCTACTGACCTCAAACCAAGGGTGCAGTTGAGGCCGTCAATAAGAACCTCAAAGCCATCATTAGCAAGATGACTGAAAGCTGTTGAGATTGGGCCGCCCGGATCTCGTATGCCCTCAGAGTCTACCGAACCTCAATTCGAACCTCTATTAGGGATACCCCTTACTCTCTAGTTTATGGCATGGAAGAAGTCCTGCCCGTGGATTTGGAAATACCCTCGTTGAGCGTCATGCTTGAAAACAAGGTCAGTGAAGAAGACTGGTGCCAAAGACGTCTTGACGAGCTGACCCTACTAGATGAAAGGAGGTTAAAAGAATTATACCACATACAAGGGTACCATTGTCGAATAGCGTGATCATGCAAAAGAGAGTCAAGGACCGTGGTGTCCGAGAAGGGGGCCTAGCCCTCAAAGAGAAAATAGAACCCATCTGGGTCCCAAGAGGGAAATTCATGCCCAATTGGAGCGACCCATACATTGTCAAGAAAATCTTGTCTGGCGGTGCTGTCATGCTCACCAACTTAGATGGGGGGGAAATGGCTCGCCCAGTCAACCTGGACCGTCTCAAGAAAGTTTACCCCTAGTCCGAAATCTCGACGCGCTACGACTCTTCTCATTTCTCTTTTGATCTTAAAAAAATATCACTTCATTTCCTTTTACCCAGAACTACATGGGCCTAATCCTCTACAAAACCATTTTCAAATAATTTAAAAATCTTCAAAACCCCAGAGGTACGTAGGTAGCTCATTCACCTTACATGAGCACAACCTTTTCTTTTTCACAATATACTATTCTTTTCTTATCTCCGAGAAAAATAATCAACCATTCCCTATGCGTTGCAGTGTTCACAAAGGCGGCTATTTCTTAGAGATCAGGATGCTAGAACGATTTAAAAAGGAAAATCTCAGAAATGGAGAAAGCAAGAAGCTGTGAAAAATGAAGGGAATTCGCCCCCTTTATATCGGATGCCAAGGGTCATGGAGATCAGAATTGAGCCCCCAACCACCGATCGGAACTATCGATTTACCTTCCCGAGGCAGTCTATAAATGTAAATGCCACTACCGAATGTCACCCTTTGTATCATGACGACTGGAACCCCCTTAAAATTTCGTACATAAATTCCTAAAAAATACCAGAAAATCCTGAAAAATCCTAAGAAAATTCCTAAAAATCCCTGGAAAGATTTAGAACATTTTTGCCAAGAAAATTTTGCATTCTCTCAAGTGAAACCCCTATCTCCCCAGCAGAGCTCTAAAAATCCAAGTGAATTCCCTCCGGTCAATGTCTTCAAAAAATCTCTAAGGATCGCCTCCTATACCCCAAAGGTATCAAACCTCCCTAAGAAATACGTCCAATACCTGGACCAGTGGAGTTTAGAGCATCAAATTGGCCTTTCCTCCCTAAAGTCTCTAAAAGACACAAGGATTTCCCCAGCCATCGGCTCCCCAGCTCAAAACAACATCGCAAGGTAAATTTCCCCAGCGGAATTCCAATGAATCATTCTCCCCAGGCAATGTCTCCAAAGGGACGATCTAAATTTTCCCTAGCTCATTCACTATTCCCGAACGGAACCTAAAATTCGATCCTTATTCCCAAAAGAATCCCTGATTTTCTTGAAGGAAATGTACACCTCTCTTAGGTTCGAATTGACCTCGATCTTGGATCGTCACCTTAGTTAGGTCAGAATTGACCTCGGTCCTCGGTCATCACCTCTCTTAGGTCAGAATTGAGCTTGATCTTGGATCGTCACCTTAGTTAGGTCAGAATTGACCTCGGTCTTGGATCGTCACCTTAGTCAGGTCAAAGTTGACCTCGGTCCTCGATGGTCACCTCTCTTAGGTCAGAATTGATCTCGGTCTTAGATCGTCTCCTTAGTTAGGTCAGAATTGACCTTAGTCCTAGGTCGTCACCTCTCTATCAGAATTGACCTCGGTCTTGGGTTATCACCTTAGTTAGGTCAAAATTGACCTCGATCCTCGGTCATCACCTCTCTTAGGTCATAATAGACATCGGTCTTGGATCGTCACCTTAGTTATTTTAAAATTAACCTCGGTACTCGATCCTCACCTCTCTTAGGTCAGAATTGACCTGTGTCATGGATCGTCACCTTAGTTAGGTTAAAATTGACCTCGGTCCTCGGTCGTCACCTCTTTTAGCTCAGAATTGACCTCGATCTTAGATCGTCACCTTATTTAGGTCAAAATTGACTTTGGTCCTCGGTCGTCACCTCTCTTAGATCAGAATTGACCTCGGTCCTGGATCATCACCTTAGTTAGATCAAAATTGTCCTCAGTCCTCGGTCGATACCTCTCTTAGGTCAGAATCGACCTGGATCTTCACCTTAAGCCCACATAATTGGCTTCGACGCGCAGAATTGGTCATCTCAACTTAAGCCCGTAGAATTGGCTTCAACCCGTAGAATTGATCACCCTCATCTTTAAGCCCACAGAATTGGCCTCGACCCTCTAAATCGGTCATCCTTGCTCGTTAGGTCCTCGGAATCGACCTCGACCCTTTGAATTGATCATCCTATTTCATAAAGCATCATGCGATGTCTATTCTACGGCTATCATTTGTTCCAAACTCACCCATCGAGGGGATCTGTAAAAACCCCATTCTATTACCCCCTAAACTCTCCTTAGGTCCCTCGCACCTCCCTTTATCACTGCAAACCCAGCTCATACCCCGAGTACCGACCTAGAAGCCATCGGGCGCTCCCAGGCTTTGTTCGCCAAAAAGTCAAACTCTTAAACTCGATCGAGACTAAATGAATCTTCAAAGGGCACTGAATCCCCTTTCCAACAGTCAATCCCGTGCACGATTCCGACTTACCATGCGAACGAACGACCCATTTTCCCTAAAACTCGATCAAGAGGCCACCGGATGTTCCCGAGATCTGTTTGACCTAATTCAACTCTTTATCTTGACCGAGAATGAATGAATATTCAAAGGGAACTGAAGCCCCTTTCCAACGGTCCACCCCGTGCACGATTCTGACTTACGGTACGGACGAACGATCCGTTTTACTTTGAGAGGTCACCAAATGATTCCAGGGCCTGGTTGACCAAAGTCATCCCCTGAACTGGATCAAACTCTTTGGAATATTGAAGTACATCTCCTAACCTTTCCAACGGTCCGCCTCATGCGCGATTCAGACTTACCATACGGACGAACGATTCGTTTGTTTCCGACGATTCCTCGTCCAAAGGAATGATGAGCGCTTTCGAGCCACATTTGAACCAAGGTCAACTCCCGAACTAAGGAGCGGTCCAAAGGAATTTCTAAGGTCTCTTAATTACCTTTCCATCGATCTGCCCCGTGCACGATTCAGATCAACGGTTTTCACTTTGCGGTCGATTTTCCTAAAAGGCCAGAAAGACACTGCCAAACGGCAGGTCCTAAACCCTGCCTATCAGCAGTGTGCCTAAACATACCTGCCGATTGGCAGGACTAGGTCTATGCCGATCGGCAATGCCCTGGGCCAATAAAAAGGAGGGCTTGTCCTCATTGCAAGGGAGCCCAGATCTGAAACATATCACACTCAGCAAATCTAGAAAACCTCTCTCGAAGTTAGCGTGATTTCTACATCCAAATCCCTTTCCCACCTGCACTTTTCATCATACTTTTCATCAAACATGGTGAATTCATTACCCTCCATCATCATCCAAGTGCAAGGGCTGCTCTCCAACACTCAAGATCAAGCTCATGATCTTCAAGAAGGTCCAATTTTCTCAATTCTCTGCTTAAATTCACATTAATTTGTTTTATTATTTAGCGCTTTTATTCTCTCATCTCACATCTCCTAATATACTTTTTAATTAATATTATTTCACATCTCTTATTTTCATACAAATAAAAACCCAAAAAAGAAGAAAAGAGGGTTTGCTCATAAATTCCAAACGGGAATTCTCACACTTTTCTCACAACTAAAACACTTTTCCACACACACAATTAAGATAATACCCCGATTACATTTATGGGATAAACCCCACCCCTCATTTTTCATGCGAACTACGTGGACTTTGATGCCTCTATAGGCTACGTAGGCATCTCGGGGCTCGTGACTCGAGTCCTATTATTACTCTTTCTCTCATTTTCTATTTTCTCTAAATTCAATTCTAGTAGATTACATATATATATATATATATATATATTTGATCTTAGTTGCGTATTATTCCACATACGTTGTCGTTCCATTATAACGATCAACGCAAGGATTATCGCGTAAATCCTATTTTTTAATATTATTTCGATGAACCTTCCTATGGATGACTCGCTTTATCTCTCCCATGATACAAGCCGGGGATTCCTATCTCCACTAAAGGAAAATAGTAAAAACCCATGAGAGACCATAAGGGCGGAATCGGTGCCTAACTCCTTCCCATTTCGTAACTTAGCCTCCGGACCCTTTTTGAATCATTTTGGTTTCGTATGCATCAGTATGTCTTTGGATGCTGTCCTTCGGGATGGCTCCCTTTCTTTTGTCTGTTTTGAGTAAAATAGACTGGAGACTCCATCTCTCTACATTTTTCACCTCATCAATGATGCCGGTCGAAGCGCTCCTGAGAGGTACGTGCGAGAGCTAGGATCCTCACTCTACTCGCCCACCGCGAGGATCGGGGATGGCCACAGTATCAGAGCAATAGGGTCCTTAGGTGTGATGTAATTTTTACGCTTTTTTAGTATGCTTCCCTCATATGTTCCTGCTTATTGTTTAGTGAATCTCTTCCCCTATTGCTTTCTATTCATATCATTGTGTATTAAGCTCCCCATTCTTGTGTAGATGCCTCCACGCTGTGACATACCTAGTAGGTTGGGAACTAATGAGATCAGATGCATGGAACGAGCCATGTACCAGCTCGCTGACTCCCTCACACAGCAGTAGCAGGCCAACCACAGTGGGACTATCGAGAGCACCACCTCCACCTCTATCCTCAAAGAGTTTAGGAGGTTGCACCCACGTACCTTTAGCGGGACAACTGGTCCCAATACGACTGAGGAGTGTATCAATAAAGTCACTAGGGAATGGATATTCTGGATGTTCTAGCTCTGCACAAGGTCAATATTGATATGTTTCATCTCACGAAACAAGCGCAACACTGGTGGAGCGCCTCCACTGCCAATACCATTGAGATGATTGAATGGAGCAGTTTTATAATTGCCTTCCTTGACTGGTACTTCTGGTAAACATTTAAGGATGCTAATAAGTATGAGTTCACCCAGTCGATTCAGGGTAAAACTTCAGTGAATGAGTACCCGATGAAGTTTGAATGCTTGTGGAAGTATACTGATGCCATGCTATGCGATGAGGCAAAGAAGATGAGGTTTTTGGTAAGGGCCTCAACCTCGGTATTCAATAGATTTTAGCAGGCATGGATCTGCCCAATTTCAAGAGCATAGTGAATAAGGTTATTCGGTTAGAGCTTGATATTAAGGATATCATGGCCATCCGGGAGAACAAGATTGAGCCCAGCGGGCCCCAATCAAGCGGTCATAAAAAATGACAAAGTGGATCTTGAGGCTTCTTTGCAAAGCTTAAGGACACCATGGTGGTTAGTTCTTCATCATCCCAGTGCACTAGAGATCAAGCCCCATATCCCCTATAGAGATGACCTATTTTATTTACGGGTCCCCGGGTCATTATAAGAGGGATTGACCTCAGTGAGCTTCGACTAATCAGCACGGTTATCAGCAGACTTTAATTTTATACTGGGCCAGAGTTCTAGTTATACGAGACCTACTCAACAGTAGTAGTAATGGTTCTCTTTGGGCTATCAGCGGCCCACGAGTTATAGTGTGGAAACTTCAAGTCCAAGATAGGGGAAGGGTAATCGCGGGCTAGTTTAAGTTCTAGATGGAAAGAGCAGTAGGTTCAACCCTGGGCAAGCTTACGCCATGTCTCAGTATGTTGAACCTTCCAGCGATTCATCAGTGATTGAAGGTATGATTCTCCTATACATTACCCAGGTTAAATCATTATTTGATTTTGGTTCATTGCATTCTTTCATATCTAGTTCTTTGGCTTTTAGTTTGGGACTAGAGGTAGACCAATTTCGTCCTCCTATCTTCATTAGGCTTCTAGTGGGTGGAAATATAGTTCTTAATAGGGTCTGCTGTAGGTGTGTGATCATGGTTGGATACTATATCCTAGAGTCTGATTTGATCAACATGGATATGGATGGGTTCGAGGTGATTCTTTGTGTGGATTGTTTGTCATATTTCAAACCTACCATCGAATGCCATTGACACAGTGTCCTCGTATCATTTCCAAATGAGTCCCACCATTTCTTTAGCAGTGAGCAGGGCATTGATTATCCTTGAAAGTTTTATTTTGTTCACGAACAGAAATGGTATTTTGGCTGGTTAAGCAGTTTGGTGGCACATGATTAGTGAAATGGTATCGTTTTACACTATTAAGTAGTGAGGGAATTTTTCGATGTATTTTCGAATGATTTTCCTAGGTTACCACCATGGCAAGAGGTGAATTTCTCTATCAATATTCATCATGGAGTCTCACCTATCTCTATTCCACCTCACAGAATGGCCTTGGCATAACTGCAGGAGTTAAGGATTCAGAGTGAGTAGTTAACCAACAAGGTCTTCATTCGCCCCAGTGTGTCCCCGTAGGGAGCCTCTGCCCTCTTTAAGAAGAAAAAGGATAACACCTCAAGACTCTACATTGAGTATAGATAGTTGAACTAGGTGAAGGTAAATAATAAGAACCCCGTACCCTGTATTGACGATTTATTCAACCAAATGCATAAGGAGGGTAAGTTCTCAAAACCTGACCTTTGGTCTAAGTACTATTTGTTACGCGTAAGGGTGAATGATATTCCTAACTCGATGTTTTTAACATGGTATGGGCACTATGAGCTTCTGGTGATGCCCTTCGGTTTGACCAATGCCCCGATAATATTCATGGATCTGATGAATCGTGTTTATCACCCTTACCTACATCAATTTTTGGACAACATACTGTTCTATTTGGCATCAGACATAGACTACAAGGATCACATTTGCACAATGTTGTAAGTGCTCAAGGAGAATTAGTTGTACGCTAAGTTCAGTAAGTGCGAGTTCTGGATGGAGGAGGTCAAGTTCCTTGACCATGGGGTTTTTAGCGACTTTTTTTTTATTGATCAAACTTTCAAAATAGAGGCCATCATAGGGTGGGACAGGTTAAGGACAATTGTAGAAGTTTTTACTTTTATTGGCTTGTCCGGCTACTATCTTAGCTTCGAGCAAAAATTTTTGAGGGTTGCATTACCCCTCTCTAAGTTGACTCGAAAGGATGTTCACTTTGAGTGGTTCGATTACTGCGAGTTAGCCTTTCAGGAGCTAAAAGTGAGGTTGACTTATGCACCTATTCTTATCCTCCTAGAGCATGGAAAAGGCTACAATGTGTAATGTGATACTTCAAGGTCAGGGCTTGGTCTAGTTTTCATGCAGAATAGGTAGGTAGTCGTTTATGCATCCCGTCAGTTGAAAGTTCATGAGAGGAATTACCCCACCCATGATCTAGAGTTAGTTGTCGTGGTGTTTGCAGTCAAATATGGAGGTATTATCTGTATGGATAATGGTTTGAGGTGCTTTCCAATCATAAGATCCTTTAGTATATTTTCCCATTAGCATGATCTTAATCTTCACCAGCGACGTTTGATGGAATTGATGGAGGACTATGATTTCTCGTTGGACTGTCATCCCGATAAGGCCAATGTGGTGGATGATGATTTTATTAGGAAGTCTTGTATCATCCTTGTATCGATGAAATGTCATCGAGTGAAAATGTTCTGAGAGTTTCAGAATTTTTTCTTGCATATTCAACTACTTACGATAGCCATACCTGTGGGGTGTGCTAGCTAGGGCACTCATTTAGTAGAAATTTCTTGATGCCTAGTCTTTTGATCCAGAGTTTTATTAATAAAAATACATTATTAAGAGTGGGAAGCTTTCGACACTCTTATCGTAGATAAGGACGATGGGGTATGACACAAGGGTCGATTGATTATTCTATTATCGAGGAGCTCCAGGATGAAGTATTGGCACAGGGCCATCACGCATGCTTCGATATATATCCCGTTGCCACCAAGAATGTAAGGACATGTGCATGGACTTCTTGTGGTCCAGTATGAAGAGAGACATGGTCGAGCATACGAAGCTTGTAGGGCTATTGTAACCACTATATGTAGCAGAGTGGAAGTGGGAGCATATCATGATGGATTTCATCACGATCTGAGTGTGGCCAGGATGCAGTATGGGTTATAGAGGATGGGCTCATGAAGTCTTCACACTTGTTTTCAATGAAGTTCACGAACAACGTGGCTAAGTTAGTGAGGTTATACGTTATAGAGATAGTCAGACTTCATAGTGTCCCACTCTCGATCATCTCAGATAGGGATCCTCAGTTTTGGAGGAAGTTACAGTAGGAGTTTGGTACTGAGTTGAATATGAGTATGACATATAATCTTCAGACAGACGGGAAGTCAAAGTGAACTATCCAAATTATGGAGTATATGCTAAGAGCTTGTGCGCTTGAGTTCGCAAGTAGTTGGGTGGAGAATTTTCATCTAGCGGAGTTTTCTTACAACAACAGTTATCAGGTGATCATCGAGATGCCCCCCTACGAGTTTCTTTATAGGAGGTCCTTCACCTCTTCAATTTGTTTGTCTAAGGTGGGTGAGAGGCATCTCACCAATTCAGAGTTGATTCAAGAGATAATGGATAAGGTTCAGGTAATTCGACAGAGAATCATGAAGGCACAGAGCCGAGAAAAGAATTATGTTGATAATCATCGGGTACCCCCAAAGTTTTGGTTAGGAGATCATATGATTCTAAAAGTTTGGGCAAGGAAAAGTAATCAATGATTTATCCAGAAAAGGGAAGCTAACCCCACCGTATATTTTCCCCAATGAAATTTTAGAGAGGATTGGGGAGGTGTTGTACTTCTTGGCGCTACCTCCATAGGTATCCAAAGTGCATAATTTAGTCCATGTATATATGTTGTAGAAGTATCTTCACGACCACTAGCATGTCATAGATTAGAATCTCATCGAGTTAGAGGAAGATGTCACATTTCCCACGCGATTGATATCTATTCTAGACCGCAAGGACCGAGTCCTATGCAATAAGGTCATCCCCTTAGTACAGGTTCTTTGGGAGTTTTAGGGCGTTGAAGCCGCTACTTGGTAATGCGAGTCCTAGATGCGGGAGAATCACCCAAAGATCCATACGCAATTGGTTGTTCTTATTTAGAGGAAAAAATTTGCTAAGGTGGGGATAATGTAATACCTATGCCCTCTATTTTTATCTCATTCCTTGTAAAAGCTATATTTATGAATAAATATTGAGATTTAATTATCAGCGCAGAATTTATTTCTTGTTAAATCGAACTTTTAGTAATTCAAGTTTTATTCTTAAAAGCAGAGGTCATTCGAATGAGGGCTTATTATTTTAAAGAGGTCATTCAAACGAGGTTCTAATGAGAATCCTGATGATTCCAGTTTGATCCTTACCCCTCGAGCTAACATCTCATTAGAACACCTTGTTGGTAAAGTCATTCGAATGAGGGAGCAGTCTAGTTTGAATGACCCGACCTAAAACTAGTCAAATCGAGTTACCCCTGTGTCCTGTCGCATTTTGGGTCATTGGATTGATGAAGTGTCAACTTCTAGTGATCCGAGATGATCAAAATGTGTTTGGCATGTGTGGAGGGAGTTTTTAAATGATTTAGATAAGGGTTTATTTGGAGTATTAGGAGAAAGAAGGGGGATTATTTTCCCCAACCTTTTCAACATTCTCTTTCTCTAATGTTACATAAACCCATCATCTCCCCCACACCTTGTCATCACCTCCAAACACCATTATAAACCCTCTTAAAGCTTTGTCCATCATCTTCAAGCTTTTATCGAGGAAGAAAGTGGGTGGAGCTAAACTTGTAGGAAGGATTATTGGATCTATTTGAAGAGCTTTTGGATTATTATTTATGAACTTCCATAGCTATTCTCCCTCTCTTGGTCTCCTCTTCAAACTTCAGTTAGGGTTTTCTCTTCCAAAGTTTCAAGGTTTTCTATCTATGAAAAATATGTAGGATGAATGCTAGATAATATTTAATGCCAAAACTGAAGTTATTCGATGAAAATACTATACTCTTGAAAAAATAAATTTTTAAATAAGGCAAAACCCTAGATGGATCTTTTGTAAAGATATGGCACTTTACCTTGAAAATGGATGAAATCATGTGAAATATATAAACCCATGATTATCATATTGCCTAAGAGCATGTAGTAAGATAAATAATGATGTTTTAGACTTGTTAAATCATGTTATAATGTGTTTTATGATGAAATGAGTAAATGAAGAAACACAACCCTAATATGTGTTAAATATTGTCCAAATGAATAAAAATAATATTTCGGGTCACATGTGATTATAGGGCAAACTTATGGACATTTGGTTAAAAATCGTCTTGAAGCTTTAAAGCTATTTTATATGGAAAAAAATAAAATGATAAAATGATTTTTAACATAAAATCATAGAAAGAATGTTTTCGAAGAAAAAGGTTGAGTTCTAGAGTAGAAATTAAATTAAATGTGTTTTCACAAAATTATGATAAAAAAGGGAAAAATGGTCATTTTGAAAAAATTAGGGTCATAGTGGTTGGACTTCCTCTTTAGACTTTATCGGTCAGTTTTTGGTGAAAGATGGATAAAAAGGATAAATGGCACGATGATAAAGTGAATGCATGGTTTAAACTATAGAATGAGAAAAATGCTAAAAAAATTAAATAATTTGAACATTAGTTAAATGCTAGCAAACATAAAATTGGACTCCAATGACACTGAGATAATTAAGGAAGTCCCGGAGCACTGGGGTGACAGACCCAAAATCACTAGCCACAGTATGTGGTAGCATAGCCGGCAGTGTGGAGCCCGTTAAAGTATGCAGTTATTGGAAAATTTTGAGAAAAGATAAAGGAAAAGGAAAACATAATGGTTGTTCTTGATAATGAAATAGTAAGACAACCTAATGAATATTGATAAATGGAGACTAATGAGTAAAATATTAAGGAATTTATCAAAGTCTCTCAACATTTGTACAATCTTCTTTCCAGGACACACCCTTCGATTTCGCCAATGATTGCCTTCAAGTAGTTGAGAGGCTAAAGAAGGAATTAACCTTTGCATCCATTATGTGACATCCCCCCTATGCCTTAGGTGCAGTTCTTGTTCAGCGTGACAATAAACTTCCTCATGTAGTATACTATGCCAGTAGGATTCTGAATGTTTCACAATTGAAATATTCCATGATCAAAAAAGTTTTCCTCATTGTTTTCTTTACACTAGAGAAGTTTAGTTATTACTTAATAGGATATAAAGTTTTCATTTTCACCGATCACTTGGCCTTATGATTCCTTTGTCTAATAAGGATGTTAAGGCCCATCTCATTAGGTGGATAATACTACTGCAAGCGTTTGACCTTGAAATTCAAGATAAGAAAGGTTGTGAGAATGTAGTGGATGATCACTTATCTAGGTTAACTGTTGAATCATTTAATAACATATTGCTACTCAAAGAATCCTTTATTGATGAAAAACTAATGCTTGTCTCACATATTTCGAGGTTTTTCAATATATTCAATTATCTTGTGACGGGTGAGATGCCTTGCATTGGCTAACACAAGATCGTTACAAATTTCTTAAGGAAGCTAAGAATTTCTTTTAGGATGACCCATACTTATTCAAGTATGGTCCTGATTAAATCATTTAGAAGTGCATCCCCAATCACGAGTTCAAAGAGTAATCTCTTTCTGCCATGACAAATCTTGTGGAGTAATTTCAATTCCAAGAAAATTACTATGAAATCTTTAAAGTATGGATTTTATTGGCCTACAATTTTTCATGACTCAAATGATTTAGTAGGAGTTGTGACTGGTGCCAAAGGTTAGGAAAGATCACACATAAGAACAAGATGCCCATAAATCCTATTTTGATGAGGTTTTTAACTATTGGGGCATCTATTTCATGGATCGATTACCGAACTCCTACGGTAATCTTTACATCCTTTGGAGGTTAATTATGTGAATAAATGGGTAGAATTTATACCTAGTAGGAAAACTAACCTCCATGTGGTAGTCAATTTCATGCAAGAAAATATTTTTTGTCATTTCGATATGCCTCGATCCATCATTAGCGATCAAATAAACCAGTCCTTCGAGAGTCTCATGAAAAATACTCAGTCCTGCAAAAAGTATAATGTTCTTATCACCCTCGAACTAGTGGATAAGTAGAAGTTTTCAATAGGCAAATCAAGAAAATCATCGAGAAAACAATGAATCTAAATTGAAAATATTGGTCCTCACAATTATCAAATGCACCGTGGGCATATCACACTGCATACAAAACTTCACTTGTAATGTCCCCGTTTAGGATTTTCTATGTAAAATCTTGTCATTGTCACACCCCGTCTAATTAAATATCGGGCAACTACTCCTTTATTAAATTAATAAAGAATATTAAGTTGGTTCAGACTTAGCATCACTATTGAAAAACATTTAATTAGTTACTAGTCACCTAATATTTAAAAAGTGAGATGCCAAATTTTATTAATTAAATTAACTTACAAACATGTAATGAATAACCAACCATTCAACATTCACATAAATAATATCATAGAAATAAATAATAGAAAGTAATAACAGAGTCTGGAGTAACACTCCAAATATAGTCTCAATGCCAAATAATCCCAATATAAATGTCTGAATATCTAAATAAATCCATCAACTGAAAAGAAAATAAAAGTGTGAAACTGCTATCTCTAAATGAAAATGGGTAACATGCCCTAACCGTTGTAGATAACGCTATAAGAATCAAAGATAGATGGTGGAGGCCTCTAACACCAAGATCCTACAACTTCCACGGCAGCTATAACATGTTAATAAAATTGAACTCCTATGCTTGGCATCCCTGTGGCTAGGCACCTAAAAGGTTTTTACAAAAAACAATAGATATGGAAGCAAATGGGTCAGAGACCGATGTAAAAATAGTTTAAAAACATCAAGTGTTTAAATGCAATTTAAACAACACATATAATAAACATGTTAGTCACGTGCTCTCACTTAAGACTCTCACCCCTCAACTAATGTGCATGCCTAACACATTCTTTTAACCCATTCTAGTTATGTTACTACCTAACTAGTCTGTACCAAATCTATCTATACGGACTTCTCTACGATGCCCACCCATATTACCCAATTAAGACATAATTACCTTTCAAATACTCATTAATTTTATCAATTATCTCATGTATTATTTAAGTTCCCACATCTTCAAGTCATTTAAATATCTTAGCTATTATGATAAACTAAGCAACAGTGAATAATCACAAGGGTATACATATATATCACTAACATAATATATATATATAAATTCGGCACCCCAAAATGATAGAACCTGCAGTGCACACATACTCTGCTATCCAATCCCGGTACATCACGCACGTAAGAATTTCAAGTTTCGAATCATTCAGGAACTGTATCAGTATAAATCATACATATTGCAGGCGAACATAGTTCACATACATATGGGTCACGCACATACCTACGCTCTCATAGTGAGCTGACTTATCAACTCAAAAATAAGTCTTCACAATCCTATGTTCTTGAGGTACAAAATCTAAATCCCCCGAAGGCACACAACACAAGATTGTCCTCTTCCTATAACATCCTGTGATACCAAGTATGGTAGGTATGTCATACACATAATAATCCATATACTAGGTAATCACACAACTAAAGTAATCATTATTTCAAATAGGTACACTCTTGTCCTATATTAAAAGTCTCATACGTAGTATAGTTTCATCCCGATTATTTTACGTAATATGTTTAGTGCAACAACTTTCATCATATAAATATGAGTACTTAAACCTATTCCAAAAGGTTACTAAGTCTCCCACTTGTCTCTAAGGTTATTTCAGTAAATTTAAAGTCCCTCTACTACCGTCTCTAACCTTAAGTTATTGTTTATCCGAATTAAATTCAAGTTCCCATAATTTCCAACCGTAACTCACTCGTCGAACACTGGTAAGTTTATCATTTAATACCAAACCAAACTAATAATTTTAGGGCCTCAAGTACACCCCTACTGACCTTCCCTAAGTCCCAATATGTTCAAATAGTACACACCTATAATTCTTAAAGGTCGAGATTGGTTAAACCTTAAAAGGAAACTTTATCACAAATACAGGGGGAGTCGATCGATCAACTATAAATGTTGATCAATCTCGATCGATTTACTATGAATGTCAATTGATCGATTGACCAGTTATAGACCGGAATTCTAGCATTTTTGGCCACCGTTTTGTCTTCAAAATTCATTAAATGATCCCATTCTCCAAAGTAAACATACTTGATGTTATAACAACCTAAACACATGATTTCTAACGTTCCAGAATCATGAAATCATCACAAAAATTGCATACAAGTTTACTTGTTCATCAGGTTCTCATGTTTAAACCCTAGGATAACTTTTCTCAATTCAAGATAGCCAAATACTCAGATTTGATCCATGATTTATATAATTTAGGATCTGATTCAATTGTCTAATCTTTCCAGAATTTATATACATGCAACCCTACCCAAAGATCAAGATTTGATTCATCAATTATATAAAATCTTCAATATTTATGGTATATCTTCAATTCTAAACTACCATGGCTAAAATATGTATTGAATCTTTGCAGGAATAAATCACTTGCCTTAAATTGCAGGTCTGATCCTTTGAAGAAGGTGATATGGTGGTGATGTTCTCTTTTCGGTCACAAATCTGGCCGTAGTGGTGGTGCAAGGTAGTTGTTTGGCCCTAGAAACCTTTGGAAACCCCTCCTTTCTCTATAATTTTCTGTCTTAAGTTTGTAGCAGCCAATACCCCTAATGATTCTAAGGGTTGGCTGATATATTTAACCTAAATTTTGTAGGTCACTATTCATCAAGTAGTAAAATGACTAAAATACCGTCCCGGATTGCCGATTTGGCCTAATAATGCCTCGGGACCCAAACTAAACCCCCAGGTAGTCTTTTTTGAGTATCTCAAACCTTACGGACACATTAGCGCACTCAAAGTGACTATAAGGATGACATAAACATAACTACTTTATAATGCATTATATTGGTCTCGACACGACTAACATGCGTGTCCAAATTTTATCAAAACTGCCGTATATTCCACTCGTGACAATTTTAATAAGTTTATAATCATATATTATTATACTCACTCAGTAATATTCAACATAATTATCATAATCAAATACTAACTCTCGTCTCACTTGTATTTAAATCCTGATTAATTACCAATTATTTTCCCTTTTTTAGTTCAATTAATCCTATAATTAAAATTAGTAAAAAGACAGGGTATTACATACTTTCCCTTTAATAATGGAATTTCGTCTCGAAATTCAGAAATAAAGGTATACCTGGTAAAAATAACTCTTGATATTTTTCGCGCATCTCATCCTCGCGCTCCCAGGTAGACTCCTCGGCATTATGATGCCGCCACTGAACACGTACTAGTGGTGTTATCTTTGATCTCAATTGACTCTCACTACGGTCTAAGATAGAAACCAACCCCTCTTCATAGGAACTATCGAGCTGCAGATCCATCTCCTCTAAAGCAATGTGAGTATGGGCCAACTCATTCCGAAGATATCTCCTCATCGAAGAAATATGGAACACATCATGAATCCTATGCAAGTGCTCCGGTAACCCAAGTCTATAAGCAACTGGACCAATCCATTGGATGATAGGGAATGACCCCACATATCTCTACTCCAACTTCCCTTTCTTACCAAAATGCATTATCCCCTTTATAGGAGATACTCTCAGCAACACCTGGTCTCCTGTATTTAACTCTCGAAAGAACCTCTTGGCATCGGCGTAGGTCTTTTGTTAATCCTGAAAAATCCGAATACGGCTCTGAATAGTCTCTATCCTGATCGAAGTATAATAGATCACTTTCAGCCCAAGTATCTTGTTGTCCCCCACCTCTAACCAACACGCTGGAGAACGACAAGGTCTACCGTATAACACTCGAATGGAGCCATGCCAATCGTAAACTAGTACGAGTTATTATAGGCAAAGTCCACTAGTGGGAGATACTGCTCCCATCCCCCGCTAAAATCTAGGATACACATCCGCAACATATCCTCTAACATCTGATTTGTTCGCTCAGTCTGTCCATTGGTCTACAGGTGATAGACCGAACTCAGTCGTAACTCTATACCTATAGCTTCCTGGAAGCTCTACCAAAATTAAGACACAAAAATCTTGTCCCTGCCGGACATGATATCAAGGGGCACTGTGTGAAGTCTCACGATCTCGGCTATAAAGATATGAGCGTGCGGTCCTGTAGTGTAGTCCATCGAAACTGGAAGAAAGTGAGCTACCTTGGTTAACCAACCCACAATCACCCATATCGAATCGTGACCTCACTGAGATGTAGGCAACCATGTGATGAAATCCATACAAATGCTCTCCTATTTCCACATAGGCACCTCTAACGGCTGTAGCAGTCCTACCAGTCTCTTATGGTCCACCTTTACCAGTTGACAAGTGGTACATTTTGAAACAAACTCAGTAATATCCTTCTTCATTCCACTCCATCAGTACTGTCGCCTCATATCTTGGTACATCTTATCCCCACTAGGATGTATCGCAAAAAGTGAACCGTGCGACTCTGTCATCACCTCGTGTCATAAGTCCCCCCCCCCCCCAGGAACAACCATTCTCTCATTGAAGCGCAAACCTCCATCCAAACCAACGGTGTAAGACTCGATCCCATGTGATAGAAGCTGTACTATCCGATCCTGGAAGAACAAATCCGTTGCCTGAGCCTCTATGTAACACCCTGTATTTTTGATGATTTAAATAATTATGTGGTTAATTATTATTATGGGAATAAGTATGTAATTAATTATTGTTGTTGGATTAATTAAATTAAAATGCAAGAAATTAATTTGTTATTAATCCGGATTAAAATAATTAATAACTAGCGTGCCAAGGGTTAATACTTATTGTCGAGAATTATTGAATATTACTGTGTGATATGTAATATGGAATTATAACATTTAATAAATTGTCGGAAGTAAGAATACGACAGTTTTGTAATTTAAGTCTGACACGCGTGTGAGTCATGTCGGGACTAATTGAATGGAATAAAAAGATAATTTATTTTTAATGACTTGTATGGTCATTTCGAGTGCGCCGTTGAGTCCGGGAGGGTCGAGATAGTCAAAATAGTATTCCCGGATATTTAGTTTGGGTCTCGGGGCAATTTTAGGCCTAACCGACGCCCCAAGAGGACATTATGGTAAATTGTATTTTTGGGTTTAATTAATGGACGAAAATTGGGAGTTATTTTATCATCCAAGAAAAGTCCTTTAGGGTTGTGAGACACAGAAAGGAAAGAACGGCCATAGAGGGTGTGAGGGAGAACCAATTTCCAAGATGGAAGGCCAAATTATCACAACCTTGCACAACCACCAACACCAATGCATAGATCGAGAAGAGAGGAACGCGTATATACTAGAATTATCAACGGATCAGACCGTCATATTCAAGGCAAGTGTTTATTACTTACTTTCTTTTAGCAATAATCATGCTCATGTTAGTGTAGGTGAAATTAATCATGATTTACATATGAATTGGGTGAAAATTGGAGATTTAAATTATGATTAAGGATTGGTTTAATTAGTAGTTTAAAGTCCTTCATGTATATAGAGGATTAATCACGGAATTGAATTATATATGGATGAACGAATCTGGGTTGATTAGGTTCTTTAATTGAAAATTTGGAAACTAGGTTCATATGAATTAATTTGGGAATTTTATATAATTTTGATGATTAAGGACGAATTAATGATCCTAGGATGTTAGGAATGATTTATAAGCTGTTATGTGTTGATGGGTATTGATGATGAGGCGTTGGGAGTGGAATCTTAGAGGTTTTTAGGTTTAAAAAAAGTGAAAAATGCTTAATTTTGGGGAAAGGGGACAAACCAGTGCGCGTCGCCCGAAGTCACGCGAAGTCTCGTTCGAGCGAGATCTGTATCTCACGCGATGTCGTTCGAACGACACATGGAAGTCGTTCGAGCGACAACCCTTCTGGTTCGAGCGACAGGGTAAATTTTTGGGAATTTTCTTAGAGTCCAATTTTGAGTTTACCGGTTTATTGGAGTGAGAGAAACTACCAAATAGTAAATTTAAATAAGACGAAATTTCGGGAAGTACATGAGAATAAGTACTTTACTTATTTCGGTATAGAGAGAATGTACCCTGGAGATTACGAGAGAGATAGTAATCTAAATATTTATACTATACGTAGTGTTGAGGTTAAAATACGTATGAGACGTATATATGAAGGTTGGAGAAATACCTATAAATTCTAATAGGATGTGTGTATGCCTATTATGTAATATTATTGTTAAGAGCACTAATGGGTGATAAAACGGGGGTGAAAGAATCTTACTATTAGGTGAACTAATGAGTGATAACTCGGGGGCGCAAAAACATTGTTGATTAAGTGTACTAATGGGTGATAACCCGGGGGTACAAGGATGATTATTGTTAGGCGCACTAATGGGTGATAACCCGGGGGTGCTGGATTATTATTGATAGGTGAATTAATGGGTGCTAACCTAGGGATGCAGGATTTTATTGATAGGTGCATTAATGGGTTCTAACACGGGGATGCAGGATTCTATTGCTAGGCGCACTAATGGGTGATAACCCGGGGGTACTGGATTATTATTAATAGGTGCATTAATGGGTGTTAACCCGAGGATGCAGGATTAGTATATATATGTATAGGGATGGTATGACTATATATATATATGAACTTGTGAATATTTCTACTGTGTGAAATTAGTAGATTTGGTAATAATAATAATCATTACATTGCACCAAGTGGTCTTAACCGAAGGGTGCAGGATTAGTGTATATATATAGGATGATCAGACTATATATATATATATATATATGAGTGTACTTGGGGAACTTTCTACTTTGTGAGACTAGTAGACAAAATGGAAATGAGAAATAAAATAATCTTAGTGGATAAAAGATTAACCATTCAAACGGTGAATAATGAAACTTAACATGTGAGATAAACTATCTGAATAGCGTATTGTATGGGCGATACAGGAATACAACTAGTGAGCATAGTTAGTATTAGTATGGTTTCTGACTAGTTAGACTGGGTGGTGTAACTAGGGGGAGATTCGATGTACGTTAGGCGTGCACAATAGATGAGAGGTGAGAAACTCATGTGAGAGTTCGATATCTAACATGCGTGTAAGAGTTGTTTTAAGAACCAGTTTTAAATACTTGCTAAATCATTTTTAAACCTCGGGCTCTGACCCGTTTCTTGTATCTCTTATCTCTTTTGCTATATATATATTATATCAGGTGCTCAGCCACAAGAGTACCAGAATTAGAAATTGGAGTGTCAGACGTGATGCAGCTGTTGTGGAAGTTGTAGGTCCTTGAAGTAGACGCATCTATCTTTTCCATTCAGTTTCATCTAGACTTCTTATCTAGGGCATGTGTCTCCCACTTCTGGTTCCTTCATCAGAGATATTGTATTCAATTTAGTTTATGGTTTGGAGTTTTGAACTGGAAGTTTTATCCAGTCTTATTTATTTCAGTATTTGATTCATGTTCAGTATTTATTATATTCCTATGTGTGGTGAATGGTTTATATTTTAAGACTGAATGAAAATGGATTTACTTGGTTTTACTAAAATTGGAAATTTTTTGACACCTAGCTTAATTTTATATTAGGTGATTAATATGTTAAAAAGTTTTTTGACATTGATGCTAAGAATGAACCAACCGAACATTCTGTTTTAAATTGGTACAGGACTGATCATCCTTCATTTAATTGGGTGGGGTGTCACACTGTACCACCCCTGTAATGATCTGAGGTGTAACTTTTATAACAAACATAAATGATCGGGCCACTGCATCTTAGTGTCCCAACTCCTTCCATTTCTCTTTCCACACTTCGACCACCTCACCTACTGTCCTACCGCTCAACGCGTTTGCTACCATGTTAGCCTTCCCCAAGTGGTATTAGATATCGAACTGGTAATCCTTCACAAATTCAAGCCACCTGCACTGACGCATATTCAACTCCTTTTGGGTGAAGAGGTACTATAGTGAGTTTTGATCTATGAATAAACGAAATCTCTCCCCCCAAAGAAATAATATCTCCATGTACGAAGTGCAAACACGACTGCCATTAACTCCAAGTCATGGGTGGGGTAATTCCTCTCATGAGGCTTAAGCTTTCGGGAAACATAAGCTATAGCCCGATCCTCCTGCTAAAGAATACCTCTGAGTCCCTATAAGGATGCTTCAGTGTAGACTAAATACTCCGCTTCCGGCCTGTGCAGTGTTAGGATGGGTGCCGAAGTCAACTTGTACTTCATCTCATCAAAGGCTAACTGACAGGCGTCATCCCAGATGAATGTCACCCTTTTGCGAGTCAGCTGTGTCAACAGACCCGCTATCTTCGAGAATCCTCAAACAAACCTCCCGTATTATCCTTCTAGGCCCAAGAAACTACGTATCTTTGGTGGTGTCGTGGGATTCCCCCACTCCCTCACCGCTGACACTTAGCTCAGATCTACGGATATACCCTTGTCTGATACTATATGCCCCAAAAACTGGACCTTCTTTAGCCAAAAACCAAACTTCTCATATTTGGCATACAACTTGTGTTGGCGTAGTGTCTACAACACCTGTCACAAATGCTCATCATGCTCCTCCTTAGTTTGAGAATATATCATAATGTCATCTATGAAGACAGTGACAAAATGATCAAGGAACTCTCTGAACACCCTTTTTATCAAGTCCTTAAATACGGCTGGTGCATTGGTTAGACCAAATGGCATAACCCTGAACTAGTAGGATCCATATCTCATCAAGAATGAAATCTTAAACAAGTCCTTCTCCCTGATACGCAACTGATGCTATCCTTATCTCAAGTCTATCTTCGAGAAGAAGGCAACTCCTTGCAACTGATCGAATAAGTCATCGATTCAGGGCAACAGATACATATTCCGTATCATGACTTTATTTAGCTCTCGATAATCAACAGACAATTGTAAAGATCCATCCCTTTTCTTCATAAACAACATGGTAGCACCCCAAGGTGAGGTACTCCTCCGGATGAACCCCTGTCCTAACAGCTGCTCAATTTGATCACGCAACTCCCTCATCTCTACTAGAGCCATATGATAAGGTGCGCGGGCTATCGGCCTAGGGCCCGATGTCAAATTTATAACAAAGTCTATCTCTCTACTAGGTGGCAATCCCGGTATATCCTAGAATACATTAGCGAACTCCCAAACAATAAGAATCGAATCAAATGGGATTACCACCTCCTTAGAGTTCTCCTCCTCTATGTAATACAAGTGAGTGGATGATCCTCCCTCAGGACGAGGCATCGCCACCAGTAACATCTCATGACCCGGTATAGAAAATATAATACTGCTACTAAAGAAATGGATTATAGCCCTATACGCAACGAGCCAATCCATACCATAATGGCATCATACTCGGTCATATCTAATATAGGCATATCTACAAGTTAAATAAACTTCCCAATATCTATACCTACACCTCGGCATATAAAAAAAATCATTGTCCCATTCCCCAATAGCGAGTCAACACATGTAATAATACTCTCCGTTGTTCCTAAAAACCCCACGGTGCGTGCAAAACTAGTGCAACAAAAGAGTGTGGAGCCCTTGTGTCGAATAAAATACGCCCCAAAGTCCCCTAGATAGAATATATACCCTCAATCGTGGGTGGAGCCTGTGGGACTGTAGCCTGAAGAACGTTGTAAACACGCCCAACTGTAACTGCCCCGGCGGAACTGGGACCACCAGTATAGCTGGCAAAGTTGGCGTCTGTGGTGGTGCTGGGAGGGCGGCGGGATATATCGATCTTTGAGGCTACTGTTGAGAACCCTGCTGCTGCGGCTGCGGGGCCCTAACCCTCTTAGGACAATCATGACATTTGTAGACAGTCTTAACACATATGAAATACTTTCCATCAAAGTTCCCCCCTCTCTATCCCTTCTGTCCTCGACCCTGCTGGCCGTTACCACCCCTCCCTTGGCCCTGCTGATGGCCCCGCTGTCCCTGATGGCCTTACTGTCCCTATTGGCCTTGATGTTCATGATGACCCTGCTAGCCATGTTTATAACCTCCCTGACCGTGTCAAAAACCTCCGAATATGAAACACTTAGAACCCCCTGTTGGGAATTCTGATCACCCTGCCTCTGTTGGTCGTGAGCTGGCGGTGCCCCACTAGCACCACCACCTCATGTCCTACCCTTCTGGCTGGACTCCCCTACTCGCTTGCTCTCTATTAGATGGAAGCGGTGGTCCTGATAGTGAAGTAGTGTTGCATTAAGCACATCAGTATAGGTCTGCAATGAGAGGTTACCTAGAAGGTGCTGTCAAATCCCCCAGGTAAGGCCATCCATGAACATCTATATTTTTTTCTCCTCAGTAGGTACCTCTATCAGTACCAGATAAACAACCATGGTAAACTCCTCCTCGTACTCAACTATAATTTTCCCCTCCTGGGAATGGTTTAGTAATTTTCGCCTCATCTTGGTCTGAACGACGGAAGGAAAATATTTGCGGTCGAATCGCACCCAGAAATCCTGAATAGTAAAGACATCTCTCTCCTCAGCAGTGGTAATAGACTCCCACCACTACAGCGCTGCTCCAACTAGCTTAAAAGTAGGTAGTATCGGCTTCTATACATCTGTGTATTCATACATCCTCAAGTGCCTCTAGATGTCATTCTTCCATTGGCTTACCACTACAACATCAGAGATCCCTGTAAACTTCGAAGGATGTGCCTTCTGAAAGGCATCTCTGACACGTTCCCAAGAAGACGGGAATGCATGAGCCTAAACTAGGGCCACCACCGGTGCCTGAGGTGGCACCTTCTGCATTACTGCTAAAGTTGCATTTACCGTTTGTGCAACTATAGCGACAACTTCAACGGCGTTTATAGTACCCTGAACTGGTGCTGGCTGAGGCTCAGGTTGGTCACCCTTGGCAACTCATTGTGCACGTCGAGGAGGCATCTGAAATGAGAGAGAAGGTTTATAAGTCTACTGTTAATATCACAAAATGGCGGAAGATATAAAATGCGCAACTGAAGAATAAAAAAGTCCTAAAATATAGGGCTCTATATAAAAGACGCTACGCGGAAAGCATAACAGGCCATACAAATCTGAAAGACTTTAAAACCTGGCTCTGATAGCACCTGTGACACCCCGTCTAATTAAATACCAGGTAACTACTCGTTTATTAAATTAATACAGAATATCAAGTTGGTTCAGTCTAAGCATCACTGTCGAAAAACATTTAATTAGTTACTAGCCACCTAATATTTAAAAGGGGATCTTCCTATTATGTCCTATTTACATGGGAAATTTCCTAATAGGTCCAATCATAACATTTTTTCCTAAATAGGTCAATTAAATGTCTCATATATTATTTAAGTTCCCACATCTTTAAGTCATTTAAACATCTTAGTCATTCTCATATACTAAGCAACAATGAATAATCACAAGAGTACATATACATATATATATATATATATATATATATAGAGAGAGAGAGAGAGAGAGAGAGAGGAAGGCTCACCTACATCATGCACTATACATCACACCGTACATCATACCTAATTCTAGGCTCTAGAAAACTTTTTTTAAAATTTTATATTTTTCCCTTGAAATTAATCTTCCAATCAACCCATACGCAAAAAATTAGATCAAAATACATTTGGTATCTATTTTTAAAAAATTCACAAAAAACTGCTGGTGCAGACCCTTATAAATAAGGTATTTTTAGCAGTTTTTGTAGATTTTTCAAAAATAGCTACAAAATGTATTTTGACTTATTTTTTTGCATATGGGTTGATTGGAAGGTTAATTTCAAGGGGAAAATATAAATTTGAAAAAAAAGTTTTCTAGGGCCTAAAATTAGGTGTGATGCACGGGTGATGTATAGAGCATGATGTACTATAGCCTCTCTCTCTCTCTCTCTCTCTCTCTCTCTCTATATATATATATATATATATATATATATATATATATATATATATATATATATATATATATATATATATATATATATATATATATAAATTTGTCACCCCAAAAGGATAGAACCTGTGGTGCACACATACTCTGCTATCAAATCTCGGTACATCACGCACGTAAGGATTTCATGTTTCGAATCACTCAAGAATTGTATCCGTGTAAATCACACATATTGGAGGCGAACATAGTTCACATACATATGGGTCAGCACATACCTACGCTCTCATAGTCAGCTGACTTATCAACTCACAAATAAGTCTTCACAATCCTATGTTCTTGAGGTACCAAATCTAAATCCTCCCGAAGGCACGCAAGACAAGATTGTCCTCTTCCTACAACATCCCGTGATAGCAAGTATGGTAGGTATGTAATAAACATAATAATCCATATACTAGGTAATCACACAACCTAAGTAATCCTTATTTCAATATAGATATACTCATGTCCTATATTACAAGTCTCATACATAATATAGTTTCATCTCGATTATTCTACGTAATATGTTTAGCGCGAAAACGCTCGTCATATAAATCCAAGTACTTAAACCTATCCCAAAAGGTTACTAAGTCTCTCACTTATCTTTAAGGTTATTTCAATAAATTTAAAGTCCCCCTACTACTGTCTCTAACCTTAAGTTATTGTTTATCAGAATTAAATTCAAATTCCCACAATTTCAAACCATAACTCACTCGTCGGACACTCATAAGTTTATCATTTAATCCCAAACAAAAATATTAATTTTCGAGCCTCGAATACACCCCTACTGACCTTCCCTAAGTCCTAATATGTTCAAATAGTACACTCCAATAATTCTTAAAAGACGGAATTGGTTAAACTTTAAAAGGATACTTTATCACAAATACATGGGGATTTGATCGATCGACCAGTTGTAACCCTTAATTCTAGCATTTCTGGCCATCGTTTTGTCTTCAAAATTCATTACATGATCACATTCTCCAAAGTAAACATACTTGATGTTATAACAACCTAAAAACATGATTTCTAACATTCCAGAATCATCAAATCATTACGAATATTGCAAACAAATTTACTTTGTCATCAAGTTCACATGTTTAAACCCTAGGATAACTTTTCTCAATTCAAGATAGACAAATACTTAGATTTGATCCATGATTTGTATCATTTAGGATCTGATTCAATTCTCTAATCTTTCCAGAATTTATCTACATGCAACCCTACCCAAAGATCAAGATTTAATTCATCAATTATATAAAATCTTCAATATTTATGGTATATCTTCAATTCTAACCTACCATGGCTAAAATATGTATAGAACCTTTTCAAGAATAAATAAATTGCCTTAAACCGTGGGTCTGATCCATTTGGAGAAGATGATATGGTGGTGATGTTCTCTTTTCGATCACAAATTCGACGGTGGTGGTGGTGCAAGGTGGTTGTTTGGGCCTAACAACCTTTGGAAACCCTTCCTTTCTCTCTACTTCTTTCTCTCAAGTTTATAGCAACCAATAACCCTAATGATCCTAAGGGTTAGATGATATATTTAACATAAATTTCGTAGGTCACTATTCATCAAGTGGTAAAATGACTAAAATACCGTCTCAAATTACCGATTTGGCCTTAAAATGCCCCGGGACCCAAACTAAACCCCCTGGTAGTCTTTTCTGACTATCTCGACCCTTTCGAAAACATTGGTGTACTCAAAATGACCATAAGGATGACATAAAAATAACTACTTTATAATCCATTACATTGGTCTCGACATGACTGACATGCGCATCCCAATTTTATCGATACTGCTGTATATTCCACTCGTGACTATTTTAATAAGTTCATAATCATATATTACTATACTCGCTTAGTAATATTCAACATAATTATCATAATCAAATACTAACTCCCGTCTCTCTTGTATTTAAATCCAGATTAATTACCAATTAATCTCCCATTTTTAATTCAATTAATCCTATAATTAAAATCAGTAAAAAGACGGGGTATTACAGTTATCTTCCGTAGAGTTAGAGAACAAGCCCTATTGGGACACTAAGACCTTTAATTTTGACTTACCTACTAATCGAGAGGTTCAAAAACTCAAAATCAATGAGTTTTAAGAGATTAGGAATGATGCATATGAGAACGCAAAATTGTACAAAGAGAAATTGAAAATGTTCCATAACAAGATCATCCAAAGGAAGTCCTTCGAACCTATGGAAAAATTTATCTTGTACAACTCTAGGTTATATCTTTTTCCCGATAAGGTAAAGTCTTGGTAGTTTGGTTCCTTCGTTGTTAGGAGAGTCTACCCACATGGAATGATTGAGATAGAGAACCCTAAAAAGAATGAAATTTTCAAAGTCAATGATAAAAGGTTAAAGTTGTATTTGGAAGTTCGAGATCGAGAAGTGGAGGACATTCTCCTCCAAGACCCGATATATCTTTAATAACTTTTTTCTTTTTTTAATTTGTTTTTTACATTAAGGACAATGTAGAAATTAGGTGTGGGGGTATTGAGGTCATTCTTCCATATATAAAAAAGTAAATTCAAAAATCCAAAAACATTTTGAATATAATTGAGTACTTAAACGATTTATTAATATATAATTAATTCACTAATCTCTCAACTTACGGAATTTTTACACATTAGCCATATATTATGATAAAAAATGGATGTTGAGGAGAAAGTTAATATTCTTAATGAATAAACACTGAGATTTTTAACCCGGTGACAAATTTCACCATTCATCTTTTTTGAGATATTTAAATCAATATGAGTTAAAATAACTCAAACTTTCCTTCAGCAGTTAATTAGTTTATGATCTTAAATTCTTTATTTTGTTCGATTACTGAAAACAAAAATGACAAATAGTGAATCTTATGCACTAGAAGCCTAGTAAGTCTACTTGATATATATTAACCTAAATAAAGAAACGAGATTAGACCATCATTTTGAATTACTCTGTTGCAAAGCCCATTTTTTCCAAGAAGAAAAAAATACCCTTTTATAGAAAACCCAAAAATCCATATTCATGTTCTGAGAATATCAAGGTAAAATTACGATAAGAAAAGGTCCAAAAGAAAAGTGTTTGCAAGAATAACGCGTGAAAAGAAAGAAGAAAAAGTAAGAAAGAAAAAAAAATGAGAAAATGAGATGAAAAGAGTATGTGAATTTGGGAAAAAAAGAAAAGAAAATGGAGGTTAGAAAAAGTGACTAAAAGTAAAAATACCAATAACCTCTATTCTCAGGATATTTTGAAACACAAAAATCCGTTATTTTTAGCCAAAACCCAAGCTTACAATACAATTGAAAGAAAGTCCCAATTGATATCAAGAGAAGTTTGTTATAGTGTCGATAGAAGATGAATAGGATATATGGTGTGATTGAAAGTTTTCAAAGAGTAATCAATTTTTCCTTCACGAGATCATGAACAACGATTAACGAATATCCATTTTTCATCATGTATATGTGAAATTTGATCATTAACTTTACTCTTTTATTCACATATACTAAGAGAATTTACCCAATTCCGAGTATTCGATTGCGAGTGTATCTCATGAGAATTTGAATCGAAATAAACTTTTGAATAAGAAACTTAATGATCATCGAATTGGACGGTTATAATGACTATACAGACACGCACAATAAGTTGATATTGAAAAATGAGTTTGTACTATATTTATGAAATTTGAATTTAAAACTTGGTTATATTACATGTGTGTCTTTTGTAAATTGAGTCAAGTTTTAAAATTTTGTGAGTATATTCACTTCAAACCCTCACAAGGAAAAACCTGTCCACTAGGGCAACCTAGGGGTTTTACGTCTTGTTGCACATGCTAAGTGCAATTGTGATTCCTACGAAAGTGAGTTAGACCTTAAAATTTTAGTTTTGCTCGAGGACTAGCAAGGTTTAGGTTTGGAGGTATTTGATGAGTGAATTATTTTGCATCGTTTATACTAAAATCTAGGACTTGTTAGCTCTGTTTCATTATAAATAATAATCTTTTAGAGTCATTTATGCTATTAGAAGAGATGTAAAATTAAGAAAAAATTTGAGTTAATAATGCAATTTTGAAATCCCATGGTCAATAAACTTACCTTTTATACTCACGGCCATAAATATTCATCGTTAATTGCTTGTGAAAGGTATATTTTGAGTATCTATTGGGTTTTACGATACTAACAGCGAGGTATGAAGGAAATTTGGGCATAAAACTGTCACTTATGCACCTTCGGGGTACAATAGTAAATTGAACTATCTAATTTTTTACTCGAATTATTCATGGAAGTTGTAGCCTCAAATCAAGGAGCGCTTCGGTTCAAACGACTTGTCAATCCTATCTTAAACAAATATATTATGACTCTGTAAAGTTTGAAATCGAAAAAAAGTCAAAGTCAAAACCACGGGTAAAACTCGAAGTTAGACCCCGTGACTTGGACAATATTAAATATTTTTGGGCTCAGAATATGGGTCATGTAGATGTTTACGGTGCATCGATATGAGGCCATATGTGAAAGTTATGGAATTCAGGGTTTAATTTGTAAATATTGGAAACCGATTAAGATAAAGGGTTAAGTATTTTTTTTTGCACATATATGTATTGAGAACTATGGTTTGTTTAGTGATAAAGAAGGAGGCTTGTTTTGTTAAAGCTCATGGGTTCGAATCTTCCCTCCAACCCCAATTGTTTTTCATCCCAGCACATTGAGTGCACTAGTGCCAGAGGAGTGTGGACTCTGTCGGCCATCCTCCCATATGCGATCCCCCCTTTTTCTTGTTTATTTCAGCAGCGATTCCATTTGTTTGTTTATCTGCTCTTTTTTCCCTTTTAACTTTTTTAAATAGTTATTATTCAATTCATATCCCCTTTTTTCTATTTGTTTCATCCGAGAATTCGCTACCCTCATTTTTTTTGTCTTTTTCTTCCGTTTTCCTCCCCATTTCCTTTAACTAAGATTCGTTCCTTTTGATTATTATCACTGTTCTAAAAAACCCGTCTAGGCTCCGGCTAGGCACGCCTGGGCTTGAGGCTTGGGAAAAATGCCCTGCCTTACACTTTTTACGCCTTATTCTTGGTAAAACCCTTAAGGCACACTTTTTTTCTAAAAACAACAATGCTTTAGTGAAACGATATCGCCTTTTAAAGAATTTTTTTACAAACTGGACCATTATCTCATCCAACATAATCAAATAGTATTTTAATTTGCATATATTCACACATATTTGTATGATATGTACAATTTTAGTATTTTAATAGCCTTGTTATGGTTAAAAATATTAAAATATATTAAGAAGGCCTAAACGCCTTTCTACGCCTAAGGCCCGTCTAGGCATCTAAGGCTTAAGGCTTGGCCTCCACGCCTCGATCACGCCCCGCGTTTTTTAGAACCTTGATTATTATTTTGTTTTCTTCTCGCAAAACAAGTTTGTCCTCCTTTTTATGTTATTCTCTCCTTTTTAGTTTTTTTCTCTAACTGAGATCCCGTATCTTGTTTTGTTTGTTTTGTTTTATTTTTTTATTATGTCTCCCACTGGTTTTGCTCCATATTGTCTCACACATTTTTGTACACTTTTCTTCTTTTTTTGTCCCTTATTATGTTTGTCAGATTATTCATTTGTCTTGGACACACTAAACTGAGTTGTGTAGGATATAAATGAGGTAACCATTTTCGGACAGAGGAGAACAGACGTGTATAGAGGCATAAAATTTTAAAGACTATAATTTTGTAGCATCAAAATTATTATACCTTGTGTGTTATTTTTGAGTGTTTGTGAGATTATTTATTTGCATGTTTGGCAAGAACATTGTGTATTGGTACTCAAGTCTTGGACTCGAAATTTTGTAAGTTGAATTATATTAATGAAAATTATTATTTTATCTTGCAATATTTGTGTTTCAATTATGACGCTAGAGTAATTTTATTACTAGGAGTAGGTGAAGTTTAGCATGATTAATTAAATTTTCGTGTTAGTTTAATTAAGTATTAATTCCTGACGTATGCTAATTAAAAAATTGTATTCACTTAAAACTATATGAGGGTATGTTTTAAGCCTAAAACATTATTTGGTAAATCATGTTCTATCAGTGGACTTGGCTTTCTTGGACTTTACTCTCGGATGCTTTGAATAAATGGACTCTTAATGAATGGGATTTTCTAAAACATAAGTAACCTTTTTGAGAGAAGCCCTCGTAACTTGGCTATAATGCCATGCCTCCTTATGAGTTCACGTGATCAGATACTTGTTAGAAGTGGGGATAGGTTCAATGGATGATTCATAAGGCACATATTGAATACAAGACTTGATAAATTGGATCTGATGTTGCCAATGTACAAATCATGAGCTACTAAGATATGGCAGGTAGTCATAAGTAGATATATGGAAATTATTAAACCAGTCACTTCTGCGGACCATGCCCTTGGGGTTAAAATTGGAATAAGACTTGAAATACAGTTGCTCGGGGGAAATATTGCTCAAAAAGTCAGGAGAAAATGTACCTTGATCGTACCCATATTTCCTTCTCGCCCACTTAGAGTAATAAAACACTACCGCTTGTCTTAACTCAACTAAAGATGGAAGAATACACGGAAAAGAGTTAGGAAGAAGGAAATAAATTCCAAGTAAATATAACTCATAATCATCTCGCGTAAGAGCGTAAGAAAAATTCATCAATGTTGTCTAGGAAGTGTCTTAGTGAATTCTTTGGAGTCTTTTTATGCCATCTGGAAATCTGAGTAGCACTATTGTGCAATGAGTGAGGTTTTGGGTCCCAGTTTGTCAACTGATCGAACATGAATCACATCAAAATAAAATAATTAACAAACTTGAAGACATCATAATGCCCGTGAGACCTCTCTATTTCAACATGATTTTTTTCTGGCAGGCAAAAAGTGGTACACTTTTACCCCCGAGTAAGTACAACTATCAAACGGGATAGAAGATCATGCGGGGGAATGATTGAGTCTCCCCTAAAATAAAAATCTTGACAAGAACGTAGAAAATATGTATCGAGGTGACCTTTGGCTTATAATTTTGGGCCATATTAGCTTTGGGGAACCTTGGACTTCGCTTCATCTTTAGACAATGGTTCAAAGTCTCTGAACCAAAACCTTTTCCGTTGGAAAAGGAGTGATTCCTCGTGCATGTACAAGTAAGCCCCATATAGTGAATATATTCCCCCAATGACTTGTGCAACTACTTGAACAAGAATTTTTCTTTAGTATCCATCACCAGTCACATAGTGAATATCGTTGCCTTATTATAATTACATCTCGCTTTTAAGTAATTGTTTGATTACCTAAAACCTCCACAACGACTTATCGTACTGATTTGTGGTTCCCTACTCTGCATACCAGGTTACCGTAGATCATACCATAAATCACAGATATACTTTCAAGATAAAAACTAATACCATTTCCTTTTCCTTACAAAGTAAGGAGAATCACACATGTTGCTATAAAGTTGTAATTACTTGTAGTAAGACTACGTGTCTTTCGGCTATTTCACTAATTTGGAGGAATATAAACTTTCCTTAACTCAAACCATTGTACATGAGACTTAGCCTTACCCTCCTACCTCTCTTTTGGGAAATAAGTAAAAATTTTTCCTAGCAACTAACGCCCACCTTTAGCTACTGATGATCCTCACTCCTAGATTATGAAATGTTATTAAGTTTCTCCACCATGTCTAATCCAAAGAATCCTTTGTTCAACCAACGATAAAATTATTTTAATAACATGATTATTACCTGAGTGTCATCAACCAATCATAAGCGTCTGTAACTCATTGGTCAAATCTTTATAAATTAAATAAGTAAACATAGAACTTCCCTGTGGTTTTTTTTTTTTTTTTTTGGGGGGGGGGGGGGGGGGGGGGCGGCGCACATGTAACTCTTAATTTAAAAGAATTACCATGCATTTCCAAATTCTCATGATTGCATGATTAAAACCATTAGGGTAGGGGGAGGAGTGGAGGGGGCATCCTAACTGACACGAGGAGTTAATCATATCATAATATTAAAATATTGATAGGAATTGTGGGCATAAAATGTTAATTATCCCCATAAATTAGAACAATATCCAATTATATTTCTAGTCCTTGAAACTTATTCTAGTCAACATACTTTAAAAATAAAATGGTGATAAAAATTTGAATTCATTATTGAAGTCTTAAAAACATGAAATTGACAAAATTAATTTCTAATTAAAATATGTGTATTAATTCGATTAAATTTTAAATTAGCATCCCTCAACCGCTAATTTTAAGACTAACCTGTCAGACATTTATGTTACCTTATAAGGTGAGATTTCTTATTAGGAGCTTAAATAACCTCACCTTGGACCCGATAGATTTTCATCTTTGATTATGGTAACCGGACAGTTCAAGAACATTTGTCCAATATAACTAATAGCCGACGACTTTTGTTCGCACTATTGATGGCAGTGACTTCGTGAGGGAGGATATCATTAATTTTGTCTAAGTGTATACTATCAGTTCATTCCTCGAAATAGAACTAGGTGAAGGACTTTCCCATGGTGGGGATTGAACTCACAAACATTCTAATTCTCAAAATTATCACTTAAGAGTTATAATAAATCCCTAATGCCCTAATTATTTCTAGCAGTGAGGGGAAGACTAACTGACGACGAGAATGAATCACATTTGATTCATAAAATGCTGATGAATGCCATGGGATTAATGTGAAAACCTTTCTCCCACTTAGTACTTTAATTCTTATAGACCAAATTTAAATCCTTGGTAAATTTTTACTTGTAAAGATTAAATTACCCGATCTCACTATTTTAATTTTCTAAAATTAAAACCATTTTAAATGAAAATATTACCCGGAGATCAAAATTTAATTTATAACGTAAAGATTAATTTTGCCAATTTAACTCAATTTAGAAAAGGAACAAATAAAATGGATTTTCTAAACTAAAACAGTGATCTTGGATGGTCTTAAAATAAATCCACGTTATTCATGAAACGGGTCTTCCTAATTAATCAAATAATCACGTCAAATTAGGCAACATAATAATAATGAGACATACATGCAAATATAAAATATTTTTATATGAAAATAAAAAGATAAATACAAATATGCCTTTATCCATCATGGCCTAGACTCCTTCTTGAATTAGAAGTCTTGGAAAACAAGTTACCTATTTCATGTAGACTTCTCTAATAACTAGAATCCCTTCCATAATAGATTCCTAAAGATCTTGAGTCATTTCTGAAGTAGAAATCTCAAGGACCTTGACTTATCGAACTTTTTTAACAATGCATCGGAGGATTAAAAATTATAAAGGGAATTGACTCCCAGAGGGAGGGAATCGATTCTCAAAGTTGCAAATCTGTATCATTTTCCTTATTTTCTGTACTTCATAAAAACCATGAACAAACCTTCCAAACTTGAGAATAACTTCATAAAACTCCATGAAACTTTGTCTAAGACCATAACACATGTAAATACATCATTCTATATGTAAATGAACACTACAACCCTCTTACAACACCACTAAATACATCGATAAAGTAATAATTTTAAAAACCTAATTATTGAAACCATATTAAATTTGGGAGTGAAAAATAACTACAGATAAACCACTATGGGATCCAATCACACAAAATACACATATGTGACCATGATGAAAGGGGTTTAAACATAGAATATCTTCAAAAACAAGTTAGTATGATACCATACACAAACATGTGTAATCATACAACATGCAAAAATTCGAGTTTCATAGAGGACAACATGAAACTTTGTAAAATATGATTATTTTGAACTAGGGCTTTGATACCAATTATCGGTAAAAATAACTTGGGATTGACATTTATAGCTCGAAAAAATTTCAAACCTAAAGATATTTGGTTAATCATGCATTGAAAATAAATCACAATGTAGGTTTAAAGATTAAACCTAGGGTTTAATAATACAATACCATAGTGTATCATATTGTGATTCGTATGAGGAGACTAAGGTAGAAGATGATAAAATCCTTGCTTTCCTTCAAGGTCTATAAAAATCTCGTTTAACCTTATGTAAACCTTAGATCTTATAGTGTATGATCCTCCCCAAATCTATGTAGGTGTGTAGGAGCCTTTTGAGATGAAAATCCTTCCTTACGAGTGTGATACGATGGTCTCTCTCTAGTCCTCTTAACAAAAACACGAATAGTATTTTCTCTCACCCCTCTAAAACCCTAAATGATGAGATTTTACTTTGAAACCCCTTTTCACACCTTAATACACAAGTACGAAGATATGAGTTTTTGCCAAACTCGATTTCTTGAGAGTTTGACCAAACTATTTGGGTATATGGACTATAATAGGGACCAAATATAAATAAATAAATAAATTACCTCCAAATAAATACTCATAAATCCAAATTACAATTATTGTAATCTATTTTCTTTCTTTATTTAATCATGATTAATTTCACTAAATAATAACAAATGCACTCTAATTTAATTATCTCGAAAATCACTTGGATGTAATAAGGTCTTATTTTAAAAGTTAATTATGGTACATAATGTGATTCCTCACGTTTAGTATATGATACTCATTTGGTGAAATCAATTTAAGGTTAATTGAGTTTAACCAATATCTAACCAATTTCTTGTTTCTCATACTTAACTTATTTTCTACTCAACCATAATTATAAAATAATCCATCGGTTGGGTTTTACTTAATGGAAATAAAACATATAAGTATATCAAGGTGTATCAGAATCCATGGTATCCCCCTGGACGTAGGTTCCTTCGAATTATGTTCTCAGACCTACTAACATGACTGTCATCCAATCTACGGGGATCATTTTACCTTGTATAAATCAGATCGCACCTATATTACTCAAAGTGGCATTTGCACAAGCATTCAAATCCTTATAATTATTGAGATTAAGAATCTATACACCCTTTACAAATCGTGTGAGATTTCGTGAGTCCAATCAAGATAGCCCTGATAAGTAGCTTTTTTTTTGCGTATGTGTATCGTTGTATTGCAAAAGCCACTCTCAAAATTTTCTTGAGTACCTACAAAACTTGTCTAAAAATAACTCGTATTGCAGTAAGTACGGGTATCAATCCTACTTTCAAGGTGAAACAATTAATGTGAAAACGTGCAATTCCAATTTTTTTTTATTAAAATATGTTTTTTTAATTTTTTTTTAAAAATAATTTCAAGGGAAAAATTAACTAACGAATGCTAAAAATTATAAAATGACTAAATAATGAAAAAGAATGTGCAACCGGGTGTGAAAAATGTGAGAAAGTCAAGAGATGGGATTACACTGTATTTTCAGTTATTTTAATTTCTCAATTTATTAATTTGAAACATTTCAAGATAATATTAAATCGATAATCTAACTCTCGTGAAAATTATAAATTTAATAGAATCTTTTTCAGAAAACTAATTTAAAAATCTCACAGAATGAAAAATAAGGACTACACTATTTTCAGAAAATTACCCGCTAGGATCAATTTATGGAAAACAATAGCAATCATCAAATTTCAATACCGAATTAATATTCAAATTTTGGAAAAACCTATCTCTAGTTCGATTCCTAAATTCAAAATTTAATTCGTTCAATTAATTTACTAACTCTCGTTACATAAATTAATTGGTGACACTTTAAAAATTAATTTACCTAGAAATATAAAATTAATGAAATCAATTAATTAAATTAACCTCATATACAGTGCATCCCACCCCTTGAACGGGATGTTTAGCCAAACATTCTCATGTGTGCATAAACAACAATAGATACTAGGGGTGGCCGTGGGCCGGGCCTGGGCAGGCCCGGTCGGGCTCGGGCCGGGCTTGAAAAATTAAGTGTTATCCCAAGCCCGCTCGAACCTAGATCGGGCCTTATTATGTAATCCCAAGCCCGCCCAGATTTGAAAGCTCTTTACCCAGGCCCGCCCGATCGGGCCCTATTATGTTAATTAAAAGATTTTTTTTTTAAATTAAAATACTTATTTTTTTATTTAAAGACCAATTTTTTTAATTAAAAATCTGTTTTAAACTCAATATATTACAAAGTCCATATATAAAGTTTCTAACTTTACATGAAAAGACTTGGTATACGTTTTTATATTTATAGAAGTCCCCCCCCCCCACATATATATATATACTAGCGGAATGCCCGTGCCTGAAGGCACGGCGAAAATTTCGAAAGTACGTAATCGCAAAACGATAAAATTTTTGAAAGTACGTAATTGCAAAACGGCAAAAAAAAAGTAATTTATAACAATTGCCCATAATCTCCTTTGTTTATAAACTATTCACCCTGCTTAACAAACAACAAATAGTCCAACAACATTCAAATAATCTAAATTCATCAAATAAATTCACATATAATATGAAATATACAATATTCATCAAATAAATTCTCATTGTGTCTCAAAAAAACAAAGTGTCAAAATTTTAAAAAAATTGGACAAAATCTCCTTCGTTTATTGGACTATCCACCCTTCTCAAGGGATAACAATAATTAAAAAAAAATGCCTAACAAAAGCTTCAATAAAACAAACATCTTAAAAAAATAAATCTATATCAATGGAAGCCCCATAGCAGCTCTGTGGCAGCCCCATAGAATCCTTGTAGTAGCTATTACCATAACAGCGCTGTAGTAGCCCCGTAGCAGCCCAATAAAAGTCCCGTAGCAGCCCAATAAAAGTATCGTAAATTAAGTCCATGTTTGATTGGTCTTGGATTAAAACCTGAAATGAAAAGAAAAAAAATTAGTTTGTTCCCAAAAGCATTTTACGTTATCTATACAGGATGTGGGGTGGGGTGGGGTGGGGGGAGATACACATCAATCCGAATTACTAAGAAAATTAAAAATAAGCACCCAACTTAAAAACCTAATTCAAAAAACACATTTGTGTGTGAGTGTGATCTATGTGTGTCATCTTGAAACTACTGGATTTCAATGTTCCCAAGCAACCCCGAAATCATCTATATGAAACCTTAAATATTGATAGTGTGAAATGGATCAAAAACAATTTGATAACATCATATCACGAATACAAACTGTAAAAATGAAAAATAAAGGAAAACCAATCCAAGTAGGCAATATGTAAACCTCGATCCGCTTTCTTTGTTTTAAAAAAATAAAGTGTCAAAGTTCTAAAAAAATTGGGCAGAGTCTCCTTTGTTTATTGGACTATCCACCCTTCTCAAGGGATAATGACAAATCCAACAATATAGGAAAAAAAAATTGCAAGTTTCGTCGTAAACAAATCCATCTTATTCTTTTTACATACCGTAAGCTTTGTCGTAAACTTCTCTGTGACACTTATTCTCCCAAGTATGTCTATACATAACCATCACGATGATCTCTATACGCACCTGATAATTACAAAGAACCAATGAGAATGAAGTAGGACATTTTTATTTATCTTTACAAAAACAAAAGAAAACACAAATCCCATGTATTAGGGGGCACTAAAGGAACGGCAAAGGTTTTCCATTGTTGGTCGTATTAAAGTGTGTTTCTATAATTACTATGACTTTAGTAAAAAAAAATCATTTCATGAAACATAACAGAGCAAATATTTGGCATATGTAGATATGTAGGTTAAAATATGAAGTGAAACTAATTGGGGGGAAAAGAAATATTACCTGTGATCCGAATCAATGGAATATAAAAGGAATTTGAAATGGACCTGAAAATGACAATTACAGCGAAGATCAACTGGATTCCCAACACTAAATAATTCAATAGTCATACACAACAAAATAAATCAATTTAATCAACAGTACATTTTTCTTCTCTAGAAAAGACTGTAATTAGAACATAGTAAAAGACACTAAAACTTACAGAGTTCAGTAACAAAATAGAATTTCAGTTGCTATTTCAGTGTTGGTTTGAAATTCAGTGTTTTGATTGAGTTGGAATATCGGTTGATATTGTAATTCAAATATTGATTTGAAATTCAAATTCAAATATTTGAGTTGGTTTGAAATGGTATAGCAGTTGGTTTGGTATTTCATTTGGTATTAAATTTCATTAACTGTTCAGTTGGAACTTTGGTCAGTTAATATAACTATTAGTTTGGTATAACAGTTGGTTTCGTATAACAGTTATATACCAATTGGTATAATTTTTAAGGATTTCATACTATGGTGATCAGTTAATTTGGTACTAAAGTTAAAATGCAGATATATGCAAGTATATATGCATATGTATGCAAGCATATATATGCATATATGCACATCTATATGCAGATATATGCAAGCATATATGCACAGATATATGCTTGCATATATGCGCAGATATATTCTTGCATATATGCTGCATATATGCTTCTTATATGCTGCATATATGCTTGCATATATGCAGATATATGGCTGCATATATGCTTGCATATATGGTTGCATATATGCAGATATATGCTGCATATATGCAGATATATGGCTGCATATATGCTTGCATATATGCTGTATATATGCTTGCATATATGCTGGATATATGCAGATATATGCTTGCATATATGGTTGCATATATGGAAGATATATGCAAGCATATATGTTGCATATATGGTTGCATATATGGAAGATATATGCAAGCATATATGTTGCATATATCTGCATATATGTTCCCAAAAACATTGTACGTTAGCTATATAGGATGTGGGGTGGGGTGGGGTGGGGTGGGGTGGGATACACATCAATCCGAATTACTAAGAAAATTAAAAATAAGCACCCAACTTAAAAACCTAATTCAAAAAACACATTTGTGTGTGAGTGTGATTTGTGTGTGTGTCATCTTAAAACTCATGTATGTTTAATCAAATTTGAACATTTAGCGAGAACATTTCTTTGTTTTAAAAAAACAAAGTCTCAAAGTTTTTAAAAAATTGGGCAAAGTCTCCTCTGTTTATTGGACTATCCACCCTTCTCAAGGGATAACGACAAATCCAACAACATAGAAAAAACAAATTCGCCTAACAAAATATTCAATGTTCCACAATAATTACAACAGTAGAGGTGTTTATTATAACAGTAGATACCTCTACAATAATAGTAACCCATAAGAATATAAACACTAAAAAAGGTCATACCTTAGTATTCAAAAAAGGCCGAGACAAATGTTGAATTGATGAAGCAAGTTGAGCGTGGCAATCGAAGTGTACACCGAGACAAATATTACTGCAGATATACCAAGGGGAAAAAAAACCTAAAATGAAAATGCAGAAGTATTAAATATGGATATATATTTAAGGTTGATCAAGCTTGGATATGTGCATAAGTAATCATGATACTGGACTTCCTCAAATTTCATCATCCAAATAAGGATTAGACTCGTCTATATTATTGTGAGCAAAGGTAAAATAAAGGTGTGTATGATTGTGAGCAAAGGTAAAATAGGAAAATAGGATCTACAAATATCCGCACCAGATTTGAAGGTAAACTTACCTGAATCTGAAATTGTCTATATCTAATAATCACCCTTCCTCAAAGGGGAGACATCTCCAAATTCTTTTATGTTTTTTGTTCTTTTTTAAGTCGGAGAACCTAATCATACATACCAAATAAACTATGAAAAACCGTTGCTAAAACTATAAGCCAACATAAATTACAATAACATGCCGATGTATGCCTAATGTAGGATATAACATGCCTAAGTAAATTGAATTGCCATAGCATACTTCAAACCCAGGGCTAATATGCTTAAGTAAAATATAATTTATATGAGATTTTTGAATGTAAACTAACCATATAAAAAACACAATCCCAAGGACTGCTAGAGGTAAGAAATTATAAGAAATTCGTGAAAAGAAAAAGAAGATTAATTGAAAGAATATTAAAAGTTCAACTCTTAATTAGACCAATGTAGAATTACTGAAAGCATATGTGATAAACTTTCACATTGAAAGCATTGAAAGAACTTTCACATATAACTTTCACATTGGAGTCCCTGTATATTAAAAAGAGCTCTTTAGTAAATGAAAAAACAACTCATTAAATTCAAAAACCAAATCAATAGTTGTGTAGTACCATGGAGTAAATTCAAAAAACAAATCAACACGGATTAATCATATTTAGGCCTACAAAAAAATATAAATGAGATAAATAATTAAACACTACTTAGATCTGCATTAAAGCGAGAGAAAATATACCTTGAATATCAACACGAATTAACTGAAGTTGTCCCATATGTTCCACTATAATAATTGTATGTAGTTTTCAAAATGTGACCTGATAAAATAAATCAATGGCATAAATTATCAAAACTAATGAAAAAAATTTCCAAAAAAAATCATATATTTTCTAAAAGGTTTCCCAAAAAAAATTAGTTGATTATTTTGTCAAGCATATGGAATTCAACATGTGAAAAAAAATCTTAAAGAACTACTAATCTTAAAGAACTACCAAAAAAATGCCTCTAATTGATCTAGCAAACCCCCAAATTCAAGAATATCACAAAGCAATGCATAGAGAAACAGATATTACACCTTGAATCATTGATAGATCTAAATGAAAAAAAATTGAACAATCAAAAATTTAGAAATCGTACCTTGAACAAAATCGCAGCATCAATGTGTGTGCATTGAAGAAACAGTTATATGTGTGATAGATCTGAAAGAAAAAAAATCGAAAATTAGAAATTATCCTATCAAATCTGAGTGGTTAGATCTGTGTGTGTGTGTGTGCGTGAGTGATCTGTGTGTGTGTGAGAGTTATATGTGTGTGTGTGTGTGTGTGTGTGCGTGTGTGATCTGTGTGTGTGTGTGTGATCTATGTGTGAGTGTGTGTAGGCGCAGAAGTGTGGAGGCAGGGGCGGGGGAAGGCAGGGGGCGGGGGAAGGGGGCGCATAAGTGTGAAGGCAGGGGGCGGGGGAAGGGGGCGACTGGAGCGTGGAAGGCAGGGGGCGGGGGAAGGGGGCGGCGCGGCAGTAGAAGGATGGAGGGGGAGAGAGGGGGGCAGCGGGGAAGGGAGAGAGGAGGTAACGTGACTGAGAGAGGGCGGAGCAGGGGAGAGGGATCGGGAGAGGTGGATGGAGGCGCCTGGAGGGATCGGGAGAGGTGGAGGGCGGCGGCGGCGGCGGGGAGGTAGTATTAGGGCTTGGTTGAAAGGGAGAGATGGCAGAAATGAGAGAGAGGAATGAAGAATCGGGGGTGAGTTTGAGATTGAAGAGTAAGTTATCTCATTTGCCACCTCACAATGGATACAATCCTACGTGGCACAATCTGGAACCATTAGATCGCCCAAAAAAATGCGATCTCAACCGTTAATTTTTTGAAACAGTAAAACACCACCCTCTCATATATATATATATATATATATATATATATATATATATATATATATATATATATATATATATTTCGGGCCTCGGGCCGGGCCGGGCCTCATCGGGCTTAAGAACTCATGCCCAAGCCCGCCCGAAAAAAAATCTGCCTATAAAATTTTGTCAAGCCCGCTTTGCGGGTCTATTTACCTTACCCAAGCCCTATTTTTTATTGGGCGGGTTGGGCGGGCTTGGCAGGCCTCGGGCCTATGGCCACCCCTAATAGATACTATGTCAAGAAGGAAATAAATTGAAAACAGAATGTAGAAATACAATACGCAATTTTTTTCCCAAGTTTATTTTGAAATGCACCTTGACATGCGTCTAACTTCGTCACAATTTTCAGCACTTGATTACACCAAAAAAATTAAAAAACAAACCTAAAAATTTATTCTAAAACTAAACTAATTTTTTTGGAATTTTTTTATGATCCTAAACTGTACATAAGTGTGGTTTCTCTCTCTACGTCTCTCCCTTCTCTTGTTGCTGTTAAGAGAGTCTTCTAAATAAGCTTACATCCCCTTCTTTTAAGAGCCACGAAGTATCTTGTTTTTTTTTTTGTTGGAGAATTGGTGGGATTCTATTTGGCTAAGTCAAAGTGGGTAGAGGTCCTATTTTGTGGGGATATGGGTATGGCAGATTTGGGCTGGCGCGGTTCGCGATCGGGTTGGAGAGTGGTTTTCATTTTCTGGACGGAATGTGTTTCGGACCGGGCGCGGGTGAGGTGGATCGGGCAGGACAGGAAAGGGCTCGGGCAGGTCGGGTTGAATCGCAGCGCCGTGGGTCTGGAATGTGGGTCGCGGCTCGGGTCAGCAGCGGTGACGCCGCCGGCGTTTTGGGGTTCGGCGCAGGTGGGTCCAGGTCCGGCGGGGTTAGGCGAATTGATGGGTTTGGCATAGACTGGAAATGGTAAGGCTTTGGTTGTGGTTATGGGGTTTTGTTAACGGTGGTAATGGAGGTGAGGAGAGAGATCCTGGAAGGTGGAAGGATGATGATGAATAGTAGATGTAGGGGTGTGTTAGGGTGTAGGTTAATTTAGGTGTGTGTGAGAGTTTTAGTTTGTGTGTAAGTGGGTGTAAAAGGGTTTGTGTGTGTTTAATTTGCACCCCTAAAAAATTAAAATAATTTAATAAAAAAAATTAAAATTAACAACACTAAAAAAATAACATCCTTAAAAAAAAAACTCAAATAATAAAATAAATAAAAACTAAAAATCTAAAGATCAAATAAAACTAAAGACCTAAAAAAAATTCTAATAAAACTAAAAAAACTAACATCTCAAACTAAAAATAAAATAGAACTCTATTAAAACTAAAAAAATATAATCCTAATAAAATAAAACTAAAATGAAATATATATATAAAATGAAATCTAATAAAAAAATTAAATTCCTAAAAATTAATCCAAATAAAAATAAAATAAAATAAAATAAAGATTAAAAATTAAAAACTAATAAAATCAAAATCAAAATAAAGAAATAGAAAAATAGAAAACAAATCCCAGAAAATTCTAATTAAATCCTAAAAATAAAAATGACCAAACTAAAAATCTAAGAAAAATATTAAAGGTACAAACTAAACACACACCGAGCTCGGGGTATGGACTGGGCTCGGTCTAGGTTTAGATTTGGTTCGGGACTGTTTTGGAGCATCAGATCACACCGGAGCTAGCTCAGATTGGACTCCAGACTTCGCGATCTCCTGAATTTCTTCGATGCATGCTTTTAATCACTTCTACATCATAATTGACTTGATTTAGCATTATTTGATACTGCGAATGCTGATTGACCTAAAAAATAAATAAATACGAACATAAGGTCATTTTTAATTAAAACGAGTGACTAAAATGCATCTATTTGGAGTATAAAATATACACTTTTCGGTGCTTATCAAGCCCTTTGACTCAAATTTCATTGGTGGCCCTCTTCAATACGTTCATGGGATGTACCAATCAAAATCTCCTATTAAACTATCATACAAGTCATTGAACCATCATACATATTTTGTAGTTTCAGATAAACTACTAGGACTGCATCGCAACCATTCTGATACGATGTCAACTCCCTATCTAGGTTGTGAATATTTCAATAATTCTAAAACCAGAATCCCGATCCCCAAGTAATCAACCTGAAGCCGACTCACTAAAATTCCTACTAAAATTTGTTGATCAATATGTTTACAATATATTTAAACTAAATATAAGTCATTCTTGTGACCCTGATTCTAATTTCAAAATCAACTTACACACCTTTAATTAAAAAAATATTTAATACATGATTTTAAGAATAAAATCCCAACACATATAATGCATTGAAAGGATTGTTGGTTGTCTATAAAAAAAAGTATATGTCTTACTCTATGCTCATCACGAGTGCCTCAGTCACCTGCATGAGTGCCAATATATATAGTCATTGGTAAGATATCTTTATCATAAAACCTTTGAGTTACTTCTGGTTCCAGGGTTCTGTAATTCAGTAAGAATGCCTTATTCTTTTCTACATAGACTTGTTTGCATTATCTGTAAATAGTGAATCCTGAAAGTTTCCCTTAGGTGATGTTGATGTCTTAGTTTAGAATAATCTTCTTGATTTTAACTTGCATTTTTTCCAAATACGTCAGGTCATCCAAATATTTGTTCTCCTTTCTTAACTTAATAACCAATGCTTCAACATAAAATTCCCATTTGGGGGAGAACACAACCATTATTATGCAGTGGTAAATGTCTCTTACATCTTAAGATTGACGACATTATGGTGTAGTAAAAGCTACTCAACGATGCTCAGATCATTAATTTCTCCGTGTTCACTAGAATAGTTTTTAGTTGGCTTTAACCTACATATACATCCATCAAATATTACATTTTTTGGTTTGTCGTTTCATAAACTAACGTGTTTCTTCTCTCTAGTGAATACTCATCCCTAGGATATGCCAAATTTATATCTCTAAAATTAACACACACCGTAATCTAGATATTCTTCTTCACGAAAAGCATGTTGGACAGACAGAAAGGAAGTTGGATAGGATTTATGAATACATTGTGAGGAATGGATCCACCTCTTCCTTCATCTGAAGTTCTAGATCATGTTTGAATAACTTGGTTTGTCTTTTTTACTGGTAAAGTCATGGTGATAACATTCATGTTGATCGCCATGATGGTGTATCCATATAGGTCAAACAACCACAATGATGTAATCTTTTAGAAGAATAATGAACACCTCTCTATGTATTGGTATCATTTCATTTTATAGGAATATTTTCTTTGCCACTTACCTATCACCACGAGCTCAACTTCAACCAACCACTACAATTAAGTCTTAAGTTGACCCTCATGACGTCCAGGTTAGGTCACGACTGATCTAAGAACTCATAAAATTATTGATAAACAAGCAATATATAAATGGAGATCCGAACAGTTTGTAATGTTACACTGCTTCAATTATTAGCCAGAGTTTTTACTGTATTTATAGTATTAGGGTTAAACAGTTACAATAGAATACCTATTTACTTTTGCTAACGTACCATGAGGTGTCTGGGCCAGCTTACGGGCACCTCGACTAATCCCTATTCGCGACTCGTGACTTCCACTGGCCAAACATTATTTTGACAATGCCGGGGATCAAACTGGTTACCACCCCCAAACCACCCCCAAGACTGTCCCAGTGGTAGCCTTATACCACTGGGCTAAGAGTCTTAGTTTAGAATTCCTATTTACATTCAACACTACTCCATGCACATGGGTGGGGAGACACCCCACTGTCTCACGTTGGTTCCATGATTGTACGAGACATTTCCTCACGGTACTACCATAAGCGTAGGAGACAGTTGAGACTGAGTCATCAAGGGCCTATGTATTCTATCATTCCCCCGCAATCTTTGTGTGGGAGAATCCCAAATACCATTGGCATGGATTTGGTAAAGATACCGGCAAGTTGTTCCTTGGGAGAATATAGGTGTGATGGGATCTCCGGTAGCTACCTTTTCATGAACAAAATGATAGTTCAATTCGATGTGTTTGGCACCCCAAGGATCTCAATATGATTTTAGGAAAAAAAATAGACATGCCTTTATCCCTTCCCCTCTTATAAAAATTTCATCCTCAAAATGAGCATAAATAAATTGCCAATGCATTGCACATCATTCAACAAGTAATACGGTGGGGAAATGCTTTGTGTCCCAAATAACTCTCCCAAATCCTCCCCCAAATAGCATTAAGTTTTATACCTTGTGGTATGTGTTTCACCAGGGCACAACTCATTAATGCTAGTTCGGGGAGATTTGGGGAATTTGTTTGGTACCCATAGCACCACTCAATACGGTGCAAGAATTTCCAAGAAAAATGGGTTCTAAAAATTCAAAAGAAATATGAAACATTTTGAAGGTTGAAGTTAAAGTATTAGGTTATAACTATCAGCCTTCAATCATTGTGGAGGGAATTATTGACTTTGTGATGAAATATTATTAAACAATTTAAGTTTTACTTTTATAAGTATCTAGTATAATTAATCAAATTCAAAAATATAGACATACCATCAAAATTAAAAGAATTGTTGAAAAATTCTATGTAGTTTTTCATTAAAATCTCTTTATATTTTTTCGACCCTTATAGAATGGAAGGACTTATCTAAGTCATCCTTGTATGAACTCATCGGTTCTTTTGAAGTTCATGAAAAATGAATAAAAGTGTAATTTAAAAGAAGTTTAGAGCAAACTTTTCAATCAAAAGTGAGTTTTACAGACTCAAGGGACAAGGTGGTTGTAAAAGAATATTGAAGATGGCACCATATTTGTTTTTTGCAATATCATTGTCATAAAAATTTCAATCGATGTTGTGGACAAGGGAGAGGTAGACGCATATTTTACAATGAGATAGGTAATTAAAATCTTAATACATAATGGTATGTTCGCAAAATTTATGGAAATCAATGTGAAGATTGCCGATATAAATGAGAAAGATATAAGTTTCCATGACTCAGAAAAGGGGGTTTTAGTACAAAAATAAATAACGAAATGAAAATGAGATCAAGTTATTAAGGAAAATGATATGGAATAATTACTTTGTTGCATGATTGTTGAACTTAATTCAACAAATATTTTGTACTTTCATGGTGCGTGCGTTAATCATATGACCGAGAACAAAAAATTTAACTCACATGTGATACTTGCAGATGGAGAAATTCAAAATATCAAAGGTAAATGTGTTGTTACCATGCACACACAAGGAGGTAAGAAACTTCATTTGATATGTTATCTAGGTTCCCAATTTAAACCAAAATTTTCTTAATTTTGAACATTACTAAAAAAATGAGAATATGACGGTGGAATTAGTTAAAATGTTTATAAAAAATATTTTCCCCTAGTTATGTCGCTTGATGATGATAAAAAAATAATTCAGGAGGACTCGAAAAATTCAAGTCGTGAAAGTTGTGGAGTAACACTCTTTGCTCATGAAGATCCTTTCTCTAGAGTTGGAAAAAATGGTAGAAATTTTCTTAAGTTCTGAAGAAAAATGACTTTCTCACAACATATGCAAATATATGGAAAATACACAAAAGATAAAAAGTTTAGATTGAAAATTAATAAAGATTGATGAGTAGGGAGCCAACATTTCACGACAATCACCATAAAAATTGAATATCTTTAAAAAATTTTGCAAATTTAATATTAAGAAGGGGTGTTAGAAATGATTCCTTTGTATTTAAGAACAAGTGAGATTCCTAAAATTATTCCGTTTTGATTTAATTTCATTAACTTCTTATAGTGCATTAGGGATGGTGATGTGTGGTTTAAGGATGTATTGGGATTTCTATCTATACCAATTTAAGGGTAAATCAAACTAAATCCTCTTAACTATGTCAAATTTACGAGTCACTCCCTTCATCTGAACCTAAAAAAGTGCCCCTTAAACTTTTGACCCAATGTATCCAACCCAAAATTTTAGGGTTTTAAGGTTTTGTGGACCCAAATATTCAACACACAGAATCAGACGTTTTTATAGTTTGAAAGAACAAAAATACACTCCATAAAACTATTCAAAATTAAAAATTGCACATGAAAAAGCTTGTTTTACGCTGGCCTAAATATGGTTACTTAATTAATTTTAAAATAATAATTTCTTCCTTAAAATAACTCATAATAAAAAATTATTTGGAGATTATTTTGTTATGACATGAAAATGTTCAATTGATACAAAATTTAATTAAAAAAAATTTTGGCCCAATTTGACACACCAAATTAAAATTACCGGTTAATAATATCCAATTAATCTCACTAAGATCAATTTCAATATTTACCCAATTAAGTAATTGGATTCAATTTTCATGTGTGGTGATTGAAAATTAAACGATAGAAGAAATATTAAAAACAAACACACACAATAGTTCCATCCCAATCAATTTCCCTAACACAAATAATGTCCATGGGTCTTATAAATAAGCTACACGATTTACATATAAGACAACAACTACCATTAGGAAGTTCCAATTCTTATTCTCTCCTTAAATGTTGTAATACCTCCTACTTTTATGAGTATTTAATTTTCACGTGTGCATAGATTTATCAATTTAACTTGGAGAAATTAAATTAGTTTCAATAAATATTAATTAGCGAGATAATAATAATAATAATAATAATAATAATAATAATAATAATAATAATTATAATAATTATTTAGTTGCGTGTGATAAGTAAGTATATATGTGATTTATTACACGTCATTTATGAGTAAAAAGAGATTGTTTATTATATTATATTGATATAGAGTTGCATCGGTCGATTTATATAATTTATGGGCTAGGTCTGGTTAATGAGATGATGGCATATTTGTAGTTGGGTGACTCCGATGACCTTTTTTAGTGCACCAGTGATTCGAAATGAGTTGAAATAATCCAGAATAGGTATCCAGATGTTATTGTTGAGTTCTAGGGGATTTTAAACATAACATGACCCATATAAGAATATGGTGGTGTTTTTACACCTAAGGTTTGATTGAAAATGGGATTACGGTATAATTAAGGAGTATATAATGTTTAAAGTTGTGGATGACTGATAAGGCATAAATATTGTATATTTATCCCCTTAATTTCGGTATTTTTATGATCTCGTGCATTGTAATTGACTTGGTTTTATCTCATAATACTGATACTAACTCTCCTTGGCAATTATCGTGTGTTTTGTGTATGTATTATGTTTTTTACATGTATTTCATGCAAGTTAGTGCGAAAGAGAACTCGAAAGAACAAAGAAAACCCAAGAAATGGAGTGTTCAAGGGCATTTTGATAACTCTATGGCCGGAGTCCAGAGGTGAGTCCTGCTAGAAAGTTGAAGATCTCAAAATTATAACAACACTAGAAAAACGACACCCCAATCAGAGCTACGGTGAAACAGTTATGCCATTTTGAAGATTGAGAATAAAAATCATAAAACAAGAAAGAAAAAGTGCCAGCAAAACCAAAACCATCCGGTGAAAAGCAAAAAAGAACACGTCCGGTGTGGTAAAGTTTCTTGCATAAGCATAACCATTCATTTAAATACAAAAAATAACCGGTCCGATGTGGTCAAGTTTCTTGCATAAGCATAACCGGTCCAGTAGGGGATCGGTCCGACGGGCAGAATTTGATTTTTTAATTCTCAAAAGTAGAGTTTTTCATGGCTCAAACTCCTAAAATAACGTGATGTATTTATTATTTGGTGATACCAAACATTAGGGATCTTTTTTCATAGTTTTAGAGGGCTCTTGCACCTAAGAACCTTAGGGTTTACTTTTTTCAACAATATTTAAGTTTTTTATGCGTGAATTTGAGGTTTTCTTCCAAAAAGTTTGTGTTCTTCATCTTTACTCTTCAAGGTTAATAATTCTTTTCATGCTTTACATATTTCTTGGGATTCCAAGTGATTGTTACATGCTTAGGTATAATTTCTTTATGATTATGATTACATGCATCTTAGATAATATGTTTTTCATTCGCAAAATCATGTCTAGGTAGGTTTTTAAGGGTTGGGATGCATGAACCCAACCCGATGTAGTTTACCTGTATAGAAAATTGGTTTCGAATTACATATTGAATGAATCGTGTTGTGTAGTGTGTAGGAGGCGATTAATGATATGCCTCTCATTAAATTATTAAATGAGATTAAAGATGATTAATATTCACAAAAGTCCATGTGTTTATGCGACTGAGTTATTATTATGCGCGTCTAACATATCACGCCTATTTGTCTATTATTGATGCATTAACTAGATAATATTCTAGTATTTAGGGTTTGATATATGTTATGGGACACATGCCACTTAAAATAGTACATGTGTAACCACGGGTTATTTGACATGTGGTAACCCACTTGTGTTGGTTTCTCTATAAATAAGCCTCACCCCCATACATTTTAAAAAATATCTTCTTGGGAGAGAAGAGTGATTTTATTGTCTTATGAGTTTTTAGAGAGAGTTTTAGAAAAGAGTTTTGGAGATGAGTTTTGAGATGAGTTTCTCCACCTTTCACCTCTCGAGTTCCACCATAATGAGTTTTTCAGCGAATAGTATGAACCCACTAACTACGCTGACTTTGATTCCGACTAAAAGGGATACGTAGTGTGACACCCTGACTAATTAAATACCGGGTAGCTACTCCTTTATTAAATTAATACAAAATGTCAAGTTGGTCCAGTTAATAGCATCACTGTCGAAAACATTTTTTTTTTATGATTACTAACCACCTAGTATTTAAAAAGTAAGTTGCCAAATTTTAAGTTAAGTCTGATTAACATGCAATAAAAGAATAATGGAAGAACAACATAATCCATTCACCATAACGAAGTAATGAAATAACCAACAAATAGTAATAAGTTCGGAGGAAAACTCCTCACAACAATCCCACAACTGAAAATAATATGACAAGTCTAAATCCTGAATTAATTACATGCCAGAAGTCTGAATAACTGAAATAAATGAAGTGACTCTAAAAGAAATGGGCGACATGCCCTACAACTGATAAATGCTGAATATAGAGTCAAGATAGATGGAGCGTCTACAAGCAAAGTCCTGTAACTTCCACAAACAGCTACAGCTCATCACCTGAATGAGGATCCTAAGCATGGTGTCCTTGTGGCTGGGCACCTAAAATGGTTTTTACAAAAAGATAGATTTGAAAGCAAACGGGTCAGAGCCCGAAAGTGGAGAGTATTTTAAAAACAGCAAGTGATTTAATAACATTTAAAACAATGAATGCAAAATACATGTTAGGACGTGCTCTCACGTGAAATACTCACCTCTCGTCTAACTGTGCACTCCTAACGTTCCTGTACCCATTCATGTGTTTTCTCATAACTATCTAGTTCAAAAGAGTTTCTAACACTACTACTCGGTTCACGTTTTAATTCCAACCTTAACAATTAAATAGAGAGTTCTACTTTAATTCTCGGATTCCCAATTATTAACAAAACCATTTAATGATATCTGTCCCCTTTTTATCTTTTCATAACGTTACAATAACTATACCACTACACTAAAAATGCTAATCTGGCACGCTGAGGGAAGGAGATTCTGGCACGGTTTAAAATCGTGCCAGAAACTGGCACGGTTTAATCATAAACTGGCACGGTTTAAAACAGTATCAGATTCTGGAACGGTTCTAAACCGTGCCAAATATGAGTACACTTCATTAAAAAAAATAACACCCCAAAATTTGAGGGGGGAACCAAAATTTCAAGAGACAATCTTTATTTTTTTCAAGAGACTAAATCTCCCTCTCTCTCTCTCTCTATATATATATATATCCGGCGACTCCCCATTCCACACTACCCGACGACCCGATCGAAGCTACCCGCTGCCGCCTATTTATCGCAGCCTCCCGCCGCCGCCTTCATCGCAACCTCTCACCTATTGTCATCAGTTTCAAACCGCTGCTTCAAACCACTGCCGCCTGTCGCCTGTTTATCGCAGCTTCAAACTGACCCGCTGCCGCCTGTTTATCGCAGCTTCAAACCGACCCTCGCTCTTCTATATCTCCGAGAGTTTCTCCGCCTAAAAAGAGAGAAGTGGGTGAGGGTGTTATACCTAAAAGAGGAACTAAACAAAATTAGTGTCTGAATCTAAATGGCAGCCGATGATTCACCACTACACCAAACTTCCGACAGCAATCTCCACTCCAGGTTTATTTTCTAAATTTCTTTCATTTGATTCAATTACAAGTCTGAATCTAAATCATTTAATGTTAAGAGTACTTTTGTGTTCATTTATAAATATTTAGGAAATTAACACTGTTCATTCTTAGGAGTATTTTTTTCTCAAATTAAATGTTAGAAATATTTAGTGGTATTTTTTGTTCAATGTTAGAAATTAGGGGTATTGTATTTTTCTATTCAATATTTAGGGCTATCGTATTTAGTAGGGGCAACAATTTTAGAGACGAAACGAAGAGACGCTACGAAACGACGTGAAATTGACACGATATGTCGTGTTCGTATCGTGCCATAATTATGAGTCGTGTTAGTCATGTTATCGTGTCTTGTCGTGTTAATCGTGTTTTTATTCAGGTTATCGTGTCTATTTATGTCCAATTTAGTATTTAGGGAAATGGTAGAAATATTTAGGAGTCATTTCAAATTTCAATGTTAATTTTTCAGTTAGTTTTCAATGCTGAAGTAATTTTTTATGATAATATCAATGTTAAACCTAAAAAAATCGTCGTGGGGCCTACCATCCCCAAACCCCCGACATTGCTTGAAAATTTTTGCACCCCCTTACCAAAAATCCTTGGCCACCACTGTCCATACTCCACGATCCACACTACCCTGCGCTCATCCTCACTGTCACCTCCATCATCCACAATATTTATGAAATAAAACCAACACAGGTATTTCAATCGTCAGGATGCGTACACTTGTGTATGTGTATATATATATGTGTGTGTGATTATAGATTTTCTTTTAACTCCTTTGTGACTTGTTGATGAATTGATTGTTCATGTATATGGAGTTGGTAGGGAATAAATGAAATACATATAGCATTTTTGTCATTGAAGCTTGAGGAAAAATCAGAATATTAATTGCCAAAACGCAGTGTGTGCTGTTATGTTTTCCTTTTTACATCCCTGTGTCTCGTTGATGAGTTTATTGTCTGTGTGTAGATTTGGAGCTGGAAGGGTGGAAATGAAATAAAAATAAGATTATTTCACTAAAACTTTAGGGAAAAAAATGAGAAATAAAGGTCTATAGAGAATTTTATAATTAGAATTAGAATTAATTACCAAAACGCGTATGTGTGTGTGTGTGTATATGTTTGTATATTGTCATTTTAACACCTTAGTGTCTCATCAATGAATTGATTGTTTATGTATATATGTGTGCATGCACATAGTGTGTGTACTTGAAGGTGGAAGGGAAGAAGTGCACTAAAGATCAGCTTTTGATTGGTATGAATATTTATATTTGCACATGTATGTATATACATGTAATTATACACTTTAAATTTATTAGCTCTATGTTTGGTTGATGAAATAGTGCCAAAGCCGGAATGTTGTTGTGAGCAATCACCGAGGGTTTGGGAGCATATCAATAACTGTAAGTAAGTATTCACTATATGGAATTTTTCTTTATTTTTTTTTATTGTCTAGTGAGAAACCATTCAATAAGTTTCTGTAATTGAATTATATATAATGATGTAGTTAGCATCCATTTGGACTGTTCACTTGTGCTAAGGATTTCGTTAGCATGGATACAAATGTAAGCTTATTGTTCATACCCTTTGGACTTCACTTCTTTCTAGTTTATTCTCTGGTTAATTTTGATCACATTAACGTATTGTAGGTCAGGATATTAGCATTTTATATGTAAAAGTAGCTTCAGAGCAAGGCCAAGGCCAAGGAATTACAAGTAATGTAACTTTCACATGCAAAATCCCACTAACTCGCTACTGGACAGGTAAAACTCTAGTATTATATTTTACTTCTAATAAGATATATAGTTTTATATATGTGCAGTACTTTATATATGCGTGTCCTTTAGTGTATATATGGTTATGGGGTTTAACACTTTTTTTTAATTAGGTGTTTTCATATTTGAAGTTTTGTTATGGAAGTAAAATTAAAGTTACGTGATCTTATGCTATTAATCAAGATGTAATTGGCTCAACTATGAGAAACTCTATAATAATATTTACATATTATTTGAAGTCACAAAGCAAAAAACTTTAGTTGTGTGAAAACCGGGACCAATTACGACACCGTAGGAGGCACGAACACCTCGCACGGGACCAATGTAACTTGTAGGAACTGACCGCGTCATCCCGGGTCTCCCGGTTTGAAAGTATGATGATAATTTGCAAAAATCACACTTAGACTTGAAAACAGGCCGTTAAAGGGTGAAAACCCAAACCAGCCCCCAAACGACCCCGTAGGAGGCACGAACACCTCGCACGGGACCATTGTAACTGGTTGGAACTGACCGCGTAGTCCCGGGTCTCCCGGTTAGAGAGTATGACGATAATTTGCAAAAATCACACTTAGACTTGAAAACAGGTTGTTAAAGGGTGAAAACCCAAACCAGCCCCCAAACGACCCTGTAGGTGACACGAACACCTCGCACGGGACCAATGTAACTTGTAGGAACTGACCGAGTAGTCCCGTGTCTCCCGGTTAGAGAGTATGACGATAATTTGCGAAAATTACACTTAGACTTGAAAATCGGCCGTTAAAGGGTGAAAACCCAAACCAGTACCCAAACGACCCCGTAGGAGGCACGAACACCTCGGACGGAACCATTGTAACTTGTAGGAACTGACCGCGTAGTCCCGGGTCTCCCGGTTAGAGAGTATGATGATAATTTGCAAAAATCACACTTAGACTTTAAAACAGGCCGTTAAAGGGTGAAAACCCAAACCAGCCCCTAAACGACCCCGTAGGAGGAACGAACACCTCGCACGAGACCAATGTAACTTGTAGGAACTGACCGCGTAGTCCCGGGTCTCCCGGTTTGAGATTATGACGATAATTTGCAAAAATCACACTTAGACTTGAAAATAGGCCGTTAAAGGGTGAAAACCCAAACCAGCTCCCAAACGACCCCTTAGGTGACACGAACACCTTTCAAGGGACCAATGTAACTTGTAGGAACTGACCGCGTAGTCCCGGGTCTCCCATTTAGAGAGTATGACGATAATTTGCGAAAATCACACTTAGACTTGAAAATAGGCCGTTAAAGGGTGAAAACCCAAACCAGCCCCCAAACGACCCCGTAGGAGGCACAAACACCTCGCACGGGACCAATGTAACTTGTAGGAACTGACCGCGTAGTCCTGGGTCTCCCGGTTTGAGATTATGACGATAATTTGCAAAAATCACACTTAGACTTGAAAACGGGCCGTTAAAGGGTGAAAACCCAAACCAGCCCCCAAACGACCCCGTAGGAGGCACGAACACCTCGCACGGGACCAATGTAACTTGTAGAAACTGACCGCGTAGTCCCGGGTCTCTCGGTTAGAGAGTATGACGATAATTTTCAAAAATCACACTGAGACTTGAAAACAGGCCGTTAAAGGGTGAAAACCCAAACCAGCCCCCAAACGACCCCGTAGGAGGCACGAACACCTCGCACGGGACCAATGTAACTTGTAGGAACTGATCGCGTAGTCCCGGGTCTCCCGGTTAGAGAGTATGACGATAATTTGCAAAAATAACACTTAGACTTGAAAACAGGTCGTTAAAGGGTGAAAACCCAAACCAGCCCCCTAACGACCTCGTAGGAGGCACGAACACCTCGCACGGGACCATTGTAACTTGTAGGAACTGACCATGTAGTCACGGGTCTCCCGGTAAGAGATTATGACGATAATTTGCGAAAATCACACTTAGACTTGAAAACGGGCCGTTAAGGGGTGAAAACCCAAACCAGCCCCCAATCGACCCCGTAGGAGGCACGAACACCTCGCATGGGACCAATGTAACTTGTAGGAACTGACCGCGTAGTCCTGGGTCACCCGGTTTGATATTATGATGATAATTTGCAAAAATCACACTTAGACTTGAAAACGGGTCGTTAAAGGGTGAAAACCCAAACCAGCCCCCTAACGACCCCGTAGGAGGCACGAACACCTCGCACGGGACCAATGTAACTTGTAGGAACTGACCGCATAGTCCCGGGTCTCCCGGTTTGAGATTATGACAATAATTTGCAAAAATCACACTTAGACTTGAAAACGGGCCGTTAGAGGGTGAAAATCCAAACCAGCCCCCAAACGACCCCGTAGGAGGCACGAACACCTCGCACGGGACCAATGTACCTTATAGGAACTGACCGCGTAGTCCCGGGTCTCCCGGTTAGAGAGTATGATGATAATTTGCAAAAATCACACTTAGACTTGAAAACAAGCCGTTAAAGGGTGAAAACCCAAACTAGCCCCCTAACGACCCCGTAGGAGGCACGAACACCTCGCACGGGACCAATGTAACGTGTCGGAACTGACCGCGTAGTCCCGGGTCTCCCTGTTTGAGATGATGATGATAATTTGCCGAAATCACACTTAGACTTCAAAACCAACCGTTAAAGGCTGAAAACCCAAACCAGCTCCCAAACGACCCCGTAGGTGACACGAACACCTCGCACGGGACCAATGTAACTTGTAGGAACTGACCGCGTAGTCCCGGGTCTCTCGGTTAGAGAGTATGATGATAATATTCCAAAATCACACTTAAACTTGAAAACAGGCCGTTAAAGGGTGAAAACCCAAACTAGCCCCCAAACGACCCCGTAGGAGGCACGAACACCTCGCACGGGACCAATGTAACTTGTATGAACTGACCACGTAGTCCCGGGTCTTCCGATTTGAGATTATGAGGATAATTTGCAAAAATCACACTTAGACCTGAAAACGGGCCGTTAAAGGGTGAAAACCCAAACCAGCCCCCAAACGACCCCGTAGAAGGCACGAACACTTCGCACGGGACCAATGTAACTTGTAGGAACTTACCGCGTAGTCCCGGGTCTCCCGATTAGAGAGTATGACGATAATTTGCAAAAATCACACTTAGACTTGAAAACAGGCCGTTAAAGGGTGAAAACCCAAACCAGCCCCCAAACGACCCCGTAGGTGACACGAACACCTCGCACGGGACCAATGTAACTTGTAGGAACTGATCGCGTAGTCCCGGGTCTCCCATTTAGAGAGTATGATGATAATTTGCGAAAATCACACTTAGACTTGAAAACAGACCGTTAAAGGTTGAAAACCCAAACCAGCCCCCGAACGACCCCATAGGAGGCACGAAACCCCTCGCACGGGACCAATGTAACTTGTAGGAACTGACCGCGTAGTCCCGGGTCTCCCGGTTAGAGAGTATGATGATAATTTGCAAAAATCACACTTAGACTTGAAAACAGGCCGTTAAAGGGTGAAAACCCAAACCAGCCCCCAAACGACCCCGTAAGAGGCACGAACACCTCTAACGGGACCAATGTAACTTGTAGGAACTGACCGCGTAGTCTCGGGTCTCTCGGTTTGAGATTATGACATTAATTTGCAAAAATAACACTTAGACTTGAAAACAGGCCGTTAAAGGGTGAAAACCCAAACCAGCCCCCAAACGACCCCGTAGGAGGCACGAACACCTCGCACGGGACCAATGTAACTTGTAGGAACTGATCGCGTAGTCCCGGGTCTCCCGGTTTGAGATTATGATGATAATTTGCAAAAATCACATTTAGACTTGAAAACAGGCCGTTAAAGGGTGAAAACCCAAACCAGCCCCCAAACGACCCCGTAGGAGGAACGAACACCTCGCACGGGACCAATGTAACTTGTAGGAACTGACCACGTAGTCTCGGGTCTCTCGGTTTGAGATTATGACATTAATTTGCAAAAATAACACTTAGACTTGAAAACAGGCCGTTAAAGGGTGAAAACCCAAACCAGCCCCCAAACGATCTCGTAGGAGGCACGGACACCTCTCATGGGACCAATGTAACTTGTAGGAACTGACCGCGTAGTTTCAGGTCTCTCGGTTTGAGATTATGACATTAATTTGCAAAAATAACACTTAGACTTGAAAACAGGTCGTTAAAAGGTGAAAACCCAAACCAGCCTCCAAACGACCCCGTAGGAGGCACGAACACCTCGCATGGGTCCAATGTAACTTGTAGGAACTGACCGCTTAGTCCCGGGTCTGTCGGTAAGAGAGTATGACTATAATTTGAAAAAAATCACACTTAGACTTGAAAACAGGCCGTTAAAGGGTGAAAACCCAAGCCAACCCCCAAATGACCCCATAGGAGGCACGAACACCTCGCATGGGACCAATGTAACTTGGAGGAACTGACCGCGTAGTCCCGGGTCTCTCGGTTTTAGATTATGTCGATAATTTGCAAAAATCACACTTAGACTTGAAAACAGGCCGTTAAAGGGTGAAAACCCAAACCAGCCACCAAACGACCCCGTAGGAGGCACGAACACCTCGCACGGGACCAATGTAACTTGTAGGAACTGACCGCGTAGTCATATATGCAATTTTTCTTCTTGTATATGCAATTTTTTTGCTTGAATATTATTTTTTTTAAAAATGACTTGGTTACTAATATTGTATCTTTTTTGTGTCTTATTTTTTTTGTAGGATGACATTCAATCGTTAGCTTTTATCCACTTGAAACGCACGAAGAAGTCAATGCTTTACAAAAGGGGGATTGTGTATTTAGTGTCGTTAATATTCAGGATTCTATTTTTTGTGTTATGGCCGAGCAGGCTTCAGTAGTTTTATGGTTTATTTTTATGGTCGTGCTGGATATTGTAGTTTTATTGTTGACTTTTATGGCCGTGCGGGCTTTATATGGGCAGATTTTATGTTAGCAGGTTTTGGAATGCTCAAAAAATAGAGGAAACTCTGCCAATTTTTTTTTTGATATGGGAACTATTAACTCTTGTAATTTTTTGAAGTTATTGTCGACTTTTATGGTCATGTGTTGCTTTATATTGGTATTATCTCTTGTAATTTTTTGAAGTTTGTATGCACATTAGTTTATCAACATCCTGCGATATTCATAATTTGTGAATTTTCTTGATTTTGTTTTTGCAAATAATAAATATTTTTCCTACCGAATTTGGAATTTGCAGATTTTCCAGATTTGGTTCCTATTATTATTTTTTTAATCAACTGAAAAATCTGGTACGGTTTTAAACCGTGCCAAAATCGTGCCAATGCATAAAAATGAGAAGGCTTATAAAATAATCTGGCACGCTTTATAACCGTGCCAAAAGAGTGCCAGATAAAAGATAATTTGGCACGGTTTTGGCGTGTGCCAAAAGCGTGCCAGATTTAACATCTGGCACGGTTTAAAAGCGTGCCAGATTAAAAAACTGGCACAGTTTAAAAGCGTGCCAGTTTGAAAAATCTGGCACGGTTTTAAACCGCGCCAGAAAATCTGGCACGCCTGATTCAGGCACGGTTTTAAACCGTGCCAGATTGCGTCTGGCACGGTTTTAAACCGTGCCAGTTTCCTGTTTTTGGTGTAGTGTACCCACAATTCCACATAACACATTTCCTTTTCATTTTACCGTATATTATTCACATCATAAATATACAATACAAGCACCCCGAGGCTAAGCTGCGGTGCACACATACTCTGCTATCCATCCCGGTACATCACGTACATAAGGATTACAAATTCCGAATCTCTCAAGAATTGTTGGAATAAACACCACACACATAAATGGAGGCGAACATAATTCAACATATCCATGGTCACGTACATACCTACGCTCCATAGTCAGCTGGCTTATTAACTCACAAATAAGTCGTTCTCTTGAACTATGTCCTCGAGGTACCAATCTAAATCCGGGCAACACAAAGATTAGATGGCCCTAAGCGAACGTAAACCTCCCGTGATAGCAAGTATGGTAGGTATGTCATACACATAAAATCATATGCTAAGCATTCACACATCTTAGATATCTCAATATTAATAAAGGTATACTCTACATCCTTATACCATTATTCCAATTTTATATATATAAAGTCTTCCGATAATATAAAAGTTAAACTGTCGACACGTCTCACGTCGTAGTTTCTTATACTTAAAACCTACCTTAAATAGATTATTAGGGTCCTATTATTCCCACATATAACATCTTTATTCCTAAGGTCCTTACTTCTGCCCCAAACCTTATTTCATCAATTATTCAAATTTACACTTTTAACCCAAATATTATCTCACTTATCGAATTCCATTAGATTTAGAATAATTCCTCAAATTGAATTCTAATTAAGGTCCAAATTTCATAGCCATGCCTACTGGTCTTCCTTAAGTTTAAGGGTATTCATAAGGTCTCCAATAATATTTTCCAAGGATTAACATCATTAAAATTTAAATAGGGAAACCTTTACTCATCCTGGGAAGGTCGATCGATCGACCTTTACCTTCGATCGATCGATGGTGGTCGATCGATCGACTGCTGAATGTCGATCGATCGAACGCACCAGGTATAGCTACGGACTGCTTCGTTTTGCAGTTTTCAAATCATCACAAAACATCCTTTTAATGCATGAAACTCTAATATAACGTTATAATATCATCATACAACCATCCTACAACATTGTTAACGTTCTAAAACCAATAATTCATCAACCAAGGACTTTGTTTGGATCAAAACTTCATCAAGAACCCTAGTTTCCTATTTCTTTCAAGAACATTAATAAATCTCTTCTTAAATCCGTTTTTAGATCATCAAGGGTCAAAATTCTGAATTCATAATTCGTCCAGAATGTTTCTACATGCAGTCCCTAACATAGTTCATAGTTTTACATCTTTAAATTCATGGGTCTAATCAATCTTCCAAGATAAATTTGATAATTTCCTAAATATGGAAAAGCATAGCATTGAATCAATTGAATTAAACCACCTGCCTTAATCTTTCTCTGAATTTGAGGTTGAATCTTGAAGGTTGAATTGTCCTCTCTATCTCTCTGCAGAATTCTCCTCTTTCTCTCTCTCTCTACAAGTTCTTCTCAAGGTGATAATGGAGGTGGGGTTGGGTTTTGCCAAGTTTTAAAGTTTCTAACTTCTCCCGTAGCCCACTACCTAAATTGGGGTTGGAAATGGCTTAGTGGGTTAAGACTAAGTCAGATTTTTAACTCTAATTTTCGTGGGTTTTAATTACCCAATTTCTGAAATTACCAAACTACCCTTTTGGGTTGCCGGTATGGCCTAAAAATGCCCCGGGACCCAAACTAAACCCCCTGCTAATGTTTTCTGACTATTTCGACCCTTCCGAACTCGTTGGCGCACTCAAAATGACCATACAGGTGATAAAAAAAATTCACTTTTTAATTCAAATAATTATATTCCTGACGCGATTGTCACGCGCGTCCCAATAAAATTTCCCAAATTGCCGTATTTCAATCTCGCGACAATTTCAATAGTTCCAATATTCATATATTGCCATATATACACATTATAATCGAATACTAACTCACATCTCGTTAATATTTTTATCCGGATTAATTCTCAATTAATTCACATTTAATTTAATTAATCCCATAAATAAATATCATATAAAAATACGGGGTATTACATACTTCCCCCCTAATAACAGAATTTCGTCTCGAAATTCGGAACTAGAAAGTACCTGGTAAGAACAACTCTGGATAGCGTTCGCGCATCTCATCCTCGTGCTCCCATGTGGACTCCTCGACATTATGATGTCGCCACTGAACACGTACTAACGGAACTATCTTTGACCGCAGTTTCCGCTCACTTCGGTCCAAAATAGCAATCGGCCCCTCCTCGTAGGAGCTATCAAGCTGGAGATCAATGTCCTCCAAAGCAATATGAGAATGAGCCAAATCGTCTCTAAGATAAATATGAAATACATCGTGAATCCGATGCAAATGCTCCGGTAACCCAAGTCTATACGCAACCGGTCCAATCCGCTCAATAATAGGAAATGGTCCCACATATCTCGGTGCCAACTTCCCTTTCTTCCCGAAACGCATAATCCCCTTCATAGGAGATACTCTGAGCAAAACCTGGTCCCCCACTTGGAACTCCCTAAAGAACCTCTTCGCATCAGCATAGCTCTTCTGCCGATCCTGAGCTACTCGAATGCGACTCCGTATTAATTCTATCCTCGCCGAAGTATCCTGAATAACTTCCGGCCCAAGTAGTTTGTTGTCCCCCACTTCCAACCAACATGCTGGGGAACGACAAGGTCTACCGTACAACGCCTCAAATGGGGCCATGCCAATGGTGAACTGGTAGGAGTTGTTGTAAGCAAACTCCACCAGTGGAAGATACTGCTCCCATCCACCGTCAAAATCAATGATGCACATACGCAACATGTCCTCCAACATATGGTTTGTACGCTCAGTTTGCCCATCGGTCTGCGGGTGATACGCCGTACTCAACCGCAATTTCGTGCCCATGGCCTCCTGAAAACTTTCCCAAAACCGTGAAACAAATATCTTGTCTCAATCAGACACGATATTTAGGGGCACACCATGAAGTCTCACTATCTCTGCAATAAAGAGCTGGGCATACTGTCCCGTAGTGTAGTCTGTCCTTACGGGTAGAAAATGAGCGACTTTGGTCAACCTGTCCACAATTACCCAAATGGAGTCGTGACCTCTCTGTGACGTAGGCAACCTCGTGATAAAGTCCATGGATATGCTCTCCCACATCCACATCGGGACCTCCAATGGCTGTAGAAGTCCTTCCGGTCTCTGATGATCCACTTTTACTAGCTGACAAGTGGCGCATTTCGAAACAAACACGGCAATATCTCTCTTCATCCCGCTCCACCAATACTGTCATCTCATGTCTTGGTACATTTTGTCCCCACCGGGATGTACCGCGAACCGTGAGCCGTGCGACTCTGCCATCACCTCGTATCGCAATTCCTCCCCTTCTGGAACAACCAGTCGTCCATTGAAGCGTAAGCCCCCATCCGAACTAACGGTATAGGACTCGGCTCCCTCTGCTAGTAATCGAACTATCTGCTCCTGACAGAACGAGTCATTTGCCTGTGCCCTTACTACCGTCGTGACAATTTGCGGTGTAACAGTCATCACAGACATGAATGATCGGGCCACTGCATCCTGGTGTCCCAACTCCTTCCATTTGGCCTTCCACACCCCTGCCACCTCATCTACTGGCCTACGACTCAACACGTCTGCTACCACGTTAGCCTTCCCCGGGTGATACTGGATATCAAACTGATAATCCTTCACAAACTGAAGCCACCTTCGCTGCCGCATATTCAACTCCTTCTGTGTGAATAGGTACTGTAGGGACTTGTGGTCTGTGAATAATCGAAACTTTTCCCCCAAAAGATAATGTCTCCAAATCCGAAGGGCAAATACCACTACCGCCAACTCCAAATCATGGGTGGGGTAATTCTTCTCGTGAGGCTTAACCTTACGGGAAGCATAAGCTATGGCCTGACTCTCCTGCTGTAATACACCTCCAAGTCCTTGTAAGGACACATCGGTGTATACTAGATACTCAACTCTCGGCCTCGGCAATGCTAACACAGGTGCTGAGGTCAACTTATCCTTCAACTCATCAAATGCCAACTGACAGGCATCACTCAAGATGAATGGCACACCCTTACGAGTCAGATGTGTCAAAGGACCCGCTATCTTCGAAAATCCCCGAATGAACCTCCTGTAGTATCCTGCTAGACCCAAAAAACTACGGATCTCTGTCGGCGTCGTGGGCTGTCCCCACTCCCTCACTGCGGATACTTTTCCCAGATCAACAGATATCCCCCGGTCGGAAATAATGTGTCCCAAAAACTGGACCTCCTTCAGCCAAAACCCGCACTTCTCATACTTTGCATACAACTCGTTCTGACGTAGTGTCTGCAAAACTTGCCTTAAATGCTAGGCGTGCTCCTCCTCAGTCTGGGAGTAAACCAGAATATCATCAATGAAGACAATGACAAACTGATCTAGGAAATATCTGAACACCCTATTCATCAAGTCCATAAACACGGCTGGAGCATTGGTCAAACCAAAAGGCATAACCCGAAACTCGTAAGAACCATATCTCGATAAGAACGCAGTCTTCGAGACGTCATCCTCCCTGATACGCAACTGATGGTATCCCGATCGCAAATCAATCTTTGAGAAGAAAGAAGCTCCTCTCAACTGGTCGAATAGGTCATCGATTCGAGGCAACCGATACTTATTCCATATCGTGACCTTGTTCAACTCCCTGTAGTCCACACACAATCTCAGTGAACCATCTCTCTTCTTCACACACAACATAGGGGCACCCCACGGTGAAGTACTCCTCCGTATAAACCCCTGACCCAACAACTGCTCAATCTGATCTCGTAGCTCTCGCATCTCTGCCGGAGCCATACGGTACGGTGCACGTGCTATAGGTCTCGTATCTGGCAATAAGTCTATGACAAAGTCTATCTCTCGACTGGGGGGTAGGCCTGGTATCTCCTGAAACACATCAGAATACTCCCTAACAACTGGAATCGAATCTAAAGGGATCACAACCTCCTTAGAGGTATCCTCCTCTATGTAGTACAAATGAGCGGTCGAGCCTCCCTCTGGGCGAGGCATCGCCACTACAAACATCTCTTGTCCCGGAATGGCAAAAACAATGCTCGCACCGAAGCAATCAATCATGGCTCTATAGTCTGCGAGCCAATCCATACCGATAATCACATCGTGAACATGCATATCTAATACCAACATGTCTGCAGGTAATACCAAACTACCAATCTCTACCCCCACTCCCCGGCATATAAAGAAAATAAGTGACCCACTCCCCAATGGTGAGTCTACACACGTCACTGTGCTCTCTGCTGTGGCTAACAACCCTAAGGCTTTCGCAAAATGTGTAGCTATAAAACAATGCGTTGCCCCCGTATCAAACAAAACCCGACCCATAGTACCATGGATAGGAAACATACCCTCAATCGCGGGTGGTGCCTATGGAGCTGCTGCCTGATGCACGTTATAGACACGTCCATACTGTAACTGCTCCTGCTGCACAGGAACTGCTGGAATGGCTGGTAGTGCTGGCACCTGGGTTGGAGCTGGGAAGGCAGGTAAAAAAAGTGTCCTCTGTGGCTCATGTAGAGCACCCTGCTGCTGCTGCGGGGCCCTGTCCCTATCAGGACAGTCCTGGCGTTTATGGCCAGTCTTGCCACAAACTAAACACTTTCCCGGGAAGTTCCCCCCTCTCTGTCCCTGCTGCCCCCGGCCCTGGTGGCCGTTACCGTTCCTCCACTGGACCTGCTGAAACTGCTGTTGACCATTCTGACCCTGCTAGTTCTGATGGCCGTTCGGACCCTGATGGCCCTGCCGAAAACCTCCCTGTTCGTGCCTGAAATTTCCCGACCTGAACCTCTTGTGATCCCCCTGCTGGGAACCCTGGTCACCCTGTCTCTGCCCCTGAACAGATTGTGCCCCACTGTCACCATGTCCTCCAGTCCTTCCCTGATGGCTGGACTCCCCCGATCTCTTTCCCTCATCCATGTGAAAGCGGTGATCCTGACAATGGAGCAATGCAGCGTTAACCACATCAGAATAAGTGGCCAACGATAGGTTCCCCAACAAATGTTGACGGATCCTCCAAGTCAACCCGTCTGTAAATTTCTATAACTTCTTCTCCTCTGTCGGTATCTCTTCTGGAACAATGTTCAGAAGATTAGTGAATTCGGCCTCATACTAGGCCATAGTCTTACCCTCCTACTTGAGGCTCATCAACTTCCTCCTCATCTCCGTGTGAACAGCTGACGGAAAGTATTTGCGGTCGAACCGCACCCAAAACTCCTGGATAGTGAGAGTATCTCTCTCCTCCACGGTGGTAATAGACTCCCACCACTGCAGTGCAGACCCCACTAGCTTAAAGGTAGCTAGTATCTGCTTCTGGACATTGGTGCACTCATACATCCTCAAGTGCCGTTGAATGTCCTTCCTCCACTGACTCGAAACCACAACATCGGAGCTACCTGCGAACTCCGGAGGGTGTGCTTTCTGAAAAGCATCACGTACACGTTCCCAAGCAGACGGGAATGCAAGTGCCTGAACTGGCTCAGTTGTTGGCGCCTGGGGTGGTGCCTGCTATACAACTGCTAAAGCGGCATTTACCGCTTGGGCTACAATGGCTGCAACCTCAGCGGCATTCATGGTGCCCTGTACTGGAGCTGGCTGTGGCTCGGGCTGTGCATTCCTTGGAACCCATGGTGCACGTCGTGGAGGCATCTGAAATAAGAGTAAAGTCTATAAGTTTGCAGTTATAAACTCAAAATAGCTGAAGAACGTAGCATATACAAAAGAATACAACAGTCCTAAAATATAGGGCTCTACATCAAAGAAAGCTCAGTGGAAACATAATAAGCCGTACAGATCCTAAAAGACACTAGAACCTGATGCTCTGATACCACCTGTGACACCCTGACTAATTAAATACCGGGTAGCTACTCCTTTATTAAATTAATACAAAATGTCAAGTTGGTCCAGTTAATAGCATCACTATCGAAAACATTTTTTTTTTATGATTACTAACCACCTAGTATTTAAAAAGTAAGTTGCCAAATTTTAAGTTAAGTCTGATTAACATGCAATAAAAGAATAATGGAAGAACAACATAATCCATTCACCATAACGAAGTAATGAAATAACCAACAAATAGTAATAAGTCCGGAGGAAAACTCCTCACAACAATCCCACAACTGAAAATAATATGACAAGTCTAAATCCTGAATTAATTACATGCCAAAAGTCTGAATAACTGAAATAAATAAAGTGACTCTAAAAGAAATGGGCGACATGCCCTACAACTGATAAATGCTGAATATAGAGTCAAGATAGATGAAGCGTCTACAAGCAAAGTCCTGTAACTTCCACAAACAGCTACAGCTCGTCACCTGAATGAGGATCCTAAGAATGGTGTCCTTGTGGCTGGGCACCTAAAATGGTTTTTACAAAAAGATAGATTTGAAAGCAAACGGGCCCGAGCCCGAAAGTGGAGAGTATTTTAAAAACAGCAAGTGCTTTAATAACATTTAAAACAATGAATGCAAAATACATGTTAGGACGTGCTCTCACGTGAAATACTCACCTCTCGTTTAACTGTTCACTCCTAACGTTCCTGTACCCATTCATGTGTTTTCTCATAACTATCTAGTTCAAAAGAGTTTCTAACACTACTACTCGGTTCACGTTTTAATTCCAACCTTAACAATTAAATAGAGAGTTCTACTTTAATTCTCGGATTCCCAATTATTAACAAAACCATTTAATGATATCTGTCCCCTTTTTATATTTTCATAACGGTACAATAACTATACTCACAATTCCACATAACACATTTCCTTTTCATTTTACCGTATATTATTCACATCATAAATATACAATACAAGCACCCCGAGGCTAAGCTGCGGTGCACACATACTCTGCTATCCATCCCGGTACATCACGTACATAAGGATTACAAATTCCGAATCTCTCAGGAATTATTGGAATAAACACCACACACATAAATGGAGGCGAACATAATTCAACATATCCATGGTCACGTACATACCTACGCTCCATAGTCAGCTGGCTTATTAACTCACAAATAAGTCGTTCTCTTGAACTATGTCCTCGAGTTACCAATCTAAATCCGGGCAACACAAAGATTAGATGGCCCTAAGCGAACGTAAACCTCCCGTGATAGCAAGTATGGTAGGTATGTCATACACATAAAATCATATGCTAAGCATTCACACATCTTAGATATCTCAATATTAATAAAGGTATACTCTACATCCTTATACCATTATTCCAATTTTATATATATAAAGTCTTCCGATAATATAAAAGTTAAACTGTCGACACGTCTCACGTAGTAGTTTCTTATACTTAAAACCTACCTCAAATAGATTATTAGGTTCCTATTATTCCCACATATAACATCTTTATTCCTAAGGTCCTTACTTCTGCCCCAAACCTTATTTCATCAATTATTCAAATTTACACTTTTAACCCAAATATTATCTCACTTATCGAATTCCATTAGATTTAGAATAATTCCTCAAATTGAATTCTAATTAAGGTCCAAATTTCATAGCCATGCCTACTGGTCTTCCTTAAGTTTAAGGGTATTCATAAGGTCTCCAATAATATTTTCCAAGGATTAACATCATTAAAATTTAAATAGGGAAACCTTTACTCATCCTGGGAAGGTCGATCGATCGACCTTTACCTTCGATCGATCGATGGTGGTCGATCGATCGACTGCTGAATGTCGATCGATCGAACGCATCAGGTATGGCTACGGACTGCTTCGTTTTGCAGTTTTCAAATCATCACAAAACATATTTTTAATGCATGAAACTCTAATATAACGTTATAATATCATCATACAACCATCCTACAACATTGTTAACGTTCTAAAACCAATAATTCATCAACCAAGGACTTTGTTTGGATCAAAACTTCATCAAGAACCCTAGTTTCCTATTTCTTTCAAGAACATTAATAAATCTCTTCTTAAATCCGTTTTTAGATCATCAAGGGTCAAAATTCTGAATTCATAATTCGTCCAGAATGTTTCTACATGCAGTCCCTAACATAGTTCATAGTTTTACATCTTTAAATTCATGGGTCTAATCAATCTTCCAAGATAAATTTGATAATTTCCTAAATATGGAAAAGCATAGCATTGAATCAATTGAATTAAACCACTTGCCTTAATCTTTCTCTGAATTTGAGGTTGAATCTTGAAGGTTGAATTGTCCTCTCTCTCTCTCTCTCTGCAGAATTCTCCTCTTTCTCTCTCTCTCTACAAGTTCTTCTCAAGGTGATAATGTAGGTGGGGTTGGTTTTTGCCAAGTTTTAAAGTTTCTAACTTCTCCCGTAGCCCACTACCTAAATTGGGGTTGGAAATGGCTTAGTGGGTTAAGACTAAGTCAGATTTTTAACTCTAATTTTCGTGGGTTTTAATTACCCAATTTTTGAAATTACCAAACTACCCTTTTGGGTTGCCGGTATGGCCTAAAAATGCCCCGGGACCCAAACTAAACCCCCGGCTAGTGTTTTCTGACTATTTCGACCCTTCCGGACTCATTGGCGCACTCAAAATGACCATACGAGTGATACAAAAAATTCACTTTTTAATTCAAATAATTATATTCCTGACCCGACTGTCACGCGCGTCCCAACAAAATCTCCCAAATTGCCGTATTTCAATCTCGCGACAATTTCAATAGTTCCAATATTCATATATTGCCATATATACACATTATAATCAAATACTAACTCACATCTCGTTAATATTTTTATCCGGATTAATTCTCAATTAATTCACATTTAATTTAATTAATCCCATAAATAAATATCATATAAAAATACGGGGTATTACACGTAGACGCAACTGAAGTTGCTCAAGTCAAACACGTACAAAAACTAAAATTTCTCCAAAATTAGACTACTCTCTTACATTTGGCAACTCTGCTAGGGAGGTATTCACGATTTTTATCATGTAACGCCTCATTCGTGCTCAAAAAAGTGGATGGAGATGAAGAAAGGAGGTTGACAACACAACTTCATCTCAAACATTTATGGGAAGAAAATATCTAACTTGATATCAGATAAGTAACTGATTATTCCTACTTATAATCTCTTCTACCTTGCATTCAGATTTTACGATATTTTATATATTAGTATCAGTTATGATGTCTATCTCAAAGTATAAACAGATGTTTGATGATAAAATAAAAAATTGTTTGACATTTATATTTTATCTGAGATTGTATATTCTGCGTGTGCATAAGGGTTGGTTGAACCCTTACGATTCGAGTATGTTCTCACGCATAAAACGCTAGAAAAAAAATTAAAAGTATGATTGTGAGTATGTAATTTTTTTATGCAGTACATAAACCTTAGATTGGCCCTGTTTAGGAATTAAATTCCAAATATAGTTCGACACTGCTATAACTTGCGTAGACTTACATCCTTTGAGAATCGATTGCTCTAGAAAAAAAAGTATTATATATTTTTTTTTGCTGAATAAAAATTGGAGCAGATGATATTTTACAGAGACAAGATGTTTAAATCAAAACCCATGTGATAACATTTATTACAACGTAGATGAATTTAAAAATCTGAGTATTGAGTGTGACCATTGAGCCTATCAAGTCTAGTATACAGTCTGTTTTTCGTTTGTGTGTCAGATTCATTTAAAAAGGTAAATTCCGTACAATATATATATATATACTAGTGGATGCCCGTGACCGAGGGCACGACGATAAATTTGTCCCTGTAATAAAAAAAATTTAAAAAAAAATTAAAAATATAAATAAAAAAAATAAAATTAAAGAAAAAAAATATAAATATATAAAAAAAAATTAAAGAAAAAATAAAAATAAATTAAAAAAATTAAAATTGGAAAAAAATATTTAATAAAAAAAAATTAAATTTACACGTATTTAAAAAAATACATGTATTTATAATAGTATAATAGTATATAATGGTATATATAACACAAAAAAAAAGGAAAAAGAAAAAAAATAACTTTTAGCATGACATTTATGTATGGGCATGAAAGAGAAAAATGTCATGCATGCCAAAGTGGAGATATTTTAGTCAAAATTTTCAAAAACCATGCTCCTTTATTATATGGATTGTATGTTAGCTGTAAAGATAAAAAGGAATAGTCATTTAAAGAAAGTAATAAGCTCTTTCAAAAGTCATTTGCGTGTCAGAGCCCCAGACTAGAGTTTGTTGAACAGTTGTACAAATCATGATCTTGCTTGTTACCTGCTTTGCATAGGGGTTGTCAATAAAAAAAATGTATAGAAATATAAAGGATGATATGTTCTTATTCCATGTCACCTTACTTGTTTAAGCTTCATCCGATCTCTGTTGACAAAACTCACTTATGAACCGCTTTATGTATTTTAACTAGTGAGCTTCATCGGACCTCAGATTTGATCCCCGACGAACCTTATTCCTCTCCGGCAGTGAGGTCGCTTAGTCCATTGTCGTTTCGTCATTTTTTCTTGGGGACGTGGTCATATCCAAACCAGTAAACTTGCCCATGTTCATTCCCAAATCAAATTGGAGATTCAATTTGTTTAGTTCTTCAACTGGTACTGATGTCAGGCGATGAGTCGACATCTGGGTTTCATAACCAATCAACACAAAATGAAATGGGTCTTGCTGGGCATGATGACCCACCATCTGATTTGAATTTTTTTTGTCTCAACTCGGATATACCTCAGACGCATCACAAGATCAAGAGAAACCATTGTTCCTACGAGAGGCAAAGTTCAACAGACATTCCAAACAAACCAACCCACTTAACTGGGTACTCCCCGACCCACCATGAAAAAATTGGTAAGTGATTTAGTTGAGAGAGTAAAATCTATTAAAGGCAGATATAAATAGAAACACCGTGGGATCTTGAAATGTGATGAACCCCCCCTGTGGGAGCTTGAAACTGACGAACCATCATGGGATCTTGAAATACGGAGAATTGTCGTGGGAGCTTAAAATCTGATGGACCTCGGTAAGAAACGAATGGAGCTTGCTCCGAAAAACCTTGATCCGATGAAACTCGAACTGGTAGGAGCTACTACCCCAATCCACCATATGAGTTACCCAGCTTAGATTTAAACAGGGAAAAAAGTGAGACATAACTCTGATAGAACTTAGCCTGTCTGGAATTCGTCGTCGATACATCTGAGGGTCAAAATCCGTTTGACCTTATTTTATACAGTATAAGATCGAAACTTTAATGGGGCGAGTAAACCGAGATTGAAAAAAAGGGAAAGCGAGTCACCACGGAAGCAGTTGGTAGAGTGAATGTACCACGTTTTTTTTAATTCGATGAAGCCTATAAAAAAAACGACAGATCTTGTGGTTACAAAATGGGGAGCCAACGTCAAATAAGGATATCCCTTATGTTTTAATTTTATTCATGCTTTTCATTTCATGAAGAGGGTTTGCCCAGCTTGCACGGGCAGGATTGTAAAAGAGTCCTTCTACTGTAACTGAAATTTCGGTAGAAATTTCGACTGAAAAATGAGGTGGCACCAAGCTATTGGAGGGTTTCGTGGTCCCACTGGCGTGGACCCCATAAATAAACCAATAAAAACCCTCCACCTGTTTCGGTAGATACACTTTCGGTCAAAAAATTGGGTCCAATAGCATTTTTGATCGTAAAAAGAGACCCACGCGCTAAACTCACAGGCTAAATCGGAAGGTTATTTGACAGTCCATGCTATTTGGACCTGCGTGTTTCCTCGATTATAACATCTGATGGAACGAAATGGGTGTGCCAAAAACATTTATGAGTATATATTTAGAAAATAATGGGATAAAACTTTTGTTTTGAATAGGTTTTATCCAAGAGACCTGAATTGAGTTTCGTGGTAAATACATATACAATTTTTCATTGTATATTTTTAAAAAAAATAAAAATTGTGGACTATTAAAGTACAGCGAGACAAGTGTAACAATTTTTTGGCCGATACACTGCAAATCCCGTGATTGTTGGGAATTTTTTTTTAGAAATTTTATTTAAGAAATTGCGTCCAATTATTTATGATTACTAGGTGGAAACCCGCGCGATGCGCGATTTATGCGTAATTTAATACACAATGAACGAATGCAAGTGAGAAAATTAAAATAGAATTAAAAAAGTGCAATAGAATCAGAATGAAGAGTAGTAATGATAGTTAAACCGCATGTACAAATGTTGACAAACATTATCAATGTTTTACATATAGGTAGACAATAAAGTAGACGCACGCTTACCTTTCAGGAGATGTTCGATTTCGATGTCAGTGGAAGGATGCATATTAAAAGACTATAGAAATGTGTAAATAATTTAAGTTGAGTTTTATTGCAAAAAAAAATGTGAACAATTTATTAAATTTGGATAGAATTTCTTTTATTTATAGCACAATCAACCTTGTTAAAAAAAGTCAACAACGATAAAAAAATTTATGTGCGGGATCTTGAATAAACATTATAATGATAACAATTACACCATTATGAAACATCACTATAATACAAAAATTATGTTTACAATGCAAAAGTGCAAATATTTTATAAAAAATTGGGCAGAGTTTCCTCTGTTTATCGGACTATCCACACTGTAAAAAAACAATCCAACAAAAACAATACCATCACAATTATACAATTGGAAAAAAATCAAATGAACATCTAGTTCAATGAACACTAAATTTGTGATCAACAATTTCTTCAAAGGTTCCGAGTGAGTTTTCGCTTGAAGACGTCATCAAGTATTGAAAATACTACCACGTCTACAATGTAAAGTCCACGAAGCACAGTCTTTTACCTAAAAAAGAAGAAGAAATCAGATTTTGAACTTAGGATGGAGAATTATTATTAAACTCGGGAAATAAAAAAAATTAGTATGTGAGAAAATTTGAACCAGTGTAAAATACAAATTAGTAAAAGGATTCTAATTTATAAATACAACTAATATACAGTAAAAACAATGAACCATACACATTTGATTGGGTATGACCTTAACTTAAGGCATAAAAACACTATAAAACATAATATACTTTACTGAGAGGTGTTCAAATCAAACCATGTTATATGCGGTGGTAGTATTGATGTTCCAATGGTGCTACGTAGAAAGTTAACGTTCGTTATTAGTGATTCTCTAGATTGAAAGAAAAGTCGTGGATATTTCAATACCAATTTTAGTTTGTCAATTTATATCATGGATATCATATATAAAATCTTGCAAGAGTGAAGTAACATAATGAAGATACCTCATTTGAGTTCCATTGGTTATGTGTTTGGCAAATACGTAAAATAGGGTCATAAAACATTGACCCATAACATATTCAATTTTCAACAAAGAATATACCTAAGTAACTAAAACAACACAGAATAGTTTTGTAAACATAATAGTGTATGGATTGAGAATGGGTAGAAAATGTCAGCCAAAGAGAAAGAAAGAAACGTATAGCTCAAAATATAGCAAATGTTGGCCTTCAGTTGTTTCAAATGAGACCCTATTCAAATGAGACAAACCAAAATTTCAGTTACTTACCTTTTGGTGGTGGACCAAGGAATGTCTAGGGGACATGTTCGCTTCATTTGAGGTAAAATGTTGATACAGGCCTCGTGACAGTACTGCAAAGGGGTTTGCAGATAATTTATGATGTGATCAATTGGATGATAGTTTTCTTGATGAAAGAGTTTATTTTTCACCGAGCGCAAGAAACAAAGGATATTATAAAGGAACAAAATAACTCAACTATATATATATATATATATATATATATATGTGTGTGTGTGTGTGTGTGTGTGTATAATGATCTGCAGGCTGTAGTAGTAGTGGCAATGCTTGCTTGACGTTTTGACTTCAAGATTGCACTTGGAGCACCTCCTGGTCCGGACCGTATAACTGTCCTTTTAAGACCTGATCAATAGATTTAAAGCATTAGTTCTTCCATATTAACTATATTACATGTGTATTGTATACTATAAAGTGGAGTGTGAAAGGGAAAGAAACAAAAAAACAGTCCTTCCAGTTATGGAGTAGAGTGTAAAGAATTTGAAACTAAAAATTAGCATAGAAAAAAGTGTGGTAGTGGCTAAATGTTGTTCAATCAACAATTCAGCATGATATTCCATGAAAAAACATGTGAATCATTGAATCGTTTATGATGAAATACAATTGGATGTAATAAATAAACCATCATAGCAGTAAAAATAAAAGAAAATGAATCTCCCTAACAATACGCTATTCATCACCATCTTTCATCCTGCCATCCCATTACATGGTCTGGAAAGTCCTGAACATAATACTCCCATGTTTGATTACTTCAATTGTATTCCTCCTCATTCGGACTGTAGTAAAACGTGTCATGCTCACCATCAAATAGGTGGCGGTACCATATATCTGTACCAACCGATGTTAATGCAAATAAGTAATAAATAGAGAAAATACTGAAACACGATTATATTTATATGACAACATTTTAATACCTAATACTTTGGTACCTACGAAATAATAATTTATTAGGTATCTATTGCCCTCTAAAGATGTCAATATTCACCTGGAAGTTCTTCATAATGCAGTGCCCATTGATGCTAAAATTCAAAAGTTGAACATAAAGATTTGGTTCAAGATGTAGATATTGAACTTCATATGATGAAATAGTTCAGTATACTTTCTTATTTTTAGTTCCTCATTTCTAATATGTCTGTTTTTATTTTTAGCTAATTTGGAAAGCTATAAACTGTTACAATTTCAATGGGATTCAAATCTCTTATATAGTGATCATTAATATTGCCGTAACCTTCTTCTATACAATCTCTTAAGAGCTAAAACCTCAAATATATACAAAATTATAGAGAATTGGGGGTTACCTTGGCAACTCGGCCAACAAAATAAGCATACCAATGTGGATAGAGCCTTGAGTCACTATTTACAGCAACATACACTAAGACTTTTATCAGCAAAATTGAAAATGTAGTATACTTCATAAGTTTTTTTCATATTACGATGAACCAAATGAGCCTTAAATCATTTTTTCTTAAAAAAGGCATACCTTAAGATGCATTTTGCAACATTTTTAAATCGTTTATCTAAACTAAAATTTCGGTTCCAATTCTCACCTTAACAGATAACGTGTGATCTTTTATATAGCATGTGATCTTTCATTGTTAGTCCAGGCTCTCATTGTCCATAAATAGATGACATAGAACAATCCCATCCTACAAAAAGAAAATTGATTTCAAAATTAATCAGTCAAACTCAACGATTAGTAGAAGATCTAATATTTCTGTTATGCCAGCAAGTAACATACAGAATAACACAATGATTAACAGAACATCTGATGTTTATTTTTAATGAGGAATACATTGAATATCTGATTTTTATGTAAAATGCAGAATATGCAGCAAATGTGATTTTTATGTAAAATGAGGAATACATAAAATAGAGTATTCCATTCAATTTTTTTTTAAATAAAAAGATTGAAAGTAACAAAAGAGGGATTCAAGGGTGTGAACAAAACTTCCTTTGACTTTATCAAAAAATTTGTAATTGTTACACACTACATTGAGGCAAAATGGTCGTTGTAGGTAGTAAGCCACATTGTTCAACCTGGGGAAATATGCATTTTAGGTCAATCAGATAAAACTCACTTGATAATATGAAAAACCAATGTTAAAGTACTCTAAAATGATAATTATCTGAAAACTTCTATCTGATTAGTCTCCTTTCATGTGCTGCGATAAACCATGGAAAATATAAAACAGAACGATTCCACCGTTTCAAGCGAATACCCAATGACTCTACAATTCATGACCGGAATCATAGTGTTTTTTCTAACAATCATTAATAGGCCAGGAAATGTTCTCAAAGCCTGCCCGATATTAAATAGAAATTAATCTATAGACTACAAAGTGGAAATTCGTTCATCACTGATCCTACTCACATATAAGGGACCATATTACTTCTTATTTCTCTTCTTTTCATACTGCACATAATTTTTGGATGGAGACCTTATTGTATAATGAATCGAATTATGATCATTACACTACTTGAGAGCTGCTATTTAAAATATAATTACACTATTCAAGCATATAATTACCTCTTAAGAGTGATCAACATACTAAAATTTTATATGTGGGAGAAGAAAACACAAAAACCAATAGGCAATAATCAATTGAGAAACCTCCCATTTCATGAAACTAAATATGTAATTTCACCTTGGAAACTGAATAATCAATTTGGATATTGAAAAAGTCAAAACAGTTAAATATATGTAATTTGACCATATGGGCATAGTGTTAATTTGGTTGGAGTGTGGAGCTTGACCTGAATGAATGGAGGCATACCAATTCTTAACTTTGAAAAGGTTGTCTAGTGTTGCAGATCGTGCAACATACCAAAATTATATATGTGGGAGAAGAAAACAACGAAACAAAATCAATTGAGAAACCTCCCATTCTATGAAACTAAATATGTAATTTTACCTTGGATACTAAATAATCAATTTAGATACTGAAAAATACAAAGCATTTAAATATATGTAATTTGACCGTATGAGTATACTGTTATGGAGTGTGGAGCTTGACACGAATGGATTGAGGCAGACCAATTTTCAACGTTTGCACGGTTGTCTAGTGTTCCAGATCGTGCCTCTTCCGTGGAAGGTAATTCAACTATTCTTTGCAAGATAGCATTTATAACTATATCATGTTGTCTTCAATCAAACCTTGCGTCCCATCACTTTCACTGTTTTCCAAATATTAAGGGATGTGGATAGTCATAGACCTGGGATTTGCAGACCTGCTGCTGTTGTCCAAAGCATGGTCTGTTTGCCCTTTGAGGAGTTACTTCATTTTGTTTCTTTGTAGTTTTGGCTTTGGCTTGTTGCCGTTAAAAAAAGTATACTGTCAATTTTGGTTCCTAGAAATGTGAGAACATGTTTTTTCCCAAAAACACACCAATGCATGTCACAATCGACACCATAAATAACAGAGAAATAAAAAGGGAACAATATATTGTATATTTTCAAATAAATACATAAACTGAGAGGTGTACCTAAGAATATGAGGGATGAGAATATGATAGATAGAAGACTGAGTACCTTCTAGTACATTTACTCAAGACTCCAACAATAAAAACAAAATCATAGTCCAGGGTGATAGTGACAACGCACGTGATGCGAATAAATTTTTTCGTCGAACCTACTACGTGAGACTAAAACGTGATAGTGACAACGAATGTTCATAACTATAATTAGTTATCTAGACACCACTAAATCTTCTATAGTACACCTCAATCTCAATTTAAATGTTACATATCGCACTTGAAAAATAACTGTAATTAACACAATAATACAAAAAGTCAATACCCAACTAACAAAACTCCAACTAATTTGACAATTTTCAAACACTCCAGGTACAAACTTTTTTGGGGTGAAATGTGAATTATCATCTAACCAAGCAAAGAGTGGAACAAAACCAACGTTCTAAAGGAGTAAATGGAAAAAACAATGACTAAAATGAATTTAAGAAAGGTGCACAAAACAGGTGACAAAGTGTCCAACGTCACAATGCTTATAAATTTACTATTGTTTTAGCATCATAAGATTTGAGTTTATGTTGTGTGTAAAGACTTTGACTTTAACCCAACTTTCAAATCCAAAAACAAAATCTTGGTCCTAATCATTTTTATTTACTGGTTGCTTCCAATATGAGAGAAATAAAATATCTAGAAATGTGATATAATATTTTCTATTAATAAATAAGTTCCACCACTAATCTGAGTGGATAAAAATCCTTATTTCAAAACTCAAGACTTACAAAAATTTAATAGATAAAAGTATCAATGGAACCAAAATAAATATTTTATAAGAAAAAACAATTTAATTGTCTTGAGGAGTCCAAGTGCCAATAAAAACTGTTATAATTAATCATTTCAAAGAACTCGTGAAAAGTGCCTCTCTGTATACTTAAAAGTTGAAACTATTGCGGGATAAATCATAGTTAAAAATCAAGAACAAATCTTATAGTCCATTTATAATTTAGAGAATTATGGATATGAAAAGAAAAGGACAAATGCTATTGATTTACAAAATACATACCATGGAGAGAAGATCAAATACAAATGATGAACTGAATAAAAAATGAACGTTTGTAGGTGCCTGTTTAACGCTGAACCGGTTCCTAAATTCAGGTTGTAACTTTGCATATTGTATTCCAATTCATATAAATTTACAACGTAAACAACATAATAATTAGTTGTGCATACACTCTCTAACAGGAAGAAGATCAGTTAATGGTATAAACTAAAATGCAATTAACTTGAAATCAAACCTGTAATTCAATCTAAAATAAAATTCTCCAATATTAAAAATAAAGAGACAGCGTAAATCTAAAAAGTGGTCGATACCTTACGGTCTAAGTGTGGGAGCAGCATCTCTAATCTGCACCCTCGCAAGGGTGGAGTGAGGGGGCGTGGCAGTGAGCTGAACCGTTGATGTGGATCAACATCGTTCATTTATGTCTATTGTACGCACGTATGCGATATCAACATTCAGTTGCAATTCTCAATTTGGATAAAAAAAAGCTCCACTTTTAGTTGATCTCCATGTCTTTGCAAGCATGGGAAGACTAAAAAGTGATACATTCACGTAAAAATTATCAGAGTAAATGGATAAACAATTGATTTCAACAGATTTTAGATACCTTTAAGATAAAAAAATATTAAAAATGATTTCAACGTAATAAAAGGAAACAAATATAAAATTAGGACAGTATTACCCCCAACATTAATCCAAATTCGAGACAACCAATAGGGATCCCAACTGATTTCAGAAGAATTGGTCTAGCTTATGTATAGAACCAACATAAGTGGATATGTAAATAAAGCAATTGTAGTAACTATAGAATTATCAGTGAATATATGTACATAATGTAATAGTATAACTAATAAGGAAGATGCCCAATAACAACTTTGAAAAATACACGAATGAAAAAATCGGTACTTACATATGAAAAAACCCCTAATATTGAAGCGTATGGTATGGAGTAACAGGTCTAGATCTAAACTGTAGTAATAGATCTAGATCAAGTGAGTGTGGCAATAGTATAAGGATAGAGAGAGATTACCTTAAAAATGGATGATAAATGCTCGGCTAAGCCAATAGTAGATCTAGATCAAGTGAGTGTCACAATAGTCTAAGGTCTGCTTCAGTTGTATTTCTTCCCCAGCTACAGTTGTCTTCGTAGGTTTAGTGAAAAAGGCTCAAATGAGAAGAAAAAGACATTTTCAGATTTTTGGTTCTCTAATCCTTCGATTTCGGACTTGAATTTATTGATTCTGTTTGTGAGGAGATGGTTCTCGTGAGAGAGATGGTTATGTCTCTTCAGGTTGATTGAAAAAGAAGAGAGTGGGTACGTAATGGGAGAGAAAGATGACTATTGAGTTGTGATTGGGCATAAATATTGTATATTTATCCCCCTAATTTCAGTACTTTTGTGAACCCGAATGATGTAACATATATAGATTTGATTCACTTTTATGCTTCTAACCTTCTTGGCGAGTGTTGCGTGTTTCGTGCTTCTCCTATTGGTTTTACAGGTTAATTATGCAAGCAGTGCAAAGGAGGAAACAAGACTGTGCAAGAAAAGCTAAGAAGGCAAGTTCAAGGGCATGTCGGTAATTTTGCAGCCCGATCCGGAAAAAGAAGTCAACTGGGAAGTTGAAGATCTCGGAACAACGAGAACACTGGAAGAAACGACACCCAAATCCGAGCTACGGTTGAAAAGTTATGCTCAGTTGAAGTTGAAGAAAAATCCAAGAAAATAAGAGAAAAACCAGAAAAAAATCTAAGTGTTGAGAGCAAGACCAGGCTGGTACATGCGAACCCCAACCTGAACCGGTTCGGAGGGGCAAACCGGTTCGCTGTACCTCCAAACCGGTTCGCATGTACCTGACACGCGAATTTTATCTTTTATTTTGATTGGTCTCCAAGTCTCCTGATAGGTTTAAAACTCTCAAAACTTGTGGGTAACGAAGGCATTAACCTAGGGGCAGCTTTTAGGGCTATTCGGAGAGAGTTTTTGATAGAGAGAAAGGAGAGAAATATCTAGGAACATCAAGGACACAAATTACTTCAAGAATTCATTGTTTCGGGTTTGTTTTTGCAAGTTTTAATTCAAGATTCTTGTTTCTTATTATTGCTCTTGCATGCTTTGTTTTCCCATTAGATTCAACTTGTTTTTGCATTCATAATACGTATTCACATGTTTCTAGCTAGTTTCATCATGAATTCCTACACATGCAACGTCATTATTTCATGCATTAATCAAAGTAACATGTCCGGCTAGGTTTTTCAAGGTTGGGATGCATGAACCCAACCTGATGTGTTAGTGCATGTGTATAACGTCGATCCGCTGAATTTAATGATTAATTTTGATCGTATCGCGTAATTTCATAAGAATTGTAGATCTTTATATCTCGTTTGCCTATGGGTACTCGTGATGATTTAGAGTACAATTTGAGTGTAATCACGGCGATACCGATTTACTCATCCTCAGATTAGGTATGACGCGGTCTTGAACCTCGTATACATAATGCTTGGGAGTACTAAATTCCAGGTTTGAATTAATCGGATAAATTTATGATCAACGTTGTCACTGCATTACACTAGGGTTGGGGGATTGTATTCCCATCCTATCTTCTCATCATTTAAGTTTAGCAATTTCAATTTAATCCTTCATTATTCATTTAGATAATTTAGTTAGTTGCATATTTTATCATAGTTTCATAATTGCATTTAGTGTAATCAATCCCAAAAAAGAAAATCAAATCTTTCCCTTTCTTTTTTTAGAGTCATCGTTAGGATTCCTCCGTCTTATCCCGTTGTCACAACTCCGTTGTCCTTTTTTCCTGAGGATCGATACCCGACTTGTCGGATTATTACTTGAACGACAGGCTTGCACTTGAGCCTAGAGAACACACACTTTAGAGACACATTCTGAGTCGTGTCAAGTTGATATAATCAATGCTAGAGAAGACTGTGGTGGATTCTCTTAATCATAGTTATGTTTTCAAGATGCCTTGGGATGTGAACAGTTATGAGGGAGAGAAAGTGAACCGGCATTTATGGAGAAAAGGAATAGGCGGAGGCAGAAAATATACCAAATGTGAGATTAAATGCTTTGCCTACGTGGATAGGCTGGTTGGAGAGGACTTTTAATGCCTTGTTTCTCATTTTTTAGTAGTAAGAGAATACTGACTTTTTGCAATATAATCAAATTGTCAATATCAAATCTGAGAATGAAAAAAAATTCTCAGGATAAATTGTTTTTGCCAAGCACATTAGTATATGGGTAAGCATATAACGTCTCACTGCATCTATGTTGGCACATTATAAAGCATGATTTAGTTTGTTGACACTTCATGCCTGTAAATATACATAAAATGAAGCTGAGAACATAAATGCATATGTACTTTCTTGATTATAAAGCACGGTACAAACATGTATTTTATTTTGATATATGTATCATAACCATATGGTACTACCATAATTGATATGCTAAATTCATGAGTTATGCTGATGATTTGAGAATCTTTAAAATCATTAAATCAGGTATATAGAATTTTTTTAGATAGAGGAAGCGTAATGAATCTTCGTTTGGGTATTTTATGACGCTTGCAAATGTTATCCTATGTTTGTACACCGTATTCATACATTATGACACGTTTACGAAATATTTGAGTATGTTTTACAACGGAAGATTTACCTGGAGATTATATATGACCTCAAATTTAATGCGGCGTGCATTCAAATAATATTAAGAGTTTGTGCACGATACACTTATGAGTTTGGGTGGTTATGATTCATTACAAAAATATCCCCGGACTTTGTTTATTTATTTTTTATTTTATTACATAAAATAAAATAAAATTACAGGGGCATGATGAGAATTGTACTTGGATATTTACTGAGTTTTATTAACATTTGCAATATTGTATAATTGGGTCAGAAAGATATTATTTTACAGAAACTTTTGAATGAGAAGATATTGAGGGACACAAATATCAATTTATTGTTCAAAGACATGATAGTTTGATATACACCCCATGAAATGTAATAATTAGGTTGCTTTAAATTTTTTTCTTAGGTGGGAATTGTAAATGATATATGTAATTTATTTTATTTTATTTTATCTTGAGATAAAATAAAATAAAGGGGGCAAATGGATATTATGATGTAGCATAGCTTGTAGTCTAAAGCTTCTCCGACATCATCCACGCCAAGGTTAGATTGATGAACCTTCAGAGTATAGTAATGTCCAAATAGACCATTACAAAAGCTTCTTCAACTTCTTTCGCAAAGAGTTTAGACGGATTAAATAGTTGTCACTCAGAAATTGACAAAGTCGTAGTCATCCTTCATATATGGCATCATATTACAAGAACTCTGTGAGTATTGTGGTAAGTCTTCTTGAGAAGTGTATTATATTCCAAAAGACTCGATGGAATTTGTAAGTGGTTGAACCACAGTCGTTGTGACTTGACTCGTCCGGATAAGTTGGTCATCGATGCAAAGAGACGAAGGACCACGCTCGGTTTGTCATTCGGCAGGTATGGGCTCCCGTCCTGAAAAAGTGATACAGAAGAATGAGTTTACGAAAAATCTTAACAAGTGTTTTCATTGTTAATTCACCGTTATAGGTGGAGTTTTTAAAAAATCTTAACAAGTGTTTTCATTGTTAAGTCACCGTTACTGGTGGAGTTTGCGAAAAATCTTAAACAAGTGTTTTCATTGTTAAGTTACCATTATAGGTGGAGTTTACAAAAATCTTAACAAGTGTTTTCATTTTTAAGTCACCGTTATAGATGGAGTTTACGAAAAATCTTAACAAGTGTTTTCATTGTTAAGTCACCGTTATAGATGGAGTTTGCAAAAAATCTAACAAGTGTTTTCATTGTTAAGTCACCGTTTTGGTGGAGTTTACGAAAATCATAACAAGTGTTTTCATTGTTAAGTCATCATTATAGGTGGAGTTTTCGAAAAATCTTAACAAGTATTTTCATTGTTAAGTCACCGTTATAAGTGGAGTTTACGAAAAATCTTAACAAGTATTTCATTGTTAAGTCACCGTTATTGGTGGAGCTTTACAAAAAGATTAACAAGTGTTTTCATTGTTAAGTCACCGTTATTGGTGGAGTTTTACAAAAATCTTAACAAGTGTTTTCATTGTTAAGTCACCGTTACTGGTGGAGTTTAACGAAAAAAACATAACAAGTGTTTTCATTATTATGTCACCATTATAAGTGTTATTGGTGGAGTTTTACAAACAAATTAACAAGTGTTTTCATCGTTAAATTCACCGTTATAGATGGAGTTTGCGAAAAATCTTAACAAGTGTTTTCATTGTTAAGCCACAGTTATAGGTGGAGTTTATGAAAATCTTAAATAAGTATTTTCATTGTTAAGTCACCTCTAACGGTGGAAGAAAAAAATCATAACAAAGTGTGTTTTCATTGTTAAGTCACCTCTAACGGCGGAGTTTGCGAAAAACCTTAGAAAAGTGGTAATCTGGGCAAGTCAATGATACGTACATGCACAAGAAATCTCATTGTGATTAAAATGGGTCAAAAACATGTGCACGTACTAAAATATTGAAAGAGAACGATGGAGTAGTTATTTTGTGTCCATGATAATACTTTTGACCAAAAGTAGAGTTACGAACAACCACAGTAAAATCATGGATGCATGATCATTTAAATAGGATTGGGGGCAACACTCATAGTATATCATTAATATGAAAAGAATGATAAATGACGTCCTCCGTAATAACCTATGAGATCAAATCCTAAAAAAATTGAGATTTAAGATATGAGATATCAGATTGATGTATATCATATAACTGAGATATGAAATATGAGATTGTAGTATATCATAAAATGTAAGATATGAGGTAAAAGTACATCATCAAGATTAAATGAGGTAAGAGATTATTTCCCACGATAAATGGGTCGATCGAGAATATGAAAATCGACTAAAGTTTTTTCGTACATACAGTCGATATATTTCAGACATGTATCAATATATCAACTATATGTAGAGGGGGCAAATGTAGGAGGGGCTTAATGGTAAGCCTCTCATTAAATTATTAAATGAGATTAGAGATGATTAATATTAACAAAAGTCCATGTGTTTATGCGACTGGGGTATTATTATGCATGTCTAACATATCACGCGTATTTGGGTATTATTAATGCATTAATTAGATAATATTCTAGTATTGGGGGTTTGATATATGTTATGGGACACATTCCACTTAAAATAGGACATGTGTCACCACGGGTTATTTGACATGTGGCAACCCACTTGTGTTGATTTCTCTATAAATCAGCCTCACCCCCATACATTTTAAAAAAGATCTTCTTGGGAGAGAAGAGTGATTTTCTAGTCTTATGAGTTTTTAGAGAGAGTTTTAGAAAAGAGTTTTGGAGAAGAGTTTTGAGATGATTTTCTCCACCTTTCACCTCTCGAGTTCCACCATAATGAGTTTTTCTAGGAATAGTATGAACACACGAACTACGTTGACTTTGATTTCGACTAAGACGGATCCGTAGGCGCAACCAAAGTTTCTCAAGTTAAACACGTACAAAAATCCGATATTTTTCGAAAATTAAACTACTCTCTTACATGGTGAATAAACACTTCGTACATCTTTTAACCTCGTTTACCCTAGGTGACTGGGGTGTTTAAGGATGCAATGTGCATGTTGGATACTACATCACCGCTTTATTCTTGTCCTTGATTACGTATTATGCAGGCTAGTACCATTATATATATAATACTTGAGATTATTAAAGACTGGGTTTAATCAATTATATAATTCAAAAGCTAGTTTTAGATTCGGTAAACGTACTAGGGTTTGGGGGATTGTATCATGACCTGTTTTTCCTCATTCATATTTAATTACTTGCAGTAGTTTTACTTTTGCGCATGTAGCTTAGTTATTAATTTCAATTTTGTTTGAATTTAGATAGTAGCCTTTCATCTTAATGTTAAATCACCTTTTCGTTTTCCTTCTTGAATCCTCTTAGGGTTAGTCTCCTTTCCTTCGTCGTTACGAGCAATAGTCCTAATTACTTGAGGACCGATCTCGTCTTACTGGGTTTACTACTTACGTGATAAGCTTACACTTGAGCCTATAGAAGCACACACTATAGACATATTTTCAATCGTGTCAAGTTTTTAGCATCGTTGTCGGGGAACTTAGGTAGACTTTTAGGTTAGTTGATTTAATCCTAAATTTGATTCAAAAAAAAAAAAATTCACATCTATCAAAAGTCATTTCATGCAAAATCCAGAAGAATCTCCTCAAGCTACTCCAACACGTATTCATGAAAATCCTATAGTTGAGTACGACCCTGGTATCCCACATACTCCTCACGTTCTGCGGTTTTGGGTTCCACCTCCTACACCACCTAATTCCATTACGAGTCACACTTTGAGTCATACTTCTAGGGCACCGAGTAAGGACTTCAAGTCTATTGGAGAGAGCACGATGTCTGATCAAGCTAGTTTCGGTACGGCCGAGGGAGATTTACGATATCGTCCCATAAAGAACTCTTATTTCCTGAGTGAACTGTCTCCCATGGGTGCAATCTACTTCCATACAATGTAGTACAATTCCACTTTCGTAATGGGATGATACAAATTCTTCCCACATTTCATGCCCTAGATTCGAAGAAACCATACCTCCACATCCGTGAGTTCGAAGAGGCATGCGACACATTTAGTGATCAAGTTTGCACGCAAGACTTCGTTCACCTAAAACCTTTTCCTTTTTCCTTAAAGGATAAAGATAAGACCTGACTGTGTTCTTTACCACCGAACTCCATTATATCATGGAAGTATATGCAATCCAAGTTTCTCTCAAAATTCTTTCCACAACATAAAACCAACTCCGTGAAGGCTCAAATTCAAGACTTTTGACGACAAGATAAGGGCTCATTTGATCGATATTAGGAACGCTTCCAAGAGTTAGTTAATGCTTTCCCAAATCATGGATTTGAGAAGCATCACCTTGTCTCTTTCTTCCATCAAGGGCTAACTATAACATCTAAATAACTTGTTCAAACTATGTGTGAAAGACTATTTTTGGAGTTAGATGCGATCGATGCCGATGCTCACCTTAAGTATGTCACCGAGACTACTCAAGCATAGGACACATCTGATCCCAATGCCCAAAATTGACCTAGACAAATCTGTACCACTCCTTCTGCGTCCGGTGGTCTATACCAATTGAACAAAAATACCTTATTAGACCGTTGAATTGACCAATTTGAGAAAAGTATGAGAGACATACTTGAGGCATGAATAAGAGAAACCACCGGATCCAATCGAACGAGAGAGAAGGTGTACTTTATTTGTGAGGCAGGACATTTAACCGAGGAATGATCGAAGATACCCGCTTACAAGATCATGCTTCAAGAACAAGTAAATGCGGTAGGAGATTTTAAGGGTAACTTTTATGCCCCACTTGGGAACTATTATAACCCTTCGTGTAGAAACCATCCTAGTTTTAGCTACGGGCAACAACAAGCTACGTTGAATCCTACTTAACATGTTTCCCCACTTCCACATCCTCCCCAATTTCGACAAGTGCCACCTATGCCAGCACATATGCAAGTACCACCTCCCGCACCGTATGTCACCCTACTGCGGAGAACTCTCAAGGATTGATTAAATCAATTAATCCAATCTCAAAACGCAACCAATGCTAAGTTTGAGCATATGTTGACTAAGATGAATACAATTATCTCTAAGTTGTAAGCATCCTTAAGTATCCAAGAAAAGGGCAAGTTTTTGGCCTAAGGGCAAAGTCCACCTAATGGTCAACCTAGTGTTAGATCTACATCCAATGCAAATCAAGAGTAATGTAGTTCATTTACCACTCTACGTAGTATCAGGGTTGTTGACTTGTCACCTCCTCCACGCGATGAGAAAAATGAAAATGAGATTTCTACCAGAACGAAAGAGGCCGAAGCTGGCCCCTTGAAAAAGAGTGGTAATGATGACACATGTGGGCCGAAAGTGGTTGTGAAACCTCCCAGTTTAGCCCCAAACCCTCAACAGTTGGTCCCTCACTCCAAAGAGACCTCTCGGGACGATGTCCTAAACGTTCTTAAGCAAGTAAATATCAATTTACCTTTTCTCGAGACCATAAGGAAAATTCTTGCATACGCTAAGTTCCTTAAGGACTTACTCATGGTGAAACGTAGGCTAAAGGTAAAGAAAAATGTGTTCTTAGCATAGAACGTCAGTTCGGTACTGTTGAGTGACCTTTCTCTAAAATATAAAGATCCGGGTGCACCCACCATTTCGTGCTTCATGGTAAAGAATAGAATCGAGAGAGCGCTAATAGATTTAGGGGCGAGTGTCAACATTCTTCCCTATTCCATCTATAAGCAACTAGACTTGGGGGACCTTAAGCCCATAAATATGACTCTCCAACTCGTTGATCGCTCCGTGAAGATGCCTCAGGGAATTATTGAGGATGTGATCGTCCATATTGACACTTTTTACTTCCCAATGGATTTAGTCATTTAGGACGAGGAGCCATCCGTTCTCCCGAGTTATCATGTTCCCATCATCCTTGGCCACCCATTCTTAGCTACGACTAATGCACTTATTAATACTCGGAATGTGCTAATGCAACTAATGTTCGGGAACATGACCCATGAGAAAAATATCTTTAATAACACCAATAACGAGGGTGATGAGAGTGGACCGCGAGATACGAATCTTATATAGGAGACACTACATGAGCATGAGAGGACTCACAAGCGAGAGACGTTAGGGGTAGTCCTAGTTGCACCAAGTGAGATCAGTAATTCTAACGTTGAGCAAAATGTGGGGGAGGCATGTTCAGTAACCGCGATTGAGATCGAGAAAGAGCACATAGATTTGGGAGGGAGAGATAATGTGGAGAAATGTGAGAAAGAGCATTCAGAAATTAAGCATGAGAGAGAGTTAGGATATATGAGTTTATAGGGCATGGAGAAAGAAGCCAAGCCGGTGGAAGAGAGCCATACGATTAAAATCAAACTTTTATTAGGATCGATTAGTTACTTTGAAGAGAGCGAATGGCAAGAAACGATAGATGAATACCTTCTGTGTGACCATTCACCCATGCCACTTGAGTCCTCAAAGGCGATTGAATAGAGGACTCAAGTTTCCTCCAATTTAGAGCCCGAACCATCCATCCCGAAAGTTAAGAAAAATCAAGGTTTAGTATGTCCTTCAAAGTCTTACCGAGATAATCTCTCCAATACAGGACAATTATTTTGTGAGGTGAAAGACCTCCCCGATAATGATATTCACACCATGCATCACGAACCTCCAGGTACCCCCTTACCTATGGGCGTGGGCCTAACTTGTTCCGGTTATTGGTTTATGATAGGAATACAAGAGAGACGAGGTGGGCATCGAACCCCGTACGTGGGGTTGGGTGAGTTTTAGGAGAGAGATGAGAATTCGTTTCACTCCTGACGCGTATGGGGTGATTTTTGTTGTATTTTTGAGTCATGTGTTAGTGTCATTTAGTGTCTTTTTGCATTTTAAATATATTATTGTTTTATTTGTCACACTTGTTATTTTTTCTTCTTTAGATTTTAGTCCTTTTGATTGAAGACAATGCAAATGTCTAAGTTAGGGGGGGTGACAAGTGCGTCTTTCTAAAACTTCACAAATTTTTAGAATACCCCCCCACAAAAATAACTAGAAAATCTCAAAAATTTCCAAAAAAATTGAAAAATTTTGAAAAAACAAAAATATTTTCTTCAAAATAAATAAAAATTGGAATTTAAAAGCTTAAAAAATGTCACGAAGTTTTGCTTGAAGTCTCAAATTGAAAAAAATCAAATGCATTAAGCCAAAATTGACCAAAGATGGAAATTGAAAGAAAGTTGTCAACTTTACGAATAAGTGTGGAGATTAATCAACCCGGTGAGATTTCGAGCATATCACTTTTTGTGAGTTTTTAAATCAATCTGAGTTAATGGTTAACTCAAACTTCTTTTCAACGTTAAAATAAGTCGTTGAGTATCTCTATTCCTTTTTTTATCTGTTACGGGAGAAGTGTGAGATTTTGTCTTGAAATACGCACTAAAATATCTCTAAACTAAATTAATCTCGAGACACATATGGGAAAATAATGAGTAATTCGGATAATGAAGTAGGCCATCGGTTGTTACCCAAAAATATTATCCATAAAAAGTTGTGAAAATTTTTCCCTTTCCAACCCAATTTGAGTCTAATAAAATTTTCCCTTCTCGTTTGGTAAACCGAAAAAACCCAATTAGCCTGGAATTGTGAAAATTAGAAATTTCATCAATAAAGTCCAAAAGGCGCAATAAAAAGGGGCAAGAAAAAAAGTAGAAGGAAAAAAAAATGCTCAACAAAAATAAAAAAATAGAAAAGTAAAAGAAAAAGAGAAAGATCAAATTCTCAAAAAGTACTAACGAACATCTTAATTACATTTTTCAATTCTGAATTTCCCAACCATTTCCGATTTTACCCACTACATCGAGCTGAAAAAGTCCTAATTGAGTTCGATATTATGAAATTGATTACCGCGTGGAGAGATAATACAAGAAAAGATAAAAAGAGAGGTTGATTGGTGTGGATAAGAGGCAATGTTTCTTGTTTTCCAATGACCGTATTCCGATGTTGAGATTTATTCACCATATAATTCCGTCTTTTCAAATTTGTGTGCGTGAACTTGTGTTCCATTATATTTACCCTTATAAATCACGCATATCGAGAGAAATTGAATCAAAATGAATTTTCGAAAAGTAACGTGATGATCAATTGGTGAAAATTTGCGGTTTAATTTTTGGCTTTGCACACGCACATTAAAAATTGAGACTAATGGATATAAATTTACAGTGACTATTTTTGGGGAATTTAAATTGACAAATTTTTAAATATTTTGATTTTTACTGAGTCGAAGCCAATTTTTATGGGTATATTCATTGCAAGCCCTCACGAGACAACACTCGTCCTACTAGGATAACCTAGGGGTTTTGCGACTTATTGCATATGCTAAATGCAATCGCTTGCCCACAAAAGAGGTATCTTATCCTAATAACACATTTTCTAAGAGTTTAGACCTTGTTTTGATTCTTTTACATTGTTGGGTACATGCAACGTTCTAAGATAGGAGGGTTTGATTAGGCATAAATATTGTATATTTATTTTTTAATTTCGATATTTTTATGATCTCGTGCATTGTAATTGACGTGATTTTATCTCATAATCATTCTAGTAACTATCCTTGGCAAGTACCTCATGTTTTGTGTATCTATTATGTGTTTTACAGGTATTTAATGCAAGTTAGTGCGAAAGAGAACTCGAAAGAACAAAGAAAACCCAAGAAATGGAGTGTTCAAGGGCCTTTTAGTAATTCTGCAGCCTGAGTTCGGAGGTGGGTCCTATTGTAAAGTTGAAGAGATCAAAATTACAAGAACGCTAGAAAACAAGGCACCCCAATAGGAGCTATGGTAAAAGACTGATGCCATTTTAAAGATTGAGAAAAAAATCATAAAAGAAGAAAGAAAAAGTGAAAGCAGAACCGAACCGATCCAGTGAACAACAAAAAAGAACTGGTCCAGTGTGGTCAAGTTTCCTGCATAAGTAGAACCGATTCAGTGAAAAGAAAAAAAGAACCGATACGGTGTGGTCAAGTTTCCTGCATAAGCAGAACTGATCCGGTAGGGGACCAGTCCGGTGGGCAGAATTTAATTTTTTTAATTCTCAAAAATAGTGTTTTGAATGATTCAAACTCTTAAAATAATGTGATGTATTTATTATTTGGTGATACTAGACATTAGGGATCTTTTTTTCACAGTTTTAGAGGGCTCTTGCACCCAAGAACCCTAGGGTTTACTTTCTACCACAATATTTAAGTTTGTATGCATGAATTCGAGGTTTTCTTCCATAAAGTTTGTGTTCTTCATCTCTACTCTTCAAGCTTAATAATTCTTTGCATGCTTTACATATGTTGTGGTATTCCAAGTGTTTCTTACATGCTTAGGTATAGTTTCTTTATGATTATGATTACATGAACCTTAGATAATATGTTTTTCATTAGCAAAATCATGTCTAACTAGGTTTTTAAGGGTTGGGATGCATGAATCCAACCCGATGTAGTTTACATGTATGGAAAATTAGTCTTGAATTACATATTGAATGAATCATATTTTGTAGTGAATACAAACATAGTAGATCTTTTAACCTCGTTTGCCCTAGGTAACCGGGGTGTTTAAGGATTCGATCGGCGTGTTGGCTACAACAGCACCACTTTATTCTTTCCCTTGTTTACGTGTGATGCAAGCTAGTACCCTCATATATATAATTCTTGAGATTAATAAAGATCGATTTTAATCAATTATATAATTCAAAAGCTAGTTTTAGATCCAGTAACATACTAGGGTTTAGGGGATTGCATCCTGGCCTTTTTTTCCTCATTCATATTTAATTACTTGCAGTAGTTTTACTTTTGCACACATAGCTTAGTTAGTCATTTCAATTTCATTTTCATTTAGATAGTAGCCTTTCACCCTAAAGTTAAATCACCTTTTCATTTTTCTTCTTGAATCAGTTTAGGGTTAGTCTCCTTTCCTTTGTGGTTACGAGCTATCGTCCTATTGGCTGAGGATCGATCCCGTGTTATCGAGTTTATTACTTACACGATAGGCTTGAACTTGAGCCTATATAAGCACGCACTATAGACATATTTTTAGTCTCATTAATGACATCCCCACCTTTCAATAACTTCATAATTATGAGTTAGAGAGAGATTTGGGGAAAATAAATAAATGAAAACAAAAGAATAACCTTGGAGAAGAGAGGATAAGAACTTCTCTTTATTCAGAATCACTCCTACATGGGGAGAGACTTCGGATTCAGATTTATAAGGAAATAATTTACTTGTTTTAGAATTTCACTCATAATTAACTGGAACTAAATCTGAGATTTTTAAGATTGAAACTTTGATAATCAATTGAAGAGATTTAAATATAGTTGAACTTTAATCTTAATTGATAATGATTGATGATGAATGGGTGAGAAATTCTTAATATGACTCTAGGTTTGTAAGAATGAACATGATATTATTTCTAGGGTATTTAAATTCAATAATCTTGAAGTTTGATTAAGTTTGAGTTGATAGAATTGATTTATGATTAGTAATCCTTGCATTTAGATGATCGAGTCAAATTTAATTTGATGTTAAAATACTTATGGGATGATAATATATTGATATGGGGTATTAATTTATGGTTTTTGGAGGCTTGGGACCTCAATTGAATGGTTTTAGAAGTGATATCCCGAAGAAGAAGATGATTGGTAGCCCAACAAACCAAACTAGGTCACTACGGGAGTGAATCGCCTCAGTTTTCCAAGAGAATCAATTCAGTTTGGTGGCCTACCCAGATTTTGTGTATATGCTATTTCGACTTGTTAGAGCTTGGGGAATGAGCGTAGCAGCTTCTGGTGTATGGTGGGACTATAGGGGAATATTTCTAAGATTTTTTATATGTGTTAGGCTAATAGTCAGATGGGTTTTGGGAGAGACAAACTAGGAATTCAAGTGAGTGAATACTTATATGTATAATCAAGAAGTTGATTTAGATTTCGATATTGGTAGACTAGTACACCATGGGATTTGCTTATGAGGTCAGTACTTTATATATATATATTATGGGTACCCAGAATTTAGAACCATGGGCCTGGATGAGTAGCCCAGTCCTGGCGGCCCAAAGTCCAGGCCCTTTATCTTTTATATTGATCCAGTCTCCTCCCACGATCCCACAAAGGGAAGTCATAGGGGAGATGGGAAACGTGGAGGAACCCATCACCTCCACTCACCTACATTTAATTGTATATATTAAACCCTAGGTCCGGGGCAAAAGGACAAGTTGTATTATCTGTAATCACTCTCCGGAGTATATAGAAATAACATCGACTGCACCACCGTGGACGTAGGCACATTTTGGCTGAACCACGTACATCATTTTTTGTGTGATTGGACTCTTCTATTCCTTGTTCTTTTCTTGATAATCTTTCTCTCATCTTTATTTGTGTTGCATAACAATTTCCTCCACAATTGGCGCCGTCTGTGGGAAGCGTTCATCTTTCCCTGAGAGGAGCCCACATCAAGAAAGGAGTTTAAGATGTCTGGTCATAGCAGCAATGCCCCCCAAGAAGGAGATATTCAAGAGCCACCTGCTCCTCACAGTATTAGGTCTAAAGTCCGGCATTTAGATCAGAGAGCTCGCCTGGAAAGATCAGCCTCAGAAGAAAGTCAGGGACCAGCGAGGTCCACGCAGATATCCAGGTTGATTGATGCGTACGAGGCAAGGCTCCATGAGCAGAGAGAGTCTTCTCGCAGGTACGAGGCTGAGAATGCTCGTTTGAAAAGAAGACTGGAAAGACTAGAAAGGGAGCTTCGTCTTGATAACCGGAGATGCCCACATCGTACTACTAGCCCTCAGGCGAGCAGGTGTCACAGCCGAGGAAGGATACCTAGGCGAGAATTTCAAAGGGACGAAGGAGGCGAGTCAGATGACGACCTCCACGAACAGCTTTGAAGAGGTCGCCGCCATCAGAGCCCTGCTCGCAGCGACGAGCTCATACGAAACATGGTCCGCAGGGAGATGGACCAGCATCCCGCTCATCACGGGACAAGATCAACTAGAGAACTCGTGAGGCGATATCTCAAAACCCAAATGAAGTCACCTTTCACGAAAGAAATCGAAGAGGAGGAAGCTCCCAAGAAATTCGCCATTCCAAGATTCAAGGTTTACGACGGAAAGACTGATCCCATCGATCACGTCAGGCAATACCGACAGGCAATGACTCTCTGGAGTCACCGTGATGCCCTGATGTGCCGTATTTTCCCCTCGAGCCTTCATGATGCAGCACATAAGTGGTTCAAAAGGCTCCCCCACCGGTCGATTAAGAATTTCAAATCCCTAGCCGAAATCTTTACGACCCGATTCATTTCCAGTAGCTCCCATCCCAAAAGGATGGATGCTCTACTGACAATGAAGAAAACGCCTCAAGAAACCCTTCGAGAATACGCGAAGAGGTACTGGGAGTTATTCAATGAGATCGAAGACTGCGTGGAGGAGGTGGAAGTGGCCTCCTTCAAAATTGGGCTCCCTAATTCTTCCCTCCTCTACCAATCCCTAGCAAAGAAGGAAGCTATGACCATTGACGACCTTATGGCCCGAATCGAGAAATACGCAAAGGTGGAAGATGTCACCCGCTCTAATACAGGAGAAAACGGTCGAGCTAAGCTCACTACTAAGGTAGGTGAGAAAGCTAAGAACTAGAAGAAAGGAGGAAAGAACGGGGGCAAGAATGGCTCTAAAAACGGAGGGAACCAGGACGCATCAAAAGCATTCCAGGCTGTCAACACCATCTTCAAAGAACCAATTTACAAGGTTCTTGCGAAGATCAAGGATGAGCCATTCATCAAGTGGCCCAGGAAGATGGGGGGAGATCCCTCGAAGAGAAACAATGCGTTGAGATGCGCTTTTCACAAAGAGGGAGGGCATAAGACCGAGCACTGCAAAGCTCTTAAGTCTCACCTCGAAGAGTTGACCCCGTCCGGGCATTTGAACGACTTTGTGTAAAAAAGGGCAGAGAAAGTGACTGCCAACAGAGAGATGAGACCCGACAATGTGCTGGAGGATGACGTTGGACACGAGTTCGCCGTAATTCATGGAGTATCTGACGTCAAACAGATACAAGGGAACTCAGCTCAGATGGAGCTGAAAAAACTTACAGCGGTAATGCAGGCCTTTCAAATCGATCCAGCAAAATCACAGTCGGGAAAATGTCGACGAGAAGAGGACGTCAACTATAACAAGCATATTGTTTTCACGGATGAAGATTTGATGGGAGTAAGGACCCCACATCATGATGCTCTGGTCATTACCCTCAGGATAGCCAACTTTGACATCGACAAGCTGCTCGTCGATCAAGAAAGCTCATCCGAAGTAATGTACCTTGACCTGTTCAGAAAATTGAAGTTGAGAGTTTCCGACCTAAAGGAAGCTATTGTTCCTTTGGTCGGCTTTGCCGAGAAAATGACCATGCCTTTAGGCAAGATAGTACTGCCAGTTTGTACTGGGAACGTCTCCAAAATGATTGAATTTTTGGTAGTTGACATCGAATCGCCATACCAGGCCATCCTCGGTAGAGGATGGCTTCATGCAATGAAGGCGGTCTCCTCAACCTACCATCAGAAGCTCAAGTATGTAATCGAGCGAGGGGTAATGGAGATCCACGGCGACCAAGCAATGGCAAGGAAATGCTTCATAGCAGCCATCCGACCAAAGCCAGAGAAGAAGACCGGTCAACCCAGCGAGAAAGTTGAAGAGGGTGTGATACCTTCTAAATAGCAACTAAAGTATGGAAGACCAGGAGTAGAGGAGACCAGGCTCCTCCCCTCCGAGCATGTCATCGAGGACCTGGTAGAAGTTGTAGCCGAAGTTGGTAACAGTAGCAGAGTATTCCTGATTGGAGCATCTCTCACCGATCGAGAACAGAAGGAGTTGACGACCTTACTGAGACACAACATAGATATCTTCGCATGGGAACCATACGAGCTGCCTGACATTGATCCGGGTATGGTCTGTCATTAGCTGCACGTCGACCCCATATTCAAGCCAGTCATGCAGAAAGCACAAAGAGCTGCACCTGAGAAGGCTAAAGCGGTCGAAAAGGAGGTCGAAAAACTGCTGGATGCAGGATCCATACGGGAAGTATAATTCCCCAAGTGGTTGTCCAACCCAGTAGTGGTTCCGAAGAACAATGGGAAGTGGAGAGTTTGCATCGACTTCACTGACCTCAATAGAGCATGCCCAAAGGATAGTTTCCCTCTCCCAAAGATAGACCAACTAGTAGATGCCACTGCAGCTCACGAGCGGATGAGTTTCATGGATGCATACTCAGGGTATCACCAGATCCCCTTGTATGCCCCAGACCAAGACAAAACGGCGTTCATCACGACAGTTGGGTTGTATTGCTACAAAGTCATGCCATTTGGGCTCAAGAATGTAGGGGAAACCTACCAGCGGCTGGTCACAAAAATGTTCAAAGATCAAATGGGAGATACAATGGATGTCTACATCGATGATATGATCATTAAGAGAAAGAAGAAGGAAAATCACCTCTCAGACCTATCAAAGACCTTCGAAATCCTCAAGAAATACCGAATCAAGCTTAATGCGAGCAAGTGTTCCTTCGGTGTCCAGTCAGGAAAATTTCTTGGATACTTGGTCAGCAAGAGAGGCATAGAAGATAATCCGGACCAGATCGATGCAATCAACAAGGTACAACCACCTCGAACAGTCCGGGAAGTGCAGAAGCTCACTGGAATGCTCGCTGCCTTGAATCGCTTCATCTCCAAATCCTTCGAGAAGTGCCAGCCTTTTTTCCGGCTTCTAAAAGGGAATAAATCAATAGAATGGAGCTCGGACTGCTCGTGAGCATTGGACGAGCTCAAGTCTTACTTAAGCTCTCCACCGCTGCTTGTCATACCACAACCAATGGAGTCTTTGTACCTATACCTCTCGGTATCCAGTCACACTGCCAGCTTGGCGTTAATAAGCGAGGTCCAAGGAATCCAGCACCCCGTTTACTACGCGAGAAAGACCTTATTAGACGCAGAACAAAGGTACCTGGCATTAGAAAAGCTCGCCTTTGCACTAGTGATAGCCTCGAGGAAACTGAAGCATTATTTTGAAGCTCATACTATAATCGTCCTTACTTCGCACCCCCTTAAAGCGATCCTGAGGAAAGCGGATTTGTCGGGCAGATTGTCTAAGTGGTCAGTCGAGCTCGGTCGGTTCGACATCTAATTTCAACCAAGGACCGCTATCAAGGGTCAGATCCTCGCTGATTTCATAGCCGAATTCACTGGCGAAGAACTCCCCAACCAACCTCAACCAACAAAGCAAGAAGAGAACCCAACAACAGTGGAAACCTAGAAACTATTCGTTGATGGAGCCTCCAACTCAAAGGGGGCAGGCGTAGGCATCGTCCTCATCACCCCAGAAAACACCATCCTTGAGAAAGGGATCAGGCTTGGATTTACAGCCTCCAACAACGAAGCAGAGTACGAAGCTCTAATAGCTGGTCTCCAAAAGGCGCAAATTCTAGGAGCAAAACATTTACAGGTGTTCGGCGATTCTCAACTAGTCTCCAATCAGATAAGTGGAGATTACAACGCGAAGGATGAAAGGATGGAAGCATACCTCGCCCTGGTGAGGAAACTAATGACGAGCTTTGAGGAGATCAACATCCAGTAGTTTCCCAGAGGGAAAAATAGTCATGTCGACGCCCTAGCAGCCCTAAGCTCGGCAGTTGATTCTAGTCTTAAAAGGATCATTCCCATCAATTTCCTCATTGGTCCAAGCATTAACCACAACAGCAAGCTGCCAAATGTGGAACAAATACTCCAGGTGGGATCAGCCCCCAGCTGGATGGACCCCTTAAGAGACTATTTAAAGGAGGGCACGCTCCCCGAGAATAAGAAAATCGCCCACCAGATAAGAGTCAAAGCTGCTCGCTTTCACTTATCCACAGGAGGCAACTTGTACAATAAGTCCTTCTCCGGTCCCTACCTTAGATGTGTCCACCCAGGCGATGTCGAGCAGGTGCTGCGCGAGCTTCACGAAGGAGTCTGTGGAAGTCATGTCGGAGGAAGGTCTCTAGCCTTTCGAGTAATGAAGGAAGGATATTAGTGGCCATAAACGACTCCGCAGTATATGTTCGCAAATGCCCCAAATTCCAGCTTCACGCTCCAATGATCCACCAACCAGCCAGCGACCTAAAATCCCTGACCAGCCCGTGGCCCTTCGCCCAATGGGGGATGGACATCGTAGGACCACTACCCACTGCTGCCGGCAATCGTAAATACCTGTTGGTTGCAACTGACTACTTCACCAAATGGATCGAGGTAGAACCATTGGCAAACATCCGAGACGCTGACATGATAAGATTCATATGGAGGAATATAATCACTCGATTCGGAATCCACAGAACCATCATCACTTCGAGAGTGGCCCCTTTCAGGACTTCTGTAACGAGCACGGGATCAGGCACAACTTTAGTTCAGTGGACTACCCACAGAGAAATGGGCAAGCAGAAGCTTCCAACAAAACTGTGATCGATGGACTGAAGAAGCGACTGGAGTGAGCCAAGGGGGCATGGGCAACTGAGCTGCCCCATGTTCTGTGGGCATACCGAACAACACCTCGGTGAGCAACAGGAGAAACCCCATTTTCGCTAACATATGGCATGGAAGCAGTCATTCCACTAGAAGCGGGCTTGCCTACAATGAGGTCCGACCTTATCGACCAAGGCCAGAATGATGGGGCGTTGCTCGCTGAACTCGACCTCGCCGACGGGTGTAGATAACTAGCCATGGTTAAGCTTGCGAACTATCAGCAATAGCTCGCAAGGCATTACCACCAAAGGGTTAACCCAAGAAAATTCCAAGTTGGAGACTATGTTCTAAGGAAGGTCCTGGGCAGCTCAGTAAGGTCATCAGACGGCAAGCTAGGCCCAAACTGGGAAGGACCATTTAAAGTAACTAGGGACGACCTGCAAGTTGCATATTATTTGGAAACAAGGGAGGGCAGAGAGATACCACGAGCATGGAATGCAACCAATCTCAAGAAATTCTACTTTTAGATTCTCAAGGAATTCTATTGTTGAATCTCTTTCTTGTATTTGTTATGTGAAAGGAACAGTTCATTCCCCTTATTACTAATGAAATCAATAGCTGCATTTTATCACACATCTTTTTCCAAATCACAGGCATGATGGTCGATATAGCAGGGGGATACCCCTCCTCAGGTCATCGTCATGAAACACGAGAGACCTCTTAGCATTGCCCTTGGCAATATATAAAGCCCTACAGAGGATTCTTAGGCAATGCGACCAGATTTCATACTGGTCATCAAACCTAGTTTGGTTGAGCAAAATCCTAACTGGATGAAGACATCTAATACCAGGTGTGTCCTCGCCAATTGCCCTACTTAGGCCTAAGGGAGTGTGACGACACAACCTAAAAGGTAAAATGGGGCACAATGGTATTTTGATATTATACTGGACTGGGGGGACACTTGCATGGAAAAACAAAAAGAATTATGAAGCAGCAAGAATATAAAAAGATTAGATGAACACGTTTAGTCGGCAAAGCTGCCCAAAACACAAACTTTTCATTAATCTCTTATATTTACAACAGTGATAATACATGTTTAGTCGGCGAAGCTCGCCCAAAGCATTTACATTATCAAAAAAAGACAAAAGAATAACAACTTGTTATATTTACAACAACGATAAAAACGACTTGCAAAAAATTCAAGAAGGTGGAAGCCTCCGAACGAGATAGTCTGCCACTCTAGCTCTTCGTCCATCATCAGGAGCGGGGGCTAGCTCTTCCACAACCTCATTTGCATCCAACTCCAACAGTTGCCGGGGAATAGCGTCAATGGGATCCATCGATCATCCCTCTTGAATGGATTGGGCATCAGGTGGAGGAGGACATCTCGTGTCGATACCATAACACTGAGTTCCTCGGGACCTGCAGCTCTTTCAGGGCACTCAACCACCCTCTGATGATGGAAAGTTCCTCGAACTCTGATAGTCTCATTGGAGCATCCAACCAGCCTTGATCGTAGCCATCAGACCACACTTGTCGAGGACCCTTCTTGAACAGATGCCGCAGTCGGGTGACGTCCCTCTGGAGCCCAGCAGCAGTTACATAAGCTCGCCGAACATCATCGCGCAGCTCCTCTATCTCCCTCTCACGCTGATCCTCGGCTTCCCTGTTCCTGCCCCTAGCACCCCTACCAACACACGGAAGGAGAGGATGAGATCCAGCTCGTGACGATGAGGAACCTTGCAGGACTACCGAAATGGTGCTCGGCGAATGCTCCTTAAGATTTAAGACCTCCCTCTTCAAGTCTTCATTCTCCTGCTGCAGGAACTCCCCAACCTGGTTAATCTTGGTGGCCTCCAGATCCTTGCTCTCAATGCACTGACTTCTTCTTGTACTAAGGCACCGATTTCTTCCATCTCCTGGAGCCTGCCCTTTAGCTTGGCCACCAGCTTGGACTGATCCTTATATTTTTGGTTCCTTGACTTAGCAAACTTGCAAAGTCTAATAAAGGCCTGGCGAACTTCAGGGCTTGCATTAGGACCAAGGGTCCTGCCCAGTTGGGAAGTGATAGGAATATAGTCATCAACATCAACCAACTACAAGTAAAATAAAGATAGAGGAAAGGAAGAGATCAGCACAAACAAAAGAAGAATCTTCTCATTTCATTAATCAAAGTCAAGTACATTGAGCAGAAACTTGAAAAATTACAAGCGAAAAGTACAGAATTAAATCCTAAGAGAAGATTAACTGGAAACCTCAGGCGACCCAACAGTGTCTGGCTGCTTCCCCTTGTCAACAGCAGAAGCAGAGGCATCCCCCTCTCCAGGAATGACCTCAGCCGCCTGAGCAGGGCAAACACCGGCAAGAACTGTATCAAAGGGAAAATTAGCACCCTCGATGGCTGGGGCAGGAGCTTCCTCGTCCATAGTTGGCTTGGGACCCGGGTCATGCTCGTCGAACAGAAGAGACTCAGCATTAACCCCAGCAGCTAGAAGAGCTTTGTTCCATCCCTTCTTGAAGTTCAGACATATGATATAGCCTATCTGAACCTCGGCATCGTCATAAGAAGCAGCCCACCCAGAGTTGTATGAGTCCTCCTTAATGGTGGCTGCCTGGGCCTTTTCCGCCTCCAGTTGCTCGGCCAAAACCCTGTTCTTCTCCACGAGGTCCAGCTTTCTCGAGCATACTAGATCATAAGCCTTCCTCAGCTCGCCCAGCTCCTTAACCGCATCATCCCTATCGCGAGTAGAGTTGACGAGGGCCAGATCAGACGAAACTCGGGCTGCATCAGCAGCCTTTAGGTCAGCCTCCAGCTGAGAGCCCCTAGCTTCCATAGCAGACTTCTGCTGTTCCAACTCGCCGTTCCTCCTCACCAGCTCGTCGCAAGAATGGTAGAGCACAGCAAAGTCAGTCACAAACTGCAAGGAATAGATAAGAAATCAAGAAGAGGAAAACATCTAGAACTTGTCAAAAAATTGAAAGTTGAAAGGGTATCTTACCAGGGCTAGCCTCTGGCGATCTGTAGGGAGAACTGCCCTCTCAAGCAGGGCAGGAGCTAGCTGAGGAGAGATGGCAACCGAGGCCCCCTCGGGCAAAGCAGATACCGAGACTAAGGCTTGCCCTGCCTTTGTCCTGGACTCCATCCTTATTCTCTCCTCCTTCTCTTCCTCCATCCTCCTCCTCTCATCCAGTCTCTTTTTCTCCTCCTCCTCCTTCTTTCTCTCCCTCTCTTTCACCTGCTCTTCTTCTCTCCTCTTCCTCTCTTGCTCCTGAGAGGAAGGCCGAGAACCTGAAGCCACGCCCCCAGATGTAGACTTCTGTTTCTTTGACCTTTGTGCAATGAGCACATGGTCATCATCATCATCATCTCTGATCAGGTTCTTCCTTGGAGGCATATCTTCACCAGAACTACTGGAAGTGCTCGACGATCCTCGAGATTCAGAATTCTCCTTAGAATCAGAAGAGCTGCTACTGTTAGAGCTCCCTTCACCTATATTACCTGTAGGCTCACTTTCAGAGCTGCTCTCTTCTTCGTCCAACTGGATCGGCTCAGCAGTAGTCTCTCCCAAAGAATCAAACTCTGGTACACTGTCCACAGGATGTGCTATAAAGCTGGAGCCTACGTTCTTGTACTCTAACAAGAAGGCAGCAGACCTGGGATGCTCACCATCACCCAAAGGCTCTCTGATGTTCCAAGCTTTCACCAACTCCGAGATTCTGACCTCGCTGAGGGCAGGCTCCAAGTTCTTCGACCTCGCTGTAGAAGAAAGAGAAAAGAGGAGTTAGAAAAGTCATAAATTAGCAGAGATTGAGACAACAGTACAAATGTCTACCTATATATTCTTCCCCATAAAAGGGGACAGTAAATCTCTCAGACCTCGACCCTTCGAACAGGGAAGAAAATTGCCAATTTCTAACAAGAAAGCCCTCTTGCCAATAGTCCTAGTGGTAATCAGGTAGATTAACTACCAATACCCTATCAGGACTCCTGACTTTGAGGTAGAGGACACCTGAGCTAGTTCGAGAAAAGGAATAACAAAAACAGACCTCGGTAAGTCCTAATCTAGTACCATACAACTGATTTATTCTATGTACACCATTTACTATTTTCCACACGTTTGGCGAGCATTGTGCGGGGACGATATTGAAATAACCAAAGAAATGCAAAAATAGATCATTAGGGGGAAAAGTAAGTCCCCCCCTGAGAAAGCAGCAAAACATGGATCCAGTGGGCATCCTCTATATCCCTAACATTCTTAGGAGGCGAGGCACAAGACTCAATCTCTACCCACTCAGGGATGTTGTAGAACTTTCTAAACTCAGAGATCGATCTATTTCCAATCTTCGCCATTGGAAAGCACAAAGAAAAGATATAAACCAAGGAAAAAATGCAAAGAAAGGGCACGAAAAACTTACAAAATAGAAGATCGATTCAAGTACTGAAGAAGCATGAGCTCAAGATAACTAAAAAGCAATGAGAATGGGGACTGAGAGCAAAGGGAATGATGCGTTAGAATTCTCAGAAGACGGAAGAGTGCTAGAAAGTCTGAAACGATGAAAAAGATGTGGTTATCCCAACGAGCCTTCAAATTCTAATCATAGTGCACAGTAAGCGAAGTGGCTGCCGCCAAAATCAACTCTACAGCTCCCGAGGAATTACAACACGGCCATTATGGCTAATCATTTAAATATGTTGGGCCCATATACATGGCACAACAAATTTAGGGGCAATTGTGGGTACCCAAAATTTAGAACCATGGGCCTGGACGAGTAGCCCAGTCCTGGCGGCCCAAAGTCCAGGCCCTTTATCTTTTAGATTGATCCAGTCTCCTCCCACGATCCCACAAAGGGAAGTCATAGGGGAGATGGGAAACGTGGAGGAACCCATCACCTCCACTCACCTACATGTAATTGTATATATTAAACCCTAGGTCCGGGGCAAAAGGACAAGTTGTATTCTCTGTAATCACTCTCCGGAGTATATAGAAATAACATCGACTGCACTACCGTGGACGTAGGCACATTTTGGCTGAACCACGTACATCATTTGTTGTGTGATTGGCCTCTTCTATTCCTTGTTCTTTTCTTGATAATCTTTCTCTCATCTTTATTTGTGTTGCATAACAATTGCCTCCACATATATATATGAAAAAGACGTTACTAATGCCGTTTAATACAAGATTAAACTGTATAAACAACTCCGAATGTTTGTTGAAGAAACCCTTTTCTTTCGAAAATAAAATAGATAAACAACAAGTTGTGTTTAAAAAAAAACTTATGTTCGAGAATAACCAAGACTTTGTAATCAGTTTTAAAACTAAGAAAGTTTCACAATATCAACACACTATAGAATGAGATGAGGAGATGAAGATAATCAGAACACACTATTTTTAACGTGGTAAAACCTCTCCCAATAGAGGAAATATCCACGGTGACTTCTAAGTCACGAAAGTAAAAAAAATCCACTAAAAACAAATATCAGTTACAAACAATACAACATACATGCACACAACTCAGCCTATTCTATGTTTAGGAATATACCCCACTTGGTGTCCTTCTAACTTCTTTGTAGATCTTATTGTGGATGATGTTCTTCCGGTTTGATAACTTCCACTTTGCTTTAGCTTTCTTTTCGTCGACTCAATAATCTTTGATCTTATTCTCAACACTTTCAGTGTGGTAGTGTGTCAAGTGTTTGTGATGTGATTCCTATCCACATGCATGAACTCACACACACTTAGTTTGTACAGACAGTCCTAGAAAATTACATATAAAGACTATATGCTGTGATTTTCTTTTCTTTTTTTCTTACAAAACTTGAAACCTTTTGACCTTTTAATCTATCTCAGATTCCATGGATATGTTGCTTCAAAATCAGTCAAGATCTTAATCAATCTCAGTTTTGAAAAGATTTTCGAGATTGAAAACGTCCAAGTGAGAATCCAACTAGGTCAAGGTTTAGTTTCACAAGAACAGAAAACATAAAACATTTACAGATCTAAATCAACAAAGATTTTCACAAAACGAGAAACAAATATGCATATCTAGTGATATATAACATGCAATAGTGTAGATCTAAGATTTCTATGAAAGAAGAAATACAGATCTCACCAAAATGTCTAAGTTGATAACAAGATCACAGATCAAGAGGTTACAGCTACAAACTATCAAACTAGTAACACCACTCTCTCTCAAACACTCAAGGTTGTGTTTGGGGTTTTAAAATTACGAAGGTTTGAAAATGGTTTGAAGTTGTTTTAGGGTTAGGGTTTGGGTTTCTCTAACTCAGTTTCCCTTTCTCTCTCTTCTCTCTTACTTCTCTCTTCTCTCTGACTTCTCTCTTCTCTCTTTTTTTTTCTCAATTTAGACGACTGCCAAAAGTTTTAAAAGGCTGAGAATAAGAGGGTTTAAATAGGAGCCAAGGAAGGTTCTGGATCGAAGATAGCAATCAATGGTTGAGATCCAGTCTTCCTATATTGACTTTGATCCAAGGGTGGTAAAATAGCGGTGGTTAAAACGAAGATGATTGGTCCACAGTGATAACACACGGATAGTCTTTAAACACATGCAGGCCGTTGATAACGTTTGATCTAAAGATCCACAATACACCAGGATGCTCTCTCACAAAACAAACACAAAAGAGATAACAGGAGCTTGACAAGTGTTGGCATGTTATTGGCTGGCAAACGCGCGTCCAAACTAATTACAGGCAACACCCTAATATCTCTGGCGCATTGATATTCTACCCAATCAAACATTCTAATGAAAAACTAATTTTGCATAATATCATTTTAACCCCACAAAGTTTATAAACAAACTTTTATTAAAGAAAACATTATTTTAAAAATGTTTAAAAATTCCCAAAATATTATTAAAACAACATTTGAAGGGGAATTTAACACACAATCAATATGAGCAATATATACACATGTATGCACTTCTAATGTGTGTAGTGTGATTCAATTTATACCTTTTTTGGATCATTGAAGAGGATTAGAGAGTGAATAAGTCTGAGGTTCTTTGGATTCTAGGTTAGACAACTAATTTTGTCACTATTTCCAAACTAGATGAACACTTATACAATATAGACTTAAGTCAGTCAAAGGTATAAGGTGCTTCAATATATATATATATATATATATATATATATGTGTGTGTGTGTGTGTGTGTGATTATTTATTGATTGTATTGAACATACCTACTCGTTAGTGCTAATGCAAGGAGGTTGCATGAAGTGGGCAGTCGACCCTGCCATTGACCAACATGTGTTGGATTGATTCTCCACGTCATTGTACTATTGGATGACCACTATCCATGTGTGAGGATAGGTGTTGGTTTAGAGACTGATTAGGTGCAATGTGGTATGGTTGCGATCCTCGGACGTTGTTTATGACTACCTCCCTTATTTGTGTTTACATTTTGGGTTCGATTGTGAGATTTTGACCCAGTGGATCAGTGCGATGAGGGATATGCTTGGATCATGATAGCATACGAGGGATGAATTCATGAGGTCTCAACTTTGAGGATGCGATTAGATGTATATAGTGAGTGATATATATGTATTGTACAAGATATGATATATGTATCTATTTATAGCTCGGGTGTATCTGTGTTATCATATTATATGAAGATCTATTTATATCTGGAGTGTAGATATGTTATTATATCATGTGTACCTATATTTATCTCTAGTGTGTAGCTATGTTATCATTTATGATAATATACTTAGAGAGGGTGGCATATGGCTAGCTAATGTTGGTTATTAGAAGGTTTGGGCTTGGATAGTGGTTATTATCCTAGTTAGATTGTGTAGTATAATTAGGATAATAAAATGAGTGCATTAAGTGCGCACTTAGATGAGGGTTGAGTTTAATCTCATGTGAGTGTAACTAGTAAATTATTTGTGAAAGCAATATGCTACGTGTTTTATTGATTTAAATCATTTAATTACTTGAAAAATATCTTCAAACTATTCGAGCTTTGACTCGCCGATAAATTTGTTTTCTTTTTAAAACCCTAGGTGTGCGGTAGCAGTAGGGACAATAGGGTTAGATCTTTCATGCCATTGTGAGTTGTAGCCGTGGATGCTATGAGTATGTTTTAGCTTCCCCAATTCGATTCTATCTAGATAGGATGCAGTTGCATTTCAAAATTTTCTTTTGAACATTTGCTTATAGTTGGATATGAGTTTGTTTATGTCAGACTTGATTTATTTATCAGTTGTTATTTACGTTAAATGGTGATTTGTAGTGACAAGTGGTTTATTCAGTTTACGATTATTAGTTTATGCATATTAGTTTTATTCCATCAATTATTATATACATGGTTTTATTTTGTTTTACATTTTGTTACTTGTTGCGACAGTGATGCTGAGAAAGAAATCATATTCGATTCCTGTTTAATTTTGATAAAGGATTGATCGCCCATTATTAGAATAGGTGGGGTGTCACAGTTGGTATTAGAGCTTTAGTTTCTAGTGTCATGTAGGATCTTTGTGGACTTGTTATGTTGTTAGTGTTCCTTTTTTTTATATAGAGAACTATGTTTAGGACTGCTGCTTCATATTGTGCGTTTATGTTCTTCTGCTACTGTTCATGTTTGAAGTGGAATCTCATACAATTTTGGTTTGGTTTTAATTATAAACACCAGGAGTGGTAAACCAACACATGCAGCGAGGAGGGATACAGAGGGAGAAGCTTAGGCAAAGTCCTGGGCTGCTTAGTGGACAATGACCACATTAGAGGTTACAACCATAGTACCACGGTCAATTAACGCCTCTATGACAACCATGGTACAACACTTACCCCATGCATAACCACAACCTCCCATGGTCGCACCAACACATACTCACCCAATGCCATCAGTATATGAGCGAGTTAGGGAGGCCTTTCAGAAAGGTCATCCGTCAAATTTTTAGGGCAGTGAAGATGTAGTAGTACATAGCCAATGGAAAATATATGGTTGAGTGCAGCGACATTCAAAAGTAGGTACTAGATACATTAAAGCTAGTCAAGCAAACTCTTGAGTGGTGGGTGTCAGTTACCATGCCAGAGGAGAGAGATTCAATGACGATTCAGGAGTTTGTTTTTAATTTGATCGCAAGTTATTTTTTTTAGCCCTAAAATCATAGTTGAGTTTGAGATTTTTAGATTTCATGAAATTTTTGCCCGACGAGGTTGAACATTGATGATAAGGGGATTATCAAGTTTATGGATGGTCTTACTTAGAGGATCCACCAACATTTATTGGGCAACCTGATGTTAAGGACGTACATTGAGGTTATTACTCCATCGCCAAGACCATTGCTTCCATTTAAGGGGAGAGAAGAGGATAAGATAGATAAGCCATCTGGGTAAGACTAGGGATAATAGTTCCAGTGGGGTGCTGTAGCATCAGAGTAGGCAGCAGGAGCGGGGTTCCCAGTAAGGGGACACAACTACGAGATTTATACTGGGTAATAGTAATTACAGGTAGAGCCATTAGGGCCAATAGCACATTCCTCAAGACTAACAGGGATAGAGGAACCAAACCGGAGGTTAGTAGGGTCGTGGTTATCAGGGCCAACAGGGCTAGGAACAGGGGCAGCCTTGCTTAGGCAACAGGTCCAAAGGTCGACAAGTTTTATAAGGAGATGTTTCATACATGGGTAATTAGGACACATGCGGCGTGGATGCACAAGTAGGGCTAGGGGTCAGCAGTAGGATGACTAGTTGGGCCAGTAGTTTCCTCAACTTCTATCCCCACTAGCAGTTCTAGCATTACCTCCTTCGTAAGGGAAATTGCAGTTTGGGCGTGTGTATAACATTCGTGCACCAGTTTTATTGTCAGCACCGTTAACGATTAAGGATTATTTTCTATCTATGGGCACATGGGTCGGGTATTATATGACATGAGTGCATCACATTATTTTATTATCACTAGATTCACATGTGAGACGAGTTTAGCAGATATAACAATAGATTTTATTATTACCATAGATTTTATTATTTGTTCCATCTGCAGGGGAATGGGTGCGGACAATTGGAGGTTATGATTATTAGTGGATATGCTCACTTTGGAGATGTGTGATTATGATGCTATCCTAGGTATGGACTAGTTAGAGGCGTGTAGAGAGATGGTGCGCTATTACAGTAAGGATATCGTGATCATTATTCCAGGTCATGATATACTTCTTGTAGCGATGCCTCGTCTGTAGGGAGGGTCGAACAAAAATTTGTATTATATCGAGGATGAAACTTTTAAGATTATAGTCATCTCGTTAGATTCTATTCGTGTGTTTAGGTACTTTATTGATGTGATTCAGGAGATACCGGAGTTACCACCGAGTCGAAAGATTGAGTTGTGTTCTAATTAGCTTCGATAACTAGGAGATAGTGCGAGCACAATATTATATTAGTCCTTTAGATATACAGGAGTTGAGAAGTAATGTTTAGCATCTTTTGAAGGAGGGTTTTATCCATAGGAGTACATTACCTTGGGATGTCCCAATACCGTGTCTTGGGAAAATGAATATCGATAACCAATAAAAATAGACGATAGTGTATCAGGAGGATTCCTCGTTTGGATTTTTCTTATGAGGAATACCACACACGAGTCTTGGTAAGAGTCAAGAGTTGAGAGATAATTGGTCTTTAGGACGATGGTTTTATACGTTAAACATTATATCCGTGAAAATATACCACATCAAGCAACAAGTTATTATATGATTCAAGGCCAGTGGAGTCAAGGAGTTCAGTGTCGAGATCATTTAGTGATGTTTTCACCATTAGTTGGATAAATGGGGCAATCTCACGAAGGGTTGAGTCATGATTTGTAGGGTAATTGAGTATATATTTACTCTATGGTCATACGTGGTATGTGCGGTTGATTTTTGGGATGCATGTGAGTTGCATAAATGATATTTATGCATGTGGGCATGTGGTATAGGGTTTATGGGCGTCCTAGTAAGTTTGATATTCAATATTATACGGGAAAGGCTAATGGGGAGGCATATGCGTTTAACCATAAGCTAGTAAAGCAGTTTGTACCAGTGTGGAAGGAGAAGTGGGCTGAGCTTCGTCAAGAAAAAGAGGTAGTTCGGGCCTATATAATTGTGATGATCATCACACTCAAGACTACTACGAGGGTTTTGAAGGCAATAATAAAGGATCCCTCTTTTCAGGAGGAGATATAGTACTTGTTGGCAGGTGGAGAAAACTCTTACTCAGTCAGTGTTGAGGGAGGCTTATTCTTTAATAGGAGGTTGATAGTCCCAAACGACGAGGACCCACGATGCACAGTTATGGAAGAGGCGTGTGGGTCACGATTTATGGTCCATCTCGAAGGGGATAAGATGTACCAGGATATAAAGAGGCAGTATTGGTGGGACAGTGTGAAGAAGGACATAAAAAAGTTTGTCTTCAGGTGAACCACTTATCAGATGGTGAAGGTTAATTATCAAAGACCAGACGGGGTTTTATAATCATTGGAGATTCCGATATAAAAATAGGAGACCATATCGATGGACTTCGTTACGGGGTTATCGACATCACAGAGGGGCCACAATTCCATCTAGGGTATCTGGGATCGGTTGAACAAGGTGGAACATTCCTACCAGTTCAGGTGGATTTCACGACAAGATAGTATGCCCAAATTTTCATTGCAGAGATAGTGAGACTACATAGGGTGACACTCAATATTATTTTAGATTGGGATAAGATCTTTATGTCCCACTTCTGGCAGATTTTTCAAAAGGTGATGGGGACAGAGTTGGGTTTAACCACGACGCATCACCTGTAGACCATAGGCAGACATAACGAGTGAATCAGATCTTATAGGATACGATGCGTATTTTAGATTTTGATGGTAGTTGTAAATAGTATTTACCTTTGGTAGAGTTTGCGTGTAATAACTCATACCAGTTTACTATTGTCATAGAACTATTTTAGGCTTTGTATAAGAGACCTTATCATTCGCCCTCTTCTTGGTTAGAGGTGGGGAACAAGAAGCTTCTCGGGCCATACATGATTCAGGATACATCAACAATGATTTTGCTGATCATGTGTTTTTTTTGTTAGCTCAGGACTATTAGAAGAGTTATTCATATTCGAACTGAAGATTCTTAGAGTTTGATGTTAGTGATAATGTGCTCTTACGAGTATCTCCCATTAAGTGAGTGAGATGATTTGGAAAGAATATGAAGTTAGCGCCTAGGTATGTAAGGCCTTTACCCATTATTAAGAGGGTAGGGACGGTTGTGTACAGGGTTACCTTACCTGAACATTTTAGCTAATTAATAATGTGTTTCATATGTCATCGTTGAGGAGGTATTTCAGGGATGACGTGACTTATCGACATATGACGTTGGAGGATATTGACTTAGAGCTAGATATTTCTCAGGAGGGTGGAACTGTTGCTATGTTGGGCTTCAGTAAGCAAAAGCTTCATTCAAAGGTGGTACCGTTAGTGCGTGTGCGGTGAGGAAACCACAATGTTGCTTAGCCAATGTCAGAGCGTGCGAATGACATGCGGGGAAAAGTATCTAAAGCTCCTTGTGGGAAGTATGTTCGAATTTTGAGAATAAAATTCAATTATTAAGAGGCAGAATGTAATACCCCATACTTTCATGAGTATTTAATTTTCATATGTGAATGAATTTATTAATTTAATTTGGGGAAATTAAATTGGTTTCGATAAATATTAATTAGTGAGGTAAGGATTAATATTAATTATTATTATTATTTACATGCATCTGATAAGTAAATATATATGTGATTTCTTATATGTCGTTTATGAGTAAAAGGAGTCAATTTATTATATTATGTTGATAGAGAGTTGCATTGGCGGATTGATATATTTTATGGGTGATGCATACTGTATGTACGTGTGGGACTAAGTTAATGATATTATGGCTTGTAGTTTGGTGACTCGACTAACCTTTTTTACTCCACCAGTGATCCGAAAGGGGTCAAAATAGCCTAGAATAGGTAATCGGGTGTTATAGTTAGGTTCCAATGGCTTTTTAGACATAAGAGGACCCGTATAAGGGTGTGGTGGTATTTTTACACCTAGGGTTTAATGGTAAAATGGGATTACGATGTAATTAAGGAGTATATAAGGTTTAGATTGGTGGATGACAAACCCACTTTTTAATCTCTGCATAATTGTGAGTTGGAGAGAGTTTAAGATTAGAGAAAGAGAAGAAAGGAAGAGAATGACCTTAGAGAAGAGAGGAAAAGAATATCTTCGCAATCAAAATCATCCCTACATATAGATAGACTTAAGAATCAGATCCATAAGGCAAGTATCTACTTGCTTTAGATTTCAAATTCCATGTTAATTACATTTATAATTAATTAGGAACTAAATATGAGATTTAACATATTAAAAGTTTGATAATCAATTGAAGAGATTTAAATATGGTTGAACATCTGATCTTAATTTACAATGATTACTGAGTAATGAATGGGAAATTATTAATATAATTCTGGGTTTATATGAATGAACATGATATTAGTAATACGGTATTAGAAATTAATAAACTTGAAGTTTGATTAATTTTGTGTTGATAGAATTTAATTATGATTAGGAATACTGGCGTTTAGATGATGGATTTGAGTTTAATTTGATGCTAAAGTACTTTTGGGAACATAATATTTTGATGTGGGTCATTAATTTAAGATTTTGGGAGCCTTAGGACCTCCATTCGAGGGTTTCGGAGGTAAAATCCCGAGGAAGAAGATGATTGGCAGCCCAACAAGTTGAGTAGGTTCACTAGGGGAGCGAATCGGTTCGGTTGAGCAAACCATTTAGGTCTTACAAGTCAACCGGTTTGGTTTCTTGGCCTATCCAGATACTCTTTACACACTATTTTGACCTACTAGAGCTAGAGGAATAAGCGTAGAGGCTTTCAGAGTAGAGTGGCACTACTATGGATATTACAAAGGTTTGTTATGTTTGTTAGGCCAATGGTTAAATGGGTTCGGAAGAAAATAACCGGGAACAAATGAGTGAACACTTATATGTATAATCGGGAAGTCGGTTTGGACTTCGAGATTAGTAGACTAGTACGCTATGGGATTTGCGTATGAGGTCAGTAGTTTATATATATACGTATGGAGGTGACTTGTATACATATGTGTGTGATTATTACTTGATTGTATTGAACATACCTCCTCGTTATTGCTATGGTTAAGAGCTTGCGCAGAGTGGATAGTCCACCCTAGCATTGACCACTACGTGTTGGATTGATGCCCCAGGTCATAGTATTATTGCATGTGTGTGAGGATAGGTATTGGTTTGGAGACCGGTTATGTGCAATGTGATATGGTTGTGATCCCCCATACGTATGATTATAAGCGCCTCCATTGTTTTTGTTTATGTTTTGGGTTAGGTGGTGAGATTCTGAATCGGTGGCCAAGTGTGCTACATGATATGCTTGGAGCCTAATAGCATATGAGGGATGCATCCGCAAGGTCTCTGCTCTCGGGATGCAGTTATACGTATATAGCGTGTCATATATATATATATATATATATATATATATATATATATATATATATATATATATATATATATATATATATGATTACGATATGTGATATTTATATCTACTTATAACGCGAATGTAGTTATGTCATCACATTATGTGAATATTTATTTATGTCCCAAGTGTATCTATGTTATTGTATCGTGTGTACCTCTGTTTATAGCAAGTGTGTAGTTATGTTATCATTTACGATTGTATACTTGGGGAGGGTAGCATATGGTTAGCTAATGGTGGATATTAGTGGGTTTAGACTTGGATAGTGGTTATTGTCCTACTTAGACTAGGTAGTATAATAAGGATAATAAAATTAATGCATTAGATGCACACTTAGATTAGAGGTTTGGTCTTATCTCATAAGAGTGCGATCGATAAATTAATTGTAAAAATAATACACTACGTGTTTGATTAATTTAAAGCATTTAATTATTTGCAAAATATTTTTAGGCTTTTCAAGCTTTTAGCCGCGGTCAAATCTGTTTTCTTATTTCTTTTTAAAGCCCCATGTTGCATTAGTAACATGTACAACATGGGTAGATCTTTCATGCCATTGAGAGTTGTCATTATGGATGCTACGGGTTTGTTTTATCTGCCTCAGTTCGATTATATGTAGATAGGATGTTGTTTCATTTCAGTATTTTCATTTGGGCGTGGGCCCATAGTTGGATAGGATTTCATTTATGTTAGACTCAATTTATTTATCAGTTGTTATGTATGTTGGATGGTGATTTGTAGCGACTACTGGTTTATTCGGTTCACGGTTATTTATTTATGAATATTAGTTATAATTTGTCAGTTCTTATATGTATGGCATTATTCTGTTATAGATTTTATTACTTATTGTGATAGCGATGCCGAGAATGAGATCATATTGGATTCTTATTTTATTTCGATTAAGGATTTATCACCCGGTATTAGAATAGGTGGGGTGTCAAGAATGCCTCTTCTCGTACCAGTAATCAACTGCTCGCGCTAGTCACAACTTTCACAACCAGTAGGTCTCGAAATCAATTGATCTCAACTAGTAAATGATTTGTCCAAATGCCAACTCCTAATGATATACTCTATTGAATACTTTGTGCATGTTGCTTATTTCGTTGCGACACTAAACAACTTAATTGCTGGCAAAATTTTAAAGTTATTCACAAAAATTAGTTTGGCTCAATTTTACACACCAAATTAAAATTATTGATTAATTATATCCATTTTTTAATTAAGGTCAATTTCAGTATTTACCCAATTAATTAATTATATTCAATTTTGAGGTGAGGTGATCGAAAGTAAACGATCATGGAAATGTTAAGATCAAATGCAAACAGTAAACACCAGTATTTAGAGTGAGAATACTCGCGCGAAACACCATTACCCCAAACCAGTCACTTCCACTAGTACTAATAATTTTTACTTATCTTATAAAGAATATACAAGACTTACATATAAGACAACTTTTAATGTTAAGAAGTCCTAATTCTTGTAATCTCCTTAGGTGCCTCTACTTGACTAATAATCATATCCTCTCACTAGACACAACTTTCACAAACCACATGTCTTGGTATCCACCAATATCAACAAGTACTCGACATTCATGACATAACACTCCTTAAGATATATTCTAATGAAGATTTCCTATATGAATTTGAAACACATCACTGACTCCTTGGTGCACCAGTCTCTAATAAACTTAGCTTTGGTATCCACTGAAGCTTCAAACCATAACAAAATCAGATGAATATAATTTTGAATTGTTGTTATTTGTTCTTAGTGTGATTGGTTTGGAAACATCTCTCATGAACACTTAAAGAAAAATTAAAAATCAATCTCTATAAGGTTTTAAAAAGTTATAACACTAGAGATAAGGTTATGTATCAAAATTAGAGTCGAATGTATAGTAGAAAACCACGTTCATGACATATGCTTCCCGAAATTTGATGCTTGTTCGAACCAATAAAATTATTGTTTAAATGATATCTCATTTAAACTAGGATAACTCTCATAGGAATCACACTGTTTAAAAGGATTTCTTCCTCATTTTTATAAATCATATGAGAAACAACATTTCGCACGAGCATTTATATATATATATATATATATATATATATATATATATATATATATATATATATATATATATATTTTCCTACAAGGTCCATTATTTTAAGCATAACTTTTACCTAATGTGTTGCAATAATGCATAATTTTTTATTGTAAATATTAATGAGAACTTTACAATTTCATGTTTGAGAGGTAAAAAATTTCAACAGTTCATTTGTCCAAAATACCCATAAATTTATAAAAAAAAATTTATTATAACTATAATTTTTTTCTCAACATCAAAAAATATTTTCCCCCATTTTAAACGGTTCATGATGTGACATCCCAGAAAATTTATAAATAGATTCTTCAATTCTAATTATAAATAATATGAGAGTCAAAACAATTAATATCCTTCTAAGCCTGACTGAACTACATAAAATGATAATGACGATAATAATGCTTAAAAAATAATAAAATAATAAACGACACATATTTGGTACCATCCAAACAATAATGAAATATAAACACTACACTGGAATATAATTAACTGAAATGAACCAACGTATAAACTCTGACTCAATAAAGTCTTCTTGAGCTTTTATAATCCTCGATACAACATCTGACTCAACTGAAAAGATAAAAAAATCTGGATGACTGAACGGAAATACATTAATAAAGGTGAGCTGGTAGATAGAAAAATACATACCAAGAGTAGAAAACTGGAACTGAAAGCTATGTATGTATCTAAGGGCAACGACTGTAGCCTAGTACATATAAAACAGTTCCATAAACATGATTAAACCTATCAAGTCTACAAAGAATAAGAATGTAACTACATTTTTCCCACAATAATAATATTACATATTCTTGTAGTATTTTAAGTTGAATTTAAGTTATCCCAAATCAAACAACCTAAATAAGTACGTGGTTCTATACCCAAACCTAAATAAGGATCATGTAATATGATTTCACCATTTAATAAAATACTAGATACTTTAAGAATTTTCAATTTACAATTACAACGATATATCTCTAGTATATACACAATGCATAATAAAGGAATCACACAATCCGATACCACTCACATTCCAAATCATATGGGCTATGCTCAAGACAGAGAATAATAGTATGACAACCTATCCTTAATGACTTCGGGGATCATTCATGCACTCTAGGTATAGTTATAGGATGTCTTAACCTTATAACCTGAAAGTAACATTGAAAAAAAAAACCATTATGCCATCACACCAAATGTATAACTCCATACCCAAGGTTATACGAGAGGATCCATCCCATTATCCCAATTCATAGATGGGTACCTTAGCACGTCAGATTAGGATAAATAAGACCTAGGTAAAGTCTGTCTCAATCATCGGGATACCAAGTGCGATCAATGTCATACGTGTCCCATCAAATCCCTCCTAGTAAGTTACCCACGAGAAAAAATAAAACCTTTGTATGATTACACATAAAGCAAATAATCCAGCAATGAACTATATATTTAGGTTAACGAAACATTATCTTCCATTTCTCATTATTACCTACATTAAACGTTCATCAATTACGTAATTTTTGTCGTTGTTGCAGGCATTACATATATAACATTTATGTAAGTTTTAACTAGAACATATAGGGTTTCCAAACATAGGAATATAATCTCTAATCCTAGTGGTTATAAGTATATTTAATTAACAAAATGACCCCTGAATCAAACTAGCATAAAAAACCCATGTAAACTCCAAACCAACCCCCACTAGGTGGGCCCCCCATTATCGTATCAATCCAACATGTCCAAGTGGGTGGCCATCCTCCTGCTTTGTTCTATAATAGTCATAGTCAAAACCTGATCAAACCTATTCCCTCTAATACATCAAATAAACAATTCTTCTTATAATGTATCCCACATATAAGTACTCCTAACATATTTTGATAAGATTTAGATGATTTAAAACATGTTTCATTGTCTAATTACAAAAATTACTAAACTAACCCTAAGTTTATGTTCTACAGAAGATTAATCAAATTAACCTACGAATTCGATTCAATAATTAATAAAATGTAAAGGCTTTTACACAATACATCTAATAAGAATAATATATAATGTTTTAATATCATATTACATGGATTCATTGTTCAAATTGATGTTTACATTGATTCTTCAATACATAAACTAGGGCTTTACACAAACCCCCCTCAACTATCTCGAGTTTATAGGTCATCCTCCTCAATTAAAATACCCAAAAAAATCATCCCTTGAACTATCAACCTGTTACATGTAAATCCAAAAATCACATTCTCTCCATTTTTCACTGTAAATGGGAATAAATACCCCTCAGTGAAACTTTAAAATCTCAAAACTAAAACAAAAGAAAAAAACTCACCCCCTCTCTCTCCACACACCCATTTTAACCAAAACCCAAAACGTAAAGTAAAAAGTCCTCCTCCCCCTCCACCACCACCCTCTACCACCCCTCCCCCCTTTGCAAACAACACGTTACCACACTAACCTCTCTCTCTCTCTCTCTCTCTCTCTCTCTCTCTCTCTCATCAGATCTGAGAAAATAAGATAACGAGCTCCTCTGAAAATGGGGTACTAAAGGAGTTGATGGCAACGTTCGACATGGAGGAGATCATATCGACCTTGTTCTTATATTGGGGGATTTTGGTTAATGTATTGTGCAGATCTGGGCCTAATATGTAATACCCCGTATTTTTATTGATTTTAATTTTGGGATTAATTGAATTAAAAATGTGAATTAATTAGTAATTAATTCGGATTTAAATACTAGCGAGACAAGAATTAGTATTTGATTTGATTATGATAATTATGTTGAAGATTACTGAGTGAGGATAGTAATATATGACTATGAATTTATTAAAATTGTCATGAGGGGAAATACGACAGTTTTGAAAATTAAGTTGGGACAAGTGTGTCAGTCGTGTCGGGACCAATTTAGTGAATTATAATGTAATTTATTTTTATGTCATTATTATGGTCATTATGAGTGCGCCAATGTGTCCTGAAGTATGAGATAGTCAGAAAAGTTTGCCCGAAGGTTTAGTTTGGGTGTTGGGGTAGTTTTAGGCCAAACCGACTACCCAAGAGGGTATTTTAGTCATTTTACGATTTAATGAATAATGACCTATGAAATTTAGGATTAATATATCAGCCAACCCTTAGGATCATTAGGGTTATACACAGCTACAAACTTGAGAGAGGGAAGTAGAGAGAAAGGAAGGATTTTCAAAGGTTACTAGGTCCAAACAACCATCTTGCACCACCACCACCACGAGATTTGTGATCGAAAAGAGAGCACCACCACCATAGCATCTTCCCCAAAGGACCAGAACTTCTATTTCCAGCCAAGTGATTTAACTTGCAATAATTCAGTGTATATATTATCGATGATAGTTTAGAATTGGAGAAAAAACTTCAAAAATGATAAATTAATGGATTAGGAGATTTAAATCTTAATCTTGCTAGGTGTTGTATGTAGAATAAGCTCAAAAAAAATAGTAGACACAAAATCACGATCCATGTGTAGAGAATTACGAATTTACGTTGAGATATATGAAGATTCTTGAAGGAATAGAAGAAATGTTTTTTTTTTATGAAATATACATGATTCGATCCAAGAAATTGACCATTTGTAATGATTTGATGATTCTAAGATGTAAGATATTATGTGTTTATATTGGTATAGAATTTGGTGTAAATATTTGGGAGTTTGGGATGTTATAATAGAGGATTTCAGGGTAGAAATTAATCAAACCCGTTGGCTAAATTATGCATAAATCATAGGCCAATATCTGATGGATCAATCGACCGACTCAAGAATGTCGATCGATCGACTGGATCGATCAATCAACCCTTTCCTTCGATTGATCGACTCCTCCTGAATTTGCGTTATATTATATTTTAAGGTTTAACCGAACCCGACATTTAAGAATTATTGGTGTGGACTATTTGATTATATTGGGGCTTAGGTAAGGTCAGTAGGGGTATATTTGAATATTGGAAAATATTAGTTTTGGTTTGGGATTAAATGACAATTTTACGAGTGTCTGGCAAGAGTATTACGTTTGGAAATTATGGAAGCTTGAGTTTAATTCGGTTAAGCAAAAACTTGAGGTTCGAGACTGTGATAGGGAACTTTAAGCTACTGAATTAACCTTAGACACAAATGGGAGACTTATTAACCTTTCGGGATAGGTTTAAGTACTCAGATTCATACGACTAGAGTTGTCGCGCTAAACATATTACGTAAAACAATCGGGATGAAACTATATTACGTATGAGATTTGTAATATAGGACATGAATATACCTATATTGAAATGATGAATATCTAGGTTGTTGGATTACCTAATATAAGGATTATTATGTGTATGACATACCTACCATACTTTCTATCAAGGTAGGTTGTAGGAAGAGGACAATATTATCTTGTGTACCTTCGGGGGGATTTAGATTTGGTACCCTAAGAACATAGTATTGTGAAGACTTATTTGTGAGTTGATAAGTCAGCTGACCATGGGAGTGTAGGTATGTGCATGACCCATGGGTATGTGAACTATGTTCGCCTTCAATATGTGTGATTTTTATTGATACGATTCTCGAGTGATTCGGAACTCGTAATCCTTTTGTATGTGATGCATCAGGATTTGATAGCAGAGTATGCTTGCATCAGAGCTTAGCGTCAGAGTTCCATATTAGTGTATATATTATAGTGATAAATATATTCTTGTGATGTATTCTATTGAGTGACCTTAGTAGATAAGAGAAATAATGAAACGTAAAATAACGCTAGTATGGGAATACTTAACTTTAGATTGTGAGAACTCCTCTTCAAATAAAAAGATGGAAAAACATTCAACATGGAATATCATGGAAAATATATGTGGGCACTGTGGGTGATAGCTTAGGTGAGGAATGTATACAGACTAGTTAGGTGGTAGCATAACTAGGATGGGTTAAGAGAATGCGTTAGTCGTGCACAATAGTTGATGGGTGAGAAACTAATATGAGAGCATGTGACTAACATGTATATAATTTTTACTGTTTAATCCAATTAAACACTTGCTATTTTTAAAATGTTTTCACCTCGGGCTCTAACCCGTTTGCTTCCAAATCTATTTTGTTCATGTAAAAACCTTTTAGGTGCCCAGCCACAGGGATGCTAACCATAGGAGTACCATTCTGTTAACATGATGTAGCTACTGTGGAAGTTACAAAATCTTGGTATTTGATGCCTCCACATATATCTTTTCTTCATTCGGAGTCATTCATATCAGTTAGGGAGTGTTTCCCATTCTTATTCAGAGACAACAGTTTCAGACTTTCATTTATATCAGATGTTGGTTTGTTTATTCAGACTTTTGTATTGAAATTATTTGGCTTTGATACTACATTTGGAGTGTTACTCCAGACTCAGTTTGCTTAATTACATTAGTTATTTATATGAGGTTATTTATGTGTATGTCGAATGGTTTGTTATTCATTACTTGGTTGTAAGTTAATTTAATTAATAAAATTTGGCATCTCACTTTTTAAATATTAGGTGGCTAGTAATTAATTAAATGTTTTCCACAGTGATGCTAAGACTGGACCAACTTGATATTATTTATTAATTTAATAAAGGAGTAGCTACCTGGTATTTAATTATACGGAATGTCACATGATATATGTGGATATGTCACTGATTTGTTTTTTAAATTGATGGTAGCGGTGGTGGCCGACTGAACCCACCTAATTATTCTCTAGCACCTTAACTGGGATTGCAAAGTTTTTTTTCCTTTTTCTTATTTTGTTTCATGTCGTTGTTTGTTTTTTGTTTGAGGTTACCGAAGGGGTTTGAATTTTGGTTTTGGTGGGATGTTGGTTATTTTTTGGATAGGTGGGATGGTGGTGGTGTCGTGGTTTGGTGGTAGAGGGTGGGGTGATGATGGTGGTGTTGTGATTTGGTGGAAGAGTATGGGCGTGACAGTGGTGCTACCGTGGTTTGGTGTTACAAGGTGGGGTTATGGTGGTGTTGCCTTATGTGGAGAGATAGGTGGGATTTTTTTGTTTTCAGCTTTTAAATTTATCTTGGGGGTATTTTTGTCCATTTACACTAAAATTGGAGGGAACCCAATTTTTGGAGTTATTTGTAATGGGTTGATAGTTGAGGGGGTGAGTTTGTCAAGAATTTTAATTGTGGGGGTGATTGGAAAACTAAAAATAATCGAGGGGGTTTAGTGTAATTTACCCTTAAATATATGACTAATCCAATTACTAAGCTAGGTTTACTTATGAATACAACTCAGATTATGTGAGTTTAATTAACAAATCCCAACATACTAGCATCACTATAACACAAACATAATTACACGCTTATAATATATATTGCCTTGGATTTATTATTAGAATCAAATTCAAAATTGTGATACCCCTCCCAATAAAATATCGGGTGATCAATCCTTCATCCATTTAAAACAGGATTCTCATCTTAATCATTCTTAGCATCATTGTCGCAAGCTTTTTAAATTTAACTGACCACCTAGTATTCAAAAGACTGATGCCAAATTTTATCTTTCATTAAACCGATAAACATGCAAAATAGAAATAAACTTAAACCACACACAGTCATTGAGTCTAAAATCATATTGAACGAATAAATAACCTTCTGAATAAACCATCAGCTAAAAATTCCAAAATAATAATCCAATAAATGAATACAAAATCCAAATACTGACCTATTCGAGGAATAAAGAAATGATGCCTCTAGATCAAATCCTGAAACCCTCCACACATGTTGCAGCTGCGTAACCCTGGAACAGATAAGTCAAGTCTAGCGTCCCTCTGGCTGGACACCTGAAAAGGGTTTCAATAAAAGACAAATATTTTGCAAATGGGTCGGAGCCCGATTATTTAAAAAATGTTTAGCAAGCATTTTATTGCAATAAACAAAATGCGTACTATATAGTGTGCATAATTGTATTTACGATCGTACACACTTTAAGACCATCTCACCTCTCTTTTATAGTGCACATCTATCGCATTCATTTATTTCATCTAATTATTACTCAAACCAACTAGACCATCCTAGCTATCTTAACTGGCCTACTAATAATCCTGTCGTATATTAAGTGTACTCTTATGATTATAGTAATATATATTTCTCATCTATACGAATATACTAAATATTTCATCGATAATGGCAATAGATAGTCATCACTTTATATATATATATATATATATATATGCCCATATATATTAAATGTCACATCGAAACTGTAAGTAGAGTCATCACTTTCTTCTTAATAATTCATTATTCCCACCCGTATCGCCCATATCATACGATACTACATTATTCCAATTCTTTAGAATTATTAGAAGTTATTAGCAATTGATTACGTTCTCATATACTGTGAGAAACTTAGATATCACTATCTATCTAATTTACTAATACACCCATAATAGAATCAATCACGAGTATATGAATATGCTTCACTATAATCATACATACGTATACAACACCCCTAGGTGGTGACCTGTGATGTGGGCATACTCTTCTACCCAGTCCTGGTACATGACGTACTAATTACAGACATCGTTTCGGAACTCACCCTCGAACCAACCAAATAAATCACACATATTTGAGGCAAATATAGTTCTAAGCCTTTGGGATACACTCATACCTAATGCACCCAAATGGTCGGTCACACCCTTATTCACACAAGCGGTGCTCAGTCCCTAAGTTCTATGTCCTAAGGTATAAGTCAATATCCCCCCAAATGGGCTCATCAGAATAAGACTGTACACGACGCATAATCTCTTGGGATAGCAAGTATCCTAGGTATGATTACACGTAATAAATCATCGATAGGTATTCAACCACGCATGTATATATATATTTCACATAGTTATATATATGCCAAGTATTTACGAGTTCGTTCGTAATTTCTATATCCCATATTAAATAGATACACATAACCATTTATTATTAATGATATGATTATGCATTCCCATATATATATATATAAAATGTACACATCCATGTACATATTGCATGTATCACTAAATTATTTCGTAACACATACGTCCCAATACAAAGAAAGCTAAACCCTGCTATTTATATTAACTATGGAATTTTACATCACTCCTCCTATATACTCGAATAGGTTCCTATTAGTCCCACAAGGCCCCTGCAAATTCATCTTTCAATTTTGGTAACATTTCGACACTCATTACATCTTCACGGATAATTTAGACCTTTCACTTTTTAAATCTAAATAATAATATTCATAGGACTACATACTCCTTTCAATAAGCTTCGCGGGGCCGCAAATGGCACGTAGTTTCAAGTATATATGGGCATTGTGATACTAATAGGAACCTATTGGAGTTTATAGGAGGCGTGATGTATAATTCTATAGTTAATATAAATAACAGGTTATAGTTGTCTTGGTATTAGGGCGTATGTAATACGAACGAATTTATTGATACGTGGGATATATACATGGATGTGTAAATTATATATATATACATGGGAATGCACAATCGTATCATTAATAATAGATAACGATGTGTAGCTATTTAATATGGGATATAGAAATTACGAGCGGACTCGTAAATACTTGGCATATATATAACTGTGTGAAATATATATATATATATACATACATGCGTGGTGTGAATATCGATCTATGATTTATTATGTGTAATCATCACTAGGCTAGTTGCTATCATGAGAGGTTACACATCGAGTACACTCTTATTTCGATGAGCCCATTTGGTGGGTATTGACTTGTACCTCAGGACATAGAACTTAGGTACTGAGCACCACTTGTGTGAATAAAGGTGTGACCGGCCCTTTGGGTGCATTAGGTATGAGCATATCCCAAAGCATTAGAACTATGCTCGCCTCCAATATGTGTGATTTATTTGGTTGGTTCGAGGGTGATATCCGAACCGATGTCCTTAATTAGTATGTTGTGTACCAGGACTGGATAAAAGAGTATGCCCGCACCATGTCACTACCTAGGGGTGTTGTATACTTATGTATGATTAGAGTGATGCATATTCATATATGTGTGATTGAATTAATTGTGGGTATATTAGTACATAGGATAGATAGTGATATCTAAGTTTTTCATAGTATATGAGAACTTAATCAATTGCTAATAACTCTTAATGATTCTAAAGAATTGGAATAATGTAGTATCATATGATATGGGCTATACGGGTGGGAATAATGAATTATTAGGCGGGAAGTGATGACTCTACTTACAGTTTTGATGTGACATTTAATATATATATGCATATATATACATAGATAAAGTGATTACTATCTATTGCTAGTATCGATGAAATATTAAGTATATTCGTATAGATGAAATAAATGAATGAACAAGATACAATATATATAGATGTAAAGAAACATCAACATTTTTTTCTTCCACTTTAGATTGTATTGGTACCTAAGACCTACTATTTTGTTTCAGGTTCCTAAAACTAGTTTTCTAAAAGCCTATTGCTAATCAAATAGCTTTAACGGAAAACGAAAAATGGGCCTTCAAACAATAATAGGTACATAGGTTTTAGGAAAAGTAAATAGAAGCTAAAAAAATATCATTGTTTCAATTTGTTGTAGCACACAATAATTATACAAATACTAATTTAACACACATATATGAATAAAACATATTTAATTAAACAACACATATAAGAATACTAAAATTAAACAAATAAGTGACCAACAAATCATTTTATTTTCTTTTCAAGATAAGGTATATGAATGATTAGCAGGCTAGTTAAGATATCTAGTATGGTCTAGTTGGTTTGAGTAATAATTAGATGAAAGAAATGAATGCGATAGGTGTGTACTATAGAAAAGAGGTGAGATGATCTTCAATTGAGTACGATTGTAAAATAAATTATGAACACTTTATACTACACATTTCATTTATTGCATTAAAATGCTTGCTCAATTTTTTTAAAATAATCTGGCTCTGACCTGTTTGCAAAATATTTGTCTTTTCTTGAAACCCTTTTCAAGTGTCCACACACAGGGACTCCGGACTTGACTTATCTGTTCCTGGGTTACGTAGCTGCAACATGTGTGGATGGTTGCAGGATTTGATCTAGACGCATCATTTCTTTATTGTTAGATTAGTAATCTTATCTCAGTTGCAGTTACATTTGGGGCATGTTGACCATTTACTTTTAGACTCGGTATTTGGATTTTGTATTCATTTGTTTGATTATTATTTAGGGATTTTTAGTCGATGGTCAATTCTATAGGTTATTTATTCATTCAGTATGGTTTTAGACTCAATGACTGTGTATGGTTTAAGTTTATTTCTATTCCGCATGTTTTTTTGATTAATAAAAGACCAAATTTGGCATCGAGTTTTTGAATACAAGGTGGTTAGTAACTTTTAAAAAAGTTTTTCGATAGTGATGCTAAGAACGAACCAATTGAGATTCCTATCTTAATTTGATATAGGCTGATCACCCGGTATTTTATTGAGTGGGGTGTCACACAAAATCCTCAATTCTTTAATCTTATGTTCTCCCTCTTCTCCTTAGCTGCTAGGATTTTTCTGCTTTTTATGTTATGTATGTTAGGTTAAATTAATTAGGTTATTATAAACACTAATTTTGAAAATAGTCTTAGGCGCCTAAATTGCCTTAACCCAACAAGCCTAAAATAAGCTCCAATTGTACAAAAACTTAGTTAAATACATATACTAACCTGACAGACCAATATATAGTTATTTTAAACCTAACATGGACTTTTTAATTGTCTCGTGAACAAAAACAAAACAAGAATATATTTTACAAGTTAATTATCTCATTAAATTAATTTATTCGCCGATACACGTTGTTTAAGGTTAAATCTTAATTATCAATTAATTATGTGTGACTCGATATTATATGAACCTACTTCATGATCAGTGAGATCCAATACTGAAGGAATAATCTGAATTGCAAAACCCTCGGCATCTAGTCTCTAATCATTCCATAGCAACCCATAATACTAAGTCACTAAAATATTTACTCATGAACTAAAGTGTGTTTGTGAGTTTGTAAATGTTTTGTATTCACGCAACACATAAAGGAATTACAAAACATTACTTTAGCTGTGTGGTTCATATAAACTGAGTAGGGTTTGTTTGTTCTTAATATTGTGTTTCTTTAGTTTGTTTTTGTAGGTTTTTGCCTATTTAATTTTCAGTTATTTCAAAATCTTAAAACAAAAATGGGGTATTTAAGTTTTTTAGGGCAATAAAAATCTAAAAATACAAGTTTTGGGGTTTGTTACAATGATTCAAAAGTTTGGGGGGTACTTTGTTGGTCTTTTAGATAAATTGGGTGATTCATAAACCCGACATAGTTCAGGACGTTTAGTGCTAGTAACCTTACATTAAAAATACATATATAATATACAAATATTTTCATTGGCAAGGTAAAGGATAATTTTTTAAAGAGAATTTATACATCATTTGTGAGGATTTTTTTTATAGAGTCAGTTTCTATGTATTTTATCTTTATTCCGTATTTGGACAGAACCTTTGAGCTGTAGGTTAGGACTTGAGTGTGTTGACCTTTCAAGCCTATGACATATTTGACTAAAGACTTAGCTGCCAATATATCATGTTCACACCGTCATGCCAAATTTTGTACCTTATTTTGATCTTCGTTTTATGGAAAACACTCAGGTATGAATGCATAAATATTTTTATCCTTGGATAATTTTACTTTCCTATTGTCTTGAAAAATTATTTTAAGCTGATTTTAAAAATTAGTTTTATAGAACTTTTTTGAACTTGTTCTAATGACAATAGGTATGCCATTCAAATGAGTTTTCACAACTCGTTAAATCATGATACAGCAAAGTTCGAACGAGGTAGTTTTTGGTATGCAATGGTTTCTTGTTAGAAGTTTCATTAGGAGAATTATAGATTCGTTCGAATAAGATCCAGTTTCATTAAATGAGTCGATGTATTTTTCAATGCAAAATAATTATTCGCCCTTATCTAGTTTTTGGAAAACCTATTATAAATAAAACTTTGGAGAAACAATTTTTGATGAGACTTTTTAATAACCTTAGAGTCATAAAACTCTTCCAAAAGATTTCTAAAGGTTTCGTTCTTCCATGGTCATGTTTTCCAACTAAAACCCTAGTTTACACCCACCTATTAAAGATCCAAGTAATTATCTATTATATGCTTTGAGATCATGATTGTTTCTCTACATCTTGTTGAGAATAATTTTTTCATTGGATTTTGTATTTGATGTTTACTCACGGTGGACTCTGTATTGAGGGATTGAGGTGAAAAGTGGTGGATTTCGTGTTTCAATCCATAGACGGTTACTGAGCCTTATCGGTGGATTTTGAGGCATGTTTGGAGTCACACATTATGGCAGTTGCAGTGATGGACTCCTAAAGTGTCATTATGTGGATGTTGAAGGAACGAAGAGAGTCAAGGCTTGTGAGGGCGTCGACTCATTATGTAAGTTTAGTTCCATATCCTTTGTAAATCTATGCATAGTGAATTTTCATGGCTAGGTCATCTGAGGTTTTTCTGTTGTGGATTTTCCTTGTACATTGATGTATTATGTGGAATGATTTATTTTATCCTACTATCACCTAGAAGCATGCATTAGGATAGAAATAAAATTGGTAAATATGTTTTAACACAACAATTGTTTAATATGTGCTAAGTTTCATTTAGGTAATTTGGTTAATTGAAATTAAGATTGATTTATTTTAAATAGTGGTTTTCTTATTTTGCACCTTTTCCATATAGAATCCATTGAAATATTTAACTTCCATCCTTAACGATAGGTAGAAAAATAAAATGATCCACGACTATAATGCCACCATTGGAGATACAAATTTTGTAAAAAAAATGACATTCATATAGACATTTTCTCTAAGTACATTGGAACGTATTTTTGAAATGTTTTTGGAAATTACTTCCATTGGATATTATCTTTTATTTTTAAATCTAAGATTATTTGCATCTCGGAGTCTAGTAGTTAGGGTTACTTGTAGGTTGAGATATGAGTTTTTACTTATTTGCTTTTTTGTGATAAATACTCACTTTTTGAGATGCTTTCATGAGAAAAATATTGTTTTAAAAATATATATCAAAATGTTTCAAATAGTGAAATGGACTCGGAACTCATAATATGGAAAAACTTCGAATCTCGACTAGGAATTACCTAAAACTATAAGACCTAGAAATGCAAATAACCCCTAATTTTTATTTTTAAAAATTTAATTATTATTTTAATATTTAAAAGGTAATGTGATAGTTAAGTATAACTCAATATTAAAAGTAATAGTAGCTAATGTGATACGGTAAAAAAATGTAATAAATAATATTAGGTTGGTGTTGGCAGTAACATTACATTTCGGATGTTAACTTTCAACTCACACACATTCTAAGAAGTAGATAGCTAAAATTTTGTACCTACCCAAAAATTATAATTATCTTCATATTTATTTTATTTGTAATTTCAAAATTTAGATATTGAAAATGTGCTTCTAGGGAAACCTTTATCGATGATTTCATTATGCATATGTTTTATGAATATATTTATTAATGTATATTATATATATTTAGGGATAACAATACCTATTTATAATACCCCACTTTTAATTGGCATTTATTTTTATTTATTTATTACTTGCCCAAATTGGAAATTAATAATTGCGTATTGGGATGATAGTTAAATGTGCATGTTATATGATTTGATTGTGTTGCATGATATCTTAATTAATATGTATAATTAATTGTGTGGAATTAATTGTGTGGACTATACATAGTTATGTGTAAAATAATTAATTGGTTGTTCTATTTTAGATAGTGAGGTTTTACCTTGAGATATGAGGTATATATGATTTGAGTGGAGTCTAAAGTAATACAAAGTCCCAGTTATATGGTCTAATCACCTTAAGTTAGGATCGACGGGTAGGTATATCCTTAGGGTGATTTTTAGGTTATTCTGTGTACTTATTTCGGGGCCCGAAATTAGGCCGCTTTTAGAGGTGAGGAAGTTAGAGTTTTAACAGGATTAGAACTCTTTAATTAATGATAATATATTAACTAAAACAAACCCTTGAAGCCATGTTGCTTTGGGAGAATTATAGAATACTCGGAGAGGTGAAAAGCAAAGGATTCAAGTGGGAGTTCATCATTCTTCTACCTAAGACAAGAAATTTCTTACAATATCAGTAGATATTATGTAATTAATTTAGATTTAGTGTTTTACTTTGTTATTGTTGTGACTAGAACTCATGTTTAGGACTAAATTTCTTTATCTTAAACATGATATTATTCTAGTCTAAATAGGAATAGTGACTAATTAATCTTGTGTAGAAGGTTGATGTTTTGATGAACAAATGAGAAAATGATGATGCTTAATGCTTAGAAAGCATGTTAGAACTCATGATTTCGGATTTAATCTCGTATTTAAGATAAATCCATATGTTAATTTGATGATTGAAATTTGAATTGAAAGAGAAATCAAAATCATTCATGTTCTAGACAAATTTATGATATTTAATGAACAAACCTTGAAATTGTTAATTTGATTTGAAATCGTTAGAATCATATTCCCATAATTAGATTGAATTTATGGCATTGATTAGATACTGTTATGGAGCTTTGAGTTGCAATAGTGGAGGTTTTGAGGAAGAAAATCACAATTTGGAGAAGAGAATCTACATACAGGGGTAGTTGATTGATCGACAGTCGATCAATCGATGCCTCCAGTTTGGACTTGGTTAGGGCTTTTATTTATTATGATTGTATTTCAAACATTGTTTCTTGTAGGGGTGGTGTTTATTAATGATGATTTGGTTTTATACTGAGGTTAGAGAGTTGATTTTTATTGGGATTAAGATTATAGGTCTGTGAATCTGAAAATCTTTCTGTATTTAGAACCCTCTAGTGTGGGAATTGGGTTGAATCGCGTTGCCATGTGAGAGAAACAACGTCATCTTAGGTAGTTACATATATTTTGTGTTGTATATATATATATATATATATATATATATATATATATATATATATATATATATATATATATATATATATATATATGTGTGTGTGTGTGTGTGTGTGTGTGTGTGTGTGTGTGTGTGTGTGTGTGTGTGTGTGTGTACTCTATTGAAATGAACATACCGTACTCGTGGTGGAGCTATCGGGTTGGATTATACTCGCGATGAAGATCATTTAACATATGCTAATTGATTTAGGCAACATGAAGTGGAGCTCGTTTTATCAGATCATACATTCATGGGTGTCACCCCTTTGTGATGAGATAATGCTCGTTAACTTGAGCCATTAGTCTGGCTCATTAGGCCACTGCGTAGTGATCGCCTCATCATTTATATGTTTGTTTTACTTAAGTTAGTTAAGTGAGGGACTCCTATGAACTGACCCATAAATGAACGAGATTATCCTCGATGATAGTGGCCTTCGTGTGATGTATAATTAATGAGAATAAATTAATATAAGTCTAGCGATGGACAATGTGATATCCCGCCTATTTCAATCAAGGGTGACTAGTCCTTTACTAAAATAAAACAGGAGTCTCATTTAGTTCATTCTTAGCATCACTATCGGAATCATTTTAAATAACTAATTACCTATTAATTAAATAAGTCGGTGCATAATTTTTTCTTTCATTAACATACAACATTGTTAACCAAACCACAATAATCCCATACAGTAATCAATATAAAAGAAACCAGGATGTAAAATGTAAAGCAAACATAAGTAGATAAAGTCCCCGAATAAACCATCGAGTAAAATCAAACGCAACCAATCTATTTGAATAGAATTATAAATTACATAAGTTTGAATGAAAAAGGGGGAAACATGCCCAACCAATACCCGAATAGAGAACCTAATCTAGAATGTAATAAGTGAAGCATTTTCTCATCAAACTGCAAGCCTCCACATCAACTGCAGTTTCATGTCCTTGGAAAGAATAGTCATCTATGGCGTCCTTGTGGCTAGACACCAAATTTTTTTTGAAAATATATTTGATACGGGTCAGAGCCCAAATACTTTTAAAAATATTTGCAAGTAATTAGGATGCAGTAAATAAATATGCTGTAAAACTTTCCATATTTAAGTCGATGTCATAGTCCCATGAGATACCCCTTACCTCTCAACAGTAGTGAACACCTAGTGCATACATCTTAGCCCTCCTAGTTACACTACCCAACCTAAGTATTCCTATCTAAAATCTCACTAATATACCACTCTACACCAATTATTGTTTATCATTCACATTTTTGCTATTTCTTTCATTAGCTTAATTAATCATTTGGTCATTTATCATTCGCATAACTTTATCCTAGTTATTTATAGCATTCACTCTTAAAGTATTAATCATTTATATAATTACCACACAAATATATCTACATAAAGTTACACTACAACAAACACACATATGTCGCGTATAATCGTCATCCCCCGAGTAACAACCCATTAGATGCCAACCCTGAAATACGAACTCATTAGATGCCTCCCCCTAGTACTAACTCACTGGATACCATCTCCAGAGTACTAACTCATTATATGCCTTCCCCTGACTACTAACTCATTGGATGCCTTACTCTATTATGTTATCATCATCCAGGGCATATTCACTTCCTCCCGATTATCAACGGTCGGACTCTTACATCGACTCGAAAAAATCACAAAGGTATTGGAGGAGGTCATATTCCTTCTATAGTCAGTACCAACCATACCATAATTGTCTCACTTAGAATAATTGTCACACATGGTGTAAACAGGACGCTATGACCTTGGCTAGATACTTAGTCTGGTGTGTTTTTCCAGGGAAGATCACCCACATCGCGCAACCTCCGCTGATAGCACTAGAGGGGTGAGATTCACATAAATATCATACATACTTATATTATTCATATTCATATATATAATATCTCTATACCCATATATATATTTTCAAAATTTGGCAAATCTTTGCCATCCAACTGAAGCACTAGCATACTTATCCCGAGTCTATCCCTCAACTCTTAATTTATTTTAGTTCTACTCAATTAGATAAGTAAAGTAGTGTCACCCTGCTATAATGTTCGTACCTACCCAATAGGTCCATCATATATCATAATTAAGTTTATTATGTAGCATCACGTCGCTAAAACACACAGGCTTACCCAACTATCCCCTACATTAAATATTTACGAATTCACTCCACTTAATTCGTTACTTAAAAATTACTCATCAATTATTTCTCACGTTGTCTCTAATCCAACTTTAATTACCCACTCATCCCTAGGTAATTTTAAATCTTTCTAAATCACCTTAATAATTATGTCTTATTCTAATGGGTTATTAACTTCATTTGAACCCTTCGAAAATAACCCTTTAATCGAACAACCATTCTTGGACATGCCAGAAATCCGAACCAATTTGGCCAGACTACAAACTTGTTTGTCCATAAATCCGAACCAGTTCGGCTGGACATGCGAATTGGTTCGCTACCCCAGTTCAGCGAACCTTCTTCTCTAATATCGACCTAAAACCCTTCAATATGATGTTATACCTCCACTAAAATGTATATAACCTAAGTTAATGGATCCTATATGGTTATAACAGTAAACAAACATCAAAATACCAAAGATTTATCTAATATCGTTAATTAAATTCATAAATTAGGGTTATAAGAAGAACATTCCATCATAACCCTAGATTTTGTTTCAAAAACCCCAAATAAACATATTCAACCTATAAATCTCTAATATGATTCTTATTCCACCAATATTAATTGGTATTATATCATCAATTAATCATCTAACCTACATATGATATCAATTTCACCAAAACCACATTTTATGTAAAAAAAAAATTCCCCAAAAATGGTTTTATTCTATATCTACCATAATATAAACATAAATCACCTCAATTTAACTTAAAGAAAGTTAATTACTTAGCTTGGAATGATTATAGTGTCTTATATCCTTTATGTGTGATGATTTGATGCTAGAATCCCTTGACTTTTCTTCTCAAATTAACCTTTCTAGCCTTCTCCCTGATTTCTTCTATCTTTCTCTCTCTTTTAGGGTTTGTAACAAATGGTAGGGACTCCTCACCTACTTATCATTTATATTTTAACCCACTAATTTGGAAACTATGTTGTTAGGATATTTTAAAAATGATCTAAATACCCCTACATGAGTCCGACCTAGTAAATAAAAGCCCTTTGAATCCAAATTCTACCCCCGGGCAACTCAATTATACCTATCTCTTCGGAATGAACCAGAACTCAAAATCACTATCCGAGTCACTGTACATAAATTTTCCATCTCAACCTTAAAATAATCAAGTGACAAGCCCCAATTGAGATACCGTCAAAAGTTATGTCGTTCTCACTCACTACGATGTACTAACAATTCATCGTCTTTTATTTACTATAGTAAATTTACCACATAAATATTGAGCTTAATATCACCCAATTAATATTTATTAAATAAGCAATAACTCATTTAAATTAAATTACTGTACACGTGTACTTTAAAAATACTTGAAATAATTAAATCCGTAATTATAAAAAATACGGGGTTTTACATACTTCCCCATTCGTGAAGGAATTTCATCTTCAAAATTCAGATATGCCCGGTACTAAATACATTAGATCCTTACATGCAATGCATTCGAATCTATTTGAAATCAACTCATAATATTATTTTGGTATTTCCACTATACACACAATAATGGTACCATTTTGATTGAAGGTCTACTCACTACAACCCAAAATTAGTGACAAGTTCATTTAATCTCTTACATACCGGTATATTCCCTTATTCTTAAGGTCTTGCTTATACAATGACATGTAATAACTACCGTGGATCCTCTAACAACACTCAAAAGATGAGCCTACACTCCACTAGATCTATCATCTCAATATTGGAAAGGGCCCCACTTCTATATGTGCCAATTTATCTTTTTTGCCAAAACATGCAACTCTCGTCATAGATGACACTCGCAACAACTCCTGACCACTCATTTTAGGTTTTAAAACTTTGGTTGATGGTTACATACTCTCACTATGTTCCTGAACTAGATGAAAATGGCATAGAGTAACTCAATTCGTGTCGACGGATCCTAAATCACATCGGGCTAGAGAAGCTTGTTATTCCCCACCTCTAACTAACAAATGGGTGGATGACAAGATCTTCATATTAAGCCTCATAAGGCACCTCATAAATAATAATATTCTACGAGTCATCATAGGCAAATCTGCTAGTGCTAATTACTACTCCCAGTTATCCTCAAATTCAGAATGTGCATTCCTCGCATTCTTTGACATTTTGCTCACCTCTCCCGTCTATCCATCGATATATGGGTGACACGTATATCTCAAAATTTAACTCCATCCCCATCATCTCCTGACACTCCCTATCAAAGCTTGGAATCAAGGGTCTCATCCTAATTCACAATAACATTAGGCAGCACTTTGTGCCAATTCATTTCCTCTTTTCAATGAAATGTTGGGCACATCACCTCAGACCAACCTTTTTCCATCTACGAGTGGTGCACCTAGAGACAACTTCACCATGTCTCACTCATCTCTGATCCATATGCTCAAAATTTCACATTACGTGGAACATCCTACTCCCTTTTTAGGGTTTACCAAGAGTATGGCATGTGCGTTTGCTCCGAAACTGCGCATTTCTTTAGCTATTTTTATCTGGTAGAAATCAACATTCCATTTATGCGCAAGCCACCCTCGGCATTCAACTGAGTAATAATCCTCTCTACTTCCCCAAAACCATTGGTTCCTCTCTTATCAAGAGATATCTTTTATAGATGTCTCCACAGTCTTTCAACCCACACTGATCGTGATTGTTCTCGTACATATACACATAGCCGAACTATCTCCTCTTCTCAAACGAAGTTCAGTCCATCATACCATTCCACTTATATTTCTAGATGCCCCTTATACATACATTCAGCACATTTATAACCACGTCACTTATCTCAAACGATATTGAAAGTCAAACTAACTAGGGCGTCAATACACCTTATATCTCATGCATACATACACAACCATCACTAATGTCACATACGTAACATACTTATCTCAATCACGACTCCGCACTCTCTGTGTGGCTATACAGTAAGGTTGTACTCAATAACCTAGTAATCATAACTTATTTATCCTCGAGACTACCCCACCTATGAACTAGTGGTGCAAGAGTTCCATAGTGTTTCCTATACAACACTACTGGCTATGCTTGATTTATATAGTATAAAAGTTCTAATCTCAAAGTGTTTTCTTTACAAATTCACTGACTAATATTTATATCTTCGGCCCTAACATCTAACAACATAACCCCACTCTCTACAATTATTATGGTTCATGCGCAGACCGTCCCACAAACAAAACTCAAACAAGGAATTCCCCCGATGCACTATCACCTAAAATTATCGATCATTGAGTTTTGTAGGCCCAAAGCATGTAATAGAGACACTCAAAATCATGTCCCCCATCATATAAGTTTAATTATAAACTCTCACATCTCTAAAGGGGTCATATAACATTGCACTCGCAGTATCGCTAAGCTCCCCGTGCTAAATAAATAACAAGCTAAATCTCTTTTCTCAATAGAAAACTTGATATAGCCTGGATCACATTAGTAAAGTCTCTAAACACTGGGATCAAATATAATGAGACAAATATACTCTCTAAAGTCTCCTCCATAATAAAATATAGACGCGAGCACGACCCTTTTCCAGGTGAGACATCACAAAACCACACATCCTGCTCTAGAATATCGAATATGATAGCGTTGTTGTAATAACCCACCATTACTTGAACCATCGCTAACTTGTCCATACCCAGGATGACGCCATACTCACATATCATATCTCCATGACAAGTGAATCCACTAAAACCTATCCTCTCAATGAAGACACATACTTACTTGAAGATGGCATAAAATAGAGCCACACTACCAAATGATAAATATATACACATAATAGTAACACTAAGAATAAGCCCAATAATCCCGTCCCATGTGCGAATTTAGTGCTGACAAAATATTGTGACTCACCCGTGTCACACATAACTTAGCCCATTTATCGAAGGATAAATCTCATACAATAACTCACCAATAGGACTGGAGGTTCAAATGGTTCCTAGACATAACATTCTCTTCCAAACCGAACCAAAAACTTTTATAACTATCACCTTGCTGGGCATATGGCTCCTATGACCTAACTTGTTATAAATGATATCAACATATGTGGCCCTACTCTCTACACATAAGAAGCCTCTTTGTGTCATCCCCTATCTCTAAACTCACTGGCTATGTTGGGGTTGTCCTTCTCTTGAACCTGGTAGCATTGGCCCCGATTACTACCACCATTGTTCCTTTGGCTCTGCTAGCCCTGTGGAATACACTGCTGGCCCTGACGGCCCAGACTGAATCCACCGTCACTTAGTAGGAATTCCATTGGTCTAAACCATTCAAATGGGTTCCCTGCTGGGTGTCCCCCTTTGGTGCCTCATTAGCACCATTAAATCTAGTATTGCCCTTTTGACTAAATTCTCCACCTCTCTTGGCTTCATTCACATGAAAATTTTGATGTTAACATTGTAAAAGTACGACATTAACAACATATGCATAAGTCTGCCAAGACGAATTTCCTACAAGTGATGGTGATTACTAATCATGAGTCCATCATCACACTTAAGAACTATTTTCTCCTTCCTACCTACCTCATCGTGTATGAAGTTCGCTTAAACAAGTAAATTCTTCCTCACAATCAACCTCTATTCGTCCCTCCCGTGATAAGTACAGAAACTTCCTTCGCTTCTCTGTTTGAACAACATATAAAAGGACTTACGGTCAAACCGCACCAAACATTTCTCGATTCATACCTTATTTATTTCCTTATATTTGGTGACTGGATCCCACCATGGTAACACTTCTCCTATAAGCTAAACATTTCGCCCAAAATTTAAATCTTGAGTGGCACTGCACTCCACCATACGCAATTGCCTTTGGATTTTCTCCTTTCATTGGCCAATCACACTTCTGCATTTTCCCCAAACTCTAGTGGGTGAACCTTCTTAAAAGTCCTTATGACTCTCTCCCTTATCGACTACACTGGGTGAGTCTGAATTTGTGCCAGCATTTCCTATGGTTGTACTTAGGGAAACTACTACACCCTAGAGGTTATCCCAACGTCAACTGGCTAAATAATAATCGTGGTGACTTCTACCACGGTCACCATTCCAAGAATCCTCTATGGCTTTGGCTGAGCCTCTCCTCGAAAAGTCATACTAACGGCCCTCGATAGTCATCCTATATTATTCGGTATACCAAGCCCAACCGAACTCATAAATGATTCGCATAAACTATACTCAATAGCATGAGAACATAAGTCATATTATGAATTGACAGTCTTAAGTATAGGGCTCTAGATCAGAGAAAATAAATTATGAAAATGTAGTAAGTTCGCACAAATGCTATAGGACACTATAACCTGAGGCTCTGATATGATATGTGACACCCTAACTATTTCAATCACGGGTGATTAGTCCTTTACTAAAATAAAATATAAGTCTCATTTGATTCATTTTTATCATCACTGTAAGAAACATTTTCAATTACTAACCACCTATTAATTAAATAAGCCGATGCCAAATTTGTATCTTGCATTAACATACAACTTTATTAACCAAACTAAAATAATCCCATACATAATAATATATATAAAAGAAACCACAATGTAAAATGTAAGGTAGAGATAAAGTCCCCGAACCAACCATTGGGTAAAATCCAGCACATCCAATCCAATAACTAGAATTTTGAAATACATAAGTTTGAATGAAGAGGGGGCAACATGACCAACCAATACTGAAATAGATAACCTAATCTAGAATGCAATAAGTGAAGCTTTAGTAACCTACAAGTCTCCATATCAATTGCATCTTCTTGTTCCCGGAAAGAATATTCATCCATAGTATCCCTGTGGATGGACACCTAAAAGTTTTTGGAAAATAGATTTGAGACGGGTCTGAGACCAAAACCTTTTTAAAATATTTTAAAGTAATTAAGACGTATTAAATAAATATGCAGTAAAACTTTTCATATTTAAGTCGGTGTCACACTCCTATGAGATACCCCTCACCTCTCAACTATAGTTCACACATAACGTATACATCTTAACCCGCCGAGTTACACTACCCCACCTAAATAATCCTATCACAAATCTCACCAATGCACCACTCTTTGCCTAGTATTGTTTATCATTCACTTCTTAACAACTTCTCTCATTCGCTTAATTAAGCATTTCATCATTTATCATTCTCAGAACTTTGTCCCAGTTATTTATAACATTAACTCTTATAGTATTAAACTCGTATGTAATTACCACACTACTGTATATATGTAAAGTTATACTACAACAAACACACATATATCGTGTATAATCGTTATCCCTCAAGTAATAACTCATTGGATGCCATCCCCCGAGTATAAAGTCATTGGATGCTACCCCCGAGTACCAACTCATTGGATACCATCTCCCAAGTACTAACTCGTTAGATGCCTTCCCCCGAGTACTAACTCATTGGATGCATTTATCTATAATTCCATCATCACCTAGGGCATACTCACTTCATCCTAGTTTCTGGTGATCAGACTCCCACACCGACTTGGTAAAATCGCAAACGTATTAGAGGTGGTCACAATCCTTCGATAGTGAGTCCCAACTATATCCTAATCGACTCACTTAGAATAACCATAACACATGGTATAAACACAACGCTATGACCTGGGGTCAATACTTATCCTGTTGTGTTTTGCCAAGGAAGATCACACATATCGCGTAACCTCCCCTAATAGCACTAAAGGGGTATATTTCAAATAAATGTCGTACACACATATATTATTCAAATTATTATATATAATGTCTTTATACCCGTATATATATTCACAAAATCCGATTAATCTAAACCTACCAACTTAAGAACTAGCCTACTTATCCCGAGTTTATCCCTTGACTCTTAATTTATTTTAGTTATCCTCAATTAAATAAGTAAAGTAGCGTTACCCTACTAAAATGACCGGACCTACCCAACCGGTCCATCGTATATCATAATTAAGTTTATTAAGTAGCATCACTTACCTAAAACACTCGGACTTACCAAACTAGGTCGTACATCAAATATTTACGAATTCACCCCACTTAATTCGTTATTTAAAAATTATTCGTCAATTATTTATCGCATTATCTTTAATCCAATTTTAATTACCTACTCATCCCTAGGTAATTTTAAATCTTTCTAAATCACCCTAATAATTATGTCTTATTCTTACGAGTTTTTTAACCTCATTTGAATTCTTCGAAAGTAAACCTTTAATCGAAAAACGATTCTTGGTCCTACCAGAAATTCAAACCGGTTCAACTAGACTGCGAACCGGTTCGCCTAAATATCAGGACCAACTCGGCTCGACATGCGAAACAGTTTGTTACCCCTATTCAGCGAACATTCTTCTCCAATTTTGACCCAAACCCCTTCAATACGATACTATACCTTTATTACGACGTATAACCTAAGGGAATCAATCCTAGATGATTGTAACAGTAAACAATCATATAAATACCAAAGATTTATCTCATATCATCAAATTTAATTCAAGAATTGGGTTTATATGAAGAACATTCCATCATAATGGTAGATTCTATTTAAAAATCACCAAATAAACATATTAGACCTCTAAATCTGTAATATGATTCTTATTCTAGAAATATTAATGGTATTATATCATCAATTAATCATCTAACCTACACATGATATCAATTTCACCAAAAATCCATTTTATGTAAAAAAAAAACTTCCCAAAAATGATTTGTTCCACACCTACCATGATATGAACATAAACCACCTCAATTTAATTTAAAGCAAGTTAATAACTTCTCTAGGAATGATTGTAGGGTCTGATCTCCTTTGTGTGATGATTTGATGCTAAAATCCCTTAAGTTTTCCTCTCAAATTAGCCTCTCTAGAATTCTCCTTCCTTTCTCCTCTCTTCCTTCTCTCTTTTAGGGCTTGTAACTAATGGTAGGGCTCCCTCACCCATCTAACATTTATGTTTTAACCCATTAATCTAGAAAATAGGTTATTAGGTTACTTTAAAATGACTAAAATACCCCTACATGAGTTCAGGCTAGTTAAAAAATATCCTGACACCCAAATACTACCCTTGAGCATTCAATTCTTCCTATCTCAACCCATTAGGAACCAACTGTGAACTCAAAATCTTCATCTGAGTCACTCTACATAAGTTTCCTATCTCAACCTCAAAATAATCTACTAACAAGTCCCAAATGAGATACCATAAAAAAAATTCGTCGTTCTCACTCACTAGGACGTACCGAAAATTCACTGTATTTTACTTACTATAAACAAACTCAGTAAATTTACCACATAAATACGAATGTTAATCTCACCCAATTAATATTTATTAAATATGTAACATTTCGTTATAATTAAATTATCGCACACGTGTAATTTAAAAATACTAGAAATAACTAAATCCATAGTTATTTTAAAATGCAGGGTGTTACAGAAAAATTGATAATGAACCATATGTCTCGTAAAATACATTATGTACTTTATTTGTATTCTTAGGAGTGACATTGTGGGTGTTGGTATTTGGATCTTATTCTTACACGTGTAGGTAGTTACATCATTGTTACATGATGGATAGTTTTTATTCATTCATTATGAGAGTATATAGCCTTATTAGTATAGTTATTCCTTGTGTAGGGACATGCGCTTTGTATTGTACTTAGTTTAAAGGTGAGTTACTTATTGCATGTGAGAGCTGACAAGTGGCATGTAATGTAAACCAATCATATGATTTTTTATTGTTGATATCAACATGTATTATAATCAATCATATAATTATCTATTGATGATATTGGATTTATTTCTTACAACATTCGGAATATGACGCAAAATTATATAAAATATATTCCAAGCTTACATAGACAGGATCAACAAGGTTGAGGAGAGTTAAGACTTGCAGTTTCACCTTGCATAACAGGTTCCACTCTATTTGATTCTAGCATAGGTTGCTACTTATTTTAGATTCAGTTATTTCCATTTCAGAGTTGTGTATAGCCATAAGACCAAATTTATTATTTCGGTCTTTTTTTCTCAAATTCGTGATGTATGGGCTATATCAGATATCAAGTTGTTTGAGGCTTTGATATTTATGATATTACTAACATTTTTAATTTTGTCTCATGTGTGGATGGTTTAATTTTAGTTTTTACTTTACGATTTGATGTTGAGAATGATATAAATTATTTGACGAGCCCCATCTTAGGCGGATTAGCCTGGCCAACTATTACGCAAAAAATGGGGGTTGTTATAGTTGGTATCAGAGCATCTAATTTCTATTGTCCTAAGCATTTGTGTTGCATTCGTTACATTCTTCATCCTTTTATTTGATATGTAAATCCCTATGTTTGGGAATCATTGCAATGTTTTGAGATTTTTCTTTATACGAACCTTATTTGCTTTCACATGGCAAACACTTGATGTGGCAGATCATAACACACGACCTGTGATGCTGTAGAGAGTAGGGCTCAGTAAGAGCTTCTTCCATAGCTAGATCTAGAGCCATAGTTATATCAAATGACACCACCCATAACTACGTTAGTAAACATGGGTACTGTAGTTACTCAGGCAGCCACCATATTGAAGGTTTCCACGTTACATGACTTCCATCCACCACCATCACTGCAACCACCATAGTAAGTGGTGATACCAGTTTAGTCGGAGGCTACGGTTTAGGAGAGAGCGGGGAGGCCTTTGCTAAGGGCCACCCACTATAGTTTGGTAGGAGTAACGATATTTTTGTAGAATTCTAGTGGAAGAAGGATATTAAAAAGCATCTAAGGATATTGGAGTGTTCAGATGTGCACATGTGGATGTTAAATTAATTCAGATTGGTAGGAGCATCCCTATAGTGGTAGGAGTCAGTTACCACACTAGATGAGCAACAAATTATGAATATGGTTGAGCTCGGGGTAAAGTACTTCCTACCCACACTGAGGACAAAGATGAAGAGGCAATTTATGGACCTTAAGTAGGAGAATCATACCATAACATATTTTGTGGAGGAGTTTACATCACTGTCATTGTTTGCCTTAAATGTGGTTTGTGTTGGGGTTATAACTTATACGCAGGAAGCCCATCTTGGGGAATCTGGAAGTTTATATTGGGGTTGTCTTAGGACATCAGGAAATCCATCTTGGGGAATCTAGATTTTACCACTTATATGCAGGTGGTGAATGTTATTTTTCCTTATTGTTTAGATCACAAGACATTTCAAAAGAGTAAGGGAAAGAAGACGCCTAATTCAGATTCGTCGATCCATCGAGGCAAAACAAACATAGTTATTATTCAGGGGCCCTAATAGTCTAAGGGGTCCCAGTCAAGAGATCAACGTAAGAAGCATATGGGTTATCATGATCGTAATAATAAGGACCATCACTACACGAAAAAATGATTTTTATGAAGCTTAAAAAATGACATTATTACATTTATTAAGAAAATATCATTAAAATGTAGTATTACTACAATTTTGACAGATTTACAAAAAAAATGTCATTTTATAGTTATCAATATGATTTTATATGACACTTTTATAAAAATAATCATATATAATTTGAACTATTATGACATTTTTGGCCTCATTTAGGCGTACTACTATTTTTATGGCATTTTTTAAGTTTCTCTAATTTTTTCAAGCGCCTGCTCTTCCCTCGCACTCAAAATTTTGAATTTTTTTTGCTCCAATATGAGACCCCCCCCTCTATCTCTGGTCCTCACTTCTCCCATCCCCACTCTATCTCTGATCCAATATGAAACCCTCTCGCTTAGATTGGAAAACTTTTGTGTTCAAATGATGATAAGAGAAATGCTATAATGCGTTTGATCAAACGGTTTGGTTACAAGAAGTTGAAATGGCTTGTGGAAGAGAAGGTAAACGGGTCGCGTAAATCTGAGGTTTACTTGTCTCTTGTTCTTCAAAAACGTATCAGAGTATAATCTTGGGTTAGATCATTTTCCGGATAAATTAAGTGGGTTGGTTTTATTTTTGTTACACATAAATTATGTGAGCTTATTGTCTAATGTGGTCATGAAATTCCATTGCAATTGCCAAATAAGAGAAGTACCATATATGATGATACGTCGTGTAATTTAGAATTTTTTATATCTTTTATCCTGTAATGTTATTGATTCAAGTATCTGGATAATGAACTATTAGGGAATGAAAAAAATCATAGTATGCCTCTATTGTCAATCCAAATATGGCTTTGCCCAAACAAGGGTACAACTTTTAGTTCACACCATATAATTGATTGCAGTAATTGCTTGTTTGGTTTGGCATAAATTTGGCAATAATGTCCTCTAGTATTTATGAAGACTTTTATATTCAAAGTTTTATTCCTCAAAATGGGCCTTTTTAAATAATTTTAGTACTTGAAACTATATGTGATACCTAGTGGTAAGACTATCTTTATGTAAGTTGTATCGGTAGTGTAGACACCCCATTCTATTACCCCCTAACTCTCCTTAGGTCCCTAGTACCTCCCTTCATCACTGTAAACCCAGGTCACGTCACGAGTATTGACTTGAAGGCCATCGGGCACTCCCCGGCTCAGTTTGACCCCAAAGTCAAACTCTTCATCTCGATCGAGACTCAATGAATCTTTAAAGGGCACTGAATACCCTTTTCAATGGTCCACCCCGTGCGCGATTCCGACTAACCATGCGGACGAACGATCCATTTGCGTCCGAAACCTGACCTAGAGGCCACCGGGCGCTCCCAAGCTCTATTTGACCTAAGTCAACTATTCAAATCAACCGAGGACAAATGAATCTTTGAAGGGCACTGAATACCCTTTCCAACGGTCCATCCCGTGTGCGATTCCAACTTTCCATGCAGACGAACGATCCGTTTGACTTTGGGAGGCCACCGAGTGCTTCCCGGGCCCAGTTGACCAAAGTAAACTCTCCAAACTGGTTCAAACTCTTTGTAATGTTGAATTACATCTCCTAACCTTTCCAACGGTATGCCCCATGCACGATTCAGACTTACCATGTGGACGAACGATCCGTTTGCGTCCGAGTGATTCCCCATCCAATGGACCGACAAATGCTTCCGAGCCATATTTGAACCAAAGTCAACTCCCGAACCCGGGAGAGGTCCAAATGTCTTTCAAAGGTCTCTGAATTAAATTTCTAATGGTATGCCCCGTGCACGATTCTGACCAATGGTTTGCCCTCGGTGGCCGATTTTTCGAAAAAGCCTAAAGCGCACTACCAAATGGAAGGTTCCAGACCCTGCCTATTGGCACCTGCCGATAGGTAGGAACAGGTCTATGCCGATCATCACTCACCTGGGTCTATAAAAGGAGGCCTTCACCTCACTTGCAGAGAGAGCTCAGATCTGATAGAAATCTCTCTGAACGAATTCCAGAAACCTCTCTCGAAGGCAGCGTGATTTCAACATCCAAATCCCATTTTTACTTCCACTTTTCATCATCCTTTTCATCAAACTTGGTGAATTAGCTACTCTCCATCATCATCCAAGTGCAAGAGTTGATCTCCAACATTCAAGATCAAGCTCAAGATCTTCAAGAAGGTCCAACTTTCTCTACCTTCTCTTAAATTCTCTTAAACTCTCAATAACTTGTTTTCTTACTTAGCGCTTTTATCATCTCATCTCACACATCCTAATATACTTTTTTTTATTTTATTATTATTGCACATCTCCTATTTTCATATAAATAAAACCCAAAAAACAAAAAAAAGAGATTTTGTTCATAAATTCCATGTAGGGATTCTCACACTTTTTCCACACTTTTCTCACAATCTAAAACACTTTTTCTACACACACACACACACACACTCACAAATAAGAGATTCCCCATTTGGATTTATGGGATAAACCCCACCCCTCATTTTGTATGCGAACTACGTGGACTTTGATGCCTTTATCAGCTACGTAGGCGTCTCGGGGTAAAACCCGAGACTCGAGTCTTTTTCCCCACTTTTTCTCTTATTTTCTATCTTCTCTAAATCTAATCTTCTTATATTCTATATACTTGATCTTAGTGACGTATTACTCCGTATGCATTATCGTTCCATTATAACGATCAACGTAGGGGTAATCGTGTAAATCTTATTTTTCTAATATTATTCTTTTATCTTCCTATGGATGGCTCGCTTTATCTTTTCCATGATACAAGTCGAGGATTCCTACCTCCATTCTATATATACACATGCACACATATCACGGGGGAAACAAAAGGAAAATAGAAAATATCCATGAGAGACCGAAAGGGCGGAATGGGTGCCTAATACCTTCCCATTTCGTAACTAAGCCTCCGAACCCTTCTCGAATCATTTTGGTTTCGTACGCACTAGTATGTCTTTGGATGCCATCCTTCGGGATGGATTCCCCTTTTTTCTTTTATCTGTTTTGAGTAAAATAGACTGGCGACTCTGAATCTCTCTATATTTTTACACCACATCTCAAATGACATCGGCTGAAGCTCTCCCGAGAGGGACGCACGGGACCCGAAGGATCCTTCTCCTCCGCGGCGGGGATAGGGGATGGCCCCAGTGGCGACTCTGCTGGGGACACTTGTATTTTTTTGTGGGTTTGACTCTATTTACATGAATGCTATATTTGCTTGTGTTCCCCCCATATCAGCATGTTCCCCTTTCCCATATGTATCCCATGTTTATGCTTATATTCACACACTTGTAGAAATTTCTCCATGTACACTTCACACCGCGTGCACCTAGGATCACATGTATATACCCATGTTGCACGCATCACCCATCCATACTTGGTGTACCTTTTGGGGTACTTGTACTTTGCTCCCTGTTTGTCATAATCAAGAAAGGCATTCTCATCATAAGATACTAATAAGAGGATCATGCATGATTCACGCAACATCACCAAAGAGCATTGATATTGACCAAATTTTACCCAGTAATTGGAGGGTCACTTCGTGATGGGCGCTGGTTCGGCAGGTCGCAATTAGCCTAAGCGATATGACTCTCACCTTCCATTGGCCAAGTACCTTCGACGTATATCGAACGGTTCCCCCGCATCGTACCGCTTGATCGAAGTCATGACGGGAGGTATATCACAGGGAATTCGTTCACGTACGCCGAGTATATCGAATTCGCTCTCACACATACCGTCCTCACGAGGTATATGGTGAGGAAATTCACGTACACCCAGGTATATCAAATGGATTGTCCACACGTACCGATTGCCCACAAGAGCAAGACGTATATCGTGAAAGTCAAGCCAAAGGGGGGAACCCATGCCGATTCACCCAACCAACTGCATACCCGCGTATAGGTGTCAGACCAAGGATATGCACTTTAGATTGTCGGTTTCAACCCAAAACTCTGTCGAAATTCTGAGTCGGCCTGCCGACCAAATTTTTGAGTATTTTTAAAACAGGGCCCTGTCCGTGAGCCTGGTTACAAGTCCAAATTGTAGCTTCACATATATTAAGACCCCCACTTTTCCAGGCTCGGGTCCTGTCCGACATTGCATTTAGGAGAATTAAATACAAGTGAAAACATAATAATCATAATAATCATGCTGATTTCTGTCTCCAAAAACATTTCTCCCTTCTTTACCAAAAATCCAAAAACATTTCTCCCTTCTTTATCAAAAATCCAAAAATAATTCTTCCTTTTTTCTCCCTATTGGCTTCGGTCTTCAGTCAGATCACCCTGGAGTTTTATCTGTTCTTCTACTACTTCTTCCGAGTATGGAATCCATCCATCTTCCATGGAGAATACAAATCAAGCACCAGTGATACAGCCAGATCTGACGACAGTCTTAGCTCAGCTCGTGTCCAAGATTGACAACCTCCAAACTGAGGTTCGAGAGATGCAATGAAACTAAGTTCCTATTCCTCAAGAGCCCGAGTCCCTATTCCCTCGTGCTATGGGTCCGCCCGAGCCTATCTCAATTCTGGAAGAATATCATCACGCACCACGTGCCCCTCCCGCCAATGGGCCATCACTTGCCTAGCTTCCAATGCCAAACATTGCCCAACCTATGACTAACCTGCCTGTGGTCGTTGATCCAAAAGAGGAGGAGTTGAATAAAGTCAATGAGGACTTTAGGATGCTCACTAAGAAGTTTGACCATGTCAGGATCTCCGGGGATTACATGGACTACACCCACATGTCTCCTTATCCTAAAGCAAGGTTACCCGAGAAGTTCAAGATGCCAAATATCGAGAAGTTTGGAGGGAGTGGACCCCCCAATTGTTCATCTTCGAAGTTATCATCGTTCCATGACTCTACTAAGGGCTTCTAAGGAGGTGATGGCCCAATTATTTCAGCAAACTTTAAAGGATAGTGCCCTTCGATGGTTTTTATCTCTTGAGGAATCCAGAATCCATAGCTGGGAGGATGTAGCCCGAGAATTCATGTCACAATACAAATACAACGAAGAGCTTGTGGTCACCCGTCGTTATTTAGAGCTGCTCAAACAAAATCCTGGAGAATCGATCAGTAACTTCATAACCCGGTGGAGGGAGCAGGCAGCTACCATGACTAATCGGCCATTCGAGGAAGAACAGGTCAACATAGTGAAGAAGAACTTCTTGCCCCATGTCCGAGCGACGATGGGAGGACAATAATATCCACACTTTCGAGCTCTCAGAGAAGCAGGAGTGGAAATCGAGGAAAGCCTCGTTAAAATAGAGATTGAACCAAAGAAGGTGTCCGGACAGTTCACCCCTAGAAAGTATAACAAGCAAGCCAGTGCTACCGTCTCAACCATTAACAACATCTCTCAACCAACCACATCATGGGCACCAGAAATCCGCCCTGCCCCCACCTGAAAGGAATACACTGAGCTCCATGCTCCCCTCTCTAAAGTTTACCAATCCCTGCTAAGCTGAAACCTCATCAAACCCTTGGATCCCCGTCCATTGCCAAATCCACTCCCAAGAAACTTCAAGGCCGATGCTCACTGTGCCTTTCACCAAACCGCCGGTCATACCACCGACCAATGCTTTCACCTTCAGAACGTAATCCAAGATCTCATTGACCAGGGTACCATCGCCCCACCATCCAATCCTAAGACAAACACTACTCACAATCCACTTTCGAATCACACCAATGCCATCTTCTTAGAAGAAGACCCAGATTTTGATCCCTCACCTCAAATCACACCCATATACTCTCCTAAACCTCTTTAAATTTTCCCATATTTCCTCCTACACCCTACTAGCCTCGCTGATCAGGAACTGTCACTCCGTATCAGAGCATGCATCACTGTCCGTACCCGTTCTAAAAATGGAAGTATGGAATTATCAGAGGTGTTAAACCAACTCCTAGAGTTCGGGCTGAAATTGCCCTCACAGATGGTCATCGATTGCCAGAAGTTCAGCAGAGGCACAAAAAGGGGCCCGAGATTCAGACAAATGGGTGGTACCAACTGACGAAGTCAACTTAGATGAGGTTGTCCAGACTATGGCAGGATTATTCGAGCAAACCAACAACATTTGTAGTATCACCAGGTTACTTAACACTTTGAAGTTACAAGGGCGTCTGGTCCCTTCAATCACACATATCCCCACAGAATGGGAGGACCTGTATGAAGAAGCCGTTGAAGTTGTGGAATACATCGACTTTACATGGAAATACAAAATTGTTGCCACTGGATGGGGGGAAGAATTCGAAGATTCGAGTGAAGAACAAGCTTCAGGAAGAGCTGGCCCAATAGCCGACATATGTGGGATGATATCATTTGAAAAACTTCTCGGAGAAATAAATAGGGTGGCATCACAACCTGAGATTGACGAGGAAATGGGATTCATGTTCTTTCCTTCTTCAGTAAATCAAATGACCAGATCAGGGAGACATTACCAGGTTCCAAGCTCACTACAAGCAAATGACAAAGGGAAGGGCATTGAAAACCTTCCCATGCCAGAGATGACCATCAAGGAGAGCAAGATCCTCGATCAACTGAAGAAAACTCAAGGTAACATCACTCTATGGGGACTTTTCATGTCTTCCCAGCTGCACATAAATTCTTTAATCAAATTACTCACTGGACCCATAGTTCCTCCCTCTACCACACCAGAAGAAGCGGTAAATCTGGTCGGATCCTTGACCTCGACCCGAATGCTATCATTTTCTGAAGAAGAAATCCCTAGAATTGGGCCAAATCACAATCATGCACTCAACATCTCCGTCGAAGTTATGGGAAAGGTCGTGCCAATCTCTCTTGTCGATAACGGATCCACTTTGAATGTTTTTCCATTGAGAACCTTCAAGTGTTTAGGCCTGAAATAAAGCGACCTCACTCCAACCTCCGTCGCTGTGTGTGCCTACGATAATACCCATCGCGAGGTGATGGGGTCCATAAAACGTGCAATAGGGGTTGGCCCTATAAACCTTGTCGTCGAATTCCAAGTCAGACATCCCAGCTTGTTTCAACTCATCAGAAATTGAAGTTCTTCGCCGATGGGAGAGTTATCACAATTTTGGGCGACAACAAAAATACCGAGGGTGCAAGCACTAGTAGTCCAATTCTTGAGATACAACACGGGTCAAATGATATACTCCTATCAGGATTCCGAGTTGAGCCACTCTTACTCCCGATAGGGGACGGTTACAAAGAAAGGGTTTGTCCAGAATATGACCCTCACGATAATATCAATGTGATTCAGATGTTCAGAAACATGCACTTCGTGCCCAGATTGGGGCTAGGGCGAAGGGAGCAGGGGATAATTAAGCCCGTCGAACTAAAGAAAGCTTTATCTCCTTGCGTCTTGGGGTATCAACCATCAGAACAAGAGCTCGGAATGATCCAACAGTCTCGACCAAAGAGAATATTAGACTGCATCCGAACTATCTTAAGAGACTCCTTAAATGGACGATTCATCAAAGAAGGCGAGGACTTCCCCTTTTGCGGTTTTCCAGAATCATGGTATGACCACACAGACAAGAAGATAAAGCCTGGAATGGAGATCTTTTTTCAAGACAGCTACCCATGGGCCGAAAGTTTCCCACACCAAGTACAATTGCTCATTAAAGATACTAAAGAGACTGAGGAAGGCGATTTTGAAGATTCCTTCAACTTACAGACGCTGGGGCTGGCACTCTGCATGGTTCATTCAGGCACTACATCAATGGACCCATCCCGTCTGATTAAAGCTGCTGATACTCCTCTCCTCAACTGGCATGCTACGCCAGTTCTACCCCAGGAAATCTCCCATAACCCCAATGTTTACCCTATTTCTTCTTCTGTTGTCTATCCTTGCTCAAATGTAATCGATACCTCTTTTGATGAGGTTCTCAATGTTGTTTTTCCTATCAATGAAATAAACGAAGATTTTGAGTATCTTGCTGTGCCTTACATTAATTGTTTAGATTATAATCGAACTTTTGATGATGATGATTTTGCAAATGAACAATTCTTAACTGATCTAAATAAGGTTAATAATAAACAACATAACCGCGTTCAAGTTAATGAAGAAGAGACTGCTGTTATTAATCTTGGTTCTAGTAGCCAACTACGCGAGATTAGGATAGGGGCCACCCTTGACGATCTTGAACGCGCACAACTCGAAGAATTACTGAAGGAGTTCATAGATGTCTTCGCATGGTTCTATGATGATATGCCAGGCATCGAACCTGAAATACCTCAACACGAGATCCCCACTCTCCCATATTACAAGACAGTTAAACAAAAATTAAGAAAACTCCTCACCTAATGGTCTCTCAAGGTCAAAGAAGAGGTGGTCAAACAGTTAAACGTGGGTTTCATTCAGGTGATCGAATATCCCACATGGATTGCCAACATTGTACCTGTACCGAAATCAGGAGGGAAGGCTCGAATGTGTGTAGATTACCGAGATTTAAACAAAGCTTCTCCGAAGGATGATTATCCTCTACCCAATATCGACATGATCGTGGACAACACAACCAGTCATGCTCTCAAGTCATTTGTCGACGGGTTTACCGGATACAACCAAATCAAGATGCACCACGACCACCAAGAAAAAACCGCATTCATCATCCCATGGGGAAGCTTTGGCTACACCATTATGCCATTCGGTCTCAAGAATGCTGGGGCTACCTACCAAAGGGCTGCCACAACCATCCTGCATGATCTGATTCACAAAGAGGTCAAGGTTTATGTGGATGATATGATTATCAAGTCCAAAACTAGAGAAGGTCATCTTCCCGCCCTCTTGAAGTTCTTCGAACGACTGCGACGGTATCAGATGCGACTTAATCCACAGAAGTGTGTCTTCGACATTACAAAGGGAAAACTCTTGGGATTCATGGTCAGCGAAAAGGGGATAGAAGCAGATCCTGCAAAGCTGAAGGCCATACTTGAGATGCCACCACCCCAAACAGAGAAAGAAGTCCGAGGTTTTCTTGGAAAATTGCAATGCATCAGTCGATTCATCAGCCAGCTAACGTCCATCTGTGAACCAATATTCAAGCTCCTTCGAAAAGATTCAGCCATGGTTTGGAACAAGGCCTGCTAAGAAGCTTTTGACCGAATCAAACAATACTTGACCCAACCTCCAATGCTCATGCCACCACAGTCTGGTCTCCCTTTTCTCCTATACCTAACCATAATCGACACTGAAGCTGGGGCTTTGCTAGCCCAATATCTTGAAGACTCCCACAAAGAAAGAGCCATATATTACGCCAGTCACAAATTGGTCGGGTACAAGGTTAACTACACTGCCTTAGAAAAAGCATGTGTCGCACTTGTCTGGGTCACCCAAAAGTTACGACACTACATGCTCGCCTTCCCCATCAAACTTGTATCCCGAATGAACCCCATCATATACCTTCTTGAGAAACCTGCCTTATCCAGTCGAATGGCTCGATGGTTGATGCTCCTAACTGAGTTCAATATCGTGTATGTCACACAGAAAGCTATTAAAGGAAGAACCATCTCTGACTACCTCGTTGACTACCCTGTAGAAGAAGGAGATGTTCGAATCTCCGAATTCCCAGATGAAAATATCCTCTGCACCACTCAAGACCTCCTTTGATGAAAAATGTTCTTTGATGGCGCTGCCAACAAAAAGGGATACGGCATTGGGATCCTTCTGATCACCCCAGATGACTCACACACTCCCATCGCCATAAAATTTGATTTCCCTTGCACTAACAACATGACGGAATACGAGGCATGCACAGTGGGCCTCAAAGTTGCTCATGAGAAAGGTATTCAATACCTTGATGTCTACGGGGATTCTGCCCTTATCATCGGTCAAGTGCTCAGAAAATGGAAAGTCAAAGACGAAAAGCTCCAACCTTTTCATGCCCAATTAGAAGAGTTAGCCTGCCAATTCTGAGATATTACCTTCCATTACCTACCCCGAGAAAAGAATAACCTAGCTGACGCTCTTGCTACCTTGGCCTCCATGGTCGACATGCCCGAAGGAATAACAATGACCCCCTTCCTGGTTCAAAAGTAAGATAAACTGACCCATTGCTACCATATTTAGCTTGTCTCCACTGAAGATCCCGAACTAGATGATTGCTGGTACTATGATATCTCGTGACTCATCAAACATGGTAGGTATCCCGAGGGTTCCAACAAGAAAGATCGAACAACCCTCCGAAGACTGGCCGCCCAGTACATCATGTGTCATAAAGCTCTACTCAAGAGGAATTTCGATGGAACTCATCTACACTGCATCGCAGGGGCTGAGATTGAGAAAACAATGCAAAAAATCCACAGCGGGGAATGCGAACCCCACATGAATGGTCACATGATCCCCAAGAAGATCATCCGACAGGGCTATTACTGGACCACCATGGTCCAGGATTCCACCGCCTATGTCCGAAGGTGCCTCAAATTCCAATAATTCTCCAATCTTGAACACCTGCCTCTGCGATAATTATACAACATGACCTCTCCCTGGTCGTTCTCCACCTAGGGTATCGACATCATAGGGAAGGTTACACCAAAAGCTTCAAACGGACATGAGTTCATCCTGGTTGCCATCGATTACTTCACCAAATGGGTCGAGGGTGAGTCATACACAGTGTTAAAGGCCAAGAAAGTGGCCAAATTCCTCAAGAAGAATATCATTTGCCGATATGGGGTCCCGCATGATCTAGTCTCAGATAATGGGTTGCATTTCGAAGCAGAAGTCACAGAAGTAGTCAACGAGTACGGAATTCAGAGACACAAATCCTCTCCCTACCGACCTCAGACCAATGGTGCAGTAGAAGTCGCCAACAAGAACCTCAAAGCCATCATCAGCAAGATGATCGAAAGTTGAAGGGATTGGGCCGATCGGATCCCGTACGCCCTCTGGGGATATCGAACCTCAATCCGAATTTCTATTGGGGTTATCCCTTACTTCCTGGTCTACGGCATGGAAGAAGTCCTACTTGTGGAGCTGGAAATACCCTCGTTACGCGTTATGATCGAAATCAAGGTTAGTGAAGAAGACTGGTGCCAAAGCCGTCTTGATAAGCTATCCCTCCTAGATGAAAGAAGACTAAAAGCACTGTACCACATACAGGGTTACCATCGCCGAATAGCGCGATCATTCAACAAGAGAGTCAAGGACCGCGGTGTCCCGGAGGGGGATTTAGCCCTCGAAGAGATAATAGAACCCATCTGGGACTCCAGAGAGAAATTCAAGCCCAATTGGAGCGGCCCCTACATTGTGAAGAAAATCTTATCCGGCGGTGCCGCCATGCTCACTGACCTGGATGGGGAAGAGATGGCTCGCCCAGTCAATCTGGACCGTCTCAAGAAATTCTACCCCTAGTTCGAAATCTCGGCGCGCTATGACTCTTCTCATCCCCCTTCTATTATTAAAAAAAAAACTCTTCATTTCCCTCTACCCAGAACTACGTGGGCCTGATCCTCTACAAAAACTATTTTTAAAAGTTTTCAAAAAACCCCAGAGGTACGTAGGCAGCTCATACTCCTCACATGAGTGCGACCCTTTCTTTTTCACAAAACACTATTCTTTTCTTACCTCCGAGAATGACGGTTTACTCTAAAATTATTTGAACAAAAGGATTATGTATGCCTTAGCGATCAGTATAGATAATACAAAAATACAAAATTCATCGAGAGGCACAGCTGGATGATCAAAAACTTATTTATTTAATTAATAAGAAATTACAGTACGGATTACATAAGAAAAAGGAACGGATAACTCCCTTCCCCACTACCATAAAAAGCCAAATAAAATCCCCACACCTGTTACACAAATAAACTCCCCAGGAGTCCTACCCACAACTACCAGAGGAGCCTGCACCCTCATCATCTACATCTTGAGGTCCCCAAGTTTCCCCTGCCTGAATAGAGTGCCATAAACATTCCATGGATTGATGAGACTTAACCATCTTCGAAAAGACCACAACACCCCCTTCCATGGAGTTAGATAAAACAAATCATCTTTGTCCAGTCTCTACTGCCAACATCTTGTTGACTACTTTCCTACACAACCACTTCATATAATCTTTGGGGACATGGAAAACCTTCCCGACAGACTGAGAAGGACGGGTCGATGGACGCCGATTTTCCCACAGAGATCCAAGCAACAGACGTAGGCGCTCAGTCAAATCTTCTACCGAAAAGAAATTTGAGGTTCGAGGGGGCACGACCTGCGTCCAGCCGAATTGGCGTAAAAGCCGCCAAAGGAAATAAAAAGAAGTTTGTCTGAGACCAACCAGCCGCACATATGAATACTCTCATAGCTCCAGAACGGGCTGCAACGGCCCCCACAAAGGCACTGGACAATACAACCCACAAGCCCCATGCTCCACAAGCCAGTTCTTCCAGTTCTCAACATACAGTCCAACGCGGATGAAGTAGCACGAAAATAAGTTAGGTACGGCCGACAAGGGATATTCTGGAGGAGTCGACAAGCGAAATCTTTCAGACAACCACATAAACAACATCACAGGGCGACCCCTCAAAAAGTCAAAATGGCCTTCTTTCAAGGCATCCATGCCATTCAGAGTCTCCGCCAATATCATCGCCACGAGATTACGACGGTATGACATCCATGAAGCAATGGTTGCAAGTTGTGGGTCCACCTGCAATTCCCCAGTCACCAGCAGCAATTTTGAAACCAGACCCAGAATAATGGCTCCAGCATAGCCAGCATCACCTACTTCCCACAAATCCACAGACTGCAGCACCACCGGGAGGGAGATCATTCCTCCAGCAACCAATGATCTGGCCGCCGAAGGCGAAATATGAATAAGCCCGGCCAACAAATCTCTAGAAGAATGGGAAAATTCGGGCAAAGCCGCAGCAACACTGGGATTTACACCCAATATGGCAGAAAATTCCTCATAGGTAGTACAAACCTCTTCCAACCCAAAGTGGAATACATGGTCTTCGGGGTACCAGAATTGTACCGTCGCTATCAACATATTTCACTCAAAAGGCCAATTGCGCCACAAGGAGACTCGACGCATGTTGAAAGCATCGCAGTCGACATTATAAGAGCACATAGCTCCCAAGGCTTCGAGGTAGTTGGAAAACTCGGTGCTACCAGGGAGAGCCATCTTACAAGGCTAAGAGATGGTGGGCACGTAGGTGAAAATGTAAAAGTGTGCTGAAAACACTCCACCTTTCCCCTCCTTTTTATACTTGAACATCCTCACAAGGGACATAATCCCTGCAGAAATCGTAGGGAATCCTACCCCACAAGGTACCAAAGGCTTAAGATGGTACCAATCAAAGCCTTCAATTGATGGGACTGGACTGAACTATCGATAGGCAGGATAGGGTTCTTGCCCCTCCCCCCCCATTTTTTGAAATTTCCGTTTTTCCTCTGTTGTCAAATCAGAAAACTCAAATAAAAATAAATTGATATTCTCAACAGAATTTCAAAATCTTTTTAATTTTCCCTTTTTAATCAAAAACTTTCCTTAATTTTTTTTTTCAAAAATATTCCTTTTTACGGTCTCAGCAGCAAAGTAAAAAGCACATGTGCATGCATTCATTCATCATTAATAAAAGATAATAAAAAAACTCCATTGCATTGCATATATTTGTGTTATGTATTACATCAGTTTCGCCGGAAATAAAAAGAAAAGCCAAAAACAACGGGACTCAGCCCGAACCCCCATTTCATTCTCTGTCTCTCTCTCAAGAGCTTCCACCGCTGCGACGCGCTCTCTTCCCCCTACGGCGAGATGATGCACCACCACTTCCCGAACCAGAGTCCTCTACGGACGAAGTAGACGGCACCAAGCAAGAAGGAATAGGAACCGCGTCCCGAATATGGGCAGTCGCTGAAGATATCTAGTCTCTGATGTCCCTTAGACAAGTGGTCGACACCCGAACTTGCTGGAAGAAAAGGTGAAATCAGTATCAAAGCAAAAATGACCAAAACAAAAAAGAAAGAGAAAAAGAAAGGAGCAGAAAGGCATACCGCAGGTCGAAGGACTTCCTCTGTCAAACCCAACTCCTCCGGATCCATCGCATGAGGACGGTGCAACATAGGCACCATCCCTCCATCAGCTCGCCGAATGTTATATGAAGGGGTATGCAGCTGTACAAAATGGACCTCCGAGGTCACCGCCGCCGCAGATGCCGACGGGCCACCACCACTGTGAGAAGATCCCATCGTCCGACTCGAACCTGCCGGAGGGAAGGGCAGTGCATCGTATATGCTTGGCACCAACAACCAGCTCATCATAAAATCCATATAGTCATTTGGCGCATCCGTATCGGTGTATAGCAAGTAGGACTCGCCTATCATCGCCGCGATCCTCTCATCCTCCAACATCAGTCGCTACTACCTCATAGACATAGGAGGCTGCGTGTGTGGCACCACCACCTCCACCTCAGCAATCTGGCGAGTCACCCTCTCCCGAGGTACCTGGAATGGCCGAACTCATACGCCAGCAAATGCCTCATCCGCGCGTTCGCCCCGGTCACCCCCGCATTCTGAATGGCTATCGCCCACGGGTAAAAGGTCACCTGAAAATCTTCGAGCGAGCATAAATCAATACAAGATCAGAAGGAGAAAAAACCAGGATTAAAATGGAAAGAGTCTTACCCTACCACTGGTCAGGTTGTTCAAGACCTGACGCACCGCCTCTAGGGAGAGAGATCCCTTCGACTGTCGATTGGCCTTACGCCATCAATACAATCGACAAAAGTCCCCAACAGTGTCATCCTTCAAAGAAATCAGCGGGGTATTGCACCCAATCACTTCATAGAACCACGTTTGAATTCACAAATGAAAAGAGACGCATAAGGAAAATGCGAATGCATGAAAGGAAAATGCGAATGCATGAAAAGAAATGCACAAACTGAAGAATACCTCAAGAAGTTACGTGGCCTCAGTAAAGGTCTGCCGGAAGCACCGGATGAATGCATCCAAAGAAAAGTAAGGGGTCGCCAAGGTTAGACTCCCCCAGTCATAGAAGGGGATGTTCGAAAACATCCTCAAGTACGGAAGAAACCATAAATGGACGACATCGCTGCTCGACGCCACCATGAAACCTCCCAGCACCAGCAAAATGAATAACCGGGCCATCTGCCTCACTTGCAGCCCGTCCTCCACATCGATCTCCCTACCCAATAGAACATCCTTCAGCAGGAACATCCGAATAAAATCTCCAGAAACTATCCTCCCTACATCACCAAGTGCCACTCGCACTGCCTCCGGTCTCACCCATAAAGAGCGATCCACCTATATCCGCTCTCCATCATAATCCAGCCCCAGCAGCTGCTGTACGTCTATGGGAGTCACCGTTATCTCCCCGAATCCAAAATGAAAGGTATGGGTAGTGTCCCACCACCTCTCTCCCAAAGCGCACAAGATCGCTGTCGAACGAGGCATCTCATCCAGCGCAGATGCCAACCGCCCCAAACCCGTTGATGATACCACCCAGCGCACCACAGGAGGGAGTCCTTGAACCCCATTGTCTCATGGGCACGTATGTTCTTCAAAGAAATATCAGACTGGCAAAAAGAAAAGTCTCATCAAAGATCAAGAAAGAAAGATCACCAAAAAGAGAAGAATGCCAAAGGTTGGGTTACTTACATAACTACCGGGTATCACTCTCGAAGTGAGATGGTGAGATGGCTCCCACAGCAAGGTCCGCTCATCCACAACAGGCTCAAATGCATCAAAGGAGTCCTCACTCACCAAAGTAAGAGGCGCCCTAGCCCTCCACTCCACATTCGCCTAATCATCAACGATCAACCACTCTCGGTGGACTGCAGTGATCATGAAAGCGGCCATTTCTTGAAGATAGGAATACTAGAATGATTTGCAGAAGAATCGCAGAGAGAGAGAAGGCAAAAGAAGCTGTGAAAAAAATGAGGGGATTCCCCTCCTTTATATAGGATGGCAAGCGCCATGCCGATCGGCATCTCCCCCTACCATACCGATCGGCACTGACCCCTTACCTTCCCGAGGTAACCCAAAAGTCCGTGCCACTGCCAAATGGCACCTCTCACACCATGCCAACCAACACCCCACCTCAAATTTCGTACGGAAATTCCTAAAAAATACCAGAAAGCCTAAAAAAATCCTCGAAAAATTCTTAAAAATCACGGGAAGGATCTAGAGCCTTTTTACCTAGGAAATTTTGCATTCCCTCGAGCAGAACCCCTCTTCCCCAGCGAAATCCTCAAAAAACATAGTGAAAACTCCTCCCGACAAAGCTCCGGAGGATCCCTAAGGATCACCTGATCACTTCCCCAACATAATTCTCTTACAGCACCCAAAATAGGTTATTCCCCCCTGCGAGGTATCCTAAAAGCTTCCCCAGCTCAGGTTAAAATCACAAAGTTCTTTCTCCAGCTGAATTAAAATCCAATCTTTATCCACTCCTGGGTCAGAATTGGCCCCGGTCTTGGATCATCACCTGAGTTAGGTCAGAATTGACCTCGGTCCTCGGTCCTCCCCACTCTTGGGTCAGAATTGGCCCCGATCTGGGATCATCACCTGAGTTAGGTCAGAATTGACCTCGGTCCTCGGTCGTCCCCACTCGAGGGTCAGAATTCGTCCCGATCTTGGATCGTCACCTAAGTTAGGTCAGATTTGACCTCGGACCTCGGTCGTCACCGCTCTGGGGTCAAAATTGGCCTCGGTTTTGGATCATCACCTGAGTTAGGTCAGATTTGGCCTCGGTCCTCACCACTCTCGAGTCATAATTAGCCTCGGTGCAGGATCGTCACCTGAGTTAGGCCAGAATAGGCCTCGGTCCTCGGTCGTCCCCACTCTTGGGGTCAGAATTTGCCCCGGTCTTGGATCGTCACCAGAGTTAGGTCAGAATTGAACTCCATCCTCGATCGTCACCACTCTTGGGTCAAAAATGGCCCCGATCTTGGATCGTCACCTGAGTTAGGTTAGAATTGACCTCGGTCCTCGATCGTCACCACTCTTGGGTCAGAATTGGCCCCGACCTTGGATCGTCACCTGAGTTAGGTCAGAATTGTCCTCGGTCCTCGGTCGTCACCACTCTTGGTTCAGAATTGGCCCCGGTCTTGGATCGTCACCTGAGTTAGGTCAGAATTGACCTCGGTCCTTGGTCGTCACCGCTCTTGGGTCAGAATTGGCAACGGTCTTAGATCGTCACCTGAGTTAGGTTAGAATTGACCTCGGTCCTGGATCGTCACCACTCTTGGGTTTGAATTGGCCCCGATCTTGGATCGTCACCTGAGTTAGGTCAGAATTGGCCTCGATCCTCGGTCGTCACCAATCTTGGGTCATAATTGGCCTCGGTCTTGGATCGTCACCTGAGTTAGGTCAGAATAGATCTCGGTCCTTAGTCATCACCACTCTTGGGTCAGAATTGGCACCAGTAATGGATCGTCACCAAAGTTAAGTTTGAATTGACCTCGGTCCTCGGTCGTCACCACTCTTAGGTCATAATTGGCCCCGGTATTGGTTCGTTTAGATCAGAATTTACCTCGGTCCTTGGTTGTCACCACCCTTGGGTCAGAATTGGCACCGGTCTTAGATCGTCACCTGAGTTAGGTCAGAATTGACCTCGGTCCTCGGTCGTCACAACTCTTGGGTCAGAATTGGCCCCGGTCTTGGATCGTCACCTGAGTTAGGTTTGAATTGACCCCGGCCCTCGGTCATTACCACTCTTGGGTCAGAGTTGGCTCCAGTCTTAGATCGTCACCTTAGTTAGGTGAGAATCGACCTCGATCCTCGGTCGTCACCACTCTTGGGTCAGAGTTGGCCCCGATCTTGGATAGTCACCTGAGTTAGGTCAGAATTGACTTCGGTCCTCGGTCATCACCACTCTTGGGTCAGAATTGGCCCCGGTCTAGGATCGTCACTTTAGTTAGGTTAGAATTGACGTCGGTCCTCGATCGTCACCACTCTTGGGTCAGAATTTACCCCGGTCTTGGATCGTCACCTTAGTTAGGTCTGAATTGACCTCGATCCTCGATCGTCACCACTCTTGGGTCAGAATTGGCCTCGGCCTTGGATCGCCACCTGAGTTAGGTCAGAATTGTCCTCGGTCCTCGGTCGTCACCACTCTTGGTTCAGAATTGGCCCCGGTCTTGGATCGTCACCTGAGTTAGGTAAGAATTGACCTCGGTCCTTGGTCGTCACCACTCTTGGGTCAGAATTGGCACCGGTCTTAGATCGTCACCTGAGTTAGGTCAGAATTGACCTCGGTCCTCAATCGTCACCACTCTTGGGTTAGAATTGGCCCCGATCTTGGATCATCACCTGAGTTAGGTCAGAATTGACCACGATCGTCGGTCGTCACCACTCTTGGATCAGAATTGGCCCCGGTCATTAATCATCACCTGAGTTAGGTCAGAATTGACCTCGATCCTCGGTAGTCACCAATCTTGGGTCAGAATTGGCCTCGGTCTTAGATCGTCGTGTAAGAATTGGCCCCGGTCTTAGATCGTCACCTGAGTTAGGTCAGAATTGACCTCGGTCCTCGGTCGTCACCACTCTCGGGTCAGAATTGGCCTCGATCTTGAATCGTCACCTGAGTTAGGTCAGAATTGGCCTCGGTCCTCGGTCGTCACCACTCTTGGGTCAGAATTTGCCCCGATCTTTGATCGTCACCTGTGTTAGATCAGAATTGACCTCGGTCCTCGATCGTCACCACTCTTGGGTCAGAGTTGGCCTCAGTCTTGGATTGTCACCTGAGTTAGTTCAGAATTGACCTCAGTCCTCGGTCGTCACCACTCTTGGGACAGAATTGGCCCTGGTCTTGGATCATCACCTGAGTTAGGTCAGAAATGACCTCGTTCCTCGTTCGTCACAACTCTTGTGTCAGAATTGGCCCCAGTCTTGGATCGTCACCTCAGTTAGGTCAGAATTGACCTTGGTCGTCGCCACTCTTGGGACAGAATTGGCCCCGGTCTTGGATCGTCACCTAAGATAGGTCAGAATTGACCTAAGTCCTCGGTTGTCACCACTCTCGGGTAAGAATTGGCCCCGATCTTGGATCGTCACCTGAGTTAGGTCAGAATTGACCTCGGTCCTCGGTCGTCACCACTCCCGGGTAAGAATTGGCCCCGATCTTGGATCGTCACCTGAGTTAGGTCAGAATTGACCTCGGTCCTCGATCGTCACCACTCTCGGGTCAGAATTGGCCCCGATCTTGGATCGTCACCTGAGTTAGGTAGAATAGACCTCGGTCTTCGGTCGTCACCACTCCCGTGTAAGAATTGGCCCCGATCTTGGATCGTCACCTGAGTTAGGTTAGAATTGACCTCGGTCCTCGATCGTCACCACTCTTGGGTCAGAATTGGCCCCGGCCTTGGATCGTCACCTGAGTTAGGTCAGAATTGTCCTCGGTCCTCGGTCGTCACCACTCTTGGTTCAGAATTGGCCCCGGTCTTGGATCGTCACCTGAGTTAGGTCAGAATTGACCTCGGTCCTTGGTCGTCACCGCTCTTGGGTCAGAATTGGCAACGGTCTTAGATCGTCACCTGAGTTAGGTTAGAATTGACCTCGGTCCTGGATCGTCACCACTCTTGGGTTTGAATTGGCCCCGATCTTGGATCGTCACCTGAGTTAGGTCAGAATTGGCCTCGATCCTCGGTCGTCACCAATCTTTGGTCATAATTGGCCTCGGTCTTGGATCGTCACCTGAGTTAGGTCAGAAAAGATCTCGGTCCTTAGTCATCACCACTCTTGGGTCAGAATTGGCACCAGTAATGGATCGTCACCAAAGTTAAGTTAGAATTGACCTCGGTCCTCGGTCGTCACCACTCTTAAGTCATAATTGGCCCCGGTATTGGTTCGTCTAGATCAGAATTTACCTCGGTCCTTGGTCGTCACCACCCTTGGGTCAGAATTGGCACCGGTCTTAGATCGTCACCTGAGTTAGGTCAGAATTGACCTCGGTCCTCGGTCGTCACAACTCTTGGGTCAGAATTGGCCCCGGTCTTCGAGCGTCACCTGAGTTAGGTCTGAATTGACCCCGGCCCTCAGTCATTGCCACTCTTGGGTCAGAGTTGGCCCCAGTCTTAGATCGGCACCTTAGTTAGGTGAGAATCGACCTCGGTCCTCGGTCGTCACCACTCTTGGGTCAGAGTTGGCCCCGATCTTGGATAGTCACCTGAGTTAGGTCAGAATTGACTTCGGTCCTCGGTCGTCACCACTCTTGGGTCAGAATTGGCCCCGGTCTAGGATCGTCACTTTAGTTAGGCTAGAATTGACGTCGGTCCTCGATCGTCACCACTCTTGGGTCAGAATTTGCCCCGATCTTGGATCGTCACCTTAGTTAGGTCTGAATTGACCTCGGTCCTCGATCGTCACCATTCTTGGGTCAGAATTGGCCCCGGCCTTGGATCGCCACCTGAGTTAGGTCAGAATTGTCCTCGATCCTCGGTCGTCACCACTCTTGGTTCAGAATTGGCCCCGGTCTTGGATCGTCACCTGAGTTAGGTAAGAATTGACCTCGGTCCTTGGTCGTCACCACTCTTGGGTCAGAATTGGCACCGGTCTTAGATCGTCACCTGAGTTAGGTCAGAATTGACCTCGGTCCTCAATCGTCACCACTCTTGGGTTAGAATTGGCCACGATCTTGGATCATCACCTGAGTTAGGTCAGAATTGACCACGATCGTCGGTCGTCACCACTCTTGGATCAGAATTGGCCCCGGTCATGAATCATCACCTGAGTTAGGTCTGAATTGACCTCGATCCTCGGTCGTCACCAATCTTGGGTCAGAATTGGCCTCGGTCTTAGATCGTCGTGTAAGAATTGGTCCCGATCTTAGATCGTCACCTGAGTTAGGTCAGAATTGACCTCGGTCCTCGGTCGTCACCACTCTCGGGTCAGAATTGGCCTCGATCTTGAATCGTCACCTGAGTTAGGTCAGAATTAGCCTCGGTCCTCGGTCGTCACCACTCTTGGGTCAGAATTTGCCCCGATCTTTGATCGTCACCTGTGTTAGATCAGAATTGACCTCGGTCCTCGATCGTCACCACTCTTGGGTCAGAGTTGGCCTCAGTCTTGGATTGTCACCTGAGTTAGTTCAGAATTGACCTCAGTCCTCGGTCGTCACCACTCTTGGGACAGAATTGGCCCTGGTCTTGGATCATCACCTGAGTTAGGTCAGAAATGACCTCGTTCCTCGTTCGCCACAACTCTTGTGTCAGAATTGGCCCCAGTCTTGGATCGTCACCTCAGTTAGGTCAGAATTGACCTTGGTCGTCGCCACTCTTGGGACAGAATTGGCCCCGGTCTTGGATCGTCACCTAAGATAGGTCAGAATTGACCTCAGTCCTCGGTTGTCACCACTCTCGGGTAAGAATTGGCCCCGATATTGGATCGTCACCTGAGTTAGGTCAGAATTGACCTCGGTCCTCGGTCGTCACCACTCCCGGGTAAGAATTGGCCCCGATCTTGGATCGTCACCTGAGTTAAGTCAGAATTGACCTCGGTCCTCGATCGTCACCACTCTCGGGTCAGAATTGGCCCCGATCTTGGATCGTCACCTGAGTTAGGCAGAATAGACCTCGGTCTTCGGTCGTCACCACTCCCGTGTAAGAATTGGCTCTGATCTTGGATCGTCACCTGAGTTAGGTTAGAATTGACCTCGGTCCTCGATCGTCACCACTCTTGGGTCAGAATTGGCCCCGGCCTTGGATCGTCACCTGAGTTAGGTCAGAATTGTCCTCGGTCCTCGGTCGTCACCACTCTTGGTTCAGAATTGGCCCCGGTCTTGGATCGTCACCTGAGTTAGGTCAGAATTGACCTCGGTCCTTGGTCGTCACCGCTCTTGGGTCAGAATTGGCAACGGTCTTAGATCGTCACATGAGTTAGGTTAGAATTGACCTCGGTCCTGGATCGTCACCACTCTTGGGTTTGAATTGGCCCCGATCTTGGATCGTCACCTGAGTTAGGTCAGAATTGGCCTCGATCCTCGGTCGTCACCAATCTTTGGTCATAATTGGCCTCGGTCTTGGATCGTCACCTGAGTTAGGTCAGAAAAGATCTCGGTCCTTAGTCATCACCACTCTTGGGTCAGAATTGGCACCAGTAATGGATCGTCACCAAAGTTAAGTTAGAATTGACCTCGGTCCTCGGTCGTCACCACTCTTAAGTCATAATTGGCCCCGGTATTGGTTCGTCTAGATCAGAATTTACCTCGGTCCTTGGTCGTCACCACCCTTGGGTCAGAATTGGCACCGGTCTTAGATCGTCACCTGAGTTAGGTCAGAATTGACCTCGGTCCTCGGTCGTCACAACTCTTGGGTCAGAATTGGCCCCGGTCTTCGAGCGTCACCTGAGTTAGGTCTGAATTGACCCCGGTCCTCAGTCATTGCCACTCTTGGGTCAGAGTTGGCCCCAGTCTTAGATCGGCACCTTAGTTAGGTGAGAATCGACCTCGGTCCTCGGTCGTCACCACTCTTGGGTCAGAGTTGGCCCCGATCTTGGATAGTCACCTGAGTTAGGTCAGAATTGACTTCGGTCCTCGGTCGTCACCACTCTTGGGTCAGAATTGGCCCCGGTCTAGGATCGTCACTTTAGTTAGGTTAGAATTGACGTCGGTCCTCGATCGTCACCACTCTTGGGTCAGAATTTGCCCCGATCTTGGATCGTCACCTTAGTTAGGTCTGAATTGACCTCGGTCCTCGATCGTCACCATTCTTGGGTCAGAATTGGCCCCGGCCTTGGATCGCCACCTGAGTTAGGTCAGAATTGTCCTCGGTCCTCGGTCGTCACCACTCTTGGTTCAGAATTGGCCCCGGTCTTGGATCGTCACCTGAGTTAGGTAACAATTGACCTCGGTCCTTGGTCGTCACCACTCTTGGGTCAGAATTGGCACCGGTCTTAGATCGTCACCTGAGTTAGGTCAGAATTGACCTCGGTCCTCAATCGTCACCACTCTTGGGTTAGATTTGGCCCCGATCTTGGATCATCACCTGAGTTAGGTCAGAATTGACCACGATCGTTGGTCGTCACCACTCTTGGATCAGAATTGGCCCCGGTCATGAATCGTCACCTGAGTTAGGTCAGAATTGACCTCGATCCTCGGTCGTCACCAATCTTGGGTCAGAATTGGCCTCGGTCTTAGATCGTCGTGTAAGAATTGGCCCCGGTCTTGGATCGTCACCTGAGTTAGGTCAGAATTGACCTCGGTCCTCGGTCGTCACCACTCTCGGGTCAGAATTGGCCTCGATCTATAATCGTCACCTGAGTTAGGTCAGAATTGGCCTCGGTCCTCGGTCGTCACCACTCTTGGGTCAGAATTTGCCCCGATCTTTGATCGTCACCTGTGTTAGATCAGAATTGACCTCGGTCCTCGATCGTCACCACTCTTGGGTCAGAGTTGGCCTCAGTCTTGGATTGTCACCTGAGTTAGTTCAGAATTGACCTCAGTCCTCGGTCGTCACCACTCTTGGGACAGAATTGGCCCTGGTCTTGGATCATCACCTGAGTTAGGTCAGAAATGACCTCGTTCCTCGTTCGTCACAACTCTTGTGTCAGAATTGGCCCCAGTCTTGGATCGTCACCTCAGTTAGGTCAGAATTGACCTTGGTCGTCGCCACTCTTGGGTCAGAATTGGCCCCGGTCTTGGATCGTCAGCTAAGATAGGTCAGAATTGACCTCAGTCCTCGGTTGTCACCACTCTCGGGTAAGAATTGGCCCCGATCTTGGATCGTCACCTGAGTTAGGTCAGAATTGACCTCGGTCCTCGGTCGTCACCACTCCCGGGTAAGAATTGGCCCCAATCTTGGATCGTCACCTGAGTTAGGTCAGAATTGACCTCGGTCCTCGATCGTCACCACTCTCGGGTCAGAATTGGCCCCGATCTTGGATCGTCACCTGAGTTAGGCAGAATTGACCTCGGTCTTCGGTCGTCACCAATCTTGGGTCAGAATTGGCCTCGGTCTTAGATCGTCACCTAAGTTAGGTCAGAATTGGCCTCGGTCCTCGGTTGTAACCACTCTTGGGTCAGAATTGGCCCCGGTCTTGGATCGTCACCAGAGTTAGGTCAAAATTGAACTCGGTCCTCGATCGTCACCACTCTTGGGTAAGAATTGGCCCCAATATTGGATCGTCACCTGAGTTAGGTCAGAATTGACCTCGGTCCTCACTCGTCACCACTCTTGGGTCAGAATTAGGCCCCGTCTTGGATCATAACCTGAGTTAGATCAGAATTGATCTCGATCCTCGGTCGTCACCACTCTTGGGTCAGAATTGTCCCCGTTCTTGGATCGTCACCTTAGTTAGGTCAGAATTGACCTCAGTCCTCGGTCGTCATGACTCTTGGGTCAGAATTGGCCCCGGTCTTGGATCATCACCTGAGTTAGGTCAGAATTGACCTCGGTCCTCGATCATCACCACCCTTGGATCAGGGTTGGCCCCAGTTTTGGATCGTTACCGGAGTTAGGTCAAAACTGTCATCAGTCCTCGGTCGTCACCACTCATGGGTCAGAGTTCGCCCCGGTCTTGTATCGTCACTTGGGTCAGGTCAAAATTGATCTCGATCCTCGATCGTCAACACTCTTGGGTGAGAATTGGCCCCGATCTTGGATCGTCACCTCAGTTAGGTCAGAATTGACATTGGTCCTCAGTCGTAACCACTCTTGGGTTAAAATTGTCCCCGGTCTTGGATCGTCACCTGATTTTGGTCTGAATTGACCTCGGTCCTCGATCATCACCACTCTTGGGTCAGTGTTGGGCCCAATCTAGGATCGTCACCTGAGTTAGGTCAGAATTTACTTCGGTCCTCAGTTGTCACCACTGTTGGGTCAGAATTGGCCTCGGTCTTGGATCGTCACCTGAGTTAGGTCACAATTGACCTCTGTCCTCGGTCGTCACCACTCTTGGCTCAGAGTTGGCCCCGATCTTGGATCATCACCTGAGTTAGATCAGAATTGGCCTTGGTCCTCAGTCGTCACCACTCTTGGGTCAGAATTGGCCTCGATCTTGGATCGTCACGTGAGTTAGGCCAGAATAGACCTCAATCCTCGGTTGTCACCACTCCGAGGTCAGAATTGGCCCCGGTCTTGGATCGTCACTAGAGTTAGGTTAAAATTGAACTCGATCCTCGATCGTCCCACTCTTGGGTCAGAATTGGCCCCAATCTTAGATCGTCACCTGAGTAAGGTCAGAATTGACCTCAGTTCTCGGTCGTCACCACTCTTGGGTCAGAATTGGCCCCGGTCTTGGATCGTCACCTGTGTTAGGTCAGAATTGACCTCGGTCCTCGGATGTCACCACTCTCGGGTCAGAATTGGCCCCGGTCTTGAATCGTCACCAGAGTTAGGTCAGAATTGACCTCGGTCCTCGGTCGTCACCATCTCGGGTCAGAATTATCCTCAGTCTTGGATCGTCACCTGAGTTTGGTCAGAATTGACCTCGGTCCTAGGTCGTCACCCCTCTTGGGTCAGAATTGGCCTCGATCTTAGACCATCACCTGAGTTAGGTCAGAATTGGCCTCGGTCCTCGGTCGTCACCACTCTTATGTCAGAATTTTCCCCGATCATTGATCGTCACCTGTGTTAGGTCAGAATTGACCACGGTCCTCGATCGTCACCACTCTTGGGTCAGAGTTGGCCTCGGTCTTGGATCGTCACCCGAGTTAGTTCAGAATTGACCTCAGTCCTCGGTCGTCACCACTTTTGGGACAGAATTGGCCCTGGTCTTGGATCATCACCTGAGTTAGGTCAGAAATGACCTTGTTCCTCGTTCGTCACAACTCTTATGTCAGAATTGGCCCCGGTCTTGGATCGTCACCTCAGTTAGGTCAGAATTGACATTGGTCCTCGGTCGTAACCACTCTTGGGTTAAAATTGTCCCCGGTCTAGGATCGTCACCTGATTTTGGTCTAAATTGACCTCGGTCCTCGATCATCACCACTCTTGGGTCAGTGTTGGGCCCGATCTTGGATCGTCACCTGAGTTAGGTCAGAATTTACTTCGGTCCTCAGTTGTCACCACTGTTGGGTCAGAATTGGCCTCGGTCTTGGATCGTCACCTGAGTTAGGTCACAATTGACCTCTGTCCTCGGTCGTCACCACTCTTGGCTCAGAGTTGGCCCCGATCTTGGATCATCACCTGAGTTAGATCAGAATTGGCCTTGGTCCTCAGTCGTCACCACTCTTGGGTCAGAATTGGCCTCGATCTTGGATCGTCACATGAGTTAGGCCAGAATAGACCTCAATCCTCGGTTGTCACCACTCCTGGGTCAGAATTGGCCCCGGTCTTGGATCGTCACTGGAGTTAGGTTAAAATTGAACTCGATCCTCGATCGTCCCACTCTTGGGTCAGAATTGGCCCCAATCTTAGATCGTCACCTGAGTAAGGTCAGAATTGACCTCAGTTCTCGGTCGTCACCACTCTTGGGTCAGAATTGGCCCCGGTCTTGGATCGTCACCTGTGTTAGGTCAGAATTGACCTCGGTCCTCGGACGTCACCACTCTCGGGTCAGAATTGGCCCCGGTCTTGGATCGTCACTAGAGTTAGGTCAGAATTGACCTCGGTCCTCGGTCATCACCATCTCGGGTCAGAATTATCCTCGGTCTTGGATCGTCACCTGAGTTTGGTCAGAATTGACCTCGGTCCTAGGTCGTCACCCCTCTTGGGTCAGAATTGGCCTCGATCTTAGACCATCACCTGAGTTAGGTCAGAATTGGCCTCGGTCCTCGGTCGTCACCACTCTTATGTCAGAATTTTCCCCGATCTTTGATCGTCACCTGTGTTAGGTCAGAATTGACCACGGTCCTCGATCGTCACCACTCTTGGGTAAGAGTTGGCCTCGGTCTTGGATCGTCACCTGAGTTAGTTCAGAATTGACCTCAGTCCTCGGTCGTTACCACTCTTGGGATAGAATTGGCCCTGGTCTTGGATCATCACCTGAGTTAGGTCAGAAATGACCTCATTCCTCGTTCGTCACAACTCTTGTGTCAGAATTGGCCCCGGTCTTGGATCGTCACCTCAGTTAGGTCAGAATTGACATTGGTCCTCGGTCGTAACCACTCTTGGGTTAAAATTGTCCCCGGTCTTGGATCGTCACCTGATTTTGGTCTGAATTGACCTCGGTCCTCGATCATCAGCATTCTTGGGTCAGTGTTGGGCCCGATCTTGGATCGTCACCTGAGTTAGGTCAGAATTTACTTCGGTCCTCAGTTGTCACCACTGTTGGGTCAGAATTGGCCTCGGTCTTGGATCGTCACCTGAGTTAGGTCACAATTGACCTCTGTCCTCGGTCGTCACCACTCTTGGCTCAGAGTTGGCCCCGATCTTGGATCATCACCTGAGTTAGATCAGAATTGGCCTTGGTCCTCAGTCGTCACCACTCTTGGGTCAGAATTGGCCTCGATCTTGGATCGTCACGTGAGTTAGGCCAGAATAGACCTCAATCCTCGGTTGTCACCACTCCTGGGTCCGAATTGGCCCCGGTCTTGGATCGTCACTAGAGTTAGGTTAAAATTGAACTCGATCCTCGATCGTCCCACTCTTGGGTCAGAATTGGCCCCAATCTTAGATCGTCACCTGAGTAAGGTCAGAATTGACCTCAGTTCTCGGTCGTCACCACTCTTGGGTCAGAATTGGCCCCGGTCTTGGATCGTCACCTGTGTTAGGTCAGAATTGACCTCGGTCCTCGGACGTCACCACTCTCGGGTCAGAATTGGCCCCGGTCTTGGATCGTCACTAGAGTTAGGTTAGAATTGACCTCGGTCCTCGGTCGTCACCATCTCGGGTCAGAATTGGCCCTGGTCTTGGATCGTCACCACAGTTAGGTCAGAATTGACCTCGATCCTCGGTCGTCACCATCTCGGGTCAGAATTATCCTCGGTCTTGGATCATCACCTGAGTTTGGTCAGAATTGACCTCGGTCCTCGGTCATCACCATCTCGGGTCAGAATTATCCTCGGTCTTGGATTGTCACCTGAGTTTGGTCAGAATTGACCTCGGTCCTAGGTCGTCACTCCTCTTGGGTCAGAATTGGCCTCGATCTTAGACCATCACCTGAGTTAGGTCAGAATTGGCCTCGGTCCTCGGTCGTCACCACTCTTATGTCAGAATTTTCCCCGATCTTTGATCGTCACCTGTGTTAGGTCAGAATTGACCACGGTCCTCGATCGTCACCACTCTTGGGTCAGAGTTGGCCTCGGTCTTGGATCGTCACCTGAGTTAGTTCAGAATTGACCTCAGTCCTCGGTCGTCACCACTCTTGGGACAGAATTGGCCCTGGTCTTGGATCATCACCTGAGTTAGGTCAGAAATGACCTCGTTCCTCATTCGTCACAACTCTTGTGTCAGAATTGGCCCCGGTCTTGGATCGTCACCTCAGTTAGGTCAGAATTGACATTGGTCCTCGGTCGTAACCACTATTGGGTTAAAATTGTCCCCGGTCTTGGATCGTCACCTGATTTTGGTCTGAATTGACCTCGGTCCTCGATCATCAGCATTCTTGGGTCAGTGTTGGGCCCGATCTTGGATCGTCACCTGAGTTAGGTCAGAATTTACTTCGGTCCTCAGTTGTCACCACTGTTGGGTCAGAATTGGCCTCGGTCTTGGATCGTCACCTGAGTTAGGTCACAATTGACCTCTGTCCTCGGTCGTCACCACTCTTGGCTCAGAGTTGGCCCCGATCTTGGATCATCACCTGAGTTAGATCAGAATTGGCCTTGGTTCTCAGTCGTCACCACTCTTGGGTCAGAATTGGCCTCGATCTTGGATCGTCACGTGAGTTAGGCCATAATAGACCTCAATCCTCGGTTGTCACCACTCCTGGGTCAGAATTGGCCCCGGTCTTGGATCGTCTCTAGAGTTAGGTTAAAATTGAACTCGATCCTTGATCGTCCCACTCTTGGGTCAGAATTGGCCCCAATCTTAGATCGTCACCTGAGTAAGGTCAGAATTGACCTCAGTTCTCGGTCGTCACCACTCTTGGGTCAGAATTGGCCCCTGTCTTGGATCATCACCTATGTTAGGTCAGAATTGACCCCGGTCCTCAGACGTCACCACTCTCGGGTCAGAATTGGCCCCGGTCTTGGATCGTCACTAGAGTTAGGTTAGAATTGACCTCGGTCCTCGGTCGTCACCATCTCGGGTCAGAATTGGCCCTGGTCTTGGATCGTCACCACAGTTAGGTCAGAATTGACCTCGATCCTCGGTCGTCACCATCTCGGGTCAGAATTATCCTCGGTCTTGGATCATCACCTGAGTTTGGTCAGAATTGACCTCGGTCCTCGGTCGTCACCACTCTTGTGTCAGAATTTTCCCCGATCTTTGATCGTCACCTGTGTTAGGTCAGAATTGACCACGGTCCTCGATCGTCACCACTCTTGGGTCAGAGTTGGCCCCGGTCTTGGATCGTCACCTATGTTAGGTCAGAATTGACCTCGGTCCTTGGTCGTCACCACTCTTGGGTCAGAATTGGCCCTAGTCTTGGGTCTTCACCTGATTTAGGTCAGAAATGACCTCGGTCCTCGTTCGTCACAACTCTTGTGTCTGAATTGGCCCCAGTCTTGGATCGTTACCTAAGTTAGGTCAGAATTGACCTTGGTCGTCACCACTCTTGGTTCAGAATTGGCCCCGGTCTTGGATCGTCACCTGAGTTAGGTCGGAATTGACCCCGGTCCTTGGTCGTCACCACTCTTGGGTCAGAATTGGCACCGGTCTTAGATCATCACCTGAGTTATGTCAGAATTGACCTCGGTCCTTGATCGTCACCACTCTTGGGTTAGAATTGGCCCCGATCTTGGATATCACCTGAGTTAGGTCAGAATTGACCACGGTCGTCGGTCGTCACCACTCTTGGATCAGAATTGGCCCCGGTCTTGGATCGTCTCCTGAGTTAGGTCAGAATTGACCTCGGTCCTCGGTCGTCACCAATCTTTTTTCAGAATTGGCCTCGGTCTTAGATCATCGTGTAAGAATTGGCCCCGATCTTGGATCGTCACCTGAGTTAGGTCAGAATTGACCTCGGTCCTCGGTCGTCACCACTCTCTGGTCAGAATTGGCCTCGGTCTTGAATCGTCACCCGAGTTAGGTCAGAATTTGCCTCGGTCCTCGGTCGTCACCACTCTTGGCCCAGAATTTGTCCCGATCTTTGATCGTCACCTGTGTTAGGTCAGAATTGACCTCAATCCTCGATCGTCACCACTCTTGGGTCAGAGTTGGCCTCGGTCTTGGATCGTCACCCGAGTTAGTTCAGAATTGACCTCAGTCCTCGGTCGTCACCACTCTTGGGACAGAATTGGCCCTGGTCTTGGATCATCACCTGAGTTAGGTCAGAAATGACCTCGTTCCTCGTTCGTCACAACTCTTGTGTCAGAATTGGCCCCGGTCTGGGATCGTCACCTCAGTTAGGTCAGAATTGACTTTGGTCGTCGCCACTCTTGGGTCAGAATTGGCCCCGGTCTTGGATCGTCACCTAAGTTAGGTCAGAATTGACCTCAGTCCTCGGTTGTCACCACTCTCGGGTAAGAATTGGCCCCGATCTTGGATCGTCACCTGAGTTAGGTCAGAATTGACCTCGGTCCTCGGTCGTCACCACTCCCGGGTAAGAATGGGCCCCGATCTTGGATCGTCACCTGAGTTAGGTCAGAATTGACCTCGGTCCTCGATCGTCACCACTCTCGGGTTAGAATAGGCCCCGATCTTGGATCTTCACCTGAGTTAGGTCAGAATTGACCTCGGTCTTCGGTCGTCACCAATCTTGGGTCAGAATTGGCCTCGGTCTTAGATCGTCACCTAAGTTAGGTCAGAATTGGCCTCGGTCCTTGGTTTTAACCACTCTTGGGTCAGAATTGGCCCCGGTCTTGGATCGTCACCAGAGTTAGGTCAAAATTGAACTCGGTCCTCGATCATCACCACTCTTGGGTAAGAATTGGCCCCAATCTTGGATCGTCTCCTGAGTTAGGTCAGAATTGACCTCGGTCCTCAGTCGTCACCACTCTTGGGTCAGAATTGGGCCCCGTCTTGGATCATAACCTGAGTTAGGTCAGAATTGACCTCGATCCTCGATCGTCACCACTCTTGGGTCAGAATTGTCCCCGTTCTTGGATCGTCACCTGAGTTAGGTCAGAATTGACCTCGGTCCTCGGTCGTAATGACTCTTGGGTCAGAATTGGCCCCGGTCTTAGATCATCACCTGAGTTAGGTCAGAATTGACCTCGGTCCTCGGTCATCACCACCCTTGGATCAGGGTTGGCCCCAGTCTTGGATCGTTACCGGAGTTAGGTCAGAATTGTCATCAGTCCTCGATCGTCACCACTCTTGGGTCAGAGTTCGCCCCGGTCTTGTATCGTCACTTGGGTCAGGTCAAAATTGATCTCGATCCTCGATCGTCAACACTCTTGGGTGAGAATTGGCCCCGGTCTTGGGTCGTCACCTGAGTTTGGTCTGAATTGACCTCGGTCCTCGATCATCACCACTCTTGTGTCAGAGTTGGGCCCGATCTTGGATCGTCACCCGAGTTAGGTCAGAATTGGCCTCGATCCTCGGTCATTACCACTCTTGGGTAATAATCGGCCTCAGTCTTGGGTCGTCACCTGAGTTAGGTTAGAATAGATCTCGGTCCTTAGTCATCACCACTCTTGGGCCAGAATTGGCACCAGTCATGGATCGTCACCAAAGTTAGGTCAAAATTGACCTCGGTCCTCGATCGTCACCACTCTTAGGTCAGAATTGGCCTCGGTATTGGTTCGTCACCTGAGTTAGATCAAAATTGACTTCGGTCCTTGGTCGTCACCACCCTTGCCTTAGAATGGGCACCAGTCTTAGATTGTCACCAGAGTTAGGTCAAAATTGACCTCGATCCTCGGTTGTCACCACTCTTAGGTCAGAATTGGCCCCGGTCTTGGATCGTCACCTGAGTTAGGTCAGAATTGACATCGGCCCTCGGTCATCACCACTCTTAGGTTAGAGTTGGCCCCAGTCTTAGATCGTCACCTGAGTTAGGTGAGAATCGACCTCGGTCCTCGGTCGTCACCACTCTTGGGTCAGAGTTCGCCCCGGTCTTATATCGTCACCCGAGTTTGGTTAAAATTGACCTCGATCCTCGATCGTCACCACTCTTGGGTGAGAATTGGCACCGGTCTTGGATCGTCACCTCAGTTACGTCAAAATTGACCTTGGTCCTCGATCGTCACCACTCTAGGGTCAGAATTGGCCCCGGTCTTTAATCATCACCTGAGTTAGGTCTGAACTGACCTCGGTCCTCGGTCATCACCACTCTTGGGTCAGAATTGGCCCCTATCTTGGATCGTCACCTGAGTTAGGTCAGAATTTACTTCGATCCTCAGTTGTCACCACTGTTGGGTTAGAATTGGCCTCGGTCTTGGATCGTCACCTGAGTTAGGTCACAATTGACCTCGGTCCTCGGTCGTCACCACTCTTGGCTCACAGTTGGCCCCGATCTTGGATCATCACCCGAGTTAGGTCAGAATTGGCCTCGGTCCTCAGTCGTCACCACTCTTGGGTCAGAATTGGCCTCGATCTTGGATTGTCACGTGAGTTAGGCCAGAATAGACCTCAATCCTCGGTTGTCACCACTCCTAGGTCAGAATTGGCCCCGGTCTTGGATCGTCACCAGAGTTAGGTCAAAATTGAACTCGGTCCTCGATCGTCCCACTCGTGGGTCCGAATTGGCCCCAATCTTAGATCGTCACCTCAGTAAGGTCAGAATTGACCTCAGTTCTCGGTCGTCACCACTCTTGGGTAAGAATTGGCCCCGGTCTTGGATCGTCACCTGTGTTAGGTCAGAATTGACCTCGGTCCTCGGACGTCACCACTCTCGGGTCAGAATTGGCCCCGGTCTTGGATCGTCACCAGAGTTAGGTCAGAATTGACCTCGGTCCTCGGTCGTCACCACTCTCGGGTCAGAATTATCCTCGGTCTTGGATCGTCACCTGAGTTTGGTCAGAATTGACCTCGGTCCTAGGTCGTCACCCCTCTTGGGTCAGAATTGGCCTCGATCTTAGATCATCACCTGAGTTAGGTCAGAATTGGCCTCGGTCCTCGGTCGTCACCACTCTTGGGTCAGAATTTGCCCCGATTTTTTATCGTCACCTGTGTTAGGTCAGAATTGACCACTGTCCTCGATCGTCACCACTCTTGGGTCAGAGTTGGCCCCGATCTTGGATCGTCACTTGTGTTAGGTCAGAATTGACCTCGGTCCTCGGTCGTCACCACTATTGGGTCAGAATTAGCCCTAGTCTTGGATCTTCACCTGAGTTAGGTCAGAAATGACCTCGGTCCTCTTTCGTCACAACTCTTGTGTCTGAATTGGCCCCGGTCTTGGATCGTTACCTTAGTTAGGTCAGAATTGACCTTGGTCGTCACCACTCTTGGGTCAGAATTGGCCCAGATCTTGGATCGTCACCTGAGTTAGGTCAAAATTGACCTCGGTCCTCGGTTGTCACCACTCTCGGGTAAGAATTGGCCCCGGTCATGGATCGTCACATGAGTTAGGTCAGAATTGACCTCGGTCTTCGGTCGTCACCACTCTTGGGACAGAATTGGACCTGGTCTTGGATCATCACCTGAGTTAGGTCAGAAATGACCTCGTTCCTCGTTCGTCACAACTCTTGTGTCAGAATTGGCCCCGGTCTGGGATCGTCACCTCAGTTAGGTCAGAATTGACTTTGGTCGTCGCCACTCTTGGGTCAGAATTGGCCCCGGTCTTGAATCGTCACCTAAGTTAGTTCAGAATTGACCTCAGTCCTCAGTTGTCACCACTCTCGGGTAAGAATTGGCCCCGATCTTGGATCGTCACCTGAGTTAGGTCAGAATTGACCTCGGTCCTCGGTCGTCACCACTCCCGGGTAAGAATGGGCCCCGATCTTGGATCGTCACCTGAGTTAGGTCAGAATTGACCTCGGTCCTCGATCGTCACCACTCTCGGGTTAGAATTGGCCCCGATCTTGGATCTTCACCTGAGTTAGGTCAGAATTGACCTCGGTCTTCGGTCGTCACCAATCTTGGGTCAGAATTGGCCTCGATCTTAGATCGTCACCTAAGTTAGGTCAGAATTGGCCTCGGTCCTCGGTTGTAACCACTCTTGGGTCAGAATTGGCCCCGGTCTTGGATCGTCACCAGAGTTAGGTCAAAATCGAACTCGGTCCTCGATCATCACCACTCTTGGGTAAGAATTGACCCCAATCTTGGATCGTCACCTGAGTTAGGTCAGAATTGACCTCGGTCCTCAGTCGTCACCACTCTTGGGTCAGAATTGGGCCCCGTCTTGGATCATAACCTGAGTTAGGTCAGAATTGACCTCGATCCTCGGTCATCACCACTCTTGGGTCAGAATTGTCCCCGTTCTTGGATCGTCACCTGAGTTAGGTCAGAATTGACCTCGGTCCTCGGTCGTCATGACTCTTGGGTCAGAATTGGCCCCGGTCTTGGATCATCACCTGAGTTAGGTCAGAATTGACCTCGGTCCTCGGTCATCACCACCCTTGGATCAGGGTTGGCCCCAGTCTTGGATCGTTACCGGAGTTAGGTCAGAATTGTCATCAGTCCTCGGTCGTCACCACTCTTGGGTCAGAGTTCGCCCCGGTCTTGTATCGTCACTTGGGTCAGGTCAAAATTGATCTCGATCCTCGATCGTCAACACTCTTGGGTGAGAATTGGCCCCGGTCTTGGATCGTCACCTCAGTTAGGTCAGAATTGACATTGGTCCTCGGTCGTAACCACTCTTGGGTTAAAATTGTCCGCGGTCTTGGATCGTCACCTGAGTTTGGTCTGAATTGACCTCGGTCCTCGATCATCACCACTCTTGTGTCAGAGTTGGGCCCGATCTTGGATCGTCACCCGAGTTAGGTCAGAATTGGCCTTGATCCTCGGTCGTCACCACTCTTGGGTAATAATTGGCCTCAGTCTTGGATCGTCACCTGAGTTAGGTCGGAATAGATCTCGGTCCTTAGTCATCACCACTCTTGGGCCAGAATTGGCACCAGTCATGGATCGTCACCAAAGTTAGGTCAAAATTGACCTCGGTCCTCGATCGTCACCACTCTTAGGTCAGAATTGGCCCTGGTATTGGTTCGTCACCTGAGTTAGATCAAAATTGACCTCGGTCCTAGGTCGTCACCACCCTTGGCTTAGAATTGGCACCGGTCTTAGATTGTCACCAGAGTTAGGTCAAAATTGACCTCGATCCTCGGTCGTCACCACTCTTAGGTCAGAATTGGCCCCGGTCTTGGATCGTCACCTGAGTTAGGTTAGAATTGACATCGGCTCTCGGTCATCACCACTCTTGGGTTAGAGTTGGCCCCAGTCTTAGATCGTCACCTAAGTTAGGTGAGAATCGACCTCGGTCCTCGGTCGTCACCACTCTTGGGTCAGAGTTCGCCCCGGTCTTATATCGTCACCCGAGTTTGGTTAAAATTGACCTCGATCCTCGATCGTCACCACTCTTGGGTGAGAATTGGCACCGGTCTTGGATCGTCACCTCAGTTAGGTCAAAATTGACCTTGGTCCTCGATCGTCACCACTCTTGGGTCAGAATTCGCCCCGATCTTTAATCGTCACCTGAGTTAGGTCTGAACTGACCTCAGTCCTCGGTCATCACCACTCTTGGGTCAGAATTGGCCCCTATCTTGGATCGTCACCTGAGTTAGGTCAGAATTTACTTCGATCCTCAATTGTCACCACTGTTGGGTCAGAATTGGCCTCGGTCTTGGATCGTCACCTGAGTTAGGTCACAATTGACCTCGGTCCTCGGTCGTCACCACTCTTGGCTCAGAGTTGGCCCCGATCTTGGATCATCACCTAAGTTAGGTCAGAATTGGCCTCGGTCCTCAGTCGTCACCACTCTTGGGTCAGAATTGGCCTCGATCTTGGATCGTCACGTGAGTAAGGCCAGAATAGACCTCAATCCTCGGTTGTCACCACTCCTAGTTCAGAATTGGCCCCGGTCTTGGATCGTCACCAGAGTTAGGTCAAAATTGAACTCGGTCCTCGATCGTCCCACTCTTGGGTCAGAATTGGCCCCAATCTTAGATCGTCACCTGAGTAAGGTCAGAATTAACCTCAGTTCTCGATCGTCACCACTCTTGGGTCAGAATTGGCCCCGATCTTGGATTGTCACCTGTGTTAGATCAGAATTGACCTCGGTCCTCGGACGTCACCACTCTCGGGTCAGAATTGGCCCCGATCTTGGATCGTCACCAGAGTTAGGTCAGAATTGACCTCGGTCCTCGGTCGTCACCACTCTCGGGTCAGAATTATCCTCGGTCTTGGATCGTCACCTGAGTTTGGTCAGAATTGACCTCGGTCCTAGGTCGTCACCCCTCTTGGGTCAAAATTGGCCTCGATCATAGATCATCACCTGAGTTAGGTGAGATTTGGCCTCGGTCCTCGGTCGTCACCACCCTTGGGTCAGAATTTGCCCCGATTTTTTATCGTCACCTGTGTTAGGTCAGAATTGACCACTGTCCTCGATCGTCACCACTCTTGGGTCAGAGTTGGCCCCGGTCTTGGATCGTCACTTGTCTTAGGTCAGAATTGACCTCGGTCCTCGGTCGTCACCACTCTTGGGTCAGAATTAGCCCTAGTCTTGGATCTTCACCTGAGTTAGGTCAGAAATGACCTTGGTCCTCTTTCGTCACAACTCTTGTGTCTGAATTGGCCCCGGTCTTGGATCGTTACCTAAGTTAGGTCAGAATTGACCTTGGTCGTCACCACTCTTGGGTCAGAATTGGCCCAGATCTTGGATCGTCACCTGAGTTAGGTCAAAATTGACCTCGGTCCTCGGTTGTCACCACTCTCGGGTAAGAATTGGCCCCGGTCTTGGATCGTCACCTGAGTTAGGTCAGAATTGACCTCAGTCCTCGGTCGTCACCACTCCCGGGTAAGAATTGGCCCCGATCTTGGATCGTCACCTGAGTTAGGTCAGAATTGACCTCGGTCCTCGATCGTCACCACTCTCGGGTCAGAATTGGCCCCGATCTTGGATCATCACCTGAGTTAGGTTAGAATTGACCTCGGTCCGCGGTCGTCACCAATCTTGGGTCAGAATTGGCCTCGGTCTTAGATCGTCACCTAAGTTAGGTCAGAATTGGCCTCGGTCCTCGGTCTTCATCACTCTTGGGTCAGAATTGGCCCCGGTCTTGGGTCGTCACCAGAGTTAGGTCAAAATTGAACTCGGTCCTCGATCGTCACCACTCTTGGGTCAGAGTTGGCTCCGATCTTGGATCGTCACCTGAGTTACGTCAGAATTGACCTCGGTCCTCGGTCGTCACCACTCTTGGGTCAGAATTGGTCCCCATCTTGAATCTTCACCTGAGTTAGTTCAGAATTGAGCTCGATCCTCCTTGGTCACCACTCTTGGGTAAGAATTGTCCCCGGTCTTGGATCGTCACCTGAGTTAGGTCAGAATTCACCTCGGTCCTCGGTCGTCATGACTCTTGGGTCAGAATTGGCCCCGATCTTAGATCATCACCTGATTTAGGTCAGAATTGACCTCGGTCCTCGGTCATCACCACTCTTGGGTCAGGGTTGGCCCTAGTCTTTGATCGTTACCGGAGTTAGGTCAGAATTGTCATCAGTCCTCGATCGTCACCACTCTAGGGTCAGAGTTCGCCCCGGTCTTATATCATCACCTGGGTTAGGTCAAAATTGATCTCGATCCTCGATCGTCAACACTCTTGGGTGAGAATTGGCCCCGGTCTTGGATCGTCACCTCAGTTAGGTCAGAATTAACATCGGTCCTCGGTCGTAACCACTCTTGGGTCAAAATTGTCCCCGGTCTTTGATCGTCACCTGAGTTAGGTCTGAATTGACCTCGATCCTCGATCATCACCACTCTTGGGTAAGAATTGGCCCCCATCTTCGATCGTCACGTGAGTTAGGAAAGAATTGACCTCGGTCCTTAGTCGTCACCACTCTTGGTTCAAAATTTTCCCCAGTCTTTGATCGTCACCTGAGTTGGGTCAGAATTGACCTCGGTCCTCGGTCGTCACCACTCTTGGGTCAGAGTTGGCCCCGATCTTGGTTCGTCACCTGAGTTAGGTCAGAATTGGCCTCGATCCTTGGTCGTCACCACTCTTGGGTCATAATTGGCCTCGGTCTTAAATCATCACCTGAGTTAGGTCAGAATAGATCTCGGTCCTTAGTCATCACCACTCTTGGGTCAGAATTGGTACCAGTCATGAATCGTCACCAAAGTTAGGTCAGAATTGACCTCAGTCCTCGATCGTCACCACTCTTAGGTCAAAATTGGCCCCGATATTGGTTCGTCACCTGAGTTAGATCAGAATTGACCTCGGTCCTTGGTCGTCACCACCCTTGGGTCAGAATTGGCACCGATCTTAGATTGCCACCTGATTTAGGTCAGAATTGACCTCGGTTCTCGGTCGTCCCCACTCTTGGGTAATATTTTGGCCCCGGTCTTGGATCGTCACCTGAGTTAGGTCAGAATTGACCTCGTCCCTCGGTCATCACCACTCTTGGGTCAGAGTTGGCCCCAGTCTTGGATCGTCACCTGAGTTAGGTGAGAATCGACCTCGGTCCTCGGTCATCACCACTCTTGGGTCAGAGTTCACCCTGGTCTTATATCGTCACCTGAGTTTGGTCAAAATTGACCTCGATCCTCGATAATCACCACTCTTGTGTGAGAATTGGCCCCGGTCTTGGATCGTCACCTCATTTAGGTCAAAATTGACCTCGGTCCTCGGCCGTCACCAGTCTTGGGTCAGAATTGGCCCCGGTCTTGGATCATCACCTCTGTTAGGTCTGAATTGACCTCGGTCCTCGGTCATCACCACTCTTGGGTAAAAATTCGCCCCTATCTTGGATCGTCACCTGAGTTAGGTCAGAATTTACCTCGGTCCTCAGTTGTCACCACTGTTGGGTCAGAATTGGCCTCGGTCCTGGATCGTCACCTAAGTTAGGTCAGAATTTACCTCGGTCCTCGGTCGTCACCACTCTTGGCTCAGAGTTGGCCCCGATCACGTATCGTCACCTGAGTTAGGTCAGAATTGGCCTTGGTCCTCAGTCGTCACCACTCTTGGTTCAGAATTGGCCTCGGTCGTTGATCGTCACGTAAGTTACGCCAGAATAGACCTCGATCCTCGGTCGTCACCACTCTTGGGTCAGAATTGGCCCCGGTCTTGGATCGTCACCAGAGTTAGGTCAAAATCGAACTCGGTCCTCGATCGTCCCCACTCTTGGGTCAGAATTGGCCTCGGTCTTGAATCGTCACCTAAGTTAGGTCAGAATTGACCTCGGTCCTCGATCGTCACCACTCTTAGGTGAGAATTGGCCCCGGTCTTGGATCGTCAACTCACTTAGGTGAGAATTGACCTCGGTCCTCGGTCATCACCACTCTTGGGTCAAAATTGGACCCAGTCTGGGATCGTCACCTGAGTTAGTTCATAATTGACCTCGGTCCTCGGTCGTCACCACTCTTGGGTCAAAATTGGCCCCCGTCTTGGATCGTCGCCTGAGTTAGGTCAGAATTGACCTCGGTCCTCACTCGTCACCACTCTTCGGTCAGAATTGCCCCCGGTCTTGGGTCATCACCTGAGTTATGCCAGAATTGACCTCGGTCCTTGGTCGTCACCCCTCTTGGGTTAGAATTGGCCCCGGCCTTAGATCGTCAAGGGAGTTAGGTTTGAATTGGCCTCGATACTCGGTCCTCACCACTCTTGGGTTAGAATTGGCCCCAGTCTTGGATCGTCACCTGATTTAGGTCAGAATTGACCTCGGTCCTTGGTCGTCACCACTCTTGGGTCAGAATTGGCACCGATCTTCGATCGTCAGCTGAGTTAGGTCAGAATTGATCTCGGTCCTCGGTCGTCATCACTCTTGGGTCATAATTGTCCCCGATCTTGGATCGTCACCTGAGTTAGGTCAGAATTGACCTCGGTCGTCGGTCGTCACCACTCTTGGTTCAAAATTTACCTCGGTCTTGGATCGACACCTGTGTTAGGTCAGAATTGACCTCGGTCCTCAATCGTCACCACTCTTGGGTCAGAGTTGGCTCCGGTCTTAGATGATCACCTGAGTTTGTTCAGAATTGGCCTCGGTACTCGGTCGTCACCACTCTTGGGTTAGAATTGGCCCCGGTCTTTGATCATCACCTGAGTTAGGTCAAAAATGACCTCGATCCTTGGTCGTCACCACTCTTGTGTCAGAATTGGCCCCGATCTCGGATCATCACCTGAGTTAGGTCAGAATTGACCTTGGTCCTCAGTAGTCACCACTCTTGGGTCAGAATTGACCCTGGTCTTGGATCGTCACCTGTGTTAGGTCAGAATTGACGTCGGTCCTCAGTCGTCACCACTCTTAGGACAAAATTGGCACCAGTCTTGGATCGTCACCTTAGTTAGGTCAGAATAGATCTCTGTCCTTGGTCATCACCACTCTTGGGTCAGAATTGGCCCCGGTCTTGCATCATCACCTGTGTTAGGTCAGAATTGACCTTGATCCTCTGTCGTCACCACTCTTGGGTCAGAATTGGCCCCGATCTTGGATCGTCACCTGAGTTAGGTCAGAATTAACCTCGATCCTCGGTCGTCACCACTCTTGGGTCAGAGTTGGCCTGGGTCTTGGATCGTCGCCTGAGTTAGGTCAGCATTGGCCTCGTTCCTCGGTCGTCACCACTCTTGGGTCAGAATTGGCCCCGGTCTTGGATCGTCACCTAAGTTAGGTCAGAATTGACTTCGGACCTCGGACGTCACCATTCTTGGGTCAGAATTGTCACCGGTCTTGGATCGTCACCTGAGTTAGGTCAGAATTGACCTCGGTCCTCCGTCGTCACCACTCTTAGGTCATAATTGGCACCGATCTTGGATCATCACCTGAGTTAGGTCAGAATTGACCTCGATCCTCGGTCATCACCACTCTTGGGTCAGAATTGGCCCCGGTCTTGGATCTTCACCTGAGTTAGGTCAGAATTGACCTCGGTCCTCGATCGTCACCACTATTGGGTCAGAGTTCACCCCGGTCTTGGATCATCACCTGAGTTAGGTCAGAATTGACCTCGGTCCTCGGTCATCACCACTCTTCGGTGAGAATTGGCCACTATCTTGGATCGTCACCCGAGTTAGGTAAGGATTGACCTCGTTCCCCGATCGTCACCACTATTGGGTCAGAATTGGCCTCGGTCCTGGATCGTCACCTGAGTTAGTTCAGAATTGAACTCAGTCCTCGGTCGTCACCACTCTCGGGTCAGAATTGGGACCCGTCCTGGATCGTCACCTGAGTTAGGTCAGAATGGACCTCGGTCCTCGATCCTCGGTCATCATCACTCTTGGGTCAAAATTGGCCCCGATCTTGGATCATCACCTCAGTTAGGTTAGAATTCACATAGGTCCTCGGTCGTCACCACACATGGGTCAGAATTGGCGCCGATCTTGGATCGTCACCTGAGTTAGGTCACAATTTACCTCGGTACTTGGTCATCACCACTCTTGGGTTAGAATTGGCACCGATCTTAGATCGTCACCTGAGTTAGGTCAGAATTGACCTCGGTCCTGGGTCGTCACCACTCTTTGGGTCAGAATTGGCCCCGGTCTTGGATCATCACCAGTGTTAGGTCAGAATTGACCTCGATCCTCAGTCATCACCAGTCTTGGGTCAGAATTGTACCCGGTCTTTGATCGTCACATGAGTTAGGTTAAAATTGACCTCGGTCCTCGATCATCACCACTCTTGGGTTAAATTTTTTCCCCGGTCTTGGATCGTCACTTGTGTTAGGTCAGAATTGACCTCGGTCCTCGGTCATCGCCACTCTTGGGTCAGAGTTGGCCCCAGTCTTGGATCATCTCCTGAGGTAGTTCAGAAATGACCTCGGTCCTCAAATGTCACCACCCTTGTGTCAAAATTGGCCCTGATCTTGGATTGTCACCCGAGTTAGGTCAGAATTGACCTCGGTCCCCGGTCGTCGCCATGCTTGGGCCAGAATTATCCCCGGTCTTGGATCGTCACCTGAGTTAGGTCAGAATTGACCTCGGTCCTAGGTCGTCACCACTCTTGAGTCAGAATTGGCCCCGGTCTTGGATCATCACCTGAGTTATGTCAGAATTGAACTCGGTCCTCAACTGTCACCACTCTTGGGTCAGAGTTGGCCTTGGTCTTGGATCGTCGCCTGAGTTAGGTCAGCATTGACCTCGTTCCTCGGTCGTCACCACTCTTGGGTCAGAATTGGCCCCGGTCTTGGATCGTCACCTGAGTTTGGTCAGAATTGACCTTGGTCCTTGGTCGTCAGCATTCTTGGGTCAGAATTGGCACCGGTATTAGATCGTCACTTGAGTTAGGTCAGAATTGACTTCGATCCTCGGTCGTCACCACTCTTGGGTCAGAATTGTCCCCGGTCTTTGATCGTCACCTGAGTTAGGTCAGAATTGACCTCGGTCCTCAGTCGTCACCACTCTTGGGTTAGAATTGGCACCGGTCTTGGATCATCACCTGAGTTAGGTCAGATATGACCTCGGTCCTCGGTCATCACCACTCTTGGGTCAGAGTTGGCCCCGATATAGGATCATCACCTGAGTTAGCTTAGAATTAACCTTGGTCCTCGATCGTCACCACTCTTGGGTCAGAGTTCCCCCCGGTCCTGGATCGTCACCTAAGTTAGGTCAGAATTGACCTCGGTCCTCGATCGTCACCACTCTTGGGTGAGAATTGTCCACAGTCTTGGATCGTCAACTTAGTTAGGTCAGAATTGACCTCGTTCCCCGGTCGTCACTACTCTTGGGTCAGAATTGGCCCCAGTCCTGGATCGTCACCTGAGTTAGTTCAGAATTGACCTCAGTCCTCGATCGTCGCCAATCTGGGGTCACAATTGGGCCCCGTCTTGGATCGTCACCTGAGTTAGGTCAGAATGGACCTCGGTCCGCGATCATCACCACTCTTGGGCCAGAATTGGCCCCGATCTTGGATCATCACCTGAGTTAGGTTAGAATTGACATAGGTCCTCGATCGTCACCACACATGGCTCAGAATTGTCCCCGGTCTTGGATCGTCACCTGAGTTAGATCATAATTGACCTCGGTCCTTGGTCATCACCACTCTTGGGTCAGAATTGGCACCGATCTTAGATCGTCACCCGAGTTAGGTCAGAATTGACCTTGGTCCTCGGTCGTCACCACTCTTTGGGTCAGAATTAGCCCCGGTCCTTGATCATCACCAGAGTTAGGTCAGAATTGACCTCGGTCCTCAGTCGTCACCACTCTTGGGTCATAATTGTCCCCGGTCTTGCATCGTCACATGAGTTAGGTCAAAATTAACATCGGTCCTCGGTCATCACCACTCTTGGGTTAAATTTTTTCCAGGGTCTTAAATCGTCACCTGTGTTAGGTCAGAATTTACCTCGGTCCTCGGTCAATGCCACTCTTGGGTCAGAATTGGCCCCGGTCTTGGATCATCATCTGAGTTAGGTCTGAAGTGACCTCGGTCCTCGGCCGTCACCACTCTTGTGTCAGAATTGGCCCCGATCTTGGTTAGTCACCTGAGTTAGGTCAGAATTGACCTCGGTCCTCGGTCGTCACCAGGCTTGGGTCAGAATTAGCCCCGGTATTGGATCGTCACCTGAGTTAGGTCAGAATTGACCTCGGTCCTCGGTCGTCACAACTCTCGGGTAAGAATTGGCCCCGGTCTTGGATCATCACCTGAGTTAGGTCAGAATTGACCTCGGTCCTCGGTCGTCACCACTCTTGGGTCAGAATTGGCCCCGGTCTTGGATCGTCACCTGAGTTAGGTAAGAATTGACCTCAGTCCTCGGTCGTCACCACTCTTGGGTCAGAATTGGCCCCGGTCTTTGATAATCACCTGAGTTAGGTCAGAATTGACCTCTGTCCTCGGTCATCACCACTCTTGCGTCAGAATTGGCACCGGTCTTGGATTGTCACTTGAGTTAGGACATAATTGACCTCGATCCTCGGTCGTCACCACTCTTGGGTCAGAATTGTACCCGGTCTTGGATCGTCACTTGACTTAGGTCAGAATTGACCTCGATCCTCGGTCGTCACCACTCTTGGGTCAGAATTGGCCCCGGTCATGGATCGTCACCTGAGTTAGGACAGAATTGACCTCAGTCCTCGGTCGTCACCACTCTCGGGTAAGAATTGGCCCCTGTCTTGGATCATAACCTGAGTTAGGTCAGAATTTACATCGGTCCTCGATCGTCATCACTCTCGGGTCAAAATTTGCCCCGATCTTGGATCGTCACCTGAGTTAGGTCAGAATTGAACTCGGTCCTTGGTCGTCACCACTCTTGGGTCAGAATTGGCCCCGATCTTGGATCATCACCTGAGTTAGGTCAGAATTGACCACGATCCTCGGTCCTGACCACTCTTGAGTCAGAATTGGACCCGGTCATGGATCGTCACCTGAGTTAGGTCAGAATTAACCTCAGTCCTCGATCGCCACCACTCGTGGGTCAGAATTTTCCCCAGTCTTCGATCGTCACCTGTATTAGGTCAGAATTTACCTCGGTACTTGGTCATCACCACTCTTGGGTTAGAATTGGCACCGATCTTAGATCGTCACCTGAGTTAGGTCAGAATTGACCTCGGTCCTCGGTCGTCACCACTCTTGGGTCAGAATTGGCCCCGGTCTTGGATCATCACCTGAGTTAGGTCAAAAATAACCTCGGTCCTCGGTCGTCACCACTCTTGGGTCAGAATTATCCCCGGTCTTGGATCGTCACCTGAGTTTGGTCAGAATTGACCTCTATCGTCAACACTCTTGTGTCAGAATTGGCCCCGATCTTGGATCGTCACCCGAGTTAGGTCAGAATTGACCTCGATCGTCAACACTCTTGGGTCAGAATTGGCCCTGGTCTTGGATCATCATCTGAGTGAGGTCAGAATTGACCTCGGTCCTCGGTCGTCACCACTCTCGGGTAAGAATTGGCCCCGGTCTTGGATCGTCACCTGAGTTAGGTCATAATTGACCTCGGTCCTCGGTCGTCACCATTCTTGGGTCAGAATTATCCCCGGTCTTGGATCGTCACCTGAGTTAGGTTAGAATTGACCTCGGTCCTCGGTCGTCAGCACTCTTGGGTCCGAATTGGCCCCGGTCATTGATCGTCACCTGAGTTAGGTCAGAATTGAACTCGGTCGTCGGTCGTCACCACTCTTGGGTCAGAATTAACCCCGGTCTTGGATCGTCACCTGAGTTAGGTCAGAATTGACCTCGGTCCTTGGTCGTCACCACTCTTGGGTCAGAATTTGCACCGGTCTTTGATTGTCACCTGAGTTAGGTCAGAATTGACCTCGGTCCTCGATCATCACCACTCTTGGGTAAGAATTGGCCCCGATCTTGTATCATCACCTGAGTTAGGTCAGAATTGACCTAGGTCCTCGGTCATCACCACTCATGGGTAAGAATTGGCCCCGATCTTGGATCATCACCTGAGTTAGGTCATAATTGACCTCGGTCCTCGGTCGGCACCACTATTGGGTCAGAATTGGCCCTGGTCTAGGATCGTCACCTGAGTTAGGTTAGAATTGACCTCGGTCCTCGGTCGTCACCACTCTTTGGTCAGAATTGGCACCGGTCTTGGATCGCCACCTGAGTTAGGTCAGAATTGACCTCGATCCTCGGCCATCACAACTCGTGGGTCAGAATTAGGCCCCGTCTTGGATCGTCACCTGAGTTAGGTCAGAATTGACCTCGGTCCTCAGTCGTCACCACTCTTGGGTCAGAATTAGGCCCCGTCTTGGATCATAACCTGAGTTAGGTCAGAATTGACCTCGATCCTCGGTCGTCACCACTCTTGGGTCAGAATTATCCCTGGTCTTGGATCGTCACCTGAGTTAGGTCAGAATTGACCTCGGTCCTCGGTCGTCAGCACTCTTGGGTTCGAATTGGCCCCGGTCATTGATCGTCACCTGAGTTAGGTCAGAATTGACCTCGGTCGTCGGTCGTCACCACTCTTGGGTCAGAATTAACCCCGGTCTTGGATCGTCACCTGAGTTAGGTCAGAATTGACCTCGGTCCTCAGTCGTCACCACTCTTGGGTCAGAATTAGGCCCCGTCTTGGATCATAACCTGAGTTAGGTCAGAATTGACCTCGATCCTCGGTCGTCACCACTCTTGGGTCAGAATTATCCCCGGTCTTGGATCGTCACCTGAGTTAGGTCAGAATTGACCTCGGTTCTCGGTCGTCAGCACTCTTGGGTCCGAATTGGCCCCGGTCATTGATGGTCACCTGAGTTAGGTCAGAATTGACCTCGGTCGTCGGTCGTCACCACTCTTGGGTCAGAATTAATCCCGGTCTTGGATCGTCACCTGAGTTAGGTCAGAATTGACCTCGGTCCTCGGTCGTCACCACTCTTGTGTCAGAATTTGCACCGGTCTTTGATTGTCACCTGAGTTAGGTCAGAATTGACGTCGGTCCTCGATCATCACCACTCTTGGGTAAGAATTGGCCCCGATCTTGTATCATCACCTGAGTTAGGTCAGAATTGACCTAGGTCCTCGGTCATCACCACTCATGGGTAAGAATTGGCCCCGATCTTGGATCATCACCTGAGTTAGGTCATAATTGACCTCGGTCCTCGGTCGGCACCACTATTGGGTCAGAATTGGCCCTGGTCTAGGATCGTCACCTGAGTTAGGTTAGAATTGACCTCGGTCCACGGTCGTCACCACTCTTGGGTCAGAGTTTGCCCAGGTCTTGGATCGTCACCTGAGTTAGGCCAGAATTGACCTCGGTCCTCGAACGTCACCACTCATGGGTGAGAATTGGCCCCGGTCATGGATCATCACCTGATTTAGGTCAAATTGACCTCGTTCCTCAGTCGTCACCACTCTTGGGTCAGAATTGGCCCCGGTCTTGGATCGTCACCTGAGTTAGTTCAGAATTGACCTCGGTCCTCGGTCGTCACCACTCTTGGGTCAAAATTGGGCCCCGTCTTGGATCGTCATGTGAGTTAGGTCAGAATTGACCTCGATCCTCACTCGTCATCACTCTTGGATCAGAATTGGCCCCGGTCTTGGATCGTCACCTGAGTTAGGTAAGACTTGACCTCGGTTCTCGATTGTCACCACTTTTGCTTCAGAATTGGCACCGGTCTTGGATCGTCACCTGAGTTAGGTCAGAATTGACCTTGGTCCTCGGTCATCACCACTCTTGGGACCGAATTGGCCCCGATCTTGGATCATCACCTGAGTTAGGTCAGAATTGACCTAGGTCCTCGGCCTTCACCACACATGGGTCAGAATTGGCCCCGGTCTTGGATCGTCACCTGAGTTAGGTCATAATTGACCTCGGTCTTCGATCGTCACCACCCTTGGGTCAGAATTGGCCTCAGTCTTGGATCATCACCTGAGTTAGGTCAGAATTGACCTCGGTCCTTGGTCGTCACGACTCTTGGGTCAGAATTGACCTCGGTCCTCGGTCATCACCACTCTTGGGTCAGAGTTGGCCCCAGTCTTGGATCGTTACCTGAGTTAGGTCAGATTTGACGTCTGTCCTCGGTCGTCACCACTCTTGGGTCAGAATTGGCACCGGTCTTGGATCGTCACTTGAGTTAAGACAGAATTGACCTCGATCCTCGGTCGTCACCACTCTTGGGTCAGAATCAGCACCGGTCTTAGATCGTCTCCTGAGTTAGGTTATAATTGACCTCGGTCCTCGGTCGTCACCACTCTTCGGGTCAGAATTGGCCCCGATCTTGGATCATCATGAGAGTTAGGTTAGAATTGACCTCGATCCTTGGTCGTCACCACTCTTGGGTCAGAATTGGCCCCGATCTTGGATCGTCACCTGAGTTAGGTCAGAATTGACCTCGGTCCTTGGTCGTCACAACTCTTGAGTCAGAATTGTCCCCGGTCTTGGATCATCACCTGAGTTAGGTCAGAATTGACCTCGGTCCTCGGTCCTCGATCATCACCACCCTTGGGTCAGAATTCGCATCGGTCTTGGATCGTCTCCTGAGTTAGGTCAGAATTGACCTCGATCCTCGGTCGTCACCACTCTTGGGTCAGAATTGGCCCCGGTCATGGATCGTCACCTGAGTTAGGTCAGAATTGACCTCGGTCCTCGGTCGTCACCACTCTCGGGTAAGAATTGGCCCCGGTATTAGATCGTCACCTGAGTTAGGTCAGAATTGACCTCGGTCCTGGATCGTCACCACTCTCGGGTCAGAATTGGCCCCGGTCTTAGATCGTCACCGGAGTTAGGTCACAATTGAACTCGGTCCTCGGTCGTCACCACTCTTGGTTCAGAATTGGCCCTGATCTTGGATCATCACCTGAGTTAGGTCCGAATTGACCACGATCAACGGTCGTTACCACTCTTAGGTCAGAATTGGCCTCGGTTTTGGATCGTCACCTGAGTTAGGTCAAAATTAACCTCGGTCCTCGATCAACACCACTATTGGGTCAGAATTGGCCTCGGTCCTCGGTCATCACCACTCTTGGGTCAGAATTGGCACCGATCTTGGATCGTCACCTGTGTTAGTCAGAATTGACCTCGATCCTCGGTCGTCACCACTCTTTGGTCAAAGTTAGCCCCGGTCTTAGATCTTCACCTGAGTTAGGTCAGAGTTGACCTCGGTCCTCGATCGTCACCACTCTATGGTCAGAATTGGCCCTGGTCTAGGATCATCACCTGAGTTAGGTCATAAATGACCTCATTCCTCGGTCGTCACCACTCTTGGGTCAGAATTGCCCCTGGTCTTGGATCGTCACCTGAGTTAGTTCAGAATTGACCTCGGTCCTCGGTCGTCACGACTCTTGGGTCAGAATTAGCCCCGGTCTTGGATCGTCACCTGTGTTAGGTCAGAATTGACCTCGGTCCTCGGTCATAACCACTCTTGGGTCAGAGTTGTCCCCTGTCTTGGATCGTTACCCGAGTTAGGTCAGAATTGACCTCTGTCCTCGGTCGTCACCACTCTTGGGTCAGAATTGGCACCGGTCTTGGATCGTCACTTGAGTTAGGTCAGAATTGGCCTCGGTCCTCGGTCATCACCACTCTTGGGTCAGAATTGTCCCCGATCTTGGATCGTCACCTGAGTTAGGTGAGAATTGACCTCGGTCCTCCGTCGTCACCACTCTTGGGTCAGAATTGGCCCCGGTCATGTATCGTCACCCGAGTTAGGTCAGAATTAACCTTGGTCCTTGGACGTCATGACTCTTGGGTCAGAATTGGCCCCGGCCTTGGATCGTCACCTGTGTTAGGTCAGAATTAATCTCAATCCTCGGTCATCACCACTCTTGGGTCAAAGTTGGCCCCAGTCTTGGATCGTTACCCGAGTGAGGTCAGAATTGACCTCTGTCCTCGGTCATCACCACTCTTGGGTCAGAATTGGCACCGGTCTTGGATCGTCACTTGAGTTAGGTAAGAATTGGCCTCGGTCCTTGGTCGTCACCATTCTTGGGTCAGAATTATCCCCGGTCTTGGATCGTCACCTGAGTTAGGTCAGAATTGACCTCGGTCCTCGGTCGTCAGCACTCTTGGGTCCGAATTGGCCCCGGTCATTGATCGTCACCTGAGTTAGGTCAGAATTGACCTCGGTCCTCGGTCGTCACCACCCTCGGGTAAGAATTGGCCCCGGTATTGGATCGTCACCTGAGTTAGGTCAGAATTGACCTCGGTCCTCGGTCGTCACCACACTTGGGTCAGAATTGGCCTCGATCTTAGACCGTCACCTAAGTTAGGTCAAAATTGGCCTCGGTCCTCGGTCATAACCACTCTTGGGTCAGAATTGGCCTCGGTTTTGGATCGTCACCTGAGTTAGGCCAAAATTGACCTCGGTCCTCGATCGTCACCACTCTTGGGTGTGAATTGGCCCCGGTCTTGGATCGTCACCTGAGTTAGGTCAGAATTGACCTCGTTCCTCGGTCGTCACCACTCTTGGGTCAGAATTGACCCTAATCTTGGATCGTCACCTGAGTTAGGCCAGAATTGACCTCGGTCCTCGATCGTCACCACTCTTGGGTGAGAATTGGCCCCGGTCTTGGATCATCACCTGAGTTAGGTCAGAATTGACCTCGTTCCTCGGTCGTCACCACTCTTGGGTCAGAATTGACCCCTATCTTGGATCGTCACCTGAGTTAGTTCAGAATTGACCTCGGTCTTCGGTCGTCATCACTCTTGGGTCAGAATTGGCCCCGATCTTGGATCGTCACCTGAGTTAGGTCAGAATTGACCTCAGTCCTCGGTCGTCACCACTCTCGGGTAAGAATTGGCCCCGGTCTTGGATCGTCACCTGAGTTAGGTCAGAATTGACTTCGGTCCTCGATCGTCACCACTCTCGGGTTAGAATTGGCCCCGATCTTGGATCGTCACCTGAGTTAGGTCAGAATTTACCTCGGTCCTCGGTCGTTACCACTCTTGGGTTAGAGTTTGCCCCGATCTTGGATCATCACCTGAGTTAGGTTAGAATTGACCTCGGTCCTCGGTCGTCACCACACTTGGGTTAGAATTGGCCCCGGTCTTGGATCGTCACCTGAGTTAGGCCAGAATTGACCTCGGTCCTCGATCGTCACCACTCTTGGGTGAGAATTGGCCCCGATTTTGGATCGTCACCTGAGTTAGGTCAGAATTGACATCGTTCCTCGATCGTCACCACTCTTGGGTCAGAATTGACCCCGATCTTGGATCGTCACCTGAGTTAGTTCAGAATTGACCTCGGTCCTCGGTCGTCACCACTCTTGGGTCAGAATTGGCCCCGATCTTGGATCGTCACCTGAGTTAGGTCAGAATTGACCTCGGTCCTCGGTCGTCACCACTCTCGGGTAAGAATTGGCCCCGGTCTTGGATCGTCACCTGAGTTAGGTCAGAATTGACTTCGGTCCTCGATCGTCACCACTCTCGGGTCAAAATTGGCCCCGATCTTGGATCGTCACCTGAGTTAGGTCAGAATTGACCTCGGTCCTCGGTCGTCACCACTCTTGGGTCAGAATTGGCCTCGGTCTTAGATCGTCACCTAAGTTAGGTCAGAATTGGACTCGGTCCTCGGTCGTGACCACTCTTGGGTCAGAATTAGCCTCGGTCTTGAATCGTCACCAGAGTTAGGTTAGAATTGAGATCAGTCCTCGGTCGTCACCACTCTTAGGTCAGAATTGGCCCCGGTCTTGGATCGTCACCAGAGTTAGGTCAGAATTGAACTCGGTCCTCAATCGTCACCACTCTTGGGTCAGAATTGGCCCCAATCTTAGATCGCCACCTGAGTTAGGTCAGAATTGACCTCGGTCCTAGGTCGTCACCACTGTTGGGTCAGATTTGGCACCGGTCTTGGATCGTTACCTGAGTTAGGTCACAATTGACCTCGGTCCTCAGTCGTCACCACTCTTGGGTCAGAATTGGCCCCGGTGTTTGATCATCACCTGACTTAGGTCAGAATTGACCTCCGTCCTCGGTCATGACCACTCTTGGGTCAGAATTTGCACCGGTCTTTGATCGTCACCTGAGTTAGGTCTGAATTGACCTTGGTCCTCGATCATTACCACTCTTGGGTAAGAATTGGACCCGATCTTGGATCATCACATGTGTTAGGTCAGAATTGACCTAGGTCCTCGGTCATCACCACACATGGGTCAGAATTGGCCCCGGTCTTGGATCGTCACCTGAGTTAGGTCAGAATTGACCTAGGTCCTCGGCCGGTACCACTCTTGGGTCAGAATTGGCCCAGGTCTAGGATCGTCACCTGAGTTAGGTTAGAATTGACATCGATCCTCAGTCGTAACCACTCTTGGGTCAGAGTTCGCCCAAGTCTTGGATCGTCACTTGAGTTAGGCCAGAATTGACCTCGATCCTCGATCGTCACCACTCATGGGTGAGAATTGTCCCCGATCTTGGATCATCACCTGATTTAGGTCAGATTGACCTCGTTCCTCCGCCGTCACCACTCTTGGGTCAGAATTGGCCCCAGTCTTGGATCGTCACCTGAGTTAGTTAAGAATTGACCTCGGTCCTCGGTCGTAACCACTCTTGGGTCAGAATTGGGCCCCGTCTTAGATCGTCACTTGAGTTAGGTCAGAATTGAACTCGGTCCTCACTCGTCACCACTCTTGGGTCAGAATTGACCCCGATCTTGGATCGTCACCTGAGTTAGGTAAGAATTGACCTCAGTCCTCGATCGTCACCACTCTTGGGTCAGAATTGGCACCGGTCTTGGATCGTCACCTGAGTTAGGTCAGAATTGACGTTGGTCCTCGGTCATCACTACTCTTGGGTCAGAATTGGCCCCGATCTTGGATCATCACCTAAGTTAGGTTAGAATTGACCTAGGTCCTCGGCCGTCACCACACATGGGTCAGAATTGGCCCTGGTCTTGGATTGTCACCTGAGTTAGGTCAGAATTGACCTCGGTCCTCGGTCGTCACCACTCTTGGGTCAGAATTGGCCCTGGTCTTAGATCGTCACCTGAGTTAGGTCAGAATTGACCTCGTTCCTCGGTCGTCACGACTCTTGGGTCAGAATTGGCCACGGTCTTCGATAATCACCTGAGTTAGGTCAGAATTGACCTCGGTCCTTGGTCATCACCACTCTTGGGTCAGAGTTGGCCCCAGTCTTGGATCGTTACCTGAGTTAGGTCAGAATTGACCTTTATCCTCAATCGTCACCACTCTTGGGTCAGAATTGACCCCGATCTTGGATCGTCACCTGAGTTAGTTCAGAATTGACCTCGGTCCTCGGTCGTCACCACTCTTGGGACAGAATTGCCCCGATCTTGGATCGTCACCTGAGTTAGGTCAGAATTGACCTCGGTCCTCGGTCGTCCCCACTCTCAGGTAAGAATTGGCCCCGGTCTTAGATCGTCACCTGAGTTAGGTCAGAATTGACTTCGGTCCTCGATCGTCACCAATCTCGGGTCAGAATTGGACCCGATCTTGGATCGTCACCTGAGTTAGGTCAGAATTGACCTCGGTCCTCGGTCGTCACCACTCTTGGGTCAAAATTGGCCTCAGTCTTAGATCGTCACCTAAGTTAGGTCAGAATTTGACTCGGTCCTCGGTCGTGACCACTCTTGGGTCAGAATTAGCCTCGGTCTTGAATCGTCACCTGAGTTAGGTTAGAATTGACCTCAGTCCTCGGTCGTCACCACTCTTGGGTCAGAATTGGCCCCGGTCTTGGATCGTCACCAGAGTTAGGTCAGAATTGAACTCGGTCCTCAATCGTCACCACGCTTGGGTCAGAATTGGCCCCAATCTTAGATCGTCACCTGAGTTAGGTCAGAATTGACCTCGGTCCTAGGTCGTCACCACTCTTGGGTCAGATTTGGCACCGGTCTTGGATCGTTACCTGAGTTAGGTCAGAATTGACGTCTGTCCTCAGTCGTCACCACTCTTGGGTCAGAATTGGCCCCGGTGTTTGATCATCACCTGAGTTAGGTCAGAATTGACCTCCGTCCTCGGTCGTCACCACTCTTGGGTCAGAATTTGCACCGGTCTTTGATCGTCACCTGAGTTAGGTCTGAATTGACCTCGGTCCTCGATCATCACCACTCTTGGGTAAGAATTGGACCCTATCTTGGATCATCACCTGAGTTAGGTCAGAATTGACCTAGGTCCTCGGTCATCACCACACATGGGTCAGAATTGGCCCCGGTCTTGGATCGTCACATGAGTTAGGTCAGAATTGACCTAGGTCCTCGGTCGGTACCACTCTTGGGTCAGAATTGGCCCAGGTCCAGGATCGTCACCTGAGTTAGGTTAGAATTGACATCGGTCCTCAGTCGTAACCACTCTTGGGTCAGAGTTCGCCCAGGTCTTGGATCGTCACCTGAGTTAGGCCAGAATTGACCTCGGTCGTCGATCGTCACCACTCATGGGTGAGAATAGTCCCCGATCTTGGATCATCACCTGATTTAGGTCAGATTGACCTCGTTCCTCAGCCGTCACCACTCTTGGGTCAGAATTGGCCCCAGTCTTGGATCGTCACCTGAGTTAGTTAAGAATTGACCTCGGTCCTCGGTCGTCACCACTCTTGGGTCAGAATTGGGCCCCGTCTTAGATCGTCACTTGAGTTAGGTCAGAATTGAACTCGGTCCTCACTCGTCACCACTCTTGGGTCAGAATTGGCCCCGGTCTTGGATCGTCACCTGAGTTAGGTAAGAATTGACCTCGGTCCTCGATCGTCACCACTCTTGGGTCAGAATTGGCACCGGTCTTGGATCGTCACCTGAGTTAGGTCAAAATTGACATTGGTCCTCGGTCATCACCACTCTTGGGTCAGAATTGGCCCCGATCTTGGATCATCACCTAAGTTAGGTCAGAATTGACCTAGGTCCTCGGCCGTCACCACACATGGGTCAGAATTGGCCCTGGTCTTGGATCGTCACCTGAGTTAGGTCAGAATTGACCTCGGTCCTCGGTCGTCACCACTCTTGGGTCAGAATTGGCCCTGGTCTTAGATCGTCACCTGAGTTAGGTCAGAATTGACCTCGTTCCTCGGTCGTCACGACTCTTGGGTCAGAATTGGCCCCGATCTTCGATAATCTCCTGAGTTAGGTCAGAATTGACCTGTATCCTTGGTCATCACCACTCTTGGGTCAGAGTTGGCCCCAGTCTTGAATCGTTACATGAGTTAGGTCAGAATTGACCTTTATCCTCGATCGTCACCACTCTTGGGTCAGAATTGGCCCTGGTCTTGGATCGTCACCTGAGTTAGGACCGAATTGTCCTCGGTGCTCGGTCGTCACCACTCTTGGGTCAGAGTTGTCCCCGGTCTTGGATCGTCACTTGAGTTAGGTCAGAATTGACCTCGGTCCTCAGTCGTCACCACTCTTGGGTCAGATTTGGCCCCGGTCATGGATCGTCACCTGAGTTAGGTCAGAATTGACCTCAGTCCTCGGTCGTCACCACACACGGGTCAGAATTGGCCCCGGTATTGGATCGTCAGTTAAGTTAGGACAAAATTGACCTCGGTCCTCGGTCGTCACCACTCTTGGGTTAGAATTGGCCCTGATCTTGGATCATCACCTGAGTTATGTCAGAATTGACCATGGTCCTCGGTCGTTACCACTCTTGGGTCAGAATTGGCTTCGGTCTTGGATCGTCACCTGAGTTAGGTCAAAATTAACCTCGGTCCTCGATCATCACTACTCTTGGGTTAGAATTTTCCTCGTTCTTCGATCGTCACCTGTGTTAGGTTAGAATTGACCTCGGTCCTCAATAATCACCACTCTTGGGTCAGAGTTAGCCCCGGTCTTGGATTAACACCTAATTTAGGTCAGAGTTAACCTCGGTTCTCGGTCGACACCACTCTTTGGTCAGAATTGGCCCCGGTCTTGGATCATCACCTGAGTTAGTTAAAAAATGACCTCGTTCGTCGGTCGTCACCACTCTTGGGTTAGAATTGGCCCTGGTCTTGGATCGTCACCTGAGTTAGTTAAGAATTGACCTCGGTCCTCGGTCATCACCACTCTTGGGTCAGAATTGGCACCGATCTTGGATCATCACTTGAGTTAGGTCAGAATTGACCTCGGTCCTCGGTCATCACCACTCTTGGGTCATAATTGTCCCCGATCTTGGATCATCACCTGAGTAAGTTCAGAATTGACCTAGGTCCTCGGTCGTCACCACACACGGGTCAGAATTGGCCTCGGTCTTGGATGGTCACCTGAGTTAGGTCAGAATTGACCTCGGTCCTCGATAGTCACCACTCTTGGGTATGAATTGGGCCACGTCTTGGATCGTCACCTGAGTTAGGTTAGAATTGACCTCGGTCCTCGGCCGTCTCCACTCTTGAGTCAGAGCTAGCCTTGGTCTTGGATCATCCCCTGAGTTAGGACAGAATTGACCTCGATCCTCGGTCGTCACCACTCTTACGTCAGAATTGGCCCCGGTCTTGGATCGTCACCTGAGTTAGGTTAGAATTGACCTCGGTCCTCGGTCGTCACCACTCTTTGGTCAGAATTGGCACCGGTCTTGGATCGCCACCTGAGTTAGGTCAGAATTGACCTCGATCCTTCTCCATCACCACTCGTGGGTCAGAAGTGGCCCCGATCTTGGATCTTCACCTGAGTTAGGTCAAAATTGACCACGATCCTCAGTCGTTACCACTCTTGGGTTAGATTTGGCCCCGGTCTTTGATCGTCATCTGAGTTAGGTCAGAATTAACCTTGGTCCTCGATCGTCACCACTCTTGGGTCAGAATTTTCCCCGATCTTCGATCGTCACCTGTGTTAGGTCAGAATTGACCTCGGTCCTCGATCGTCACCACTCTTGGGTCAGAGATAGCCCCGGTCTTGGATCGTCACCTGAGTTAGGTCAGAGTTGACCTCGGTCCTCGATCATCACCACTCTTGGGACAGAATTGGTCCCAGTCTTGGATCATCACCTGAGTTAGGTCAAAAATGACCTCGATCCTCGGTTATCACCACCCTTGTGTCAGAATTGGACCCGATCTTGGATTGTCACCTGAGTTAGGTCAGAATTGATCGTGATCGTCACCACTCTTGGGTCAGAATTGGCCCCGGTCTTGAATCAGCACCTGAGTTAGGTCAGAATTGACCTCGGTCCTCGATCGTCACCACTCTCGAGTCAGAAATGGCCCCGATCTTGGATCGTCACCTAAGTTAGGTCAGAATTGGCCTCGGTCCTCGGTCGTGACCACTCTTGGGTCAGAATTGGCCTCGGTCTTGGTTCGTCACCTAAGTTAGGTTAGAATTGACCTCGGTCCTCGGTCGTCACCACTCTTGGGTCAGAATTGGCCCCGGTCTTGGATCGTCACCAGAGTTAGGTCAGAATTGAACTCGGTCCTCAATCGACACCATTATTGGGTCAGAATTGGCCCCGATCTTAGAACATCACCTGAGTTAGGTCAGAATTGACCTTGGTCCTCTGTCGTCACCACTCTTGGGTCAGAATTGGCACCGGTCATGGATCGTTAGCTGAGTTAGATCAGAATTGACCTCGGTCCCCGATCGTCACCACTCTTGGGTCAGAATTGGCTCCGGTCTTGGACCGTTGCCTGAGTTAGGTCAGAATTGACCTCGGTCCTCGGTCGTCACCACTCTTTGGTTAGAATTTGCACTGATCTTTGATCGTCACCTGAGTTAGGTCAGAATTGACCTCGGTCCTCGATCATCACCACTCTTGGGTAAGAATTGGCCCCGATCTTAGATCATCACCTGAGTTAGGTCAGAATTGACCTAGGTCCTCGGTCGTCACCACACATGGGTAAGAATTGGCCCCGGTCTTGGATCGTCACTTGAGTTAGGTCATAATTGACCTTGGTCCTCGGTCATCACCACTCTGGGGTCAGAATTGTCCCCGATCTTGGATCATCACCCGAGTTAGGGCAGAATTGACCTAGGTCCACGGTCGTCACCACACATGGGTCAAAATTAGCCCCGGTCTTGGATCGTCATTGGAGTTAGGTCCAAATTAACCTCGGTCCTCGGTCGTCACCACCCTTGGGCCAGAATTGGCCTCGGTCTTGGATCATCACTTGAGTTAGGTCAGAAATTACCTCGGTCCTCAGTCGTCACCACTCTTGTGTCAGAATTGGCCCCATTCTGGGATCGTCACCTGAGTTAGGTCAGAATTGACCTCGGTGCTCTGTCGTCACCACTCTCGGGTAAAAATTGGCGTCGGTGTTGGATCGTTACCTGAATTAGGTCAGAATTGACCTCGGTCCTCGATCGTCACCACTCTCAAGTCAGAATTGGCGCCGATGACCTTAGTCCTCGGTCGTCAGCACTCTTGGGTCAGAATTTGCCTGGGTCTTAAATCGTCACCTAAGTTAGGTCAGAATTGGCCTCGGTCCTCGGTCGTCACCACTCTTGGGTCAGAATTGGCCCCGATCTTGGATCGTCACCTGAGTTAGGTCAGAATTGACCTCGATACTCGGTCATCACCACTCTTGGGTCAGAATTAGCCCCGGTCTTGGATCGTCACAAGAGTTAGGTCAGAATTGAACTCGGTCCTCAATCGTCCCCACTCTTGGGTCAGAATTGGCCCCGATCTTAGATCGTCACCTGAGTTAGGTCAAAATTGACCTTGATCCTCGGTCGTCACCACTCTTGGGTCAAAATTGGCACCGATCTTGGATCGTTACCTGAGTTAGGTCAGAATTGACCTCTATCCTCGGTCGTCACCACTCTTGGCTCAGAGTTCGCCCAGGTCTCTGATCGTCACCTGAGTTAGGCGAGAATTCACCTCGGTCCTCGGTCGTCACCACTCTTGGTTCAGAATTTGCACCGGTCCTTGATCGTCACCGGAGTTAGGTCAGAATTGACCCCGGTCCTCGATCATCACCACTCTTAGGTAAGAATTGGCCCCGATCTTGGATCATGACTTGAGTTAGGTCAGAATTGACCTAGGTTCTCGGTCGTCACCACACATGGGTCAAAATTGGCCCCTGTCTTAGGTCGTCACCAGAGTTAAGTCAGCATTGACCTTGGTCCTCGGTCGTCACCACTCTTGGGTCAGAATTGGCCCCGGTCTAGGATCATCACCTGAGTTAGGTCTGAAATTACCTCGGTCCTCGGTCGTCACCACTCTTGTGTCAGAATTGGCCCCACTCTCGGATATTTACCCGAGTTAGGTCAGAATTGACCTCGGTCCTCGATCGTCACCACTCTCTGGTCAGAATTGGCCCCGATGACCTCGGTCCTCGGTCTTCACCACTCTTGTGTCAGAATTGGCCTAGGTCTTAAATCGTCACCTAAGTTAGGTCAGAATTGACCTCGGTCCTCGGTCGTCACCACTCTTGGCTCAAAATTTTCCCCGGTCTTAGATCGTCACCTGTGTTAGGTCAGAATTGACCTCGTTCCTCGGTCGTCATGACTCTTGGGTCAGAATTGGCCTCGGTCTTTGATAATCACGTGAGTTAGGTCAGAATTGACCTCGGTCCTTGGTCATCACCACTCTTAGGTCAGAGTTGGCCCCAGTCTTGGATCGTTACCTGAGTTAGGTCTCTTGGGTCAGAATTGGCACCGGTATTGGATCATCACTTGAGTTAGGACCGAATTGACCTCGGTCCTCGGTCGTCACCACTCTTGGGTCAGAATTGTCCCCGGTCTTGGATCGTCACTACAGTTAGGTAAGAATTGACCTCGATCCTCGATCGTCACCACTCTTGGGTTAGAATTGGCCCCGGTCATCGATCGTCACCTGAGTTAGGTCAGAATTGACCTCGGTCCTCGGTCGTCACCACTCTCGGGTAAGAATTAGCCCCGGTATTGGATCGTTAGTTGAATTAGGACAAAATTGACCTCGGTCCTCGGTCGCCACCACTCTTGGGTCAGAATTGGCCCTGATCTTGGATCATCACCTGAGTTAGGTCAGAATTGACCACGGTCCTCGGTCGTTACCACTCCAGTGTCAGAATTGGCCTCGGTCTTGGATCGTCACCTGAGTTAGGTCAAAATTAACCTCGGTCCTCAATCATCACTACTCTTGGGTAAGAATTTTCCTCGGTCTTCGATCGTCACCTGTGTTAGGTTAGAATTGACCTCGGTCCTCGATCATCACCACTATTGGATCAGAGTTAGCCCCGGTCTTGGATCATCACCTGAGTTAGGTCAGAGTTAACCTCGGTCCTCGGTTGTCACCACTCTTTGGTCAGAATTGGCCCCGATCTCGGATCATCACCTGAGTTAGTTCAAAAATGACCTTATTCCTCGGTCGTCACCACTCTTGGGTCAGAATTGGCCCTGGTCTTGGATCGTCACCTGAGTTTGTTCAGAATTGACCTCGGTCCTCGGTTGTCACCACTCTTGTGTCAGAATTGGCATCGATCTTGGATCATCACCTGAGTTAGGTCAGAATTGATCTCGGTCCTCGGTCATCACCACTCTTGGGTCAGAATTGGCTCCGATCTTTGATCATCACCTGAGTTAGTTCAGAATTGACCTAGGTCCTCGGTCGTCACCACACTTGGGTCAGAATTGGCCCCGGTCTTGGATCGTCACCCGAGTTAGGTCAAAATTAACCTCGGTCCTCGTTCGACACCAATCTTTGGTTAGAATTGGCCCCGGTCTTGGATCATCACCTGAGTTTGGTCAGAAATGACCTCGGTCCTCGATCGTCACCACTCTTGTGTCAGAATTGGCCCTGGTGTTGGATCGTCACCTGAGTTAGGTCATAATTGACCTCGGTCCTCGGTCGTCACCACTTTCGCATAAGAATTGGCCTCGGTCTTAGTTCATCACCTGAGTTAGGTCAGAATTGACCTCGGTCCTCGATCGTCACCACTCTTGGGTCAAAATTGGCCCCGATCTTGGATCGTCACCTGAGTTAGGTCAGAATTGGACTTGGTCCTCGGTCGTGACCACTCTTGGGTCAGCATTGGCCTCGGTCTTGGATCGTCACCTAAGTTAGGTTAGAATTTACCTCGGTCCTCGGTCGTCCCCACTCTTGGGTCATAATTGGCACCGGTCTTGGATCGTTACCTGAGTTAGGTCAGAATTGACCTCGGTCCTCGGTCGTCACCACTCTTGGGTCAGAATTGGCCCCAGTCTTGGATCGTCACCTGTGTTAGGTCAGAATTGACCTCGTTCCTCGATCGTCACCACTCTTGGGTCAGAATTTCCACCAGTCTTTGATCGTCACCTGAGTTAGGTCAGAATTTACCTCGGTCCTCGATCATCACCACTCTTAGGTAAGAATTGTCCCCGATCTTAGATCATCACCTGACTTAGGTCAGAATTGACCTAGGTCCTCGGTCGTCACCACACATGGGTAAGAATTGGCCCCGGTCTTGGATCGTCACCTGAGTTAGGTCAGAATTGACCTTGGTCCTCGGCCATCACCACTCCTTGGTCAGAATTGGACCCGATCTTGGATCATCACCTGAGTTAGGTCGGAATTGACCTAGGTCCTCGGTCGTCACCACACATGGGTCAAAATTAGCCCCGGTCTTGGATCGTCACCTGAGTTAGGTCAGAATTAACCTCGGTCCTTGGTCGTCACCACTCTTGGGTCAGAATTGTCCCCGATCTTTTTATCATCACCTGAGTTAGGTTAGAAATTACCTCGGTCCTCGGTCAACACCACTCTTGTGTCAGAATTGGCCCCAGTCTCGGATCGTCACCTGAGTTAGGTCAGAATTGACCTTGGTCCTCGGTCGTCACCACTCTCGGGTAAGAATTGGCCCCGGTCTTAGATCGTCACCTGAGTTAGGTCAGAATTGACCTCGGTCCTCGAACGTCGCCACTCTCAGGTCAGAATTGGCCCCGATGACCTCGGTCCTCGGTCGTCACCACTCTTGGGTCAGAATTGGCCTGGGTCTTAAATCGTCAACTAAGTTAGGTCAGAATTTGCCTCGGTCCTCGGTCATCACCACTCTTGGGTTATAAGTGGCCCCGATCTTGGATCGTCACCTGAGTTAGGTCAGAATTGACCTCGGTCCTCGGTCGTCACCACTCTTGGGTCAGAATTGGCCCCGGTCTTAGATCGTCACAAGAGTTAGGTCAGAATTGAACTTGGTCCTCAATCGTCACCACTCTTGGGTCAGAATTGGCCCCGATCTTAGATCGCCACCTGAGTTAGGTCAGAATTGACCTCGGTCCTCGGTCGTCACCACTCTTGGGTCAGAATTGGCACCGATCTTGGATCGTTACCTGAGTTAGGTCAGAATTGACCACGATCCTCGGTTGTCACCACTCTTGGCTCAGAGTTCGCCCAGGTCTTGGATCGTCACCTGAGTTTGGCCAGAATTGACCTCGGTCCTCGGTCGTCACCACTCTTGGGTCAGAATTTGCACCGGTCCTTGATCGTCACCTGAGTTAGGTCAGAATTGACCTCGGTCCTCGATCATAACCACTATTGGGTAAGAATTGGCCCCGATCTTGGATCATGACCTGAGTTAGGTCAGAATTGACCTAGATCCTCGGTCGTCACCATACGTGGGTCAAAATTGGCCCCTGTCTTGGATCGTCACCTGAGTTAAGTCATAATTGACCTTGGTCCTCGGTCGTCACCACTCTTGGGTCAGAATTCACCCCGGTCTAGGATCGTCACCTGAGTTAGGTTAGAATTGACCTAGGTCCTCGGTCGTCACCACTCCTGGGTCTGAGTTCGCCCAGGTCTTGGATCGTCACCTGAGTTAGGCCAGAATTGACCTCGATCCTCGATCGTCACCACTCTTGGGTGAGAATTGGCCCCGATCTTAGAGCATCAGCTGAGTTAGGTCATAATTGACATCGTTCCTCGGCCGTCACAACTCTTGGGTCAGAATTGGCCCCGGTATTAGATCGTCACCTGAGTTAGTTCAGAATTGACCTCAATCCTCGGTCATCACCACTCTTGGGTCAGAATTGAGCCCCGTATTAGATCGTCACCTGAGTTAGGTTAGAATTGACCTCGGTCCTCAGTCATGACCACTCTTGGGTTAGAATTGGACCCGGTCTTGGATCGTCACCTGAATTAGGTTAGAATTGACCTCGGTCCTCGGTCGTCACCACTCTTGGGTCAGAATTGGCACCGATCGTGGATCGTCACCTGAGTTAGGTCAGAATTGACCTCGGTCCTCGGTCATCACCACTCTTGGGTCAGAATTGGCCCCGATCTTGGATCATCACCTGAGTGAGGTCAGAATTGACCTAGGTCCTCGGTCGTCACCACACATGGGTCAAAATTGGCCCCGGTCTTTGATCGTCAGCTGAGTTAGGTCAGAATTGACCTCAGTCCTCGGTCGTCACCACTCTTGGGTCAAAATTGGCCCCGGTCATGGATCGCCACCTGAGTGAGGTCAGAATTTACCTCGATCCTCGGTCGTCACGACTCTTGGGTCAGAATTGGCCCCGATCTTGGACCGTCACCTGAGTTACGTCAGAATTGACCTCGGTCCTCGGTCATCACCACTCTTGGATCAGAGTTGGCCCCAGTCTTGGATCGTTATCTGAGTTAGGTCAGAATTGACCTCTGTCCTCGGTCGTCACCACTCTTAGGTCAGAGTTCACCCCGGTCTTGTATCATCACCTGAGTTAGGTCAAAATTGACCACGATCCTCGATCGTCACCGCTCTTGGGTGAGAATTGGCCCCGGTCTTGGATCATCACCTCAACTAGGTTAGAATTGACCTCGGTCCTCGATCGTCACCACTCTCGGGTCAGAATTGGCCCCGGTCTTGGATCGTCACCTCAGTTAGGTTAGAATTAACTTCGGTCCTCGGTCATCACCACTCTTGGGTCAGAATTAGCCTCGGTCTTAGATCGTCACCTAAGTTAGGTCAAAATTGGCCTTGGTCCTTGGTCGTCACCACTCTTGGGTCAGAATTGGCCTCGGTCTTGGATCATCACCTGAGTTAGGTTAGAATTGAGCTCGGTCCTTGGTCGTCAGCACTCTTGGGTCAGAATTGGCACCGGTCTTGGATCGTCACTTGAGGTAGGTCAGAATTGACCTCGGTCCTCGGTCATCACCAATCTTGGGTCAGAATTGTCACCGGTCTTGGATCGTCACCTGAGTTAGGTCAGAATTGACCTCGGTCCTCGTTCGTCACCACTCTTGGGTTAGAATTGGCACCGGTCTTGGATTGTTACCTGAGTTAGGTCAGAATTGACCTCGGTCCTCGGTCGTCACCACTTTTGGGTCAGAATTGGCCCCGGTCTTGGATCGTCACCTGAGTTAGGACAGAATTAACCTCGGTCCTCGGTCATCACCACTCTTGGGTTAGAATTTTCATCGGTCTTTGATGGTCATCTGAGTTAGGTCAGAATCAACCTCGGTCCTTGATCATCACCACTCTTGGGTAAGAATTGGCCCCGATCATGGATCGTCACCTGAGTTAGATCAGAATTGACCTAGGTCATCGGTCGTCACCACACATGGGTCAAAATTGGCCCCGATCTTGGATCGTCACCTGCGTTAGGTCAGAATTGACCTTGGTCCTCGGTCGTCACAACTCTTGGGTCAGAATTGGCCCCGGTTTAGGATCGTCACATGAGTTAGGTTAGAATTGACATCGATCCTCGGTCGTCACCACTCTTGGGTCAGTGTTCGCCCAGGTCTTGGATCGTCACCTGAGTTAGGCCAGAATTGACCTCGGTCCTCGATAGTCACCACTCTTGGGTGAGAATTGGCCCCGATGTTGGATCGTCACCTGAGTTAGGTCAGAATTGACCTCGTTCCTCGACCGTCACCACTCTTGGGTCAGAATTGGCCCCGATCTTGGATCGTCACCTCAGTTAGTTCAGAATTGACCTAGGTCCTCGGTCGTCACCACACATGGGTCAGAATTGGCCTCGGTCTTGGATAGTCACATGAGTTAGGTCAAAATTGAACTCAGTCCTCGGTCATCACCACTCTTGGGTCATAATTGGCCCCGATCTTGGATCGCCACCTGAGTTGGGTCAGAATTGACCTCGATCGTCAGTCGTCACGACTCTTGGGTCAAAATTGGCCCCGGTCTTGGATCGTCACCTGAGTTACGTCAGAATTGACCTCGGTCGTCGGTCATCACCACTCTTGGGTCAGAGTTGGCCCCAGTCTTTGATCGTTACCTGAGTTAGGTCAGAATTGACCTCTGTCCTCGGTCGTCACCACTCTTGGGTCAGAGTTCACTTCGGTCTTGTATCATCACCCGAGTTAGGTCAAAATTGACCTCGATCCTTGATCGTCACCACTCTTGGGTGAGAATTTTCCCCGGTCTTGGATCATCACCTCAATTAGGTTAGAATGGACCTCGGTCCTCGATCGTAACCACTCTTGGGTTTAAAATTGGCCCCGGTATTGTATCGTCACCTGAGTTAGGTCTAAATTGACTTCGGTCCTCGGTCATCACCATTCTTGGGTTAGAATTGGCCCCTATCTTGGATCGTCACCTGAGTTAGGTCAGAATTGACCTCGGTCCTCAGTCATCACCACCCTTGGGTTAGAATTGGCCCCGGTCTTTTATCGTCACCTGAGTTATGTCAGAATAGACCTCGGTCCTCGGTCGTCACCACTCTTGGGTCAGAGTTGGCCCCGATCTTGGATTGTCACCTGAGTTAAGTCAGAATTGGCCTCGATCCACGGTCGTCACCACTCTTGTGTCATAATTGGCCTCGGTATTGGATCGTCACCTCAGTTAGGTTCAAATAGATCTCGGTCCTTGGTCATCACCACTCTTGGGTCAGAATTGGCACCGGTCTTGGATCGTAACCTGAGTTAGGTCAGAATTGACCTCGATCCTCGGTCGTCACCACTCTTGGGTCAGAGTTAGCCCCGGTCTTGGATCGTCACCTGAGTTAGGTCAGAGTTGACCTCGATCCTCGGTCGTCACCACTCTTGGGTCAGAATTGGCACCGGTCTTTGATCATCACCTGAGTTAGGTCAGAATTGATCTCAGTCCTCGGTCATCACCACTCTTAGGTCAGAGTTGGCCCCAGTCTTGGATCGTTGCCTGAGTTAGGTTGGAATTGACCTCTGTCCTCGGTCGTCACCATTCTAGCGTCAGAGTTTACCCCGGTCTTATATCATCACCTAAGTTAGGTCAAAATTGACATCGGTCCTCGGTCGTCACCACTCTCGGGTAAGAATTCACCCCGATCTTGGATCGTCACCTGAGTTAGGTCAGAATTGACCTCGGTCCTCGATCGTCACCACTCTCGGGTTAGAATTGGCCCGATCTTGAATCGTCACCTGAGTTAGGTCTGAATTGACCTCAGTCCAATGTCGTCACCACTCTTTGGTCAGAATTGGCCCCCATCTTAGACCGTCACCTAAGTTAGGTCTGAATTGGTCTCGGTCCTCGATCGTGACCACTCTTTGGTAAGAATTGGCCTCGGTCTTTGATCGTCACCAGAGTTAGGTCAGAATTGAACTCGGTCCTCAATCATCACCACTCTTGGGTCAGAATTGGCCCCGATCTTGGATCGTCACCTGAGTTAGGTCAGAATTGACCTCGGTCCTCGGTCATCACCACTCTTAGGTCAGAATTAGCACCGGTCTTGGATCATTACCTGAGTTGGGTGATAATTGACCTCAATCCTCTATCGTCACCACTCTTGGGTCAGAATTGGCTCCAGCCTTGGATCGTCACCTGAGTTAGTTCAGAATTGACCTTGGTCCTCGGTCGTCACCACTGTTGTGTCAAAATTTGCCCCGGTCTTGGATCGCCACCTTTGTTAGGTTAGAATTGACCTCAATCCTTGGTCGTCACCACTCTTGGGTCAGAGTTGGCCCAGGTCTTGGATCATCACCTGAGTTAGGTTAGAATTGACCTCGGTCCTCGGTCGTCACCACTTTTGGGTAGAAATTGGCCTCGATCTTGCATCGTCACCTGAGTTAGGTCAGAATTGACCTCGGTCCTCGGCCGTCACCACTCTTGGGTCAGAATTGGCCCCGGTCTTGGATCGTCACCTGAGTTAGGTCAGAGTTGACCTCGGTCCTCGGTCGTCCCCACACTTGGGTAAAAATTGGCCCCGGTCTTGCATTGTCACCTGAGTTAGGTTAGAATTGACCTCGGTCCTCAGTCGTCACCACTCTTGGGTCAGAATTGGCACCGGTCTTAGATCGTCTCCTGAGTTAGGTCATAATTGACCTCGATCCTCGATCGTCACCACTCTTTGGGTCAGAATTGTCCCCGGTCTTGGATCATCACCAGAGTTAGGTCAGAATTGACCTCGATCCTCGGTCGTCACCACTCTTGGGTCAGAATTGGCCCCGATCTTGGATCGTCTCCCGAGTTAGGTCAGAATTAACCTCCGTCCTCGGTCATCACCACTCTTGGATCAGAATTGGCCTCGGTCTTGGATCATCACCTGAGTTAGGTCAGAATTGACTTAGGTCCTCGATCGTGACCACTCTTTGGTAAGAATTGGCCTCGGTCTTTGATCGTCACCAGAGTTAGGTCAGAATTGAACTCGGTCCTCAATCATCACCACTCTTGGGTCAGAATTGGCCCCGATCTTGGATCGTCACCTGAGTTAGGTCAGAATTGACCTCGGTCCTCGGTCATCACCACTCTTAGGTCATAATTAGCACCGGTCTTGGATCGTTACCTGAGTTAGGTGATAATTGACCTCAATCCTCTGTCGTCACCACTCTTGGGTCAAAATTGGCTCCAGCCTTGGATCGTCACCTGAGTTAGTTCAGAATTGGCCTCGGACTTGGATCATCACCTGAGTTAGGTCAGAATTGACTTAGGTCCTCGGTCGTCACCACACATGGGTCAGAATTGGCCTCGGTCTTAGATCGTCACATGAGGTTGGTCAGAATTGACCTCGGTCCTCGATCGTCACCAGTCTTGGGACATAATTGGCCCCGGTCTTAGATTGTCACCTGAGTTAGGTAAGAATTGACCTCAGTCCTCGGTAGTCACCACTCTTTGGTCAGAATTTGCCCCGGTCTTAGATCGTCAACTGAGTTAGGTCAGAATTGACCTCGGTCCTCGATCATCACCACTTTTGGGTCAGAGTTGGCCCCGGTCTTCGATCCTCACCTCAGTTAGGTCAGAATTGACCTCGGTCCTCGGTCGTCACCACTCTTGGGTGAGAGTTGGCCCCGATCTTGGATCGTCCCATGAGTTAGGTCGGAATTGGCCTCGGTCCTCGGTCGTGACCACTCTTGGGTAAGAATTGGCTTCGGTCTTGGAAAGTCACCTCAGTTAGGTCAGAATAGATCTCGGTCCTTGGTCGTCACCACTCTTGGGTCAGAATTGGCACCGATCTTGGATCGTCACCTAAGTTAGGTCAGAATTGACCTCGGTCCTCGGTCGTCACCACTCTTGGGTCAGAATTGGCCCCAGTCTTGTGTCGTCACTTGAGTTAGGTCAGAAATGACCTCGGTCCTCGGTCGTCACCACTCTTGAGTCAGAATTGGCCCCGGTCTTGGATCGTCACCTGAGTTAGGTCAGAGTTGACCTCGGTCCTCGGTCGTCACCACTCTTGGGTCAGAATTGGCCCCGATCTTGCATCGTCATATGAGTTAGGTCAAAATTGACCTCGGTCCTCGGTCGTCACCACTCTTGGGTCCGAATCTGCACTGGTCTTAGATCGTCTCCCGAGTTAGGTCAGAATTGACCTCGGTCCTCGGTCATCACCACTCTTGGGTCAGAATTATCACCGATCTTGGATCGTCACCTGAGTTAGGTCAGAATTGACCTCGGTCCTCGATCATCACCACTCTTGGGTCAGAATTGGCCCCGATCTTGGATAATCACCTGAGTTAGGTCAGAATTGACCTAGGTCCTCGGTCGTCACCACACATGGGTCAGAATGGGCCCCGCTCTTGGATCGTCACTTGAGTTAGGTCATAATTGACCTCGGTCCTCGATCGTCACCTGTCTTGTGTCAAAATTGGCCCCAGACTTGGATTATCACCTGAGTTAGGTTATAATTGACCTCGGTCCTCGATCATCACCACTTTTGGTCAGAATTGGCCCCGGTCTTGGATCGTCACCTGAGTTAGGTCAGAATTGATCTCGGTCCTCGATCATCACCACTCTGGGGTCAGAGTTGGCCCCGGTCCTTGATCCTCACCTCAGTTAGGTCAGAATTGACCTCGGTCATCAGTCATCACCACTCTTGGGTCAGAGTTGGCCCTGATCTTGGATCTTCACCTGAGTTAGGTCAGAATTGGCCTCGGTCTTGGATCGTCACCTGAGTTAGGTCAGAATAGATCTCGGTCCTTGGTCGTCACCACTCTTGGGTCAGAATTGGCACCGGTCTTGGATCGTCACCTAAGTTAGGACAGAATTGACCTCGGTCCTCGATCGTCACCACTCTTGGGTCAGAATTGGCACCGGTCTTCGATCATCACCTGAGTTAGGTCAGAATGGACCTCGATCCTCGGTCGTCACCACTCTTGTGTCAGAATTGGCGCCGGTCTTGGATCTTCACCTGAGTTAGGTCTGAATTGACCTCGGTCCTCGGTCATAACCACTCTTGGGTTAGAATTGGCCCCGGTCTTGGATCATTACCTGAGTTAGGTCATAATTGACCTAAGGCCTCGGTCGTCACCACTCTTGGGTCAGAATTAGCCCCGGTCTTGCATCGTCACCTTAGTTAGGTCAGAATTGACATCGGTCCTCGATCGTCTCCACTCTTGGGTCAGAATTGGCACCGGTCTTAGATCGTCTCCTGAGTTAGGTAAGAATTGACCTCAGTCCTCGGTCGTCACCACTCTTTTGGTCAGAATTAGCCCTAGCCTTCGATCATCACCTGAGTTAGGTCAGAATGGACCTCGATCCTCGGTCATCACCACTCTTGTGTCAGAATTGGCGCCGGTCTTGGATTGTCACCTGAGTTAGGTCTGAATTGACCTCGGTCCTCGGTCATCACCACTCTTGTGTCAGAATTGGCCCTGGTCTTGGATCATTACCTGAGTTAGGTCATAATTGACCTAGGTCCTCGGTCGTCACCACCCATGGGTCAGAATTGGCCCCGGTCTTGGATCGTCACTTGAGTTAGGTCAGAATTGACCTCGGTCCTCGATCGTCACCAGTCTTGGGTCAAAATTTGCTCAAGTCTTGGATTGTCACCTGAGTTAGGTTACAATTGACCTCGATCCTCGGTCGTCACCACTTTTGGTCAGAATTGGCCCCGATCTTGGATCGTCACCTGAGTTAGGTCAGAATTGACCTTGGTCCTCGATCATCACCACTCTTGGGTCAGATTTGGCCCCGATCTTGGATCGTCACATGAGTTAGGTCAGAATTGACCTCGATCCTCGGTCATCATCCCTCTTGGGTTAGAGTTGGCCCCGGTCTTGGATAATCACCTGAGTTAGGTCAGAATTGGTCTCGGTCGTGACCACTCTTGGGTCAGAATTGGCCCCGGCCTTGGATCATCACCAGAGTTAGGTTAGAATTGACCTCGATCCTCTGTCGTCACCACTCTTGGGTCAGAATTGGCCCCGGTCTTGGATCATCACCTGAGTTAGGTCCGAATAGAACTCGGTCCTCGATCATCACCACTCTTGCATCAGAATTGTACCCGGTCTTGGATCGTCACCTCAGTTAGGTCAGAATTGACCTCGGTCCCCGGTCGTCACCACTCTTGGGTCAGAGTTGGCCCCGATCTTTGATCGTCACCTGAGTTAGGTCGGAATTGGCCTCCGTCCTCGATCGTGACCACTCTTGTGTCAGAATTGGCCTCAGTCTTGGATCGTCACCTTAGTTAGGTCAGAATAGATCTCGGTCCTTGGTCGTCACCACTCTTGGGTCAGAATTGGCACCGGTCTTGGATCGTCACCTAAGTTAGGACAGAATTGACCTCGGTCCTCGATCGTCACCACTCTTGGGTCAGAATTGGCACCGGTCTTCGATCATCACCTGAGTTAGGTCAGAATGGACCTCGATCCTCGGTCGTCACCACTCTTGTGTCAGAATTGGCGCCGGTCTTGGATCTTCACCTGAGTTAGGTCTGAATTGACCTCGGTCCTCGGTCATCACCACTCTTGGGTTAGAATTGGCCCCGGTCTTGGATCATTACCTGAGTTAGGTCATAATTGACCTAAGGCCTCGGTCGTCACCACTCTTGGGTCAGAATTAGCCCCGGTCTTGCATCGTCACCTTAGTTAGGTCAGAATTGACATCGGTCCTCGATCGTCTCCACTCTTGGGTCAGAATTGGCACCGGTCTTAGATCGTCTCCTGAGTTAGGTAAGAATTGACCTCAGTCCTCGATCGTCACCACTCTTTTGGTCAGAATTAGCCCTAGCCTTCGATCATCACCTGAGTTAGGTCAGAATGGACCTCGATCCTCGGTCATCACCACTCTTGTGTCAGAATTGGCGCCGGTCTTGGATCGTCACCTGAGTTAGGTCTGAATTGACCTCGGTCCTCGGTCATCAGCACTCTTGTGTTAGAATTGGCCCTGGTCTTGGATCATTACCTGAGTAAGGTCATAATTGACCTAGGTCCTCGGTCGTCACCACCCATGGGTCAGAATTGGCCCCGGTCTTGGATCGTCACTTGAGTTAGGTCAGAATTGACCTCGGTCCTCGATCGTCACCAGTCTTGGGTCAAAATTTGCTTGAGTCTTGAATTGTCACCTGAGTTAGGTTACAATTGACCTCGGTCCTCGGTCGTCACCACTTTTGGTCAGAATTGGCCCCGATCTTGGATCGTCACCTGACTTAGGTCAGAATTGACCTTGGTCCTCGATCATCACCACTCTTGGGTCAGATTTGGCCCCGATCTTGGATCGTCACATGAGTTAGGTTAGAATTGACCTCGATCCTCGGTCATCATCCCTCTTGGGTTAGAGTTGGCCCCGGTCTTGGATAATCACCTGAGTTAGGTCAGAATTGGTCTCGGTCGTGACCACTCTTGGGTCAGAATTGGCCCCGGCCTTGGATCATCACCAGAGTTAGGTTAGAATTGACCTCGATCCTCTGTCGTCACCACTCTTGGGTCAGAATTGGCCCCGGTCTTGGATCATCACCTGAGTTAGGTCCGAATAGAACTCGGTCCTCGATCATCACCACTCTTGCATCAGAATTGTACCCGGTCTTGGATCGTCACCTCAGTTAGGTCAGAATTGACCTCGGTCCCCGGTCGTCACCACTCTTGGGTCAGAGTTGGCCCCGATCTTTGATCGTCACCTGAGTTAGGTCGGAATTGGCCTCCGTCCTCGATCGTGACCACTCTTGTGTCAGAATTGGCCTCAGTCTTGGATCGTCACCTTAGTTAGGTCAGAATAGATCTCGGTCCTTGGTCGTCACCACTCTTGGGTCAGAATTGGCACCGGTCTTGGATCGTCACCTAAGTTAGGACAGAATTGACCTCGGTCCTCGATCGTCACCACTCTTGGGTCAGAATTGGCACCGGTCTTCGATCATCACCTGAGTTAGGTCAGAATGGACCTCGATCCTCGGTCGTCACCACTCTTGTGTCAGAATTGGCGCCGGTCTTGGATCTTCACCTGAGTTAGGTCTGAATTGACCTCGGTCCTCGGTCATCACCACTCTTGGGTTAGAATTGGCCCCGGTCTTGGATCATTACCTGAGTTAGGTCATAATTGACCTAAGGCCTCGGTCGTCACCACTCTTGGGTCAGAATTAGCCCCGGTCTTGCATCGTCACCTTAGTTAGGTCAGAATTGACATCGGTCCTCGATCGTCTCCACTCTTGGGTCAGAATTGGCACCGGTCTTAGATCGTCTCCTGAGTTAGGTAAGAATTGACCTCAGTCCTCGATCGTCACCACTCTTTTGGTCAGAATTAGCCCTAGCCTTCGATCATCACCTGAGTTAGGTCAGAATGGACCTCGATCCTCGGTCATCACCACTCTTGTGTCAGAATTGGCGCCGGTCTTGGATCGTCACCTGAGTTAGGTCTGAATTGACCTCGGTCCTCGGTCATCAGCACTCTTGTGTTAGAATTGGCCCTGGTCTTGGATCATTACCTGAGTTAGGTCATAATTGACCTAGGTCCTCGGTCGTCACCACCCATGGGTCAGAATTGGCCCCGGTCTTGGATCGTCACTTGAGTTAGGTCAGAATTGACCTCGGTCCTCGATCGTCACCAGTCTTGGGTCAAAATTTGCTTGAGTCTTGAATTGTCACCTGAGTTAGGTTACAATTGACCTCGGTCCTCGGTCGTCACCACTTTTGGTCAGAATTGGCCCCGATCTTGGATCGTCACCTGAGTTAGGTCAGAATTGACCTTGGTCCTCGATCATCACCACTCTTGGGTCAGATTTGGCCCCGATCTTGGATCCTCACATGAGTTAGGTTAGAATTGACCTCGATCCTCGGTCATCATCCCTCTTGGGTTAGAGTTGGCCCCGGTCTTGGATAATCACCTGAGTTAGGTCAGAATTGGTCTCGGTCCTCGGTCGTGACCACTCTTCGGTCAGAATTGGCCCCGACCTTGGATCATCACCAGAGTTAGGTTAGAATTGACCAAGATCCTCTGTCGTCACCACTCTTGGGTCAGAATTGGCCCCGGTCTTGGATCATCACCTGAGTTAGGTCCGAATAGAACTCGGTCCTCGATCATCACCACTCTTGCATCAGAATTGTACCCGGTCTTGGATCGTCACCTCAATTAGGTCAGAATTGACCTCGGTCCCCGGTCGTCACCACTCTTGGGTCAGAGTTGGCCCCAATCTTTGATCGTCACCTGAGTTCGGTCAGAATTGGCCTCCGTCCTCGATCGTGACCACTCTTGTGTCAGAATTGGCCTCAGTCTTGGATCGTCACCTTAGTTAGGTCAGAATAGATCTCGGTCCTTGGTCGTCACCACTCTTGGGTCAGAATTGGCACCGATCTTGGATCGTCACCTAAGTTAGGTCAGAACTGACCTCGGTCCTCGGTCGTCACCACCCTTGGGTTAGAATTGGCCCCAGTCTTGCACCGTTCCTTGAGTTAGGTCAGAAATGACCTCGGTCCTCGGTCGTCACCACTCTTGGGTCAGAATTGGCCCCGGTCTTGGATCGTCACCTGAGTTAGGTCAGAGTTGACCTCGGTCCTCGGTCGTCACCACTCTTGGGTCAGAATTGGCCCTGGTCTTGCATTGTCATATGAGTTAGGTCAAAATTTACCTCGGTCCTCGGTCGTCCCCACTCTTGGGTCAGAATCTGCACCGGTCTTAGATCGTCTCCTGAGTTAGGTCAGAATCGACCTCGGTCCTCGGTCATCACCACTCTTGGGTCAGAATTGTCACCGATCTTGGATCGTCACCTGAGTTAGGTCAGAATTGACCTCGGTCCTCGGTCATCACCACTCTTGGGTCAGAATTGGCCCCGGTCTTGGATAATCACCTGAGTTAGGTCATAATTGACCTAGGTCCTCGGTCGTCACCACACATGGGTCAGAATTGGCCCCGGTCTTGGATCGTCACTTGAGTTAGGTCAGAATTGACCTCGATCCTCGATCGTCACCTGTCTTGGGTCAAAATTGGCCGCGACATTGAATTGTCACCTGAGTTAGGTTATAATTGACCTCGGTCCTCGGTCATCACCACTTTTGGTCAGAATTGGCCCCGGTTTTGGATCGTCACCTGAGTTAGGTCAGAATTGACCTCGATCCTCGATCATCACCACTCTTGGGTCAGAGTTGGCCCCGATCCTTGATCCTCACCTCAGTTAGGTCAGAATTGACCTCGGTCCTCAGTCGTCACCACTCTTGGGTCAGAGTTGGCCCAGGTCTTGGATCGTCACCTGAGTTAGGTCAGAATTGGCCTCGGTCTTGGATCGTCACCACTCTTGGGTCAGAATTGGCACCGGTCTTGGATCGTCACCTAAGTTAGGATAGAATTGACCTCGGTCCTCAGTCGTCACCACTTATGGGTCAGAATTGGCCCCGGTCTTGCATCGCACTAGATTTTGATCAGAATTGACCTCGATCCTTGGTCGTCACCACTCTTGGGTCAGAATTGGCCCCGATCTTAGATCGTCACCTGAGTTAGGTCAGAGTTGACCTCGGTCCTCGGTCGTCACCACTCTTGGGTCAGAATTAGCCCCGGTCTTACATCGTCACCTGAGTTAGGTTAGAATTGACCTCGGTTCACGATCGTCTCCACTCTTGGGTCAGAATTGGCACCGGTCTTAGATCGTCTCCTGAGTTAGGTCAGAATTGACCTCAATCCTCGGTCGTCACCACTCTTTGGGTCAGAATTGGCCCCGGTCTTCGATCATCACCTGAGTTAGGTCAGAATGAACCTCGATCCTCGGTCGTCACCACTCTGGTGTCAGAATTGGCACCGGTCTTGGATCGTCACCTGAGTTAGGTCTGAATTGATCTCGGTCCTCGATCATCACCACTCTTGGGTCAGAATTGGCCCCGGTCTTGGATTATTACCTGAGTTAGGTCATAATTGACCTAGGTCCTCAGTCGTCACCACTCTTGGGTCAGAATTAGCCCCGGTCTTGCATCGTCACCTCTGTTAGGTCAGAATTGACCTCGGTCCTCGATCGTCTCCACTCTTGGGTGAGAATTGGCACCGGTCTTAGATCGTCTCCTGAGTTAGGTCAGAATTGACCTCAGTCCTCGGCCGTCACCGCTCTTTGGGTCAGATTTGGCCCCGGTCTTCGATTATCACCTGAGTTAGGTCAGAATGGACCTCGATCCTCGGTCGTCACCACTCTTGTGTCAGAATTGGCACCGATCTTGGATCGTCACCTGAGTTAGGTCTGAATTGACCTCGGTCCTCGGTCATCACCACTCTTGTGTCAGAATTGGCCCCGGTCTTGGATCATTACCTGAGTTAGGTCATAATTGACCTAGGTCCTCGGTCGTCACCACACATGGGTCAGAATTGGCCCCGGTCTTGGATCGTCACTTGAGTTAGGTCAGAATTGACCTCGGTCCTCGATCGTCACCAGTCTTGGGTCAAAATTTCCCCGAGTCTTGTATTGTCACCTGAGTTAGGTTACAATTGACCTCGGTCCTCGGTCATCACCACTTTTGGTCAGAATTGGCCCCGATCTTGGATCGTCACCTGAGTCAGGTCAGAATTGACCTTGGTCCTCGATCATCACCACCCTTGGGTCAGATTTGGCCCCGATCTTGGATTGTCACCTGAGTTAGGTCAGAATTGACCTCGATCCTCGATCATCACCCCTCTTGGGTTAGAGTTGGCCCCGATCTTGGATCATCACCTGAGTTAGGTATGAATTGGCCTCGGTCCTCGGTCGTGACCACTCTTGGGTCCGAATTGGCCCCGGTCTTGGATCATCACCAGAGTTAGGTTAGAATTGACCTCGATCCTCTATCGTCACCACTCTTGGGTCAGAATTGGTCCCGATCTTGGATCATCACCTGAGTTAGGTCCGAATTGAACTCGGTCCTCGATCATCACCACCCTTGCATCAGAATTGTCCCCGGTCTTAAATCGTCACCTCAGTTAGGTCAGAATTGACCTCGGTCCTCGATCGTCACCACTCTTGGGTCAGAGTTGGCCCCAATCTTGGATCGTCACCTGAGTTAGGTCAGAATTGCCCTCGGTCCTCGATCGTGACCAGTCTTGTGTCAGAATTGGCCTCAGTCTTGGATCGTCACCTTAGTTAGGTCAGAATAGATCTCGGTCCATGGTCGTCACCACTCTTGGGTCAGAATTGGCACCGATCTTGGATCTTCACCTAAGTTAGGTCAGAACTGACCTCGGTCCTCGGTCGTCACCACTCTTGGGTCAGAATTGGCCCCAGTCTTGAATCGCCACTTGAGTTAGGTCTGAAATGACCTCGGTCCTCGGTCGTCACCACTCTTGGATCGTCACCGAGGTCTTGGATCGTCACCGAGGTCTTGGATCATCACCTGAGTTAGGTCTGAATTGGCCTCGGTCCTTGGTCGTGACCACTCTTGGGTCAGAATTGGCCTCAGTCTTGGATCATCACCTGAGTTAGGTAAGAATAGATCTCGGTCCTTGGTCGTCAACACTCTTGGCTCAGAATTGGCCCCGGTCTTGGATCGTCACCTAAGTTAGGTCAGAATTGACCTCAGTCCTCGGTCGTCACCACTATCGGGTCAGAATTGGCCCCAGTCTTGCATCGTCACCTGATTTCGATCAGAATTGACCTCGGTCCTGAGTCGTCACCACTCTTGGGTCAGAATTGGCCCCGATCTCAGATCGTCACCTGAGTTAGGTCAGAGTTGACCTCAATCCTCAGTCGTCACCACTCTTGGGTCAGAATTGGCCCCGGTCTTGCATCATCACCTGAGTTAGGTTAGAATTGACCTCGGTCCTCGATCGTCACCATTCTTGGGTCAGAATTGGCACCGGCTTTAGATCGTCTCCTGAGTTAGGTCAAAATTGACCTCGGTCCTTGGTCGTCACGCCTCTTTGGGTCAGAATTGGCCCCGGTCTTGGATCATCACCTGAGTTAGGTCAGAATTGACCTCGATCCTCGGTCATCACCACTCTTGGGTCAGAATTTGCCTCGGTCTTGGATCGTCACCTGAGTTAGGTCTGAATTGACCTCGATCCTCGGTCATCACCACTCTTGGGTCAGAATTGGCATCGGTCTTGGATCGTCTCCTGAGTTATGTCAGAATTGACCTCGATCCTCGGTCATCACCACTCTTGGGTCAGAATTGGCCTCGGCCTTGGATCATCACCTGAGTTAGGTCAGAATTGACGTAGGTCCTCAGTCATCAGCACACATGGGTCAAAATTGGCCTCGATCTTGGATCGTCACTTGGGATAGGCCAGAATTGACCTCGGTCCTCGATCGTCACCAGTATTGGGTCAAAATTGGCCCCGGTCTTGGATTGTCACCTGAGTTAGGTTAAAATTGACCTGAGTCCTTGGTAGTCACCACTCTTTGGTCAGAATTGGCCCCAGTCTTGGATCGTCACCTGAGTTAGGTCAGAATTGACCTCGGTCCTCGATCATCACCACTCTTGGGTCAGAGTTGGCCCCGGTCTTGGATCCTCACGTCAGTGAGGTCATAATTGACCTCGATCCTCGGTCGTCACCACCCTCGGGTCAGACTTGTCCCCGATCTTGGATCGTCACCTGAGTAAGGTCATGACCACTCTTGGGTCAGAATTGGCCTCGGTCTTGGATCGTCACATGCGTTAGGTCAGAATAGATCTCGGTCCTTGGTCGTCACCACTCTTGGTTCAGAATTGGCACCGATCTTGGATCGTCACCTAAGTTAGGTCCGAATTGACCTCGCTCCTCGATCGTCACCACTCTTGGTTCAGAATTGGCCCCGGTCTTGGATCATCACCTGAGTTAGGTCAGAGTTGACCTCGATCCTCGGTCGTCACCACTCTTGGGTCAGAATTGGCCCTGGTCTTGCATCGTAATATGAGTTAGGTCAAAATTGACCTCGGTCCTCGGTCGTCACCACTCTTGGGTCAGAATCGGCACCGGTCTTAGATCGTCTCCTGAGTTAGGTCAGAATTGACCTCGGTCCTCGGTCATCACCACTCTTGGGTCAGAATTGTCACAGATCTTGGATCGTCACCTGAGTTAGGTCCGAATTGACGTCAGTCCTCGGTCATCACCACTCTTGGGTCAAAATTGGCCCATATGTTGGATCGTCACCTGAGTTAGGTTAGAATTGAATTCTGTCCTCGATCGTCACCACTCTTGGGTAAGAGTTCACCCCGGTCTTGGATCGTCACCTGAGTTAGGTCAGAATTAACCTCGGTCCTCGATCGTCAGCACTCTTGGGTGAGAATTGGCCCCGGTCTTGGATCGTCACCTGAGTTAGGTCATAATTTACCTCGGTCCTCGGTCGTCACCACTCTTGGGTCAGAATTGGCCCTAGTCTTGGATCGTCACCTGTGTTTGGTCAGAATTGATCTCGGTCCTCAGTCGTCACCACTCTTGGGTCAGAATTGGCCCCGGTCTTGGATCATCACCTGAGTTAGGTCAGAAATGACGTCGATCCTCAGTCGTCACCACTCTTGTGTCAGACTTGGCGCCGGTCTTGGATCGTCACTTGAGTTAGGTCAGAATTGACCTCGGTCCTCAGTCGTCACCACTCTTGGGTCAGAATTATCCCTGCTCTTGGATCGTCACCTGAGTTAGGTCAGAATTGACCTCGGTCCTCCGTCGTCACCACTCTTGGGTCAGAATTGGCACCGATCTTGGATCGTCACCTGAGTTTGGTCAGAATTGACCTCGATCCTCGGTCATCACCACACTTGGGTCAGAATTGGCCCCGATCTTGGATCATCACCTGAGTTAGGTCAGAATGCGCCTCGGTCCTCGATGATGACCACTCTTGGGTCAGAATTGCCCTCGGTCTTGGATTGTCACCCGAGTTGGGTAAGTATAAATCTCGGTCCTTGGTCGTCACCACTCTTGGGTCAGGATTGGCACCGGTCTTGGATCGTCACCTAAGTTAGGTCAGAATTGACCTCGATCCTCGGTCGTCACCACTCTTGGGTCAGAATTGGCCCCGGTCTTGCATCATCACCTGATTTCGATCAGAATTGACCTCGGTCCTCGGTCGTCACCACTCTTGTGTCAGAATTGGCCTCGGTCTTAGATCGTCACCTAAGTTAGGTGAGACTTGACCTCGGTCCTCGGTCGTCACCACTCTTGGGTTAGAACTGACCCCGGTCTTCCATCATCACCTGAGTTAGGTCGGAATTGACCTCGGTCCTCGATCGTCACCATTCTTGGGTCAGAATTGGCACCGATCTTAGAACGTCTCCTGAGTTAGGTCAGAATTGACCTCACCTCGATCGTCACCACTCTTTGGGTCAGAATTGGCCCCGGTCTTGGATCATCACCTGAGTTAGGTTAGAATTGACCTCGATCCTCGGTCGTCACCACTCTTGGGTCAGAATTGGCCTCGGTCTTGGATTGTCACCTGAGTTAGGTCTGAATAGACCTCGATCCTCGGTCATCACCACTCTTGGGTCAGAATTGGTCCCGGTCTTGGATCGTCTCTTAAGTTAGGTCAGAATCGACCTCGGTCCTCGGTCATCACCACTCTTGGGTCAGAATTGGCCTCGGTCTTTGATAATCGCCTGAGTTAGGTCAGAATTGACTTAGGTCCTCGATCGTCACCACACATGGGTCAGAATTCGCCTCGGTCTTGGATCGTCACTTGAGTTAGGTCAGAATTGACCTCGGTCCTCGATCGTCACCAGTCTTGGGTCAAAATTGGCCCCGGTCTTGAATTGTCACCTGAGTTAGGTTAGAATTGACCTCAGTCCTCGCTAGTCACCACTCTTTGGTCAGAATTGGCCCCGATGTAAGGGCACAAATTTCCAATTGAGTCCATGTATTGTGTTGGCTCAATTCCGGACAAAAACATTTATTCATAGGATAGTATGTAATTGTAATACTCTCAAGCCTATGAAGTGTTTATTGAAGATGTAGCGGCAAAGAACATAAAGCTTCATCAAATGTGCCGGTTTGCGTGCCTCGTTTCTACGTCATCAACTATGGTTCCATGCTCCCAAGGTATGAATGCAATTATATATATTTATATAGGAGCTTGGAACAAAGTTTATTGGGTGTTAGGTTTAATATAAACTGTGTTTTTATTTTCAGAAAAATTTAATTAGAACTTTAAATTAAAGTATATAAAGTTTCTGGGCCAAAATTGAATTTTACAAAATTTCTGGAAGTCGTTCAAAATGTCGTTCGAACGAGTTTTTCGTTCGAACCAGGTTTCGTTCGAACGAGTTTGCCAACGAGTTTCCCCAACCTATACTGGTCTGTCGTTCGAAATGTCATTCAACTGAGATTATTCGTTCTAACGAGATTTCTAACGAGATTCTAATGAAGTCCATACTGGTGTGTCGTTAGAAGTCTCGTTCGAACGAGAGTTCGTTCAAACGAAATGTCGTTCGAACGAACTGCTAGGCGGGAACAGTTTTTTGCAGTTTTTGGCAGTTTTTCACCCACTTCCCCACTTGGTTTTTAACCAACTTTTTCAGACTTTATCTTGTGCGGGAATCCACATTTTCCAACTTAACTTTTCCATCCTAGTTTATCTCTTAGAGAGAGTTTGAGAGCAAATTTTGTTTAGGAAAATGTTCATGTTTTGAGTGAGATTTTTAGAGAAAATATTTTATCACTCTAGTGTTGTACACCCATATTGTTTATCCAAGTTCTTATATACATATCAAATTGCTTGGAGTTTTGGCACCGGTTTATCTCTACTAAATTCAAGAAGAGAAGTTTTGGTTTGCTTCTACATCCATAAAAGAAGTAGACTTTTGTTGAGATTCTACCCACTTGGAGAAAGGCTCCTTGCTCGGGTGACGGTGACCATAGAAAGCCCCATCGGTGGATTCCGAGACCGCGGTGGTGTTTCGAGGTTGTCCGCTAGGAAGAGGTGTCTACAAGAAGAAGCGTCGAGGCTTGAGAGGGATCGAGTCAGTCGTTGTAAGTCTATCTATCTTGTAATTGTAATTCCATATCTAGTGGACTTGTGGCTAGGGCCGTCCGAGGTTTTTTCCCGTCTTGGGTTTTTCCTCGTACATCGCGGCGTAGTGTGATATTGTTTATTTTATCTTGCATCAAAACGTAGAACGCAAGCTTAGACTAATTCAAGATAAAATTCGGTTTAAATTATCACACTCATTTAATTTGCTGCTAAATTACATATTGGGTAAAGTTTGCTTAATTCAAGTCTTTTTCTAAAAATTAGTTTCGCCTAACTTTGGATAATTGATAATTATGACTTAGGCAAATTCTAGGACTTGGTGCTATTTTAATTTGTTTGAGAAATTAAAATTTGGCATTTGTTAATTTTGTTGAACCATCATCCTTACGCTTTCGCATCATCCCGAGTTTATTTTATAAAAAGGAAATTACTAGCGCTTTCAAATTGGTATCAGAGCCAAAGCGATAAATTATTTCGTTAACGATCTTTTTAAATAATTTTTTGGCTAAAATGGATTTTTCCCCATTCTCAAAATTTCCTATTTTCGATGGTTCAAACTACGCGTATTGGAAAGCGTGAATGAGATCGGCACTAAAATCTATCGACGAGAGAGTTTGGATGTCTGTTGTTAACGGGTGGTCCCCACCAACTTATTTAGTTGAAAATGAATGTGTTATCAAACCCGCCGATAGATGGAATGAAAATGAGTTTAAACTTGCTAATTTCAATTCCCGTGGTTTAAATGCTTTGTTTAGCGCTGTCACACCGGATGAATTCCGCCGTATTATGACGTGTGAAACCGCTAAAGAAGATTGGGATATTTTACAATTAACTCATGAAGGAACTTGTGTCGTTAAAGCTTCAAAACTCCAAAACCTCACCACTCAATTTGAAACTATCAAAATGAATGAAAAAGAAACTTTTGATGAATTCTATGCTAGACTTTCTGATATTGTTAATTCATCTTTTAACTTGGGAGAGAAAATACCTGACGACCGTGTTGTAAAGAAAATTTTAAGGTCCCTACCCGATAGATTTATTCCAAAGGTGACCGTTTTAAATTCTTTACCCACTTTAGCCTCTACGAAATTAGAAGAGCTTGTAGGTGATTTACAAACCTATGAACTGGATATATTTCCCTCTAAAACTGAAAAGAAAATCGAAAAGGGCGTTGCCTTAAAAACCCGAAAAGAGGTCAAACAAGTAATAGAGAGCGATAGTGATAGTAACTCGGAGGACATGGCTTTATTTGCACGTAAATTTAGAAAATTTCTTAAAATTAACAAAGATAAATTTAAAAATGATTTTAAGAAATTTGAATCTTCTAAACATGACAAGAACGAGAAGATTTCTAAAGCCAAAAAGATCCCTAAACCTAGTAATGAAAATTTAGATAGGGACGAGTCTAATAAATGTTTTGGTTGTGAAGGTTATGGACATAGGGCTTATGAGTGCCCCACTAAACTAAGGAAAGAGGGTAAGAGACCCATTTCATATAATGTGACCCTTAGTGATAATGATAAGGAAGAGAAGCCCGATTCCCCCACTAAGAAAAATTTTGTGGCTTTTATGGCTAGTCATGTGAGCGATAATGAGAACTCATCGATTGATGAAACGATAGCACATGCCACTTCCAAGGACATTGTACATGATTCTCTTGTTTTTGATGATAGTGAGAGTGAAGAAGAAAGAGAGAGTGAAAATGAAGAAGAGGTTAATGTGAGTGAACTTCAAAATGATTTTCAAGAACTTTATAAAGAATCTATTAAATTGAAAAGAGCTAATTTGAAGTTAGAAGCTAGTTTAAGAGAGAGTGTCAAGGTCGCTGATGAAAATGATTTAGTAGAAGACCTTAGGACACATGTGAAGACTCTTCAAGAGAAGCTTGAATATGTAGAAGGCGAGAGAGATAGCCTTAGAGGTTTAATGGAATCCTTGAAAAAAGGAGCTTCTTGCTTTTGAAGAGCGAAATGTTTTATTAGAGTCTAACATTTTTGAATTACAAAATAAATTAAAAGAATCTAGTAATGTCAAATTTGATTTGGAGTGACGTTCGGAAAAACTAGATAAAATGTTAGGAACGGTCCAAATTAAAAATGACTCTTGTGGTTTAGGCTTCAATACGTGTAATGAATTTACTCATAATGCCCAAACCAATGTTTTAGGAGAATCTACTAGGAATGCATTTAAAGATCACTCCTTAAGTAAATCTTTTCGACATGTTTTTGCTTGTACACATTGTGGTCGAAAAGGTCATCATAGGAAATTTTGTTTTGATCTTAAACGAATTCCTAGAAAATCCCATAGTAAAGTAACCACGGTAGTTAACGCTCCAACACCCCAAGATAGTCATTCTTCATTAATTTGGGTTAGAAAATCCGACTTTGTTGCCTTGCAAAATAGGGTTTATGATTCTCATTTACTTTCACATGCTTCCTCCCTTGCTAAATCTAAAGGATGAATATGTTAGGTTTTGCATACTTTAGCGTTCGTACTTCATGCTATATTCACATGCTAAATGTATGCTTGTTTAGTCATTTTCTAGTCATTGCCTCATTTCATACCATATGATAGAAATTATGACTTGTTTATCTTTTGTATTATATTTCCTTCATTTTGTTTGCATTAAATGAAAAATACAAAAAGATTTTTTTATCATTTGCGTTTTATTTATTTCATTTAAGCTTAATGAAAAATACAAATGATTTTTGTTTGTCTTTTGAGTATATATTATTTTTGGTTAAACATTTCAAAAACTCAAAAAGATTTTATTTTGTGTGTATCTTAGTTTGACACACTTTAAGTGGCATATATTTGTGTTTGAATCCCTTCGTTTACGCTCCCATGTGGCTAGAACTTTTGGTTTAGAATTTCACTCCTTAAAATGTTCTTTACCATGTTTTATATGGAGTAGTTGGATTTTGTATTGTTTAAATGGATTCTATTTCTATATGCCTCTTTTCACACATGCACGAGCTCTTTTGAAATCTTAATGTCACATGTTATATTTGAGCTTTTTGAGGTGTTCTCCTACCAATCTAGTCATCTACATATCTATGACCTAGGAGGACTAGTGCATGTCAAAATCCGTTGCATGTGAGATTTGTGTGAAAATGAAAACATGATAAATAAAAAATGTGCACGGGGAAGGGCTCCGAAAGGATGAATTAAATCCTTTGCGATAATAAGCCACCGTTTATTGGATCTAAAAGAAATACGTGATCCAAAGGCCTAAAAACAGAATATTTGGCATTCAAAAGAAAATAATTGACAAGGCCTATGTTTGTTTGATATATTCATTCAAATAAAAGAATATATATGATTATTAAGGAAGAATTGGATGGTATATCAACGGTTTGCACAATGTCCGTTTATCCTAGTTGTATTTAATGTCATGACTCTATTTGGTTTGTAGAATCATCATCATGCTAGGCTTGTATGCATTGTGTATGTTTGTTCATTGAGTTCAATCTATATTGTCACATGAGGTTATATTTCAATGTGATGAAGTTTGCAATCAAATGAGAACCCCGTGAACGTTTATTAAGTGTTTGGGTCTAAATTTGATTGTTGCTAGTTCACACCCCTACACTTCCATTTCCATATGACACATTTTTGCCATACGAGTGTGCAAACTTATTGTATTTTGTGTTATATGTGTGTTTATATCTATATATATGCAAGTGCTTCATTGGTATATTTCTAGTTTATATATATGATACTTGTTTGTCTTTGCCTTGATTTTGTTGCCCATATGATTTCATGTCTTATCACTTTAAGCTTCAACATGCTTTTATGTTTTGATTCTTTAGCCTTTGTCTATTCCTGAACAAAAAGGGGGAGAATGATGATAGGGGGAGAAATGGTAATCCTATTATTATCGTATCTTCGTTTGGGGAAGATTTATCTTAGGGGGAGACGTCTTTCTAAGAAGGTCATGTGTTTGATAAAGGGGAGAATTATTTTAGGGGGAGTAATTTAACTAATTGCATTTAATATCTTGATATTCCCTATGCATTTGATGAGTTTGCTTAAGTGTGCAGGATTTCTTCCAAAGCGACATTGTTTAATGGCAAAGCGTTTGATCCTTGGGTTGAGTCAAGTTTGGGCGGGTTATGTTTTGAGTCTAGTGAGCTTGACATCCCTTTAGGATTTTTGTTTTGGTTTTTGTCCCGGAATAGTCAAAGGGGGAGATTTGTAAGGACACAAATTTCCAATTGAGTCCATGTATTGTGTTGGCTCAATTCCGGACAAAAACACTTATTCATAGGATAGTATGTAATTCTAATACTCTCAAGCCTATGAAGTGTTTATTGAAGACGTAGCGGGAAAGAATATAAAGCTTCATCAAATGTGCCCGTTTGCATGCCTCGTTTCTACGTCATCAACTATGGTTCCATGATCCCAAGGTATGAATGCAATTATATATATATATATATAGGAGCTTGGAACAAAGTTTATTGGGTGTTAGGTTTAATATAAACTGTGTTTTTATATTCAGAAAAATTTAATTAGAACTTTAAATTAAAGTATATAAAGTTTCTGGGCCAAAATCGAATTTTACAAAATTTCTGGAAGTCGTTCGAAATGTAGTTCGAACGAGTTTTTCGTTCGAACCAGGTTTCGTTCGAACGAGTTTGCCAACGAGTTTCCCCAACCTATACTGGTCTGTCATTCGAAATGTCATTCGAACGAGATTTCTAACGAGATTCTAACGAAGTCCATACTGGTGTGTCGTTAGAAGCCTCGTTCAAACGAGAGTTCGTTCGAACGAAATGTCGTTCAAACGAACTGCTAGGCGGGAATAGTTTTTGGCAGTTTTTGGCCCACTTCCCCACTTGGTTTTTAACCAACTTTTTCAGACTTTATCTTGTGCGGGAATCATATTTTCCAACTTAACTTTTCCATCCTAGTTTATCTCTTAGAGAGAGTTTGAGAGCAAAAATTGTTTAGGAAAATGTTCATGTTTTGAGTGAGATTTTTAGAGAAAATATTTTATCACTCTAGTGCTGTACACCCATATTGTTTATCCAAGTTCTTATATACATATAAAATTGCTTGGAGTTTTGGCACCGGTTTATCTCTACCGAATTCAAGAAGAGAAGTTTTGGTTTGCTTCTACATCCATCAAAGAAGAAGACTTTTGTTGAGATTCTACACACTTGGAGAAAGGCTTCTTGTTCGGGTGACGGTGACCATAGAAAGCCCCATCGGTGGATTTCGAGACCGCGGTGGTGTTCCGAGGTTGGCCGCTAGGAAGAGGTGTCTACAAGAAGAAGCATCGAGGCTTGAGAGGGATCGAGTCAGTCATTGTAAGTCTATCTGTCTTGTAATTGTAATTCCATATCTAGTGGACTTGTGGCTAGGGCCATCCAAGGTTTTTTCCCGTCTTGGATTTTTCCTCGTACATCGCGGCGTAGTGTGATACTGTTTATTTTATCTTACATCAAAACGTAGAACGCATGCTTAGACTAATTCAAGATAAAATTCGGTTTAAATTATCACACTCATTTAATTTGGTGCTAAATTAAATATTGGGTAAAGTTTGTTTAATTCAAGTCTTTTGCTAAAAATTGGTTTCACCTAACTTTGGATAATTGATAATTATGACTTAGGCAAATTCTAGGACTTGGTGCTATTTTAATTTGTTTGAGAAATTAAAATTTGGCATTTGTTAATTTTGTTGAACCATCATCCTTACGCTTTCGCATCATCACGAGTTTATTTTATAAAAAGGAAATTACTAGCGCTTTCACCCGATCTTGGATCGTCACCTGAGTTAGGTCAGAATTGACCTCGGTCCTCGATCATCACCACTCTTGGGTCTGAGTTGGCCCCGGTATTGGATCCTCACCTCAGTGAGGTCAGAATTTACCTCGATCCTCGGTCGTCACCACTCTTGGGTCAGAATTGGCCCCGATCTTGGATCGTGCCCTGAGTTAGGTCAGAATTGGCCTCGGTCCTCGGTCGTGAAAACTCTTGGGTCAAAATTAGCCTCGGTCTTGGATCGTCACCTGAGTTAGGTCAGAATAGATCTCGGTCCTCGGTCGTCACCACTCTTGGGTCAGAATTGGCACCGATCTTGGATCGTCACCTAAGTTAGGTCAGAATTGACCTCGGTCCTCAGTCGTCACCACTCTTGGGTCAGAATTGGCCCCGGTCTTGGATCGTCGCCTGAGTTAGGTCAGAATTTACCTCGGTCCTCGGTCGTTACCACTCTTGGGTTAGAGTTTGCCCCGATCTTGGATCGTCACATGAGTTAGGTGAGAATTGGCCTCGATCCTCGGTCGTGACCACTCTTGGGTCAGAATTGGCCTCGGTCTTGGATCGTCACCTGAGTTAGGTCAGAATTGACCTCGGTCCTCAGTCGTCACCACTCTTGGGTCAGAATTGGCACCGGTCTTAGATCGTCTCCTGAGTTAGGTCAGAATTGACCTCGATCCTCAGGCGTCAACACTCTTTGGGTCAGAATAGGCCCCGGTCTTGGATCATCACTAGAGTTAGGTCATAAATGACCTCGGTCCTCGGTCGTCACCACTATTGTGTTAGAATTGGCTCCGATCTTGGATCGTCACTTGAGTTAGGTCAGAATTGACCTCGGACCTCGGTCGTCACCACTCTTGGGTCAAAATTGTCCCCGATCTTGGATCGTCACCTGAGTTCGGTCAGAATTGACCTCGGTCCTCGGTCGTCACCACTCTTGGGTCAGAGTTGGCCCCGATCTTGGACCGTCCCCTGAGTTAGGTCAGAATTGGCCTCGGTCCTTGGTCGTGACCACTCTTGGGTCAGAATTGGCTTCGATCATGGATCGTCACCTGAGTTAGGTCAGAATAGATCTCGGTCCTTGGTCGTCACCACTCTTGGGTCAGAATTGGCACCGATCTTGGATCGTCACCTAAGTTAGGTCAGAATTGACCTCGGTCCTCGGTTGTCACCACCCTTGGGTCAGAATTGGCCCCGGTCTTGCATCGTCACTTGAGTTACGTCAGAATTGACCTCGGTCCTCCGTCGTCACCACTCGTGGGTCAGAATTGGCCCCGATCTTGGATCGTCACCTAAGTTAGGTCAGAGTTGACCTCGGTCCTCGGTCGTCACCACTCTTAGGTCAGAATTGGCCCCGGTCTTACATCGTCACCTGAGTTAGGTCAGAATTGACCTCGGTCGTCACCACTCTTGGGTCAGAATTATCCCCGATCTTGGATCGTCACCTCAGTTAGGTCAGAATTGACCTCGTTCCTCCGTCGTCACCACTCTTCGGGTCAGAATTGGCACCGGTCTTGGATCATCACCAGAGTTAGGTCAGAAATGACCTCGGTCCTCGGTCGTCATCACTATTGTGTCAGAATTGGCTCCGGTCTTGGATCGTCACTTGAGTTTGGCCATAATTGGCCTCGGTCCTCGGTCGTCACCACTCTTGGGTCAGAATTATCCCTGACCTTGGATCGTCACCTGAGTTAGGTCAGAATTGACCTCGGTCCTCGGTCATCTCCACTCTTGGGTCAGAATTGTCACCGATTTTGGATCGTCTCCTGAGTTAGGACAGAATTGACCTCGCTCCTCGGTCATCACCACTCTTGGGTCAGAATTGGTCCCGGTCTTGGATCATCACCTGAGTTAGGTTAGAATTGACCTAGGTCCTCGGTCGTCACCACACATGGGTTAGAATTGGCACCGGTCTTAGATCGTCACTTGAGTTAGGTCAGAATTGACCTCGGTCCTCGATCGTCACAAGTCTTGGGTCAAAATTGGCCCCGATCTTGGATTATCACCTGAGTTAGGTTACAATTGACCTCGGTCCTCGGTCGTCACCACTTTCGGTTATAATTGGCCCCGGTCTTGGATCATCACCTGAGTTATGTCAGAATTGACCTCGGTCCTCGATCATCACCACTCTTGGGTCAGAATTGGCCCCCGTCTTGGATCACCACCTGAGTTAGGTCGGAATTCACCTCGGTCGTCGGTCGTCACCACTCTTAGGTCACAATTGGCACCGGTCTTGGATCGTCACCTGAGTTAGGTCTGAATTGGCCTCGGTCCTTGGTGGTGACCACTCTTGGGTCAGAATTGGCCTCAATCTTGGATCGTCGCCTGAGTTAGGTTAGAATAGATCTCGGTCCTTGGTCGTCAACACTCTTGGCTCAGAATTGGCACCGGTCTTGGATCGTCACCTAAGTTAGGTCAGAATTGACCTCAGTCCTCGGTCGTCACCACTATCAGGTCAGAATTGGCCCCGGTCTTGCATCGTCACCTGATTTTGATCAGAATTGACCTCGGTCCGGAGTCGTCACCACTCTTGGGTCAGAATTGGCCCCGATCTCAGATCGTCACCTGAGTTAGGTCAGAGTTGACCTCAATCCTCAGTCGTCACCACTCTTGGGTCAGAATTGGCCCCGGTCTTGCATCATCACCTGAGTTAGGTTAGAATTGACCTCGGTCCTCGGTCGTCACCATTCTTGGGTCAGAATGGCACCGGTCTTAGATCGTCTCCTGAGTTAGGTCAAAATTGACCTCGATCCTCGGTCGTCACGCCTCTTTGTGTCAGAATTGGCCCCGGTCTTGGATCATCACCTGAGTTAGGTCAGAATTGACCTCGATCCTCGGTCATCACCACTCTTGGGTCAGAATTTGCCTCGGTCTTGGATCGTCACCTGAGTTAGGTCTGAATTGACCTCGACCCTCGGTCATCACCACTCTTGGGTCAGAATTGGCATCGGTCTTGGATCGTCTCCTGAGTTAGGTCAGAATTGACCTCGATCCTCGGTCATCACCACTATTGGGTCAGAATTTGCCTCGGTCTTGGATCGTCACCTGAGTTAGGTCTGAATTGACCTCGGTCCTCGGTCATCACCACTCTTGGGTCAGAATTGGCATCTGTCTTGGATCGTCTCCTGAGTTATGTCAGAATTGACCTCGATCCTCGGTCATCACCACTCTTGGGTCAGAATTGGCCTCGGCCTTGGATCATCACCTGAGTTAGGTCAGAATTGACGTAGGTCGTCAGTCGTCAGCACACATGGGTCAGAATTGGCCTCGGTGTTGGATCGTCACTTGGGTTAGGCCAGAATTGACCTCGGTCCTCGATCGTCACCAGTATTGGGTCAAAATTGGCCCCGGTCTTGGATTGTCACCTGAGTTAGGTTAGAATTGACCTGAGTCCTTGGTAGTCACCACTCTTTGGTCAGAATTGACCCCAGCCTTGGATCGTCACCTGAGTTAGGTCAGAATTGACCTTGGTCCTCGATCATCACCACTCTTGGGTCAGAGTTGGCCCCGGTCTCGGATCCTCACGTCAGTGAGGTCAAAATTGACCTCGATCCTCGGTCGTCACCACCCTCGGGTCAGACCTGGCCCCGATCTTGGATCGTCACCTGAGTAAGGTCATGACCACTCTTGGGTCAGAATTGGCCTCGGTCTTGGATCATCACATGAGTTAGGTCAGAATAGATCTCGGTCCTTGGTCGTCACCACTCTTGGTTCAGAATTGGCACCGATCTTGGATCGTCACCTATGTTAGGTCCGAATTGACCTCGCTCCTCGGTCGTCACCACTCTTGGGTCAGAATTGACCCCGGTCTTGCATCGTCACCTGAGTTAGGCCAGAATTGATCTCGGTCCTCGGTCGTCACCACTCTTGGGTTAGAATTGGCACCGGTCTTAGATCGTCTCCTGAGTTAGGTCAGAATTGACCTCGGTCCTCGGTCGTCACCATTCTTTGGGTCAGAATTAGCGCCCCTCTTGGATCGTCACTTGAGTTAGGTCTGAATTGACCTCGGTCCTCGGTCATCACCACTCTTGGGTCAGAATTGGCCCCCGTCCTGGATCATCACCTGAGTTAGGTCAGAATTCACCTCAGTCCTCGATCGTCACCACTTATAAGTCACAATTGGCACCGGTCTTGGATCGTCACCTGAGTTAGGTCAGAATTGACCTCGGTCCTCGGTCATCACCACTCTTGGGTCAGAATTGGCCCCGATCTTAGATCATCACCAGAGTTAGGTCAGAATTGACCTAGGTCCTCGGTCGTCACCACACATGGGTAAGAATTGGCCCCGGTCTTGGATCGTCACTTGAGTTAGGTCAGAATTGACCTCGGTCCTCGATCGTCACCAGTCTTGGGTCATAATTGGCCCCGGTCTTGGATTGTCACCTGAGTTAGGTTACAATTGAACTCGGTCCTCGGTCGTCACCACTTTTGGTCAGAATTGGCCCCGGTATTGGATCGTCACCTGAGTTAGGTCAGAATTGACCTTGGTCCTCGATCATCACCACTCTTGGGTCAGAGTTGGCCCCGGTCTTGGATCGTCACCGGAGTTAGGTCAGAATTCACCTCGGTCCTCGGTCGTGACCACTCTTGGGGAAGAATTGGCCCCGGTCTTGGATTGTCACCTGAGTTAGGTTAGAATTGATCTCAGTCCTCGGTAGTCACCACTCTTTGGTCAGAATTGGTCCCGATCTTGTATCGTCACCTGAGTTAGGTCAGAATTGACCTCAGTCCTCGATCATCACCACTCTTGGGTCAGAGTTGGTCCCGATCTTGGATCCTCACCTCAGTTAGGTTAGAATTGACCTCGGTCCTCGGTCGTCACAACTCTTGGGTCAGAGTTAGCCCCGATCTTGGATCGTCACCTGAGTTAGGTCAGAATTGGCCTCGGTCCTCGATCGTGACCACTCTTGCTTCAAAATTCGCCTCGGTCTTGGATCGTCTCCTTAGTTAGGTCAGAATTGACCTCGGTCCTCGGTCATCACCACTCTTGGGTCAGAATTGGCCTCGGTCTTGGATCATCACCTGAGTTAGGTCAAAATAGACTTAGGTCCTCGGTCGTCAACACACATGGGTCAGAATTGGCCTCGCTCTTGGATCGTCACTTGAGTTAGGTCACAATTGACCTCGGTCCTTGATCGTCACCAGTCTTGGGTCAAAATTGGCCCCGGTCTTGGATTGTCACCTGAGTTAGGTTAGAATTGACCTCAATCCTCGGTAGTCACCTGTCTTTGGTCAGAATTGACCCCGGTCTTAGATCGTCACCTCAGTTAGGTCAGAATTGACCTCGTTTCTCGATCATCACCACTCGTGGGTCAGAGCTGGCCCCGGTCTTGGATGCTCACCTCAGTTAGGTCAGAATTGACATCGGTCCTTGGTCGTCACCACTCTTGGGTAAGAGTTGGCCCCGATCTTGGATCATCCCCTGAGTTAGGTCAGAATTGGCCTCGATCCTTGATCGTGACCACTCTTGGGTCAGAATGGGCCTCGGTCTTGGATCGTCAGCTGAGTTAGGTCAGAATAGATATCGGTACTTGGCCGTCACCACTCTTGGGTCAGAATTGGCCCCGATCTTGGATCGTAACCTTACCTAGGTCAGAATTGACCTCGGTCCTCTGTCGTCACCACTCTTGAGTCAGAATTATCCCCGGCCTGACATCGTCACTTGAGTTAGGTCAGAATTGACCTCGGTCCTCGGTCGTCACCACTCTTGGGTCAGAATTGGCCCCGATCTTGGATCGTCACATGAGTTAGGTCAGAGTGGACCTCGGTCCTCGGTCGTCACCACTCTTGGGTCAGAATTGATCCCGGTCTTGCATCGTCATCTGAGTTAGGTCAGAATTGACCTCGGTCCTCGGTCATCACCACTCTTGGGTCAGAATCTGCACCGGTCTTAGATCGTCTCATGAGTTAGGTCAGAATTGACCTCGGTCCTCGATCATCACCCCTCTTGGGTCAGAGTTGGCACCGGTCTTGGATTGTCACCTGAGTTAGGTCAGAATTCACCTCGGTCCTCGGTCGTGACCACTCTTGGGTCAGAATTGGCCCCGATCTTGGATTGTCACCTGAGTGAGGTTAGAATTGACCTCAGTCCTCGGTAGTCACCACTCTTTGGTCATAATTGGTCCCGGTCTTGTATCGTCACCTGAGTTAGGTCAGAATTGACCTCGGTCCTCGATCATCACCACTCTTGGGTCAGAGTTGGCACCGGTCTTGGATCCTCACCTTAGTTAGGTTAGAATTGACCTCAATACTCGTTCGTCACCACTCTTGGGTCAGAGTTAGCCCCGATCTTGGATCGTCACCTGAGTTAGGTCAGAATTGTCCTCGATCCTCGGTCGTGACCACTCTTGCATCAGAATTCGCCTCGGTCTTGGATCATCACCTTAGTTAGGTCAGAATTGACCTCGGTCCTCGATCATCACCACTCTTGGGTCAGAATTGGCCTCGGTCTTGGATCATCACCGGAGTTAGGTCAGAATAGACTGAGGTCCTCGATCGTCAACACACATGGGTAAGAATTAGCGCCGGTCTTGGATCATCACCAGAGTTAGGTCAGAAATGACATCGGTCCTCGGTCGTCACCACTCTTGTGTTAGAATTGGCTTCGGTCTTGGATCGTCACTTGAGTTATGTCAGAATTGACCTCGGTCCTCGGTCGTCACCACTCTTGGGTCAGAATTATCCCCGATCTTGGATCATCACCTAAGTTAGGTCATAATTGACTTCGGTCCTCGGTCATCACCACTCTTGGGTCAGAATTATCACCGATCTTGGATCGTCACCTGAGTTAGGTCAGAATTGACCTCGGTCCTCGGTCATCACCAGTCTTGGGTCATAATTGGCCCCGGTCTTGGATCATCACCTGAGTTAGGTCAGAATTGACCTAGGTCCTCGGTCGTCACCACACATGGGTCAGAATTGTCCCCAGTCTTGGATTGTCACTTGAGTTAGGTCAGAATTGACCTCGGCCCTCGATCGTCACCAGTCTTGGGTCAAAATTGGCCCCGGTCTTGGATTATCGCCTGAGTTAGGTTACAATTGACCTCGGTCCTCAGTCGTCACCACTTTTGGTCAGAATTGGCCCCGGTCTTGGATCGTCACCTGAGTTAGGTAAGAATTGACCTCGGTCCTCGATCATCACCACTCTTGGGTTAGAGTTGGCCCCGGTCTTGGATCCTCACCTCAGTTAGGTCAGAATTGACCTCGGTCCTCGGTCATCACCACTCTTGGGTCAGAGTTGGCCCCGATCTTGGATCGTCACCTGAGTTCGGTCAGAATTGGCCTAGGTCCTCGGTCGTGACCACTCTTGGGTCAGAATTGGCTTCGGTCTTGGATCGTCACCTGAGTTAGGTAAGAATAGATCTCGGTCCTTGGTCGTCACCACTCTTGGGTCTGAATTGGCACCGGTCTTGGGTTGTCACCTAATTTAGGTAAGAATTGACTTCGGTCCTCGGTCGTTACCACTCTTGGGTCAGAATTGGCCCCGGTCTTCCATCGTCACCTGATTTTGATCAAAATTGACCTCGGTCCTCGATCGTCACCACTCTTGGGTCAGAATTGGACCCGGTCTTAGATTGTCACCTGAGTTAGGTCAGAGTTGACCTCAGTCCTCGGTCGTCACCACTCTTGGGTCAGAATTGGCCTCGATCTTGCATCATCACCTAAGTTAGGTCATAATTGACCTCGGTACTCAGTCATCACCTTTCTTGGGTCAGAATTGGCACCGGTCTTAGATCGTCTCCTGAGTTAGGTCAGAATTGACCTCGATCCTCGGTCGTTACCACTCTTTGGGTCAGAATTGGCCCCAGTCTTGGATCATCACCTGAGTTAGGTCAGAATTGACCTCGATCCTCAATCGTCACCACTCTTGGGTCAGAATTGGCCTCGGTCTTGGATCATCACCTGAGTTAGGTCTGAATTGACCTCGGTCCTCGGTCATCACCACTCTTGGGTCAGAATTGGCCCCGATCTTGGATCGTCACCTGAGTTAACTCAGAATTTACCTCGGTCCTCGGTCGTTACCACTCTTGGGTTAGAGTTGGCCCCGATCTTGGATCGTCAACTGAGTTAGGTCAGAATAGGCCTCGGTCCTCGGTCGTGACCACTCTTGGGTCAGAATTGGCCTCGGTCTTAGATCGTCACCTGAGTTAGGTCAAAATTGACCTCGGTCCTCGATCGTCACCACTCTTGGGTAAGAATTGGCACCGGTCTTAGATCGTCTCCAGAGTTAGGTCAGAAATGACCTCGGTCCTCGGTCATCAACAGTCTTTGGTTTAGAATTGGCCCCGGTATTGGATCATCACCACAGTTAGGTCAGAAATGACCTCGGTCCTCGGTCGTCACCACTATTATGTCAGAATTGGCTCTGATCTTGGATTGTCACTTGAGTTAGGTCAGAATTGACCTCGATCCTCGGTCGTCACCACTCTTAGGTCAGAGTTGGCCCCGATCTTGAATCGTCACATGAGTTAGGTCAGAATTGGCCTCGGTACTCGCTCGTGACCACTCTTGGGTCAGAATTGGCTTCAGTCTTGGATCGTCACCTGAGTTAGGTAAGAATAGATCTCGCTCCTTGGTAGTCACCACTCTTGGGTCAGAATTGGCACCGATCTTTGATTGTCACCTAAGTTAGGTAAGAATTGACCTCGGTCCTCGGTCGTCACCACTCTTGGGTCAGAATTGGCACCGGTCTTGCATCGTCACCTGATTTCAATCAGAATTGACCTCGGTCCTCAGTCATCGCCACTCTTGGGTCAGAATTGGCCCCGATCTCAGATTGTCACCTGAGTTAGGTTAGAGTTGACCTCGGTCCTTGGTCGTCACCCCTCTTGGGTCAGAATTGGCCCCGGTCTTGCATCATCACCTGAGTTAGGTTAGAATTGACCTCGGTCATCGGTCATCACCATTCTTGGGTCAGAATTGGCACCGGTCTTTGATCGTCTCCTGAGTTAGGTCAGAATTGACCTCGGTCCTCGGTCGTCACCCCTGTTTGGGTCAGAATTGGCCCCGGTCTTGGATCATCACCTGAGTTAGGTCAGAATTGACCTTGATCCTCGGTCATCACCACTCTTGGGTCAGAATATGCCTCGGTAGTCACCACTTTTGGGTCAGAATATGCCTCGGTCTTGGATCGTCACCTGAGTTAGGTCTGAATTGACCTCGGTCCTCGGTCATCACCACTCTTGGGTCAGAATTGGCATCGGTCTTGGATCGTCTCCTGAGTTAGGTCGGAATTGACCTCGATCCTCGGTCATCACCACTCTTGGGTCAGAATTGGCCTCGATCTTGGATCGTCACTTGAGTTAGGCCAGAATTGACCTCGATCCTCGATCGTCACCAGTCTTGGGTTAGAGTTGGCCCCGGTCTTGGATCCTCACCTCAGTTAGGTCAGAATTGACCTCGGTCCTCGGTCGTCACCACTCTTGGGTCAGAGTTGGCCCCGATCTTGGATCGTCACCTGAGTTAGGTCGGAATTGGCCTCGGTCCTCGGTCGTGACCACTCTTGAGTCAGAATTGTCCTCGGTCTTGGATCGTCACCTGAGTTAGGTTAGAATAGATCTCTGTCCTTGGTCGTCACCACACTTGGGTCAGAATTGGCACCGGTCTTGGGTCGTCACCTAATTTAGATAAGAATTGACCTCGGTCCTCGGTCGTCACCACTCTTGGTTCAGAATTGGCCTCGATCTTGCATCGTTACCTGATTTCGATCAAAATTGACCTCGGTCCTCGATCGTCACCTCTCTTGGGTCAGAATTGGCCCCGGTCTTAGACTGTCACCTGAGTTAGGTCAGAGTTGACCTCGGTCCTCGGTCTTCACCACTCTTGGGTCAGAATTGGCCCCGATCTTGCATCATCACCTGAGTTAGGTTAGAATTGACCTCAGTCCTCGGTCATCACCATTCTTGGCTCAGAATTGGCACCGGTCTTAGATCGTCTCCTGAGTTAGGTCAAAATTGACCTCGGTCCTCGGTCGTCACCACTCTTTGGGACAGAATTGACCCCGATCTTGGATCATCACCTGAGTTAGGTCATAATTGACCTCGATCCTCAGTCGTCACCACTCTTGGGTCAGAATTGGCCTCGGTCTTGGATCATCACCTGAGTTAGGTCTGAATTGACCTCGGTCCTCAGTCATCACAACTCTTGGGTTAGAATTGGCCCCGGTCTTGGATCGTCACCTGAGTTAGGTCCGAATTTACCTCGTTCCTCGGTCGTTACCACTCTTGGGTTAAAGTTGGCCCCGATCTTGGATCGTCACCTGAGTTAGGTCAGAATTGGCCTCGGTCCTCGGTCGTGACCACTCTTGGGTCAGCATTGGCCTCGGTCTTAGATCGTCACCTGAGTTATGTCAAAATTGACCTTGTTCCTCGGTCGTCACCACTCTTAGGTCAAAATTGGCACCGGTCTTAAATCGTCTCCTGAGTTAGGTCAAAATTGACCTCGGTCCTCGGTCGTCAACAGTCTTTGGGTCAGAATTGGCCCCGGTCTTAGATCATCACCAGAGTTAGGTCAGAAATGACCTCGGTCCTCGATCGTCACCACTATTATGTCAGAGTTGGATCCGGTCTTGGATTGTCGCTTGAGTTAGGTCAGAATTGACCTCGGTCCTCGGTCGTCATGACTCTTAGGTCAGAGTTGGCCCCGATCTTGGATCGTCACCTGCGTTAGGTCAGAATTGGCCTCGGTCCTCGGTCGTGACCACTCTTGGGTATGAATTGGCCTCAGTCTTGGATCGTCACCTGAGTTAGGAAAGAATAGATCTCGATCCATGGTAGTCACCACTCTTGGGTCAGAATTGGCACCGATCTTGGATCGTCACCTAAGTTAGGTCAGAATTGACCTCGGTCCTCGGTCGTCACCACTCTTGGGTCAGAATTGGCACCGGTCTTGCATCGTCACCTGATGTCGATCAGAATTGACCTCGGTCCTTAGTTGTCGCCACTCTTGATTCAGAATTGGCCCTGATCTCAGATCGTCACCTTAGTTAGGTTAGAGTTGACCTCGATCCTTGGTCGTCACCACTCTTGGGTCAGAATTGGCCCCGATCTTGCATCATCATCTGAGTTAGGTTGGAATTGACCTCGGTCCTCGGTCGTCACCATTCTTGGGTCAGAATTGGCACCGGTCTTAGATCGTCTCCTGAGTTAGGTCAGAATTGACCTCGGTCCTCGATCGTCACCCCTCTTTGGGTAAGAATTGGCCCCGGTCTTGGATCATCACATGAGTTAGGTGTGAATTGCCCTCGGTCCTCGGTCATCACCACTCTTGGGTCAGAATTGGCATCGGTCTTGGATCGTTTCCTGAGTTAGGTCAGAATTGACCTCGATCCTCGGTCATCACCACTCTTGGGTCAGAATTGGCCTCGGTCTTGGATCGTCACTTGAGTTAGGCCAGAATTGACCTCGATCCTCAGTCGTCACCACTCTTGGGTCAGAATTGCCCCCGGTCTTGCATCGTCACCTGAGTTAGGTCAGAATTGATCTCGGTCCTCGGTCGTCACCACTCTTGTGTCAGAATTGGCACCGATCTTGGATCGTCACTTGAGTTAGGTCAGAATTGACCTCGGTCCTCGGTCGTCACCACTCTTGGGTTAGAGTTGGAACCGGTCTTAGATCCTCACCTGAGTTAGGTCAGAATTGACCTCGGTCCTCGATCATCACCACTCTTGGGTTAGATTTGGAACCGATCTTGGATCCTCACCTCAGTGAGGTCAGAATTGACCTCGATCCTTGGTCGTCACCACTCTTAGGTCAGAGTTGGCCCCGATCTTGGATCGTCACCTGAGTTAGGTCAGAATTCGCCTCGATCCTCAGTTGTGAACACTCTTGGGTCAGAATTGGCCTCGGTCTTGGATCGTCACCTGCGTTAGGTAAGAATAGATCTCGGTCCTTGGTCGTCACCACTCTTGGTTCAGAATTGGCAACGATCTTGGACAATCACCTAAGTTAGGTCCGAATTGAGCTCGGTCCTCGGTCATCACCACTCTTGGGTAAGAATTGCCCCGGTCTGGCATCGTCACTTGAGTCAGGTCAGAATTTACCTCGGTCCTCGATCGTCACCACTCTTGGGTTAGAATTGGCCCCGGTCTTGGATCGTCACCTGAGTTAGGTCAGAGTTGACCTCGGTCCTCGGTCGTCACCACTCTTGGGTCAGAATTGCCCCCGATCTTACATCGTCACCTGAGTTAGGTCAGAATTGATCTCGGTCCTCGGTCGTCACCACTCTTGTGTCAGAATTGGCACCGGTCTTGGATCGTCACTTGAGTTAGGTCAGAATTGACCTCGGTCCTCGGTCGTCACCACTCTTGGGCCAGAATTATCCCCGATCTTGGATCGTCACCTGAGTTAGGTCAGAATTGACCTTGATCCTCCGTCGTCACCACTCTTGGGTCAGAATTGGCATAGGTCTTGGATCGTCACCTGAGTTAGGTCAGAATTGACTTCGGTCCTCGGTCATCACCACTCTTGGGTTAGAATTGGCCCTGGTCTTGGATCATCACTTGAGTTAGGTCAGAATTGACCTAGGTCCTCGGTCGTCACCACATATGGGACAGAATTTGCCCCGGCCTTGGATCGTCACTTGAGTTAGGTCAGAATTGACCTCGGTCCTCGATCGTCACCAGTCTTTTGTCAAAATTGGCCCCAGTCTTGGATTGTCACCTGAGTTAGGTTACAATTGACCTCGATCCTCGGTCGTCACCACTCTTAGGTCAGAGTTGGCCCCGATCTTCAATCGTCACCTGAGTTAGGTCAGAATTGGCCTCGGTCCTCGGTCGTGACCACTGTTGGGTCAGAATTTTGCCTCGGTCTTGGCTTGTCACCTTAGTTAGGTAAGAATAGAACTCGGTCCATGGTCATCACCACTCTTGGGTCAGAATTAGCACCGGTCTTGGGTCGTCACCTAATTTAGGTAAGAATTGACCTCGGTCCTCGGTCGTGACCATTCTTGGGTCAGAATTGGCCTCGGTCTTGCATCGTCACCAAATTTTGATCAGAATTGACCTCGGTCCTCGGTCGTGACCACTCTTGGGTCAGAATTGGCCCCGATCTTAGATTGTCACCTGAGTTAGGTTAGAATTGACCTCGGTCCTCGGTAGTCACCACTCTTTGGTCAAAATTGGCCCCGGTCTTGGATCGTCACCCGAGTTAGGTCAGAATTGACCTCGGTCCTCGATCATCACCACTCTTGGGTCAGAGTTGGCCCCGGTCTTGGATCCTCACCTCAGTTAGGTTAGAATTGACCTCGGTCCTCGGTCGTCAGCACTCTTGGGTCAGAGTTGGCCCCGATCTTGGATCGTCACCTGAGTTAGGTCAGAATTGGCCTCGGTCCTCGGTCGTGACCACTCTTGCGTAAGAATTGGCCTCGGTCTCGGATCGTCTCCTTAGTTAGGTCAGAATTGACCTCGGTCCTCGGTCATCACCACTCTTGGGTCAGAATTGGCCTCGATCTTGGATCATCACCAGAGTTAGGTCAGAACTGACTTAGGTCCTCGGGCGTCACAACACATGGGTCAGAATTGGCCTCGGTCTTGGATCATCACTTGAGTTAGGTCAGAATTGACCTCGGTCCTCGATCGTCACCAGTCTTGGGTTAAAATTGGCCCCGGTATTGGATTGTAACATGAGTTAGGTTAGAATTCACCTCAATCCTCGGTAGTCACCACTCTTTGGTCAGAATTGGCCCCGGCCTTAGATCGTCACCTGAGTTAGGTCAGAATTGACCTCGGTCCTCGATCATCACCACTCTTGGGTCAGAGTTGGCCCCGGTCTTGGATGCTCACCTCAGTTAGGTCAGAATTGACCTCGATCCTCGGTCGTCACCACTCTTGGGTAAGAGTTGGCCCCGATATTGGATTGTCCCCTGGGTTAGGTCAGAATTGGCCTCGGTCCTCGATCGTGACCACTCTTGGGTCAGAATTGGCCTCGGTCTAGGATCGTCACCAGAGTTAGATCAGAATAGATATCGGTCCTTGGTCATCACCACTCTTGGGTCAGAATTGGAACCGATCTTGGATCGTAACCTAAGTTAGGTCAGAATTGATCTCGGTCCTCGATCGTCACCACTCTTAAGTAAGAATTATCCCCGGTCTTGCATCGTCACTTGAGTTAGGTCATAATTGGCCTGGGTCTTCGGTCGTCACCACTCTTGGGTCAGAATTGGCCCTGATCTTGGATCGTCACCTGAGTTAGGTCAAAGTTGACCTCGGTCCTCGGTCGTCACCACTATTGGGTCAGAATTGGCAATGGTATTGCATCGTCATCTGAGTTAGGTCAGAATTGACCTCGGTCCTCGGTCGTCAGCATTCTTGGGTCACAATCTGCACCGGTCTTAGATCGTCTCCTGAGTTAGGTCAGAATTGACCTCGGTCCTCGGTCGTCACCAATCTTTGGGTCATAATTGGCCCCGGTCTTGGATCATCACCAGAGTCAGGTCAGAAATGACCTCGGTCCTCGGTCGTCACCACTCTTGTGTCAGAATTGGCTCCGGTCTTGGATCGTCACTTGAGTTATGTCAGCATTGACCTCGGTCCTCCGTCGTCACCACTCTTGGGTCAGAATTATCCCCGATCTTGGATCGTCACCTGAGTTAGGTCAAAATTGACCTCGGTCCTCGGTCATCACCATTCTTGGGTCAGAATTGTCACCGATCTAGGATCGTCACCTGAGTTAGGTCAGAATTAACCTCGGTCCTCGGTCATCACCACTCTTGTGTCAAAATTGGCCTCGGTGTTGGATCATCACCTGAGTTAGGTCAGAATTGACCTAGGTCCTCGGTCGTCACCACACATGGGTCAGAATTGGCCCCGGTCTTGGATCGTCACTTGAGTTAGGTCAGAATTGACCTCAGTCCTCGATCGTCACCAGTCTTGGGTCAAAATTATCCCGGGTCTTGGATTGTCACCTGAGTTGGGTTATAATTGATCTCGATCCTCGGTCGTCACCACTTTTGGTCAGAATTGGCCCCGGTCTTGGATCGTCACCTGAGTTAGGTCAGAATTGACCTCGGTCCTCTATCATCACCACTCTTGGGTCAGAGTTGGCCCCGGTCTTGGATCCTCACCTCAGTTAGGTAAGAATTTACCTCGGTCCTCGGTAGTCACCACTCTTGGGTCAGAGTTGGCCCCGATCTTGGATCGTCACCTGAGTTAGGTCAGAATTGGCCTCGGTCCTCGGTCGTGACCACTCTTGGGTCAGAATTGGACTCGGTTTTGGATCGTCACCTGAGTTAGGTAAGAATAGATCTCGGTCCTTGGTCGTCACCACTCTCGGGTCAGAATTAGCACCGGTCTTGGGTCGTCACCTAATTTAGGTAAGAATTGACCTCGGTCCTCGATCGTCACCACTCTTGGGTCAGAATTGGCCCCGGTCTTGCATCGTCACCTGATTTCGATCAAAATTGACCTCGGTCCTCGGTCGTCACCACTCTTGGGTCAGAATTGGCCCCGGTCTTAAATCGTCACCTAAGTTAGGTCAGAGTTGACCTCGGTCCTCGGTCATCACCACTCTTGGGTCAGAATTGGTCCTGGTCTTGCATCATCACCTAAGTTAGGTTAGAATTGACCTCGATCCTTGGTCATCACCATTCTTGGGTCAGAATTGGCACCGGTCTTAGATCGTCTCCTGAGTTAGGTCAGAATTGACCTCGGTCCTCGGTCGTCACCACTCTTTGTGTCAGAATTGGCCTCGGCCTTTGATCATCACCTGAGTTAGGTCAGAATTGACCTCAATCCTCATTCGTCACCACTCTTGGGTCAGAATTGGCCTCGGTCTTGGATCATCACCTGAGTTAGGTCGGAATTGACCTCGGTCCTCGGTCATCACCACTCTTGGGTCAGAATTGGCCCCCGTCTTGGATCATCACCTGAGTTAGGTCAGAATTGACCACGGTCCTCAGTCGTCACCACTCTTGGGTCAGAATTGGCCCCGGTCTTGGATCGTCACCTGAGTTAGGTCAGAATTTACCTCGGTCCTCGGTCGTTACCACTCTTGGGTTAGAGTTGGCCCCGATCATGGATCATCACCTGAGTTAGGTCAGAATTGGCCTCGGTCCTCGGTCGTGACCACTCTTGGGTCAGAATTGGCCTCGGTCTTGGATCGTCACCTGAGTTAGGTCAGAAGTGACCTCGGTCCTCGGTCGTCACCACTCTTGGTTCTGAATTGGCACCGGTCTTAGATCATCTCTTGAGTTAGGTCAGAATTGACCTCGCTTCTCCGTCGTCAACACTCTTTGGGTCAGAATTGGCCCCGATCTTGGATCATCACCAGAGTTAGGTCAGAAATGACCTCGGTCCTCGGTCGTGACCACTCTTGGGTCAGAATTGGCCTCCGTCTTGGATCGTCACCTGAGTTAGGTCAGAATTGACCTCGGTCCTCGGTGGTCACCAATCTTGGATCAGAATTATCACCGATCTTGGATCATCACCTGAGTTAGGTCAGAATTGACCTCAGTCCTCGGTCGTTGCCACTCTTGGGTCAGAGTTGGACCCGATCTTGGATCGTCCCCTGAGTTAGGTCGGAATTGGCCTCGGTCCTCGGTCGTGACCACTCTTGGGTCAGAATTGGCCTCGGTCTTGGATCGTCACCTGAGTTAGGTCAGAATAGATCTCGTTCCTTGGTCGTCACCACTCTTGAGTCAGAATTGGCACCGATCCTGGATCCTCACCTAAGTTAGGGAAAAATTGACCTTGGTCCTCGATCGTCACCACTCTTGGGTCAGAATTGGCTCCGGCCTTGCATCGTCACTTGAGTTAGGACAGAATCGACCTCGATCCTCGGTCGTCACCACTCGTGGGTCAGAATTGGCCCCGGTCTTGGATCATCACCTCAGTTAGGTGAGAGTTGACCTCGGTCCTCGGTCGTCACCACTCTTGGGTCAGAATTGGCCCCGGTCTTGCATAGTCACCTAAGTTAGGTCAGAATTGACCTTGGTCCTCGGTCGTCACCACTCTTGGGTCAGAATTGGCACCGATCTTAGATCGTCTCCAGAGTTAGGTAAAAATTGACCTCGGTCCTCGGTCGTCACCACTCTTTGGGTCTGAATTGGCCCCGGTCTTGGATCATCACCAGAGTTAGGTCAGAAATGACCTCGGTCCTCGGTCGTCACCACTATTGTGTCATAATTGGCTCCGGCCTTGGATCGTCACTTGAGTTAGGTCAGAATTGACCTCGGTCCTCGGTCGTCACCACTCTTGGGTCAGAATTATCCCTGATCTTGGATCATCACCTGAGTTAGGTCAGAATTGACCTCGGCCCCCGGTAATCTCAACTCTTGGGTCAGAATTGTCACCGATCTTGGATCGTCACCTGAGTTAGGTCAGAATTGACCTCGGTCCTCGGTCATCAACACTCTTGGGTCAAAATTGGTCCCGATCTTGGATAATCACCTGAGTTAGGTTAGAATTGACCTAGGTCCTCGGTCGTCAACACAAATGGGTCAGAATTGGCCCCGGTCTTGGATCGTCACTTGAGTTTGGTCAGAATTGACCTTGGTCCACTATCGTCACCAGTCTTGGTTCAAAATTGGCTCCGGTCATGGATTGTCACCTGAGTTAGGTTACAATTGACCTCGGTCCTCGGTCGTCACCACTTTCGATCAAAATTGGCTCCGGTCTTGGATCGTCACCTGTGTTAGGTCAGAATTGACCTCGGTCCTCGATCATTACCACTCTTGGGTTAGAGTTGGCCCCGGTCATGGATCCTCACCTCAGTTAGGTCAGAATTGACCTCGATCCTCGGTCGTCACCACTCTTGGGTCAGAGTTATCCCCGATCATGGATTGTCACCTGAGTTAGGTCTGAATTGGCCTCGGTCCTCGGTCGTGACCGCTCTTGGGTCAGAATTGGCCTCAGTCTTGGATCGTCACCTGAGTTAGGTAAGAATAGATCTCGGTCCTTGGTCTTCACCACTCTTGGGTCCGAATTGGCACCGGTCTTGGATCGTCACCTAAGTTAGGTCAGAGTTGACCTTGGTCCTCGGTCGTCACCACTCTTGGGTCAGAATTGGCCCCGGTCTTGCATCGTCACCTGAGTTAGGTCAGAATTGACCTCGGTCCTCGATCGTCACCACTCTTGGGTCAGAATTGGCACCGGTCTTAGATAGTCTCCTGAGTTAGGTCAAAATTGACCGCGGTCCTCGGTCATCAACACTCTTGGGTCAGAATTGGTCCCGATCTTGGATCATCACCTGAGTTAGGTTAGAATTGACCTAGGTCCTCGGTCGTCACCACACATGGGTCAGAATTGGCCCCGGCCTTGGATCGTCATTTATGTTAGGTCAGAATTGACCTCAGTCCTCGATCGTCACCAGTCTTGGGTCAAAATTGGCTCCGGTCATGTATTGTCACCTGAGTTAGGTTACAATTGACCTCGGTCCTCGGTCGTCACCACTTTCGGTCAGAATTGGCCCCAGTCTTGGATCGTCACCTGTGTTAGGTCAGAATTGACCTCGGTCCTCGATCATCACCACTCTTGGGTCAGAGTTGGCCCCGGTCTTGGATCCTCACCTCAGTTAGGTCAGAATTGAGCTCGATCCTCGGTCGTCACCACTCTTGGGTCAGAGTTGGCCCCGATCTTGGATTGTCACCTGTGTTAGGTCTGAATTGGCCTCGGTCCTCGGTCGTGACCGCTCTTGCATCAGAATTGGCCTCAGTTTTGGATCGTCACCTGAGTTAGGTAAGAATAGATCTCGGTCCTTGGTCGTCACCACTCTTGGGTCAGAATTGGCACCGGTCTTGGATCGTCACCTAAGTTAGGTCAGAATTGACCTCGGCCCTCGGTCGTCACCACTCATGGGTCAGAATTGGCCCCGGTCTTGCATCGTCACCTGATTTTCATTAGAATTGACCTCGGTTCTCGATCATCACCACTCTTGGGTCAGAGTTGGCCCCGATCTTGGATCGTCACCTGAGTTAGGTCAGAATTGACCTCGGTCCTCAGTCGTCACCGCTCTTGGGTCAGAGCTGGCCCCTATCTTGGATCGTCACCTGAGTTAGGTCAGAATTGGCCTCGGTCCTTAGTCTTGACCACTCTTGGGTCAGAATTGGCCTCGGTCTTGGATCGTCACCTGCGTTAGGTCAGAATAGATCTCAGTCCTTGGTCGTCACCACTCTTGGTTCAGAATTGGCAGCGATCTTGGATCGATACCGAAGTTAGGTCCGAAATGACCTCGGTCCTCGGTCGTCACCAATCTTGGGTCAAAATTCCCCCGATCTTGCATCGTCACTTGAGTCAGGTCAGAATTGACCTCGGTCCTCGATCGTCACCACTCATGGGTCAGAATTGGCCCCGGTCTTGGATCGTCACCTGAGTTAGGTCAGAGTTGACCTCGGTCCTTGGTCGTCACCACACTTGGGTCAGAATTGGCCCCGGTCTTGCATCGTCACCTGAGTTAGGTCAGAATTGATCTCGGTCCTCGGTCGTCACCACTCTTGGGTTAGAATTGGCACCGGTCTTAGATCGGGTCCTGAGTTAGCTCAGAATTGACCTCGGTCCTCGGTTGTCACCACTCTTTGGGTCAGAATTGGCCCTGGTCTTGGATCATCACCAGAGTTAGATCAGAAATGACCTCGGTCCTCGGTCGTCACCACTCTTGTGTCAGAATTGGCGCCGGTCTTGGATCGTCACTTGAGTTAGGTCATAATTGACCTCGGTCCTCGGTCGTCACCACTCTTGGGTCAGAATTATCCCCGATCTTGGATCGTCACCTGAGTTAGTTCAGAATTGACCTCGATCTTTGGTAATCTCCACTCTTGGGTCAGAATTGTCACCGATCTTGGATCGTCACCTGAGTTAAGTCAGAATTGACCTCGGTCCTCGGTCATTAACACTCTTGGGTCAGAATTGGTCCCGATCTTGGATCATCACCTGAGTTAGGTTAGAATTGACCTAGGTCCTCGGTCGTCACCACACATGGGTCAGAATTGGCCCCGGTCTTGGATCGTCACTTGAGTTAGGTCAGAATTGACCTCGGTCCTCGATCGTCACAAGTCTTGGATCAAAATTGGCTCCGGTCATGGATTGTCACCTGAGTTAGGTTACAATTGACCTCGGTCCTCGGTCGTCACCACTTTCGGTCAGAATTGGCTCCGGTCTTGGATCGTCACCTCAGTTAGGTCAGAGTTGGCCCCGGTATTGGATCCTCACCTCAGTTAGGTCAGAATTGACCTCGATCCTCGGTCGTCCCCACTCTTGGATCAGAGTTGGCCCAGATCTTGGATTGTCACCTGAGCTAGGTCTGAATTGGCCTCGGTCCTCGGTCGTGACCACTCTTGGGTCAGAATTGGCCTCAGTCTTGGATCGTCACCTGAGTTAGGTAAGAATAGATCTCGGTCCTTGGTCGTCACCACTCTTGGGTCAGAGTTGGCACCGGTCTTGGATCGTCACCTAAGTTAGGTCAGAATTGACCTCGATCCTCGGTCTTCACCACTCATGGATCAGAATTGGCCCCAGTCTTGCATCGTCACCTGATTTTGATCAGAATTGACCTCGGCCTTCGATCATCACCACTCTTGGGTCAGAGTTGGACCCGATCTTGGATCGTCACCTGAGTTAGGTCAGAATTGACCTCGGTCCTCGGTCGTCACCACTCTTGGCTCAGAGTTGGCCCCTATCTTGGAGCGTCACCTGAGTTAGGTCAGAATTGGCCTCGGTCCTTGGTCGTGACCACTCTTGGGTCAGAATTGGCCTCGGTCTTGGATCGTCACCTGCGTTAGGTCAGAATAGATATCGGTCCTTGGTCGTCACCACTCTTGGTTCAGAATTGGCACCGATCTTGGATCGATACCTAAGTTAGGTCCGAAATGACCTCGGTCCTCGGTCGTCACCAATCTTGTGTCAGAATTCCCCCGGTCTTGCATCGTCACTTGAGTCAGGTCAGAATTGACATCGGTCCTCGATCGTCACCACTCTTGGGTCAGAATTGGCCTCGATCTTGGATCGTCACCACTCTTGGGTCAGAATTGGCCTCGGTCCTCGGTTGTCACCACACTTGGGTCAGAATTGGCCCCGGTCTTGCATCGTTACCTGAGTTAGGTCAGAATTGATCTCGGTCCTCGGTCGTCACCACTATTGGGTCAGAATTGGCACCGGTCTTAGATCGGGTCCTGAGTTAGGTCAGAATTGACGTCGGTCCTCGGTTGTCACCACTCTTTGGGTCAGAATTGGCCCCGATCTTGGATCATCACCAGAGTTAGATCAGAAATGACCTCGGTCGTCGGTCGTCACCACTCTTGTGTCAGAATTGGCACCGGTATTGGATCGTCACTTGAGTTAGGCCAGAATTGACCTCGGTCCTCGGTCGTCACCACTCTTGGGTCAGAATTATCCCCGATCTTGGATCGTCACCTCAGTTAGGTCAGAATTGACCTCGTTCCTCCGTCGTCACCACTCTTGGGTCAGAATTGGCACCGGTCTTGGATTGTCACTTGAGTTAGGTCAGAATTGACCTCGGTCCTCGGTCATCACCACTCTTGGGTCAGAATTGGCCCCGGTCTTGGATCATCACCTGAGTTAGGTCAGAATTGACGTAGGTCCTCGGTCGTCACCACACATGAGTCAGAATTGGCACCGGTCTTGGATCGTCACTTGAGTTAGGTCGGAATTGACCTCTGTCCTCGATCGTCACTAGTCTTGGGTCGAAATTGGCCCCAGTCTTGGATTGTCACCTGAGTTAGGTTATAATTGACCTCGGTCCTCGGTCGTCACCAATTTTGGTCAGAATTGGCCCCGGTCTTGGATCGTCACCTGAGTTAGGTCAGAATTGACCTTGGTCCTCGATCATCACCACTCTTGGGTCAGAGTTGGCCCCGGTCTTGGATCGTCCCCTGAGTTAGGTCAGAATTCACCTCGGTCCTCCATCGTGACCACTCTTGGGTCAGAATTGGCCCCGATCTTAGATTGTCACCTGAGTTAGGTTAGAATTGATCTCAGTCCTCGGTAGTCACCACTCTTTGGTCAGAATTGGCCTCGGTCTTTGATCGTCACCTGAGTTAGGTCAGAATTGACCTCGGTCCTCGATCATCACCAATCTTGGGTCAGAGTTGGCCCCGATCTTGGATCCTCACCTCAGTTAGGTTAGAATTGACCTTGGTCCTCGGTCATCTCCACTCTTGGGTCAGAGTTGGCCCCGATGTTGGATCGTCACCTGAGTTAGATCAGAATTGGCCTCGGTCCTCGGTCGTGACCACTCTTGCGTTAGAATTGGCGTCGGTCTCGGATCATCTCCTTAGTTAGGTCAGAATTGACCTCGGTCCTCGGTCATCACCACTCTTGGGTTAGAATTGGCCTCGGTCTTGGATCATCACCTGAGTTAGGTCAGAATTGACCTCGGTCCTCTATCGTCACCAGTCTTGGGTCAAAATTGGCCCCGGTATTGGATTGTCAACCGAGTTAGGTTAGAATTGACCTCAATCCTCGGTAATCACCACTCTTTGGCCAGAATTGGCCCCGGTCTTAGATCGTCACCTGAGTTAGGTCAGAATTGACCTCGTTCCTCGATCATCACCACTCTTGGGTCAGAGTTGGCCCCGGTCTTGGATGCCCACCTCAGTTAGGTCAGAATTGAACTCGGTCCTCGGTCGTCACCACTCTTGGGTAGGAGTTGGCCCCGATCTTGGATCGTCCCCTGAGTTAGGTCAGAATTGGCCTCGGTCCTCGGTCGTGACCACTCTTGGGTCAGAATTGGCCTCGGTCTTGGATCATCACTTGAGTTAGGTCAGAATAGATATCAGTCCTTGGTCCTCACCACGCTTCGATTCGAATTGGAACCGATCTTGGATCGTAACTTAAGTTAGGTCAGAATTGACCTCGGTCCTCGGCCGTCGCCACTCTTGAGTCAGAATTATCCCTGGTCTTGCAGCGTCACTTGAGTTAGGTCAGAATTGACCTCGGTCCTCGGTCGTCACCACTCTTGGGTCAGAATTGGCCCCGATCTTGGATCGTCACCTGAGTTAGGTCAGAGTTGACCTTGGTCCTCGGTCGTCACCACTTTGGGGTCAGAATTGGCCCCGGTACTGCATCTTCATCTGAGTTAGGTCAGAATTGACCTTGGTCCTCGGTCGTCACCACTCTTGGGTTAGAATTTGCACCGGTCTTAGATCGTCTCCTGAGTTAGGTCAGAATAGACCTCGGTCCTCGGTCGTCACCACACTTTGGGTCAGAATTGGCCCCGGTCTTGGATCATCACCAGAGTTAGGTCAGAAATGACCTCGGTCCTCGGTCATCACCACTCTTGTGTCAGAATTGGCTTCGCTCTTGGATCGTCACTTGAGTTATGTCAGAATTGACCTCGGTCCTCCGTCGTCACCACTCTTGGGTCTGAATTATCCCCGATCTTGGATCGTCACCTCAGTTAGGTCAGAATTGACCTCGGTCCTCGATCATCACCACTCTTGGGTCAGAATTGTCACCGATCTTGGATCGTCACCTGAGTTAGGTCAGAATTGACCTCGGTCCTCGGTCATCACCACTCTTGGGTTAAAATTGGCCCCGGTCTTGGATCATCACCTGAGTTAGGGCAGAATTGACCTAGGTCCTCGGTTGTCACCACACATGGGTCAGAATTGTCCCCGGTCTTGGATCGTCACTTGAGTTAGGTCAGAATTGACCTCGGTCCTCGATCGTCACCAGTCTTGGGTCAAAATTGTCCCCGGTCATGGATTGTCACCTGAGTTAGGTTACAATTGACCTCAGTCCTCGGTCGTCACCACTTTTGGTCAGAATTGGCCCCGGTCTTGGATCGTCACATGATTTAGGTCAGAATTGACCTCGGTCCTCGATCATCACCACTCTTGGGTCAGAGTTGGCCCCGGTCTTGGATCCTCACCTCAGTTAGGTCAGAATTGACTTTGGTCCTCAGTCGTCATAACTCTTGGGTCAGAGTTGGCCCCGATCTTGGATCGTCACCTGAGTTAGGTCAGAATTGGCCTCGGTTCTCTGTCGTGACCACTCTTGGTTGAGAGATTTGCCTCGGTCTTAGATCGTCACCTGAGTAAGGTAAGAATAGATCTCGGTCCTTGGTCGTCACCACTCTTGGGTCAGAATTAGCACCGGTCTTGGGTCGTCACCTAATTTAGGTAAGAATTGACCTCGGTCCTCGGTCGTCAGCACTCTTTGGTCAGAATTGGCCCCGGTCTTGCATCTTCACCTAATTACGATCAGAATTGACCTCGGTCCTCGGTCGTAACCATTCTTGGGTAAGAATTGGCCCCGGTCATAGATCATCACCTAAGGTAGGTCAGAGTTGACCTCGGTCCTCGGTCGTCACCACTCTTGGGTCAGAATTGGCCCCGGTCTTGCATCATCACCTGAGTTAGGTCAGAACTAACCTTGGTCCTCGGCAATCACCATTCTTGGATCAGAATTGGCACCAGTCTTAGATCGTCTCCTAAGTTAGGTCAGAATTTACCTCGGTCCTCGGTCGTCACCACTCTTTGGGTCAGAATTGGCCCCGGTCTTGGATCATCACCTGAGTTAGGTCAGAATTGACCTCGATCCTCAGTCGTCACCACTCTTGGATCAGAATTGGCCTCGGTCTTGGATCATCACCTGAGTTAGGTGTGAATTGACCTTGGTCCTCGGTCATCACCACTCTTGGGTCAGAATTGGCCCCCGTCTTGGATCATCATCTGAGTTAGGTCAGAATTGACCACGGTCCTCAGTCGTCACCACTCTTGGGTCAGAATTGGCCCCGGTCTAGGATCGTCACCTGAGTTAGGTCAGAATTTACCTCGGTCGTTACCACTCTTGGGTTAGAGTTGGCCCCGATCCTGGATTGTCACCTGAGTTAGGTCAGAATTGGCCTCGGTCCTCGGTCGTGACCACTCTTGGGTCAGAATTGGCCTCGGTCTTGGATCGTCACCTGAGTTAGGTCAGAATAGATATCCTCACCACGCATGGGTTAGAATTGGCACCGATCTTGGATCATAACTTAAGTTAGGTCAGAATTGACCTCGGTCCTCGGTCGTCGCCACTCTTGAGTCAGAATTATCCCTAGTCTTGCATCATCACTTGAGTTAGGTCAGAATTGACCTCGGTCCTCGGTCGTCACCACTCTTGGGTCAGAATTGGACCCGATCTTGGATCGTCACCTGATTTAGGTCAAAGTTGACCTCGGTCCTCGGTCGTCACCACTCTTGGGTCCGAATTGTCCCCGGTACTGCATCTTCATCCGAGTTAGGTCAGAATTGACCTTGGTCCTCGGTCGTCACCACTCTTGGGTCAGAATCTGCACCTGTCTTAGATCGTCTCCCGAGTTAGGTCAGAATTGACCTCGGTCCTCGGTCGTCACCACACTTTGGGTCAGAATTGGCCCCGGTCTTGGATCATCACCAGAGTTAGGTCAGAAATGACCTCGGTCCTCGGTCGTCACCACTCTTGTGTTCGAATTGGCTCCGGTCTTGGATCGTCACTTGAGTTATCTCAGAATTGACCTCGGTCCTTCATCGTCACCACTCTTGGTTCAGAATTATCCCCGATCTTGGATCGTCACCTGAGTTAGGTCAGAATTGACCTCGGTCCTCGATCATCACCACTCTTGGGACAGAATTGTCACCGATCTTGGATCGTCACCTGAGTTAGGTCAGAATTGACCTCGGTCCTCGGTCATCACCACTCTTGGGTTAAAATTGGCCCCGGTCTTGGATCATCACCCGAGTTAGGGCAGAATTGACCTAGGTCCTCGGTCGTCACCACACATGGGTCAGAATTGTCCCCGGTCTTGAATCGTCTCTTGAGTTAGGTCAGAATTGACCTCGGTCCTCGATCGTCACCAGTCTTGGGTCAAAATTGTCCCCGGTCATGGATTGTCACCTGAGTTAGGTTACAATTGACCTCGGTCCTCGATCGTCACCACTATTGGTCAGAATTGGCCCCGGTCTTGGATCGTCACCTGATTTAGGTCAGAATTGACCTCGGTCCTCGATCATCACCACTCTTGGGTCAGAGTTGGCCCCGGTCTTGGATCCTCACCTCAATTAGGTCAGAATTGACCTCTGTCCTCACTCGTCATAACTCTTGGTTCAGATTCGGCCCCGATCTTGGATCGTCACCTGAGTTAGGTCAGAATTGGCCTCGGTCCTCTATCGTGACCACTCTTGGGTCAGAGATTTGCCTCGGTCTTATATCGTCACCTGAGTAAGGTAAGAATAGATCTCGGTCCTTGGTCGTCACCACTCTTGTGTCAGAATTAGCACCGGTCTTGGGTCTTCACCTAATTTAGGTAAGAATTGACCTCGATCCTCGGTCGTCAACACTCTTGGTTCAAAATTGGCCCCGGTCTTGCATCGTCACCTAATTTCGATCAGAATTGACCTCGGTCCTCGGTCGTCACCATTCTTGGGTCAGAATTGGCCCCGGTCTTAGATCGTCACCTGAGTTAGGTCAGAGTTGACCTCGGTCCTCGGTCGTCACCACTCTTGGGTCAGAATGGGCCTCGGTCTTGAATCATCACCTGAGTTAGGTCAGAACTAACCTCGGTCCTCGGTCATCACCATTCTTGGGTTAGAATTGGCACCAGTCTTAGATCGTCTCCTGAGTTAGGTCAAAATTGACCTCGGTCCTCGGTCATCACCACTCTTTGGGTCAGAATTGGCCCCGGTCTTGGATCATCACCTGAGTTAGGTCAGAATTGACCTCGATCCTCGGTCGTCACCACTCTTGGGTCAGAATTGGCCCCTGTCTTGGATCGTCACCTAAGTTAGGTTAGAATTGACCTCGGTCCTCGATCGTCACCACTCTTGGGTCAGAGTTGGCCTCGGTCTTGGATCGTCGCCTGAGTTAGGTCAGTATTGGCCTCGTACCTCGGTCGTCACCACTCTTGGGTCAAAATTGGCCTCGGTCTTGGATCATCACCTGAGTTAGGTGTGAATTGACCTCGGTCCTCGGTCATCACCACTCTTGGGTCAGAATTGGCCCCCGTCTTGGATCATCACCTGAGTTAGGTCAGAATTGACCACGGTCCTTAGTCGTCACCACTCTTGGGTCAGAATTGGCCCCGGTCTAGGATCGTCACCTGAGTTAGGTCAGAATTTACCTCGGTCGTTACCACTCTTGGGTTAAAGTTGGCCCCGATCCTGGATCGTCACCTGAGTTAGGTCAGAATTGGCCTCGGTCCTCGGTCGTGACCACTCTTGGGTCAGAATTGGCCTCGGTCTTAGATCGCCACCTGAGTTAGGTCAGAATTGACCTCGGTCCTCGGTCGTCACCAATCATGGGTCAGAATTGGCACCGGTCTTAGATCGTCTCCTGAGTTAGGTCAGAATTGACCTCGGTCCTCGATCGTCAACACTCTTTGGGTCAGAATTGGCCCCGGTCTTGGATCAAAACCAGAGTTAGGTGAGAAATGGCCTCGGTCCTCGGTCATCACCACTATTGTGTCAGAAATAGCTCTGGTCTTGGATCGTCACTTGAGTTAGGTTAGAATTGACCTCGGTCCTCGGTCGTCACCACTCTTGGGTCAGAATTATCCCCGATCTTGCATCTTCATCTGAGTTAGGTCAGAATTGACCTCGGTCCTCAGTCGTCACCACTCTTGGGTCAGAGTTGGCCCCGATCTCTGATCGTCCCCTGAGTTAGGTCATAATTGGCCTCAGTCCTCGGTCGTGACCACTCTTGGGTCAGAATTGGCCTCGGTCTTGGATCGTCACCTGAGTTTGGTCAGAATAGATCTCGGTCCTTGGTCGTCACCACTCTTGGGTCAGAATTGACACCGATCTTGGATCGTCACCTAAGTTAGGTCAGAATTGACCTCGGTCCTCGGTCATCACCACTCTTGGGTCAGAATTGGCCCTGGTCTTGCATCGTCACTTGAGTTAGGTCAGAATTGACCTCAGTCCTCCGTCGTCACCACTCGTGGGTCAGAATTGGCCCCAGTCTTGGATCGTCACCTTAGTTAGGTCAGAGTTGACCTCAGTCCTCGGTTGTCACCACTCTTGGGTCAGAATTGGCCCCGGTCTTGCATCGTCACTTGAGTTTGGTCTGAATTGACCTCGGTCCTCGGTCGTCACCACTCTTGGGTCAGAATTGGCACCGGTCTTTGATCGTCTCTTGAGTTAGGTCAGAATTGACCTCGGTCCTCGGTCGTCACCACTCTTTGGGTCAGAATTGGCCCCGGTCTTGGATCATCACCAGAGTTAGGTCAGAAATGACCTCGGTCCTCGATCGTCACCTTTATTGTGTCAGAATTGGCTCCGGCCTTGGATCGTTACTTGAGTTAGGTCAGAATTGACCTCGGTCCTCTATCATCACCACTCTTGGGTCAGAATTATCCCTGATCTTGGATCGTCACCTGAGTCAGGTCAGAGTTAACCTCGGTCCTCGGTCATCTCCACTCTTGGGTCAGAATTGTCACCGATCTTGGATCGTCACCTGAGTTAGGTCAGACTTGACCTCGGTCCTCGGTCATCACCACTCTTGGGTCAGAATTGGTCCCGGTCTTAGATCATCACCTGAGTTAGGTTAGAATTGACCTAAATCCTCGGTCGTCACCACACATGGGTCAGAATTGGCCCCGGTCTTGGATCGTCACTTGAGTTAGGTCAGAATTGACCTCGGTCCTTGATCGTCACCAGTCTTGGGTCAAAATTGGCCCCGGTCTTGGATTGTCACCTGAGTTAGGTTAGAATTGACCTCAATCCTCGGTAGTCACTACTCTTTGGTCAGAATTGGCCCCGGTCTTAGATCGTCACCTGAGTTAGGTCAGAATTGACCTCGGTCCTCGATCATCACCACTCTTGTTTCAGAGTTGGCCCCGGTCTTGGATGCTCACCTCAGTTAGGTCAGAATTGACCTCGGTCCTCGGTCGTCACCACTCTTGGGTAAGAGTTGGCCCCGATCTTGGATTGTCCCCTGAGTTAGGTCAGAATTGGCCTCGGTCCTCGGTCGTGACCACTCTTGGGTCAGAATTGGCCTCGGTCTTGGATCGTCCTTGGTCGTCACCACTCTTGGGTTAGAATTGGCACCGATCTTGGATCGTAACCTAAGTTAGGTCAGAATTGACCTCGGTCCTTGGTCGTCGCCACTCTTGAGTCAGAATTATCCCTGGTCTTGCATCGTCACTAGAGTTAGGTCAGAATTGACCTCGGTCCTCGGTCTTCACCACTCTTGGGTCAGAAATGGCCCCGATCTTGGATCGTCACCTGAGTTAGGTCAGAGTTGACCTCGATCCTCGGTCGTCACCACTCTTGGGTCAGAATTGTCCCCGGTATTGCATTATCATCTGAGTTATGTCACAATTGACCTTGGTCCTCGGTCGTCACCACTCTTGGGTCAGAATATGCACCGGTCTTAGATTGTCTCCTGAGTTAGGTCAGAATTGACCTCGGTGTTCAGTCGTCACCACTCTTTGGGTCAGAATTGGTCCCGGTCTTGGATCATCACCAGAGTTAGGTCAGAAATGACCTCGGTCCTCGGTCGTCACCACTCTTATGTCAGAATTGGCTCCGGTCTTGGATCGTCACTTGAGTTATGTCTGAATTGACCTCGGTCCTCCATCGTCACCACTCTTGGGTCAGAATTATCCCCGATCTTGGATCGTCACCTGAGTTAGGTCAGAATTGACCTCGGTCCTCGATCATCACCACTCTTGGGTCAGAATTGTCACCGATCTAGGATCGTCACCTGAGTTAGGTCAGAATTGACCTCGGTCCTCGGTCATCACCACTCTTGGGTCAAAATTGGCCCCGGTCTTGGATCATCACCTGAGTTAGGGAAGAATTGACCTAGCTCCTCGTTCGTCACCACACAAGGGTCAGAATTGGCCCCGGTCTTGGATCGTCACTTGAGTTAGGTCAGAATTGACCTCGGTCCTCGATCGTCACCAGTCTTGGGTCAAAATTGTCCCCAGTAATGGATTATCACCTGAGTTATGTTACAATTGACCTCGGTCCTCGGTCGTCACCACTTTTGGTCAGAATTGGCCCTGGTCTTGGATCGTCACCTGAGTTAGGTCAGAATTGACCTCGGTCCTCGATCATCACCACTCTTGGGTCAGAGTTGGACCCGGTCTTAGATCCTCACCTCAGTTAGGTCAGAATTGACCTCGGTCCTCGGTCGTCACCACTCTTGGGTCAGAGTTGGCCCCGATCTTGGATCGTCGCCTGAGTTAGGTCAGAATTGGCCTCGGTCCTCGGTCGTGACCACTCTTGGGTCAGAATTTTGCCTCGGTCTTGGATCGTCACCTGAGTTAGGTAAGAATATAACTCGGTCCATGGTCGTCACCACTCTTGGGTCAGAATTAGCACCGGTCTTGGGTCGTCACCTAATTTAGGTAAGAATTGACCTCGGTCCTGGGTCGTCACCATTCTTGTGTCAGAATTGGCCTCGGTCTTGCATCGTCACCTAATTTCGATCAGAATTGACCTCGGTCCTCGGGCGTCACCACTCTTGGGTCAAAATTGGCCCCGGTCTTGGATCATCACCTGAGTTAGGGCAGAATTGACCTAGGTCCTCGGTCGTCACCACACATGGGTCAGAATTGGCCCCGGTCTTGGATCATCACTTGAGTTAGGTCAGAATTGCCCTCGATCCTCGATCGTTACCACTCTTGGGTCAGAATTGGCACCGGTCTTAGATCTTCTAATGAGTTAGGTCAGAATTGACCTCGGTCCTCGGTCGTCAACACTCTTTGGGTCATAATTGGCCCCGATCTTGGATCACCACCATAGTTTGGTCAGAAATGACCTCGGTCCTCGGTCGTCACCACTATTGTGTCAGAATTATCTCCGGTCTTGGATCGTCACTTAAGTTATGTCAGAATTGACCTCGGTCCTCGGTCGTCACTACTCTTGGGTCAGAATTATCCCCGATCTTGGATCGTCACCTGAGTTAGGTCAGAATTGACCTCGGCACTCGATCATCACCACTCTTGGGTCAGAGTTGGCCCCGGTCTTGGATGCTCACCTGAGTTAGGTCAGAATTGACCTCGGTCCTCAGTCGTCACCACTAGTGGGAAAGAGTTGGCCCCGATCTTTGATCGTCCCCTGAGTTAGGTCAGAATTGGCCTCAGTCCTCGGTCGTGACCACTCTTGGGTCAGAATTGGTCTCCGTCTTGGATCGTCACCTGAGTTAGGTCAGAATAGATATCGGTCCTTGGTCGTCACCACTCTTGGGTTAGAATTGGCACCGATCTTGGATCGTAACATAAGTTAGGTCAGAATTGACCTCGGCCCACCGTCGTCGCCACTCTTGATTCAGAATTATCCCTGGTCTTGCATCGTCACTTGAGTTAGGTCAGAATTGACCTCGGTCCTCGATCTTCACCACTCTTAGGTCAGAATTGACTCCGATCTTGGATCGTCACCTGAGTTAGGTCAGAGTTTACCTCGGTCCTCGGTGGTCACCACTCTTGGGTCAGAATTGGCTCCGGTATTGCATCTTCATCTGAGTTAGGTCAGAATTGACCTTGGTCATCGATCGTCACCACTCTTGGGTCAGAATCTGCACCGGTCTTAGATTATCTCCTGAGTTAGGTCAGAATTGATTTTGGTCCTCGGTCGTCACCACTCTTTGGGTCAGAATTGGCACCGGTCTTGGATCATCACCAGAGTTAGGTCAGAAATGACCTTGGTCCTCAGTCGTCACCACTCTTGTGTCAGAATTGGCTCCGATCTTGGATCATCACTTCAGTTATGTCAGAATTGACCTCGGTCCTCTGTCGTGACCACTCTTGGGTCAGAATTTTGCCTCGGTCTTGGATCGTCACCTGAGTTAGGTAAGAATATAACTCGGTCCATGGTCGTCACCACTCTTGGGTCAGAATTAGCACCGGTCTTGGGTCGTCACCTAATTTAGGTAAGAATTGACCTCGGTCCTCGGTCGTCACCATTCTTGTGTCAGAATTGGCCTCGGTCTTGCATCGTCACCTAATTTCGATCAGAATTGACCTCGGTCCTCGGGCGTCACCACTCTTGGGTCAAAATTGGCCCCGATCTTAGATCGTCACCTGAGTTAGATCAGAGTTGACCTCGGTCCTCGGTTGTCACCACTCTTGGGTCAGAATTGGCCCCGGTCTTGCATCATCACCTGAGTTAGGTCAGAATTGACCTCGGTCCTAAGTCATCACCATTCTTGGGTCAAAATTGGCACCGGTCTTAGATCATCTCCTGAGTTAGGTCAGAATTGACCTCGGTCTTTGGTCGTCACCACTCTTTGGGTCAGAATTGGCCCCGATCTTGGATCATCACCTGAGTTAGGTCAGAATTGACCTCGATCCTCAGTCGTCACCACTCTTGGGTCAGAATTGGCCTCGGTCTTGGATCATCACCTGAGTTAGGTCTGAATTGATCTCGGTCCTCGGTCATCACCACTCTTGGGTAAGAATTGGCCCCCGTCTTGGATCATCACCTGAGTTAGGTCAGAATTGACCACGGTCCTCCGTCGTCACCACTCTTGGGTCAGAACTGGCCCCGGTCTTGGATCGTCACCTGAGTTAGGTCAGAATTTACCTCGGTCCTCGATCGTTACCACTCTTGGGTCAGAATTGGCACCGGTCTTAGGTCGTCTCCTGAGTTAGGTCAGAATTGACCTTGATCCTCGGTCGTCATCACTCTTTGGGTCAGAATTGGCCCCGGTCTTGGATCATCACCAGAGTTAGGTCAGAATTGACCTCGATCCTCAGTCGTCACCACTCTTGGAACAGAATTGGCCTCGGTCTTGGATCATCACCTGAGTTAGGTGTGAATTGACCTCGGTCCTCGGTCATCACCACTCTTGGGTCAGAATTGGCCCCCGTCTTGGATCATCACCTGAGTTAGGTCAGAATTGACCACGGTCCTCAGTCGTCACCACTCTTGGGTCAGAATTTGCCCCGGTCTAGGATCGTCACCTGAGTTAGGTCAGAATTGACCTCGGTCCTCGGTCATCACCACTCTTGGGTCAAAATTGGCCCCGGTCTTGGATCATCACCTGAGTTAGGACAGAATTGACCTAGGTCCTCGGTCGTCACCACACATGGGTCAGAATTGGCCCCGGTCTTGGATCATCACTTGAGTTAGGTCAGAATTGCCCTCGGTTCTCGGTCGTTACCACTCTTGGGTCAGAATTGGCACCGATCTTAGATCTTCTAATGAGTTAGGTCAGAATTGACCTCGGTCCTCGGTCGTCAACACTCTTTGGGTCATAATTGGCCCCGATCTTGGATCACCACCATAGTTTGGTCAGAAATGACCTCGGTCCTCGCTCGTCACCACTATTGTGTCAGAATTATCTCCGGTCTTGGATCGTCACTTGAGTTAGGTCAGAATTGACCTCGGTCCTCGGTCGTCACCACTCTTGGGTCAGAATTATCCCCGATCTTGGATCGTCACCTGAGGTAGGTCAGAATTGACCACGGTCCTCGATCTTCACCACTCTTGGGTCAGAATTGACTCCGATCTTGGATCGTCACCTGAGTTAGGTCAGAGTTTACCTCGGTCCTCGGTGGTCACCACTCTTGGGTCAGAATTGGCTCCAGTATTGCATCTTCATCTGAGTTAGGTCAGAATTGACCTTGGTCCTCGATCGTCACCACTCTTGGGTCAGAATCTGCACCGGTCTTAGATTGTCTCCTGAGTTAGGTCAGAATTGATTTTGGTCCTCGGTCGTCACCACTCTTTGGGTCAGAATTGGCACCGGTCTTGGATCATCACCAGAGTTAGGTTAGAAATGACCTCGGTCCTCAGTCGTCACCACTCTTGTGTCAGAATTGGCTCCGGTCTTGGATCGTCACTTCAGTTATGTCAGAATTGACGTCGTTCCTCCGTCGTCACCACTCTTGGGTCAGAATTATCCCCGATCTTGGATCGTCACCTGAGTTAGGTCAGAATTGACCTCGGTCCTCGATCATCACCACTCTTGGGTCAGAATCGTCACCGATCTTGGATCGTAACCTGAGTTAGGTCAGAATTGACCTCGGTCCTCGGTCATCACCACTCTTGGGTCAAAATTGGCCCCGGTCTTGGATCATCACCTGAGTTAGGGAAGAATTGACCTAGGTCCTCGGTCATCACCACACATGGGTCAGAATTGGCCCCAATCTTGGATCGTCACTTGAGTTAGGTCAGAATTGACCTCGGTCCTCGATCGTCACCAGTCTCGGGTCAAAATTGTCCCCGGTCATGGATTGTCACCTGAGTTAGGTTACAATTGACCTCGGTCCTCGGTCGTCACCACTCTTGGGTCAGAATTATCCCCGATCATGGATCGTCACCTGAGTTAGGTCGGAATTGACCTCGGTCCTCGATCATCACCACTCTTGGGTCAGACTTGGCCCCGGTCTTGGATGCTCACCTGAGTTAGGTCAGAATTGACCTCGGTCCTCAGTCGTCACCACTAGTGGGAAAGAGTTGGCCCCGATCTTTGATCGCCCCCTGAGTTAGGTCAGAATTGGCCTCAGTCCTCGGTCGTGACCACTCTTGGGTCAGAATTGGTCTCGGTCTTGGATCGTCACCTGAGTTAGGTCAGAATAGATATCGGTCCTTGGTCGTCACCACTCTTGGGTTAGAATTGGCACCGATCTTGGATCGTAACATAAGTTAGGTCAGAATTGACCTCGGCCCTCCGTCGTCGCCACTCTTGATTCAGAATTATCCCTGGTCTTGAATTGTCACCTGAGTTAGGTCAAAATTGACCTCGGTCCTCGATCTTCACCACTCTTGGGTCAGAATTGACTCCGATCTTGGATCGTCAAGTGAGTTAGGTCAGAGTTTACCTCGATCCTCGGTGGTCACCACTCTTGGGTCAGAATTGGCTCCGGTATTGCATCTTCATCTGAGTTAGGTCAGAATTGACCTTGGTCCTCGATCGTCACCACTCTTGGGTCAGAATCTGCACCGGTCTTAGATTGTCTCCTGAGTTAGGTCAGAATTGATTTTGGTCCTCGATCGTCACCACTCTTTGGGTCAGAATTGGCACCGGTCTTGGATCATCACCAGAGTTAGGTCAGAAATGACCTCGGTCCTCAGTCGTCACCACTCTTGTGTCAGAATTGGCTCCGGTCTTGGATCGTCACTTTAGTTATGTCAGAATTGACCTCGGTCCTCCGTCGTCACCACTCTTGGGTCAGAATTATCCCCGATCTTGGATCGTCACCTGAGTTAGGTCAGAATTGACCTCGGTCCTCGATCATCACCACTCTTGGGTCAGAATTGTCACCGATCTTGGATCGTAACCCGAGTTAGGTCAGAATTGACCTCGGTCCTCGGTCATCACCACTCTTGGGTCAAAATTGGCCCCGGTCTTGGATCATCACCTGAGTTAGGGAAGAATTGACCTAGGTCCTCGGTCATCACCACCCATGGGTCAGAATTGGCCCCAATATTGGATCGTCACTTGAGTTAGGTCAGAATTGACCTCGGTCCTCGATCGTCACCAGTCTCGGGTCAAAATTGTCCCCGGTCATGGATTGTCACCTGAGTTAGGTTACAATTGACCTCGGTCCACGATCGTCACCACTCTTGGGTCAGAATTATCCCCGATCTTGGATCGTCACCTGAGTTAGGTCAGAATTGACCTCGGTCCTCGATCATCACCACTCTTGGGTCAGAGTTGGCCCTTGTCTTGGATGCTCACCTGAGTTAGGTCAGAATTGACCTCGGTCCTCAGTCGTCACCACTAGTGGGAAAGAGTTGGCCCCGATCTTTGATCGTCCCCTGAGTTAGGTCAGAATTGGCCTCAGTCCTCGGTCGTGACCACTCTTGGGTCAGAATTGGTCTCCGTCTTGGATCGTCACCTGAGTTAGGTCAGAATAGATATCGGTCCTTGGTCGTCACCACTCTTGGGTTAGAATTGGCACCGATCTTGGATCGTAACATAAGTTAGGTCAGAATTGACCTCGGCCCTCCGTCGTCGCCACTCTTGATTCAGAATTATCCCTGGTCTTGCATCGTCACTTGAGTTAGGTCAGAATTGACCTCGGTCCTCGATCTTCACCACTCTTGGGTCAGAATTGACTCCGATCTTGGATCGTCACCTGAGTTAGGTCAGAGTTTACCTCGGTCCTCGGTGGTCACCACTCTTGGGTCAGAATTGGCTCCGGTATTGCATCTTCATCTGAGTTAGGTCAGAATTGACGTTGGTCCTCGATCGTCACCACTCTTGGGTCAGAATCTGCACCGGTCTTAGATTGTCTCCTGAGTTAGGTCAGAATTGATTTTGGTCCTCGGTCGTCACCACTCTTTGGGTCAGAATTGGCACCGGTCTTGGATCATCACCAGAGTTAGGTCAGAAATGACCTCGGTCCTCAGTCGTCACCACTCTTGTGTCAGAATTGGCTCCGGTCTTGGATCGTCACTTCAGTTATGTCAGAATTGACCTCGGTCCTCCGTCGTCACCACTCTTGGGTCAGAATTATCCCCGATCTTGGATCGTCACCTGAGTTAGGTCAGAATTGACCTCGGTCCTCGATCATCACCACTCTTGGGTCAGAATCGTCACCGATCTTTGATCGTAACCTGAGTTAGGTCAGAATTGACCTCGGTCCTCGGTCATCACCACTCTTGGGTCAAAATTGGCCCCGGTCTTGGATCATCACCTGAGTTAGGGCAGAATTGACCTAGGTCCTCGGTCATCACCACACATGGGTCAGAATTGACCTCGGTCCTCGATCGTCACCAGTCTCGGGTCAAAATTGTCCCCGATCATGGATTGTCACCTGAGTTAGGTTACAATTGACCTCGGTCCTCGGTCGTCACCACTTTTGGTCAGAATTGGCCCCGGTCTTGGATCGTCACCTGAGTTAGGTCTGAATTGATCTCGGTCCTCGATCATCACCACTCTTGGGTCAGAGTTGGCCCCGGTCTTGGTTCCTCACCTCAGTTAGGTCAGAATTGACCTCGGTCCTCGGTCGTCACCACTCTTGGGTCAGAGTTGACCCTGATATTGGATCGTCACCTGAGTTAGGTCAGAATTGGCCACGGTCCTCGGTCGTGTCCACTCTTGGGTCAGAATTTGCCTCGGTCTTGGATCGTCACCTGAGATAAGTAAGAATAGATCTCGGTCCTTGGTCGTCACCACTCTTGGGTCAGAATTAGCACCGGTCTTAGGTCGTCACCTAATTTAGGTAAGAGTCGGTCCTCGGTCGTCACCACTCTTGGGTCAGAATTGGCCCTGGTCTTGCATCGTCACCTAATTTCGATCAGAATTGACCTCGGTCCTCGGTCGTCACCACTCTCGGGTCAGAATTGGCCCCGGTCTTAGATCGTCACCTGAGTTAGGTCAGAGTTGACCTCGGTCCTCGGTCGTTACCACTCTTGCGTCAGAATTGTCCCCGGTCTTGCATCATCACCTGAGTTAGGTCAGATTTGACCTCGGTCCTTGGTCATCACCATTCTTAGGTCAGAATTGGCACCGGTCTTAGATCGTCTCCTGAGTTAGGTCAGAATTGACCTCGGTCCTCGGTCGTCACCACTCTTTGGGTCAGAATTGGCCCCGGTCTTGGATCATCACCTGAGTTAGGTCAGAATTGACCTCGATCCTCAGTCGTCACCACTCTTGGTTAAGAATTGGCCTCGGTCTTGGATCATCAGCTGAGTTAGGTTTGAATTGACCTCGGACCTCGGTCATCACCACTCTTGGGTCAGAATTGGCCCCCGTCTTGGATCATCACCTGAGTTAGGTCAGAATTGACCACGGTCCTCAGTCGTCACCACTCTTGGGTCAGAATTGGCCCCGGTCTTGGATCGTCACCTGAGTTAGGTAAGAATTTACCTCGGTCTTCGGTCGTTACCACTCTTGGGTTAGAGTTGGCCTCGATCCTAGATCATCACCTGAGTTAGGTCAGAATTCGCCTAGGTCCTCGGTCGTGACCACTCTTGGTTAAGAATTGGCCACGATCGTGGATCGTCACCTGAGTTAGGTCAGAATTGACCTCGGTCCTCAGTCGTCACCACTCTTGGGTCCGAATTGGCACCGGTCTTAGATCGTCTCCTGGGTTAGGTAAGAATTGACCTCGGTCCGCGGTCGTCAACACACTTTGGGTCAGAATTGGCCCCGATCTTGGATTATCATCAGAGTTAGGTCAGAAATGACCTCGGTCCTCGGTCGTCACCACTATTGTGTCAGAATTAGCTCCGGTTTTGGATCGTCACTTGAGTTAGGTCAGAATTGACCTTGGTCCTCGGTCGTCACCACTCTTGTGTCAGAATCTGCACCGGTCTTAGATTGTCTCCTGAGTTAGGTCAGAATTGACCTCGGTCCTTAGTCGTCACCACTCTTTGGGTAAGAATTGGCCCCAGTCTTGGATCATCACCAGAGTTAGGTCAGAAATGACCTCGGTCCTCGGTTGTCACCACTCTTGTGTCAGAATTGGCTCCGGTCTTGGATCGTCACTTGAGTTATGTCATAATTGACCTCAGTCCTCCGTCGTCACCACTCTTGGGTCAGAATTATCCCCGATCTTGGATCGTCACCTGAGTTAGGTCAGAATTGACCTCGGTCCTCGATCATCACCACTCTTGGGTCAGAATTGTCACCGATCTTAGATCGTCACCTGAGTTAGGTCAGAATTGACCTCGGTCCTCGGTCATCACCACTCCTTGGTCAGAATTGCCCCCGATCTTGGATCGTCACCTGAGTTAGGTCAGAATTGACCTCGGTCCTCGATCATCACCACTCTTGGGTCAGAGTTGGCCCCGGTCTTGGATGCTCACCTCAGTTAAGTCAGAATTGACCTCGGTCCTCAGTCGTCACCACTCTTGGGTCAGAGTTGGCCCCGATCCTGGATCGTCACCTGAGTTAGCTCTGAATTGCCCTCGGTCCTCGGTCGTGACCACCCTTGGGTCAGAATTTGCCTTGGTCTTGGATCGTCACCTGTGTTAGGTAAGAATAGATCTCGGTCCTTGGTCGTCACCACTCTTGGGTCCAAATTAGCACCGGTCTTGGGTTGTCACCTAATTTAGGTAAGAATTGACCCCGGTCCTCGGTCGTCACCACTCTTCGGTCAGAATTGGCCCCGGTCTTGCATCGTCACCTAATTTTGATCAGAATTGACCTCGGTCCTCGGTCGTCACCATTCTTGGGTCAGAATTGGCCCCGGTCTTAGATCGTCACCTAAGTTTGGTCAGAGTTGACCTCGGTCCTCGGTCGTCACCACTCTTGGGTCAGAATTGGCCCCGGTCTTGCATCATCACCTGAGTTAGGTCAGAATTGACCTCGGTCCTCGGTCATCACCACTCTTGGGTCAGAATTGGCACCGGTCTTAGATCATCTCCTGAGTTAGGTCAAAATTGACCTCGGTCCTCGATCGTCAGCACTCTCTGGGTCAGAATTGGCCCTGGTCTTGGATCATCATCTGGGTCAGGTCAGAATTGACCTCGATCCTCAGTCCTCACCACTCTTGGGTCAGAATTGGTCTCGGTCTTGGATCATCACCTGAGTTAGGTCTGAATGAACCTCGGTCCTCGGTCATCACCACTCTTGGGTCATAATTGGCCCCCATCTTAGATCATCACCTGAGTTAGGTCAGAATTGACCACGGTCCTTAGTCGTCACCACTCTAGGGTCAGATTTGGCCCCGGTCTTGGATCGTCACCTGAGTTAGGTAAGAATTTACCTCGGTCCTTGGTCGTTACAACTCTTGAGTTAGAGTTGGCCCCGATCCTGGATCGTCACCTGAGTTAGGTCAGAATTGGCCTCGATCATCGGTCGTGACCACTCTTGGGTCAGAATTGGCCTCGGTCTTGGATCGTCACCTGAGTTAGGTCAGAATTGACCTCAGCCCTCGATCGTCACCACTCTTGGGTCTGAATTGGCATCGGTCTTATATCGTCTCCTGAGTTAGGTCAGAATTGACCTCGGTCCTCGGTCGTCAACAGTCTTTGGGTCAGAATTGGCCCCGGTCTTGGATCATCACCAGAGTTAGGTCAGAAATGACCTAGCTCCTCGGTCGTCACCACTATTGTGTCAAACTTAGCTCCAATCTTGGATCGTCACTTGAGTTAGGTCAGAATTGACCTCGGTCCTCGGTCGTCACCACTCTTGGGTCAGAATTATCCCCGATCTTGGATCGTCACCTGAGTTAGGTCAGAATTGACCTCGGTCCTCGGTCGTCACCACTCCTGGGTCAGAGTTGGCCCCGATCTTGGATCGTCCCCTGAGTTAGGTCAGAATTGGCCTCGGTCCTTGATCGTCACCACTCTTGGGTCAGACTTGGCCTCGGTCTTGGATCGTCACCTAAGTTAGGTCAGGTAGATCTCGGTCCTCGGTCGTCACCACTCTTGGGTCAGAATTGGCACGGATCTTGGATCTTCACCTAAGTTAGGTCAGAATTGACCTCGGTCCTCGGTCGTCACCTCTCTTGGGTCAGAATTGGCCCCGGTCTTGCATCGTCACATGAGTTAGGTCAGAATTGACCTCGGTCCTCGATCATCACCACTCTTGGGTCAGAGTTGGCCCCGGTCTTGGATGCTCACCTCAGTTAGGTCAGAATTGACCTCGGTCCTCGGTTGTCACCACTCTTAGGTAAGAGTTGGCCCCGATCTTGGATCGTCCCCTGGGTTAGGTCAGAATTGGCCTCGGTTCTCGGTCGTGACCACTCTTGGGTCAGAATTGGCCTCGGTCTTGGATCGTCACCTGAGTTAGGTCAGAATAGATATTGGTCCTTGGACGTCACAACTCTTGGGTTAGAATTGGCACCGATCTTGGATCGTAACCTAAGTTAGGTCGAAATCGACCTCGGTCCTCGGTCGTCGCCACTCTTGAGTCAGAATTATGCCTGGTCTTGCATCGTCACTTGAGTTAGGTGAGAATTGACCTCGATCCTCGGTCGTCACCACTCTTGGGTCAGAATTGGCCCCTATCTTGGATCGTCACCTGAGTTAGGTCAGAGTCAACCTCGGTCCTCGATCGTCACCACTCTTGGGTCAGAATTGGCCCCGGAATTGCATCTTCATCTGAGTTAGGTAAGAATTGACCTTGGTCCTCGGTCGTCACCACTCTAGGGTCAGAATCTGCCCCGGTCTTGGATCGTCTCCTGAGTTAGGTCAGAATTGACCTCGGTCCTCGGTCGTCACCATTCTTTGGGTCAAAATTGGCCCCGGTCTTGGATCATCACCAGAGTTAGGTCAGAAATGACTTCAGTCCTCGGTCGTCACCACTCTTGTGTCAGAATTGGCTCCGGTCTTGGATCGTCACTTGAGTTATGTCAGAATTGACCTCGGTCCTCCGTCGTCACCACTCTTGGGTCAGAATTATCCCCGACCTTGGATCGTCACCTGAGTTAGAATTGGCCTCGGTCCTCTATCGTGACCACTCTTGGGTCAGAGATTTACCTCGGTCTTATATCGTCACCTGAGTAAGGTAAGAATAGATCTCGGTCCTTGGTCGTCACCACTCTTGTGTCAGAATTAGCACCGGTCTTGGGTCTTCACCTAATTTAGGTAAGAATTGACCTCGATCCTCGGTCGTCAACACTCTTGGTTCAGAATTGGCCCCGGTCTTGCATCGTCACCTAATTTCGATCAGAATTGACCTCGGTCCTCGGTCGTCACCATTCTTGGGTCAGAATTGGCCCCGGTCTTAGATCGTCACCTGAGTTAGGTCAGAGTTGACCTCGGTCCTCGGTCGTCACCACTCTTGGGTCAGAATGGGCCTCGGTCTTGAATCATCACCTGAGTTAGGTCAGAACTAACCTCGGTCCTCGGTCATCACCATTCTTGGGTTAGAATTGGCACCAGTCTTAGATCGTCTCCTGAGTTAGGTCAAAATTGACCTCGGTCCTCGGTCATCACCACTCTTTGGGTCAGAATTGGCCCCGGTCTTGGATCATCACCTGAGTTAGGTCAGAATTGACCTCGATCCTCGGTCGTCACCACTCTTGGGTCAGAATTGGCCCCTGTCTTGGATCGTCACCTAAGTTAGGTTAGAATTGACCTCGGTCCTCGATCGTCACCACTCTTGGGTCAGAGTTGGCCTCGGTCTTGGATCGTCGCCTGAGTTAGGTCAGTATTGGCCTCGTACCTCGGTCGTCACCACTCTTGGGTCAAAATTGGCCTCGGTCTTGGATCATCACCTGAGTTAGGTGTGAATTGACCTCGGTCCTCGGTCATCACCACTCTTGGGTCAGAATTGGCCCCCGTCTTGGATCATCACCTGAGTTAGGTCAGAATTGACCACGGTCCTTAGTCGTCACCACTCTTGGGTCAGAATTGGCCCCGGTCTAGGATCGTCACCTGAGTTAGGTCAGAATTTACCTCGGTCGTTACCACTCTTGGGTTAAAGTTGGCCCCGATCCTAGATCGTCACCTGAGTTAGGTCAGAATTGGCCTCGGTCCTCGGTCGTGACCACTCTTGGGTCAGAATTGGCCTCGGTCTTAGATCGTCACCTGAGTTAGGTCAGAATTGACCTCGGTCCTCGGTCGTCACCAATCATGGGTCAGAATTGGCACCGGTCTTAGATCGTCTCCTGAGTTAGGTCAGAATTGACCTCGGTCCTCGATCGTCAACACTCTTTGGGTCAGAATTGGCCCCGGTCTTGGATCAAAACCAGAGTTAGGTGAGAAATGGCATCGGTCCTCGGTCATCACCACTATTGTGTCAGAAATAGCTCTGGTCTTGGATCGTCACTTGAGTTAGGTTAGAATTGACCTCGGTCCTCGGTCGTCACCACTCTTGGGTCAGAATTATCCCCGATCTTGCATCTTCATCTGAGTTAGGTCAGAATTGACCTCGGTCCTCAGTCGTCACCACTCTTGGGTCAGAGTTGGCCCCGATCTCTGATCGTCCCCTGAGTTAGGTCATAATTGGCCTCAGTCCTCGGTCGTGACCACTCTTGGGTCAGAATTGGCCTCGGTCTTGGATCGTCACCTGAGTTTGGTCAGAATAGATCTCGGTCCTTGGTCGTCACCACTCTTGGGTCAGAATTGACACCGATCTTGGATCGTCACCTAAGTTAGGTCAGAATTGACCTCGGTCCTCGGTCATCACCACTCTTGGGTCAGAATTGGCCCCGGTCTTGCATCGTCACTTGAGTTAGGTCAGAATTGACCTCGGTCCTCCGTCGTCACCACTCGTGGGTCAGAATTGGCCCCAGTCTTGGATCGTCACCTTAGTTAGGTCAGAGTTGACCTCAGTCCTCGGTTGTCACCACTCTTGGGTCAGAATTGGCCCCGGTCTTGCATCGTCACTTGAGTTTGGTCTGAATTGACCTCGGTCCTCGGTCGTCACCACTCTTGGGTCAGAATTGGCACCGGTCTTTGATCGTCTCTCGAGTTAGGTCAGAATTGACCTCGGTCCTCGGTCGTCACCACTCTTTGGGTCAGAATTGGCCCCGGTCTTGGATCATCACCAGAGTTAGGTCAGAAATGACCTCGGTCCTCGATCGTCACCTTTATTGTGTCAGAATTGGCTCCGGCCTTGGATCGTTACTTGAGTTAGGTCAGAATTGACCTCGGTCCTCTATCATCACCACTCTTGGGTCAGAATTATCCCTGATCTTGGATCGTCACCTGAGTCAGGTCAGAGTTAACCTCGGTCCTCGGTCATCTCCACTCTTGGGTCAGAATTGTCACCGATCTTGGATCGTCACCTGAGTTAGGTCAGACTTGACCTCGGTCCTCGGTCATCACCACTATTGGGTCAGAATTGGTCCCGGTCTTAGATCATCACCTGAGTTAGGTTAGAATTGACCTAAATCCTCGGTCGTCACCACACATGGGTCAGAATTGGCCCCGGTCTTGGATCGTCACTTGAGTTAGGTCAGAATTGACCTCGGTCCTTGATCGTCACCAGTCTTGGGTCAAAATTGGCCCCGGTCTTGGATTGTCACCTGAGTTAGGTTAGAATTGACCTCAATCCTCGGTAGTCACTACTCTTTGGTCAGAATTGGCCCCGGTCTTAGATCGTCACCTGAGTTAGGTCAGAATTGACCTCGGTCCTCGATCATCACCACTCTTGTTTCAGAGTTGGCCCCGGTCTTGGATGCTCACCTCAGTTAGGTCAGAATTGACCTCGGTCCTCGGTCGTCACCACTCTTGGGTAAGAGTTGGCCCCGATCTTGGATTGTCCCCTGAGTTAGGTCAGAATTGGCCTCGGTCCTCGGTCGTGACCACTCTTGGGTCAGAATTGGCCTCGGTCTTGGATCGTCCTTGGTCGTCACCACTCTTGGGTTAGAATTGGCACCGATCTTGGATCGTAACCTAAGTTAGGTCAGAATTGACCTCGGTCCTTGGTCGTCGCCACTCTTGAGTCAGAATTATCCCTGGTCTTGCATCGTCACTAGAGTTAGGTCAGAATTGACCTCGGTCCTCGGTCTTCACCACTCTTGGGTCAGAAATGACCCCGATCTTGGATCGTCACCTGAGTTAGGTCAGAGTTGACCTCGATCCTCGGTCGTCACCACTCTTGGGTCAGAATTGGCCCCGGTATTGCATTATCATCTGAGTTATGTCACAATTGACCTTGGTCCTCGGTCGTCACCACTCTTGGGTCAGAATATGCACCGGTCTTAGATTGTCTCCTGAGTTAGGTCAGAATTGACCTCGGTGTTCAGTCGTCACCACTCTTTGGGTCAGAATTGGTCCCGGTCTTGGATCATCACCAGAGTTAGGTCAGAAATGACCTCGGTCCTCGGTCGTCACCACTCTTGGGTCAGAGTTGGCCCCGATCTCTGATCGTCCCCTGAGTTAGGTCATAATTGGCCTCAGTCCTCGGTCGTGACCACTCTTGGGTCAGAATTTTGCCTCGGTCTTGGATCGTCACCTGAGTTAGGTAAGAATATAACTCGGTCCATGGTCGTCACCACTCTTGGGTCAGAATTAGCACCGGTCTTGGGTCGTCACCTAATTTAGGTAAGAATTGACCTCGGTCCTGGGTCGTCACCATTCTTGTGTCAGAATTGGCCTCGGTCTTGCATCGTCACCTAATTTCGATCAGAATTGACCTCGGTCCTCGGGCGTCACCACTCTTGGGTCAAAATTGGCCCCGATCTTGGATCATCACCTGAGTTAGGGCAGAATTGACCTAGGTCCTCGGTCGTCACCACACATGGGTCAGAATTGGCCCCGGTCTTGGATCATCACTTGAGTTAGGTCAGAATTGCCCTCGGTCCTCGATCGTTACCACTCTTGGGTCAGAATTGGCACCGGTCTTAGATCTTCTAATGAGTTAGGTCAGAATTGACCTCGGTCCTCGGTCGTCAACACTCTTTGGGTCATAATTGGCCCCGATCTTGGATCACCACCATAGTTTGGTCAGAAATGACCTCGGTCCTCGGTCGTCACCACTATTGTGTCAGAATTATCTCCGGTCTTGGATCGTCACTTAAGTTAGGTCAGAATTGACCTCGATCCTCGGTCGTCACTACTCTTGGGTCAGAATTATCCCCGATCTTGGATCGTCACCTGAGTTAGGTCGGAATTGACCTCGGTCCTCGATCATCACCACTCTTGGGTCAGACTTGGCCCCGGTCTTGGATGCTCACCTGAGTTAGGTCAGAATTGACCTCGGTCCTCAGTCGTCACCACTAGTGGGAAAGAGTTGGCCCCGATCTTTGATCGTCCCCTGAGTTAGGTCAGAATTGGCCTCAGTCCTCGGTCGTGACCACTCTTGGGTCAGAATTGGTCTCGGTCTTGGATCGTCACCTGAGTTAGGTCAGAATAGATATCGGTCCTTGGTCGTCACCACTCTTGGGTTAGAATTGGCACCGATCTTGGATCGTAACATAAGTTAGGTCAGAATTGACCTCGGCCCTCCGTCGTCGCCACTCTTGATTCAGAATTATCCCTGGTCTTGCATCGTCACTTGAGTTAGGTCAGAATTGACCTCGGTCCTCGATCTTCACCACTCTTAGGTCAGAATTGACTCCGATCTTGGATCGTCACCTGAGTTAGGTCAGAGTTTACCTCGGTCCTCGGTGGTCACCACTCTTGGGTCAGAATTGGCTCCGGTATTGCATCTTCATCTGAGTTAGGTCAGAATTGACCTTGGTCATCGATCGTCACCACTCTTGGGTCAGAATCTGCACCGGTCTTAGATTATCTCCTGAGTTAGGTCAGAATTGATTTTGGTCCTCGGTCGTCACCACTCTTTGGGTCAGAATTGGCACCGGTCTTGGATCATCACCAGAGTTAGGTCAGAAATGACCTTGGTCCTCAGTCGTCACCACTCTTGTGTCAGAATTGGCTCCGATCTTGGATCGTCACTTCAGTTATGTCAGAATTGACCTCGGTCCTCTGTCGTGACCACTCTTGGGTCAGAATTTTGCCTCGGTCTTGGATCGTCATCTGAGTTAGGTAAGAATATAACTCGGTCCATGGTCGTCACCACTCTTGGGTCAGAATTAGCACCGGTCTTGGGTCGTCACCTAATTTAGGTAAGAATTGACCTCGGTCCTCGGTCGTCACCATTCTTGTGTCAGAATTGGCCTCGGTCTTGCATCGTCACCTAATTTCGATCAGAATTGACCTCGGTCCTCGGGCGTCACCACTCTTGGGTCAAAATTGGCCCCGATCTTAGATCGTCACCTGAGTTAGATCAGAGTTGACCTCGGTCCTCGGTTGTCACCACTCTTGGGTCAGAATTGGCCCCGGTCTTGCATCATCACCTGAGTTAGGTCAGAATTGACCTCGGTCCTAAGTCATCACCATTCTTGGGTCAAAATTGGCACCGGTCTTAGATCATCTCCTGAGTTAGGTCAGAATTGACCTCGGTCCTTGGTCGTCACCACTCTTTGGGTCAGAATTGGCCCCGATCTTGGATCATCACCTGAGTTAGGTCAGAATTGACCTCGATCCTCAGTCGTCACCACTCTTGGGTCAGAATTGGCCTCGGTCTTGGATCATCACCTGAGTTAGGTCTGAATTGATCTCGGTCCTCGGTCATCACCACTCTTGGGTAAGAATTGGCCCCCGTCTTGGATCATCACCTGAGTTAGGTCAGAATTGACCACGGTCCTCCGTCGTCACCACTCTTGGGTCAGAACTGGCCCCGGTCTTGGATCGTCACCTGAGTTAGGTCAGAATTTACCTCGGTCCTCGATCGTTACCACTCTTGGGTCAGAATTGGCACCGGTCTTAGGTCGTCTCCTGAGTTAGGTCAGAATTGACCTTGATCCTCGGTCGTCATCACTCTTTGGGTCAGAATTGGCCCCGGTCTTGGATCATCACCAGAGTTAGGTCAGAAATGACCTTGGTCCTCAGTCGTCACCACTCTTGTGTCAGAATTGGCTCCGATCTTGGATCGTCACTTCAGTTATGTCAGAATTGACCTCGGTCCTCTGTCGTGACCACTCTTGGGTCAGAATTTTGCCTCGGTCTTGGATCGTCACCTGAGTTAGGTAAGAATATAACTCGGTCCATGGTCGTCACCACTCTTGGGTCAGAATTAGCACCGGTCTTGGGTCGTCACCTAATTTAGGTAAGAATTGACCTCGGTCCTCGGTCGTCACCATTCTTGTGTCAGAATTGGCCTCGGTCTTGCATCGTCACCTAATTTCGATCAGAATTGACCTCGGTCCTCGGGCGTCACCACTCTTGGGTCAAAATTGGCCCCGATCTTAGATCGTCACCTGAGTTAGATCAGAGTTGACCTCGGTCCTCGGTTGTCACCACTCTTGGGTCAGAATTGGCCCCGGTCTTGCATCATCACCTGAGTTAGGTCAGAATTGACCTCGGTCCTAAGTCATCACCATTCTTGGGTCAAAATTGGCACCGGTCTTAGATCATCTCCTGAGTTAGGTCAGAATTGACCTCGGTCCTTGGTCGTCACCACTCTTTGGGTCAGAATTGGCCCCGATCTTGGATCATCACCTGAGTTAGGTCAGAATTGACCTCGATCCTCAGTCGTCACCACTCTTGGGTCAGAATTGGCCTCGGTCTTGGATCATCACCTGAGTTAGGTCTGAATTGATCTCGGTCCTCGGTCATCACCACTCTTGGGTAAGAATTGGCCCCCGTCTTGGATCATCACCTGAGTTAGGTCAGAATTGACCACGGTCCTCCGTCGTCACCACTCTTGGGTTAGAACTGGCCCCGGTCTTGGATCGTCACCTGAGTTAGGTCAGAATTTACCTCGGTCCTCGATCGTTACCACTCTTGGGTCAGAATTGGCACCGGTCTTAGGTCGTCTCCTGAGTTAGGTCAGAATTGACCTTGATCCTCGGTCGTCATCACTCTTTGGGTCAGAATTGGCCCCGGTCTTGGATCATCACCAGAGTTAGGTCAGAATTGACCTCGATCCTCAGTCGTCACCACTCTTGGAACAGAATTGGCCTCGGTCTTGGATCATCACCTGAGTTAGGTGTGAATTGACTTCGGTCCTCGGTCATCACCACTCTTGGGTCAGAATTGGCCCCCGTCTTGGATCATCACCTGAGTTAGGTCAGAATTGACCACGGTCCTCAGTCGTCACCACTCTTGGGTCAGAATTTGCCCCGGTCTAGGATCGTCACCTGAGTTAGGTCAGAATTGACCTCGGTCCTCGGTCATCACCACTCTTGGGTCAAAATTGGCCCCGGTCTTGGATCATCACCTGAGTTAGGACAGAATTGACCTAGGTCCTCGGTCGTCACCACACATGGGTCAGAATTGGCCCCGGTCTTGGATCATCACTTGATTTAGGTCAGAATTGCCCTCGGTCCTCGGTCGTTACCACTCTTGGGTCAGAATTGGCACCGGTCTTAGATCTTCTAATGAGTTAGGTCAGAATTGACCTCGGTCCTCGGTCGTCAACACTCTTTGGGTCATAATTGGCCCCGATCTTGGATCACCACCATAGTTTGGTCAGAAATGACCTCGGTCCTCGGTCGTCACCACTATTGTGTCAGAATTATCTCCGGTCTTGGATCGTCACTTGAGTTTGGTCAGAATTGACCTCGGTCCTCGGTCGTCACCACTCTTGGGTCAGAATTATCCCCGATCTTGGATCGTCACCTGAGGTAGGTCAGAATTGACCACGGTCCTCGATCTTCACCACTCTTGGGTCAGAATTGACTCCGATCTTGGATCGTCACCTGAGTTAGGTCAGAGTTTACCTCGGTCCTCGGTGGTCACCACTCTTGGGTCAGAATTGGCTCCAGTATTGCATCTTCATCTGAGTTAGGTCAGAATTGACCTTGGTCCTCGATCGTCACCACTCTTGGGTCAGAATCTGCACCGGTCTTAGATTGTCTCCTGAGTTAGGTCAGAATTGATTTTGGTCCTCGGTCGTCACCACTCTTTGGGTCAGAATTGGCACCGGTCTTGGATCATAACCAGAGTTAGGTTAGAAATGACCTCGGTCCTCAGTCATCACCACTCTTGTGTCAGAATTGGCTCCGGTCTTGGATCGTCACTTCAGTTATGTCAGAATTGACCTCGTTCCTCCGTCGTCACCACTCTTGGGTCAGAATTATCCCCGATCTTGGATCGTCACCTGAGTTAGGTCAGAATTGACCTCGGTCCTCGATCATCACCACTCTTGGGTCAGAATCGTAACCGATCTTGGATCGTAACCTGAGTTAGGTCAGAATTGACCTCGGTCCTCGGTCATCACCACTCTTGGGTCAAAATTGGCCCCGGTCTTGGATCATCACCTGAGTTAGGGAAGAATTGACCTAGGTCCTCGGTCATCACCACACATGGGTCAGAATTGGCCCCAATCTTGGATCGTCACTTGAGTTAGGTCAGAATTGACCTCGGTCCTCGATCGTCACCAGTCTCGGGTCAAAATTGTCCCCGGTCATGGATTGTCACCTGAGTTAGGTTACAATTGACCTCGGTCCTCGGTCGTCACCACTCTTGGGTCAGAATTATCCCCGATCATGGATCGTCACCTGAGTTAGGTCGGAATTGACCTCGGTCCTCGATCATCACCACTCTTGGGTCAGACTTGGCCCCGGTCTTGGATGCTCACCTGAGTTAGGTCAGAATTGACCTCGGTCCTCAGTCGTCACCACTAGTGGGAAAGAGTTGGCCCCGATCTTTGATCGTCCCCTGAGTTAGGTCAGAATTGGCCTCAGTCCTCGGTCGTGACCACTCTTGGGTCAGAATTGGTCTCGGTCTTGGATCGTCACCTGAGTTAGGTCAGAATAGATATCGGTCCTTGGTCGTCACCACTCTTGGGTTAGAATTGGCACCGATCTTGGATCGTAACATAAGTTAGGTCAGAATTGACCTCGGCCCTCCGTCGTCGCCACTCTTGATTCAGAATTATCCCTGGTCTTGCATTGTCACCTGAGTTAGGTCAGAATTGACCTCGGTCCTCGATCTTCACCACTCTTAGGTCAGAATTGACTCCGATCTTGGATCGTCACCTGAGTTAGGTCAGAGTTTACCTCGATCCTCGGTGGTCACCACTCTTGGGTCAGAATTGGCTCCGGTATTGCATCTTCATCTGAGTTAGGTCAGAATTGACCTTGGTCCTCGATCGTCACCACTCTTGGGTCAGAATCTGCACCGGTCTTAGATTGTCTCCTGAGTTAGGTCAGAATTGATTTTGGTCCTCGATCGTCACCACTCTTTGGGTCAGAATTGGCACCGGTCTTGGATCATCACCAGAGTTAGTTCAGAAATGACCTCGGTCCTCAGTCGTCACCACTCTTGTGTCAGAATTGGCTCCGGTCTTGGATCGTCACTTCAGTTATGTCAGAATTGACCTCGGTGCTCCGTCGTCACCACTCTTGGGTCAGAATTATCCCCGATCTTGGATCGTCACCTGAGTTAGGTCAGAATTGACCTCGGTCCTCGATCATCACCACTCTTGGGTCAGAATCGTCACCGATCTTGGATCGTAACCCGAGTTAGGTCAGAATTGACCTCGGTCCTCGGTCATCACCACTCTTGGGTCAAAATTGGCCCCGGTCTTGGATCATCACCTGAGTTAGGGAAGAATTGACCTAGGTCCTCGGTCATCACCACCCATGGGTCAGAATTGGCCCCAATCTTGGATCGTCACTTGAGTTAGGTCAGAATTGACCTCGGTCCTCGATCGTCACCAGTCTCGGGTCAAAATTGTCCCCGGTCATGGATTGTCACCTGAGTTAGGTTACAATTGACCTCGGTCCACGATCGTCACCACTCTTGGGTCAGAATTATCCCCGATCTTGGATCGTCACCTGAGTTAGGTCAGAATTGACCTCGGTCCTCGATCATCACCACTCTTGGGTCAGAGTTGGCCCTTGTCTTGGATGCTCACCTGAGTTAGGTCAGAATTGACCTCGGTCCTCAGTCGTCACCACTAGTGGGAAAGAGTTGGCCCCGATCTTTGATCGTCCCCTGAGTTAGGTCAGAATTGGCCTCAGTCCTCGGTCGTGACCACTCTTGGGTCAGAATTGGTCTCGGTCTTGGATCGTCACCTGAGTTAGGTCAGAATAGATATCGGTCCTTGGTCGTCACCACTCTTGGGTTAGAATTGGCACCGATCTTGGATCGTAACATAAGTTAGGTCAGAATTGACCTCGGCCCTCCGTCGTCGCCACTCTTGATTCAGAATTATCCCTGGTCTTGCATCGTCACTTGAGTTAGGTCAGAATTGACCTCGGTCCTCGATCTTCACCACTCTTGGTTCAGAATTGACTCCGATCTTGGATCGTCACCTGAGTTAGGTCAGAGTTTACCTCGGTCCTCGGTGGTCACCACTCTTGGGTCAAAATTGGCTCCGGTATTGCATCTTCATCTGAGTTAGGTCAGAATTGACGTTGGTCCTCGATCGTCACCACTCTTGGGTCAGAATCTGCACCGGTCTTAGATTGTCTCCTGAGTTAGGTCAGAATTGATTTTGGTCCTCGGTCGTCACCACTCTTTGGGTCAGAATTGGCACCGGTCTTGGATCATCACCAGAGTTAGGTTAGAAATGACCTCGGTCCTCAGTCGTCACCACTCTTGTGTCAGAATTGGCTCCGGTCTTGGATCGTCACTTCAGTTATGTCAGAATGGACCTCGTTCCTCCGTCGTCACCACTCTTGGGTCAGAATTATCCCCGATCTTGGATCGTCACCTGAGTTAGGTCAGAATTGACCTCGGTCCTCGATCATCACCACTCTTGGGTCAGAATCGTCACCGATCTTGGATCGTAACCTGAGTTAGGTCAGAATTGACCTCGGTCCTCGGTCATCACCACTCTTGGGTCAAAATTGGCCCCGGTCTTGGATCATCACCTGAGTTAGGGAAGAATTGACCTAGGTCCTCGGTCATCACCACACATGGGTCAGAATTGGCCCCAATCTTGGATCGTCACTTGAGTTAGGTCAGAATTGACCTCGGTCCTCGATCGTCACCAGTCTCGGGTCAAAATTGTCCCCGGTCATGGATTGTCACCTGAGTTAGGTTACAATTGACCTCGGTCCTCGGTCGTCACCACTCTTGGGTCAGAATTATCCCCGATCATGGATCGTCACCTGAGTTAGGTCGGAATTGACCTCGGTCCTCGATCATCACCACTCTTGGGTCAGACTTGGCCCCGGTCTTGGATGCTCACCTGAGTTAGGTCAGAATTGACCTCGGTCCTCAGTCGTCACCACTAGTGGGAAAGAGTTGGCCCCGATCTTTGATCGTCCCCTGAGTTAGGTCAGAATTGGCCTCAGTCCTCGGTCGTGACCACTCTTGGGTCAGAATTGGTCTCGGTCTTGGATCGTCACCTGAGTTAGGTCAGAATAGATATCGGTCCTTGGTCGTCACCACTCTTGGGTTAGAATTGGCACCGATCTTGGATCGTAACATAAGTTAGGTCAGAATTGACCTCGGCCCTCCGTCGTCGCCACTCTTGATTCAGAATTATCCCTGGTCTTGCATTGTCACCTGAGTTAGGTCAGAATTGACCTCGGTCCTCGATCTTCACCACTCTTGGGTCAGAATTGACTCCGATCTTGGATCGTCACCTGAGTTAGGTCAGAGTTTACCTCGATCCTCGGTGGTCACCACTCTTGGGTCAGAATTGGCTCCGGTATTGCATCTTCATCTGAGTTAGGTCAGAATTGACCTTGGTCCTCGATCGTCACCACTCTTGGGTCAGAATCTGCACCGGTCTTAGATTGTCTCCTGAGTTAGGTCAGAATTGATTTTGGTCCTCGATCGTCACCACTCTTTGGGTCAGAATTGGCACCGGTCTTGGATCATCACCAGAGTTAGGTCAGAAATGACCTCGGTCCTCAGTCATCACCACTCTTGTGTCAGAATTGGCTCCGGTCTTGGATCGTCACTTCAGTTATGTCAGAATTGACCTCGGTCCTCCGTCGTCACCACTCTTGGGTCAGAATTATCCCCGATCTTGGATCGTCACCTGAGTTAGGTCAGAATTGACCTCGGTCCTCGATCATCACCACTCTTGGGTCAGAATCGTCACCGATCTTGGATCGTAACCCGAGTTAGGTCAGAATTGACCTCGGTCCTCGGTCATCACCACTCTTGGGTCAAAATTGGCCCCGGTCTTGGATCATCACCTGAGTTAGGGAAGAATTGACCTAGGTCCTCGGTCATCACCACCCATGGGTCAGAATTGGCCCCAATCTTGGATCGTCACTTGAGTTAGGTCAGAATTGACCTCGGTCCTCGATCGTCACCAGTCTCGGGTCAAAATTGTCCCCGGTCATGGATTGTCACCTGAGTTAGGTTACAATTGACCTCGGTCCACGATCGTCACCACTCTTGGGTCAGAATTATCCCCGATCTTGGATCGTCACCTGAGTTAGGTCAGAATTGACCTCGGTCCTCGATCATCACCACTCTTGGGTCAGAGTTGGCCCTTGTCTTGGATGCTCACCTGAGTTAGGTCAGAATTGACCTCGGTCCTCAGTCGTCACCACTAGTGGGAAAGAGTTGGCCCCGATCTTTGATCGTCCCCTGAGTTAGGTCAGAATTGGCCTCAGTCCTCGGTCGTGACCACTCTTGGGTCAGAATTGGTCTCGGTCTTGGATCGTCACCTGAGTTAGGTCAGAATAGATATCGGTCCTTGGTCGTCACCACTCTTGGGTTAGAATTGGCACCGATCTTGGATCGTAACATAAGTTAGGTCAGAATTGACCTCGGCCCTCCGTCGTCGCCACTCTTGATTCAGAATTATCCCTGGTCTTGCATCGTCACTTGAGTTAGGTCAGAATTGACCTCAGTCCTCGATCTTCACCACTCTTGGGTCAGAATTGACTCCGATCTTGGATCGTCACCTGAGTTAGGTCAGAGTTTACCTCGGTCCTCGGTGGTCACCACTCTTGGGTCAGAATTGGCTCCGGTATTGCATCTTCATCTGAGTTAGGTCAGAATTGACGTTGGTCCTCGATCGTCACCACTCTTGGGTCAGAATCTGCACCGGTCTTAGATTGTCTCCTGAGTTAGGTCAGAATTGATTTTGGTCCTCGGTCGTCACCACTCTTTGGGTCAGAATTGGCACCGGTCTTGGATCATCACCAGAGTTAGGTTAGAAATGACCTCGGTCCTCAGTCGTCACCACTCTTGTGTCAGAATTGGCTCCGGTCTTGGATCGTCACTTCAGTTATGTCAGAATGGACCTCGTTCCTCCGTCGTCACCACTCTTGGGTCAGAATTATCCCCGATCTTGGATCGTCACCTGAGTTAGGTCAGAATTGACCTCGGTCCTCGATCATCACCACTCTTGGGTCAGAATCGTCACCGATCTTGGATCGTAACCTGAGTTAGGTCAGAATTGACCTCGGTCCTCGGTCATCACCACTCTTGGGTCAAAATTGGCCCCGGTCTTGGATCATCACCTGAGTTAGGGAAGAATTGACCTAGGTCCTCGGTCATCACCACACATGGGTCAGAATTGGCCCCAATCTTGGATCGTCACTTGAGTTAGGTCAGAATTGACCTCGGTCCTCGATCGTCACCAGTCTCGGGTCAAAATTGTCCCCGGTCATGGATTGTCACCTGAGTTAGGTTACAATTGACCTCGGTCCTCGGTCGTCACCACTCTTGGGTCAGAATTATCCCCGATCATGGATCGTCACCTGAGTTAGGTCGGAATTGACCTCGGTCCTCGATCATCACCACTCTTGGGTCAGACTTGGCCCCGGTCTTGGATGCTCACCTGAGTTAGGTCAGAATTGACCTCGGTCCTCAGTCGTCACCACTAGTGGGAAAGAGTTGGCCCCGATCTTTGATCGTCCCCTGAGTTAGGTCAGAATTGGCCTCAGTCCTCGGTCGTGACCACTCTTGGGTCAGAATTGGTCTCCGTCTTGGATCGTCACCTGAGTTAGGTCAGAATAGATATCGGTCCTTGGTCGTCACCACTCTTGGGTTAGAATTGGCACCGATCTTGGATCGTAACATAAGTTAGGTCAGAATTGACCTCGGCCCTCCGTCGTCGCCACTCTTGATTCAGAATTATCCCTGGTCTTGCATCGTCACTTGAGTTAGGTCAGAATTGACCTCGGTCCTCGATCTTCACCACTCTTGGGTCAGAATTGACTCCGATCTTGGATCGTCACCTGAGTTAGGTCAGAGTTTACCTCGGTCCTCGGTGGTCACCACTCTTGGGTCAGAATTGGCTCCGGTATTGCATCTTCATCTGAGTTAGGTCAGAATTGACGTTGGTCCTCGATCGTCACCACTCTTGGGTCAGAATCTGCACCGGTCTTAGATTGTCTCCTGAGTTAGGTCAGAATTGATTTTGGTCCTCGATCGTCACCACTCTTTGGGTCAGAATTGGCACCGGTCTTGGATCATCACCAGAGTTAGGTCAGAAATGACCTCGGTCCTCAGTCGTCACCACTCTTATGTCAGAATTGGCTCCGGTCTTGGATCGTCACTTCAGTTATGTCAGAATTGACCTCGGTCCTCCGTCGTCACCACTCTTGGGTCAGAATTATCCCCGATCTTGGATCGTCACCTGAGTTAGGTCAGAATTGACCTCGGTCCTCGATCATCACCACTCTTGGGTCAGAATCGTCACCGATCTTTGATCGTAACCTGAGTTAGGTCAGAATTGACCTCGGTCCTCGGTCATCACCACTCTTGGGTCAAAATTGGCCCCGGTCTTGGATCATCACCTGAGTTAGGGCAGAATTGACCTAGGTCCTCGGTCATCACCACACGTGGGTCAGAATTGGCCCCATTCTTGGATCATCACTTGAGTTAGGTCAGAATTGACCTCGGTCCTCGATCGTCACCAGTCTCGGGTCAAAATTGTCCTCGGTCATGGATTGTCACCTGAGTTAGGTTACAATTGACCTCGGTCCTCGGTCGTCACCACTTTTGGTCAGAATTGGCCCCGGTCTTGGATCGTCACCTGAGTTAGGTCAGAATTGATCTCGGTCCTCGATCATCACCACTCTTGGGTCAGAGTTGGCCCCGGTCTTGGTTCCTCACCTCAGTTAGGTCAGAATTGACCTCGGTCCTCGGTCGTCACCACTCTTGGGTCAGAGTTGACCCTGATATTGGATCGTCACCTGAGTTAGGTCAGAATTGGCCACGGTCCTCGGTCGTGTCCACTCTTGGGTCAGAATTTGCCTCGGTCTTGGATCGTCACCTGAGATAGGTAAGAATAGATCTCGGTCCTTGGTCGTCACCACTCTTGGGTCAGAATTAGCACCGGTCTTAGGTCGTCACCTAATTTAGGTAAGAGTCGGTCCTCGGTCGTCACCACTCTTGGGTCAGAATTGGCCCTGGTCTTGCATCGTCACCTAATTTCGATCAGAATTGACCTCGGTCCTCGGTCGTCACCACTCTCGGGTCAGAATTGGCCCCGGTCTTAGATCGTCACCTGAGTTAGGTCAGAGTTGACCTCGATCCTCGGTCGTTACCACTCTTGCGTCAGAATTGTCCCCGGTCTTGCATCATCACCTGAGTTAGGTCAGATTTGACCTCGGTCCTTGGTCATCACCATTCTTAGGTCAGAATTGGCACCGGTCTTAGATCGTCTCCTGAGTTAGGTCAGAATTGACCTCGGTCCTCGGTCGTCACCACTCTTTGGGTCAGAATTGGCCCCGGTCTTGGATCATCACCTGAGTTAGGTCAGAATTGACCTCGATCCTCAGTCGTCACCACTCTTGGTTAAGAATTGGCCTCGGTCTTGGATCATCAGCTGAGTTAGGTTTGAATTGACCTCGGACCTCGGTCATCACCACTCTTGGGTCAGAATTGGCCCCCGTCTTGGATCATCACCTGAGTTAGGTCAGAATTGACCACGGTCCTCAGTCGTCACCACTCTTGGGTCAGAATTGGCCCCGGTCTTGGATCGTCACCTGAGTTAGGTAAGAATTTACCTCGGTCTTCGGTCGTTACCACTCTTGGGTTAGAGTTGGCCTCGATCCTAGATCATCACCTGAGTTAGGTCAGAATTCGCCTAGGTTCTCGGTCGTGACCACTCTTGGTTAAGAATTGGCCACGATCGTGGATCGTCACCTGAGTTAGGTCAGAATTGACCTCGGTCCTCAGTCGTCACCACTCTTGGGTCCGAATTGGCACCGGTCTTAGATCGTCTCCTGGGTTAGGTAAGAATTGACCTCGGTCCGCGGTCGTCAACACACTTTGGGTCAGAATTGGCCCCGATCTTGGATTATCATCAGAGTTAGGTCAGAAATGACCTCGGTCCTCGGTCGTCACCACTATTGTGTCAGAATTAGCTCCGGTTTTGGATCGTCACTTGAGTTAGGTCAGAATTGACCTTGGTCCTCGGTCGTCACCACTCTTGTGTCAGAATCTGCACCGGTCTTAGATTGTCTCCTGAGTTAGGTCAGAATTGACCTCGGTCCTCAGTCGTCACCACTCTTTGGGTAAGAATTGGCCCCAGTCTTGGATCATCACCAGAGTTAGGTCAGAAATGACCTCGGTCCTCGGTTGTCACCACTCTTGTGTCAGAATTGGCTCCGGTCTTGGATCGTCACTTGAGTTATGTCATAATTGACCTCAGTCCTCCGTCGTCACCACTCTTGGGTCAGAATTATCCCCGATCTTGGATCGTCACCTGAGTTAGGTCAGAATTGACCTCGGTCCTCGATCATCACCACTCTTGGGTCAGAATTGTCACCGATCTTAGATCGTCACCTGAGTTAGGTCAGAATTGACCTCGGTCCTCGGTCATCACCACTCCTTGGTCAGAATTGCCCCCGATCTTGGATCGTCACCTGAGTTAGGTCAGAATTGACCTTGGTCCTCGATCATCACCACTCTTGGGTCAGAGTTGGCCCCGGTCTTGGATGCTCACCTCAGTTAAGTCAGAATTGACCTCGGTCCTCAGTCGTCACCACTCTTGGGTCAGAGTTGGCCCCGATCCTGGATCGTCACCTGAGTTAGCTCTGAATTGCCCTCGGTCCTCGGTCGTGACCACCCTTGGGTCAGAATTTGCCTTGGTCTTGGATCGTCACCTGTGTTAGGTAAGAATAGATCTCGGTCCTTGGTCGTCACCACTCTTGGGTCCAAATTAGCACCGGTCTTGGGTTGTCACCTAATTTAGGTAAGAATTGACCCCGGTCCTCGGTCGTCACCACTCTTCGGTCAGAATTGGCCCCGGTCTTGCATCGTCACCTAATTTTGATCAGAATTGACCTCGGTCCTCGGTCGTCACCATTCTTGGGTCAGAATTGGCCCCGGTCTTAGATCGTCACCTAAGTTTAGTCAGAGTTGACCTCGGTCCTCGGTCGTCACCACTCTTGGGTCAGAATTGGCCCCGGTCTTGCATCATCACCTGAGTTAGGTCAGAATTGACCTCGGTCCTCGGTCATCACCACTCTTGGGTCAGAATTGGCACCGGTCTTAGATCATCTCCTGAGTTAGGTCAAAATTGACCTCGGTCCTCGATCGTCAGCACTCTCTGGGTCAGAATTGGCCCTGGTCTTGGATCATCATCTGGGTCAGGTCAGAATTGACCTCGATCCTCAGTCCTCACCACTCTTGGGTCAGAATTGGTCTCGGTCTTGGATCATCACCTGAGTTAGGTCTGAATGAACCTCGGTCCTCGGTCATCACCACTCTTGGGTCATAATTGGCCCCCATCTTGGATCATCACCTGAGTTAGGTCAGAATTGACCACGGTCCTTAGTCGTCACCACTCTAGGGTCAGATTTGGCCCCGGTCTTGGATCGTCACCTGAGTTAGGTAAGAATTTACCTCGGTCCTTGGTCGTTACAACTCTTGAGTTAGAGTTGGCCCCGATCCTGGATCGTCACCTGAGTTAGGTCAGAATTGGCCTCGATCCTCGGTCGTGACCACTCTTGGGTCAGAATTGGCCTCGGTCTTGGATCGTCACCTGAGTTAGGTCAGAATTGACCTCAGCCCTCGATCGTCACCACTCTTGGGTCAGAATTGGCATCGGTCTTATATCGTCTCCTGAGTTAGGTCAGAATTGACCTCGGTCCTCGGTCGTCAACACTCTTTGGGTCAGAATTGGCCCCGGTCTTGGATCATCACCAGAGTTAGGTCAGAAATGACCTAGCTCCTCGGTCGTCACCACTATTGTGTCAAACTTAGCTCCAATCTTGGATCGTCACTTGAGTTAGGTCAGAATTGACCTCGGTCCTCGGTCGTCACCACTCTTGGGTCAGAATTATCCCCGATCTTGGATCGTCACCTGAGTTAGGTCAGAATTGACCTCGGTCCTCGGTCGTCACCACTCCTGGGTCAGAGTTGGCCCCGATCTTGGATCGTCCCCTGAGTTAGGTCAGAATTGGCCTCGGTCCTCGGTCGTCACCACTCTTGGGTCAGACTTGGCCTCGGTCTTGGATCGTCACCTAAGTTAGGTCAGGTAGATCTCGGTCCTCGGTCGTCACCACTCTTGGGTCAGAATTGGCACGGATCTTGGATCTTCACCTAAGTTAGGTCAGAATTGACCTCGGTCCTCGGTCGTCACCTCTCTTGGGTCAGAATTGGCCCCGGTCTTGCATCGCCACATGAGTTAGGTCAGAATTGACCTCGGTCCTCGATCATCACCACTCTTGGGTCAGAGTTGGCCCCGGTCTTGGATGCTCACCTCAGTTAGGTCAGAATTGACCTCGGTCCTCGGTTGTCACCACTCTTAGGTAAGAGTTGGCCCCGATCTTGGATCGTCCCCTGAGTTAGGTCAGAATTGGCCTCGGTTCTCGGTCGTGACCACTCTTGGGTCAGAATTGGCCTCGGTCTTGGATCGTCACCTGAGTTAGGTCAGAATAGATATTGGTCCTTGGACGTCACAACTCTTGGGTTAGAATTGGCACCGATCTTGGATCGTAACCTAAGTTAGGTCGGAATTGACCTCGGTCCTCGGTCGTCGCCACTCTTGAGTCAGAATTATGCCTGGTCTTGCATCGTCACTTGAGTTAGGTGAGAATTGACCTCGATCCTCGGTCGTCACCACTCTTGGGTCAGAATTGGCCCCTATCTTGGATCGTCACCTGAGTTAGGTCAGAGTCAACCTCGGTCCTCGATCGTCACCACTCTTGGGTCAGAATTGGCCCCGGTATTGCATCTTCATCTGAGTTAGGTAAGAATTGACCTTGGTCCTCGGTCGTCACCACTCTAGGGTCAGAATCTGCCCCGGTCTTGGATCGTCTCCTGAGTTAGGTCAGAATTGACCTCGGTCCTCGGTCGTCACCATTCTTTGGGTCAAAATTGGCCCCGGTCTTGGATCATCACCAGAGTTAGGTCAGAAATGACTTCAGTCCTCGGTCGTCACCACTCTTGTGTCAGAATTGGCTCCGGTCTTGGATCGTCACTTGAGTTATGTCGGAATTGACCTCGGTCCTCCGTCGTCACCACTCTTGGGTCAGAATTATCCCCGACCTTGGATCGTCACCTGAGTTAGGTCAGAATTGACCTCGGTCCTCGATCATCACCACTCTTAGGTCAGAATTGTCACCGATCAGGGATCGTCACCCGAGTTAGGTCAGAATTGACCTCGGTCCTCGGTCATCACCACTCTTAGGTAAAAATTGGCCCCGGTCTAGGATCATCACCTGAGTTAGGGCATAATTGACCTAGGTCCTCGGTCGTCAGCACACATGGGTCAGAATTGACCCCAGCCTTGGATCGTCACTTGAGTTAGGTCAGAATTGACCTCGGTCCTCGATCGTCACCAGTCTTGGGTCAAAATTGTCCCCGATCATGTATTGTCACCTGAGTTAGGTTACAATTGACCTCGGTCCTCGGTCGTCACCACTTTTGGTCAGAATTGGCCCCGGTCTTGGATCGTCACCTGAGTTAGGTCATAATTGACCTCGGTCCTCGATCATCACCACTCTTGGGTCAGAGTTGGCCCCGGTCTTGGATCCTCACCTCAGTTAGGTCAGAATTGATCTCGGTCCTCGGTCGTCACCACTCTTGGGTCAGAGTTGGCCCCGATCTTGGATCGTTACCTGAGTTTGGTCAGAATTGGCCTCGGTCCTCGGTCGTGACCACTCTTGGGTCAGAATTTGCCTCGGTCTTGGATCGTCACCTGAGTTAGGTAAGAATAGATCTCGGTCCTTGGTCGTCACCACTCTTGTGTCAGCATTAGCACCGGTATTGGCTCGTCACCTAATTTAGGTAAGAATTGACCTCGGTCTTCGATCGTCACCACTCTTGGGTCAGAATTGGCCCCGGTCTTGCATCGTCACTTGAGTTAGGTCAGAATTGACCTTGGTCCTCGGTCGTCACCACTCTTGGGTCAGAATTGGCCTCGGTCTTAGATCATCACCTAAATTAGGTCAGAGTTGACCTCGGTCCTCGGTCGTCACCACTCTTGGGTCAGAATTGGCCCCGGTCTTGCATCATCACCAGAGTTAGGTCAGAATTGACCTCGGTCCTCAGTCATCACTATTCTTGGGTCAGAATTGGCACCGGTCTTAGATCGTCTCCTGAGTTAGGTCAGAATTGACCTCGGTCCTCGATCGTCACCACCCTTTGGGTCAGAATTGGCCCCGGTCTTGGATCATCACCTGAGTTAGGTCAGAATTGACCTCGATCCTCAGTCGTCACCACTCTTGGGTCAGAATTGGCCTTGGTCTTGGATCATCACCTGAGTTAGGTCTGAATTGACCTCGGTCCTCGGTCATCACCACTCTTGGGTCAGAATTGGCCCCCGCCTTGGATCATCACCCGAGTTAGGTCAGAATTGACCACGGTCCTTAGTCGTCACCACTCTTGGGTCAGAATTGGCCCCGGTCTTGGATCGTCACCTGAGTTAGGTAAGAATTTACCCCGATCCTCGGTCGTTACCACTCTTGGGTTAGAGTTGGCCCCGATCCTGGATCGTCAACTGAGTTAGGTTATAATTGGCCTCGGTCCTCGATCGTGACCACTCTTGGGTCAGAATTGGCCTCGGTCTTGGATCGTCACCTGAGTTAGGTCAGAATTGACCTCGGTCCTCGTTCGTCACCACTCTTGGGTCAGAGTTGGCCCCGATCTTGGATCGTCCCCTAAGTTAGGTCAGAATTCACCTCGGTCCTCGGTTGTCAACACTCTTTGGGTCAGAATTGGCCCCGGTCTTGGATAATCATTAGAGTTAGGTCAGAAATGACCTCGGTCCTCGGTCGCCACCACTATTGTGTCAGAATTAGGTCCGGTCTTGGATCGTCACTTGAGTTAGGTCAAAATTGACCTCGGTCCTCGGTCGTTACCACTCTTGGGTCAGAATTATCCCCAATCTTGGATCGTCACCTGAGTTAGGTCAGAATTGACCACGGTCCTCGGTCGTCACCACTCTTGGGTCAGAGTTGGCCCCGATCTTGGATCGTCCCCTGAGTTAGGTCAGAATTCGCCTCGGTCCTCGGTCTTGACCACTCTTGGGTCAGAATTGGCCTCGGTCTTGGATCGTCACCTGAGTTAGGTCAGAATAGATCTCGGTCCTTGGTCGTCACCACTCTTGGGTCAGAATTGGCACCGATCTTGGATCGTCACCTAAGTTAGGTCAAAGTTGACCTCGGTCCTCGGTCGTCACCACTCTTGGGTCAGAATTGTCCCCGGTCTTGCATCGTCATCTGAGTTAGGTCAAAATTGACCTCGGTCCTCGGTCGTCACCAGTCTTGGATCAGAAGTGGCACCGATCTTAGATCGTCTCCTGAGTTAGGTCAAAATTGACCTCGGTCCTCCGTCGTCACCACTCGTGGGTCAGAATTGGCCCCGGTCTTGGATCATCACCTCAGTTAGGTCAGAGTTGACCTCGGTCCTCGGTCGTCACCACTCTTGGGTCAGAATTCTCCCCGGTCTTGCATCGTCACCTGAGTTAGGTCAGAATTGACCTCGGTCCTCGGTCGTCACCACTCTTGGGTCAGAATTGGCACCGGTCTTAGATCGTCTCCTGAGTTAGGTCAAAATTAACCTCGGTTCTCAGTCGTCACCACTCTTTGGGTCAGAATTAGCCCCGGTCTTGGATCATCACCAGAGTTAGGTCAGAAATGACCTCGGTCCTCGGTCGTCACCATTATTGTGTCAGAATTGGCTCCGGCCTTAAATCGTCACTTGAGTTAGGTCAGAATTGACCTCGGTCCTCGATCGTCACCACTCTTGGGTCAAAATTATCCCTGATCTTGGATCGTCACCTGAGTTAGGTCAGAATTGACCTCGGTCCTCGGTCAACTCCACTCTTGGGTCAGAATTTTCACCGATATTGGATCGTCACCTGAGTTAGGTCAGAATTGACCTCGGTCCTCGGTCATCACCACTCTTGGGTAAGAATTGGTCCCGGTCTTGGATCGTCACTTCAGTTATGTCAGAATTGACCTCGGTCCTCCGTCGTCACCACTCTTGGGTCAGAATTATCCCCGATCTTGGATCGTCACCTGAGTTAGGTTAGAATTGACCTCGGTCCTCGATCATCACCACTCTTGGGTCAGAATCGTCACCGATCTTGGATCGTAACCTGAGTTAGGTCAGAATTGACCTCGGTCCTCGGTCATCACCACTCTTGGGTCAGAATTGGTCCCGGTCTTGGATCATCACCTGAGTTAGGTTAGAATTGAGCTAGATCCTCGGTCATCACCACACATGGGTCAGAATTGGCCCCGATCTTGGATCATCACTTGAGTTAGGTCAGAATTGACCTCGGTTCTCGATCGTCAACAGTCTTGGGTCAAAATTGGCCGCGGTCTTAGATTGTCACCTGAGTTAAGTTATAATTGACCTCGGTCCTCGGTCGTCACCACTTTTGGTCAGAATTGGCCCCGGTCTTGGATCGTCACCTGAGTTAGGTCAGAATTGACCTCGGTCCTCGATCATCACCACTCTTGGGTTGGAGTTGGCCTCGGTCTTGGATCCTCACCTCAGTTAGGTCAGAATTGACCTCGGTCCTTGGTCGTCACCACTCTTGGGACAGAGTTGGCCCCGATCTTGGATCGGCACCTGAGTTAGGTCTGAATTGGCCTCGGTCCTCGGTCGTGACCGCTCTTGGGTCAGAATTGGCCTCAGTCTTGGATCGTCACCTGAGTTAGGTAAGAATATATCTCGGTCCTTGGTCGTCACCACTCTTAGGTCAGAATTGGCACCGGTCTTGGATCGTCACCTAAGTTAGGTCAGAATTGACCTCGGTCCTCGGTCGTCACCACTCTTGGGTCAGAATTGGCCCCGAGCTTGCATCGTCACCTTATTTTGATCACAATTGACCTCGGTCCTCAGTCGTCACCACTCTTGGGTCAGAATTGGCCCCGATCTCATATCGTCACCTGAGTTAGGTCAGAGTTGACCTCGGTCCTCGTTCGTCACCACTCTTGGGTCAGAATTGGCCCCGATCTTGCATCATCACCCTAGTTAGGTTAGAATTGACGTCGGTCCTCGGTCGTCACCATTCTTGGGTCAGAATTGGCACCGGTCTTATATCTTCTCCTGAGTTAGGTCAGAATTGACCTCTAAGCTCGGTCTTCACCCCTCTTTGGGTCAGAATTGGCCCCGGACTTGGATCATCACCTGAGTTAGGTCGGAATTGACCTCAATCCTCGGTCGTCACCACTCTTGGGTCAGAATTGGCCCCAGTCTTAGATCATCACCTGAGTTAGGTCAGAGTTGACCTCGGTCCTCGGTCGTCACCACTCTTGGGTTAGAATTAGCCCCGGTCTTGCATCATCACCTGAGTTAGGTCAGAATTGACCTCGGTCCTCGGTCATCACCATTCTTGGGTCAGAATTGGCACCGGTCTTAGATCGTCTCCTGAGTTAGGTCAGAATTGACCTCGGTCCTCGGTCGTCACCACTCTTTGGGTCAGAATTGGCCCCGGTCTTGGATCATCACCTGAGTTAGGTCAGAATTGACCTCGATCCTCAATCGTCACCACTCTTGGGTCAGAATTGGCCTCGGTCTTGGATCATCACCTGAGTTAGGTATGAATTGACCTCGGTCCTCGGTCTTCACCACTCTTGGGTCAGAATTGGCCCCGGTCTTTGATCATCACCTAAGTTAGGTCAGAATTGACCTCGATCCTCAGTCGTCACCACTCTTGGGTCAGAATTGGCCCCGGTCTTGCATCGTCACCTGAGTTAGGTCAGAATTGACCTCGGTCCTCGGTCGTCACCACTCTTGGGTCAGAATTGGCACCGGTCTTAGATCGTCTCCTGAGTTAGGTCAAAATTGACCTCGGTCCTCGGTCGTCACCACTCTTGGGTTAGAATTAGCCCCGGTCTTGCATCATCACCTGAGTTAGGTCAGAATTGACCTCGGTCCTCGGTCATCACCATTCTTGGGTCAGAATTGGCACCGGTCTTAGATCGTCTCCTGAGTTAGGTCAGAATTGACCTCGGTCCTCGGTCGTCACCACTCTTTGGGTCAGAATTGGCCCCGGTCTTGGATCATCACCTGAGTTAGGTCAGAATTGACCTCGATCCTCAATCGTCACCACTCTTGGGTCAGAATTGGCCTCGGTCTTGGATCATCACCTGAGTTAGGTATGAATTGACCTCGGTCCTCGGTCTTCACCACTCTTGGGTCAGAATTGGCCCCCGTCTTTGATCATCACCTGAGTTAGGTCAGAATTGACCTCGATCCTCAGTCGTCACCACTCTTGGGTCAGAATTGGCCCCGGTCTTGCATCGTCACCTGAGTTAGGTCAGAATTGACCTCGGTCCTCGGTCGTCACCACTCTTGGGTCAGAATTGGCACCGGTCTTAGATCGTCTCCTGAGTTAGGTCAAAATTGACCTCGGTCCTCGGTCGTCACCACTCTTTGGGTCAGAATTGGCCCCGGTCTTGGATCATCACCAGAGTTAGGTCAGAAATGACCTCGGTCCTCGGTCGTCACCATTATTGTGTCAGAATTGGCTCCGGCCTTAAATCGTCACTTGAGTTAGGTCAGAATTGACCTCGGTCCTCGATCGTCACCACTCTTGGGTCAAAATTATCCCTGATCTTGGATCGTCACCTGAGTTAGGTCAGAATTGACCTCGGTCCTCGGTCAACTCCACTCTTGGGTCAAAATTTTCACCGATATTGGATCATCACCTGAGTTAGGTCAGAATTGACCTTGGTCCTAGGTAATCACCACTCTTGGGTCAGAATTGGTCCCGGTCTTGGATCATCACCTGAGTTAGGTTAGAATTGACCTAGATCCTCGGTCGTCACCACACATGGGTCAGAATTGGCCCCGATCTTGGATCATCACTTGAGTTAGGTCAGAATTGACCTCGGTTCTCGATCGTCAACAGTCTTGGGTCAAAATTGGCTCCGGTCTTGGATTGTCACCTGAGTTAAGTTATAATTGACCTCGGTCCTCGGTCGTCACCACTTTTGGTCAGAATTGGCCCCGGTCTTGGATCGTCACCTGAGTTAGGTCAGAATTGACCTCGGTCCTCGATCATCACCACTCTTGGGTTGGAGTTGGCCTCGGTCTTGGATCCTCACCTCAGTTAGGTCAGAATTGACCTCGGTCCTCGGTCGTCACCACTCTTGGGACAGAGTTGGCCCCGATCTTGGATCGTCACCTGAGTTAGGCCTAAATTGGCCTCGGTCCTCGGTCGTGACCGCTCTTGGGTCAGAATTGGCCTCAGTCTTGGATCGTCACCTGAGTTAGGTAAGAATAGATCTCGGCCCTTGGTCGTCACCACTCTTAGGTCAGAATTGGCACCGGTCTTGGATCGTCACCCAAGTTAGGTCAGAATTGACCTCGGTCCTCGGTCGTCACCACTCTTGGGTCAGAATTGGCCCCGAACTTACATCGTCACCTGATTTTGATCAGAATTGACCTCGGTCCTCAGTCGTCACAACTCTTGGGTCAGAATTGGCCCCGATCTCATATCGTCACCTGAGTTAGGTCAGAGTTGACCTCGGTCCTCGTTCGTCACCACTCTTGGGTCAGAATTGGCCCCGATCTTGCATCATCACCCTAGTTATGTTAGAATTGACCTCGGTTCTCGGTCGTCACCATTCTTGGGTCAGAATTGGCACCGGTCTTATATCTTCTCCTAAGTTAGGTCAGAATTGACCTCTAAGCTCGGTCGTCACCCCTCTTTGGGTCAGAATTGACCCCGGACTTGGATCATCACCTGAGTTAGGTCGGAATTGACCTCAATCCTCGGTCGTCACCACTCTTGGGTCAGAATTGGCCCCAGTCTTAGATCGTCACCTGAGTTAGGTCAGAGTTGACCTCGGTCCTCGGTTGTCACCACTCTTGGGTTAGAATTGGCCCCGGTCTTGCATCATCACCTGAGTTAGGTCAGAATTGACCTCGGTCCTCGGTCATCAACATTCTTGGGTCAGAATTGGCACCGGTCTTAGATCGTCTCCTGAGTTAGGTCAGAATTGACCTCGGTCCTCGGTCGTCACCACTCTTTGGGTCAGAATTGGCCCCGGTCTTGGATCATCACCTGAGTTAGGTCAGAATTGACCTCGATCCTCAGTCGTCACCACTCTTGGGTCAGAATTGGCCTCGGTCTTGGATCATCACCTGAGTTAGGTATGAATTGACCTCGGTCCTCGGTCATCATCACTCTTGGGTCAGAATTGGCCCCCGTCTTGGATCATCACCTGAGTTAGGTCAGAATTGACCTCGATCCTCAGTCGTCACCACTCTTGGGTCAGAATTGGCCCCGGTCTTGCATCGTCACCTGAGTTAGGTCAGAATTGACCTCGGTCCTCGGTCGTCACCACTCTTGGGTCAGAATTGGCACCGGTCTTAGATCGTCTCCTGAGTTAGGTCAAAATTGACCTCGGTCCTCGGTCGTCACCACTCTTTGGGTCAGAATTGGCCCCGGTCTTGGATCATCACCAGAGTTAGGTCAGAAATGACCTCGGTCCTCGGTCGTCACCATTATTGTGTCAGAATTGGCTCCGGCCTTAAATCGTCACTTGAGTTAGGTCTGAATTGACCTCGGTCCTCGATCGTCACCACTCTTGGGTCAAAATTATCCCTGATCTTGGATCGTCACCTGAGTTAGGCGAGAATTGACCTCGGTCCTCGGTCAACTCCACTCTTGGGTCAGAATTTTCACCGATATTGGATCGTCACCTGAGTTAGGTCAGAATTGACCTCGGTCCTCGGTCATCACCACTCTTAGGTCAGAATTGGTCCCGGTCTTGGATCATCACCTGAGTTAGGTTAGAATTGAGCTAGATCCTCGGTCGTCACCACACATGGGTCAGAATTGGCCCCGATCTTGGATCATCACTTGAGTTAGGTCAGAATTGACCTCGGTTCTCGATCGTCAACAGTCTTGGGTCAAAATTGGCCCCGGTCTTGGATTGTCACCTGAGTTGAGTTATAATTGACCTCGGTCCTCGGTCGTCACCACTTTTGGTCAGAATTGGCCTCGGTCTTGGATCGTCACCTGAGTTAGGTCAGAATTGACCTCGGTCCTCGATCATCACCACTCTTGGGTTGGAGTTGGCCTCGGTCTTGGATCCTCACCTCAGTTAGGTCAGAATTGACCTCGGTCCTTGGTCGTCACCACTCTTGGGACAGAGTTGGCCCCGATCTTGGATCGTCACCTGAGTTAGGTCTGAATTGGCCTCGGTCCTCGGTCGTGACCGCTCTTGAGTCAGAATTGGCCTCAGTCTTGGATCGTCACCTGAGTTAGGTAAGAATATATCTCGGTCCTTGGTCGTCACCACTCTTAGGTCAGAATTGGCACCGGTCTTGGATCGTCACCCAAGTTAGGTCAGAATTGACCTCGGTCGTCACCACTCTTGGGTCAGAATTGGCCCCGATCTTGCATCGTCACCTTATTTTGATCACAATTGACCTCGGTCCTCAGTCGTCACCACTCTTGGGTCAGAATTGGCCCCGATCTCATATCGTCACCTGAGTTAGGTCAGAGTTGACCTCGGTCCTCGTTCGTCACCACTCTTGGGTCAGAATTGGCCCCGATCTTGCATCATCACCCTAGTTAGGTTAGAATTGACCTCGGTCCTCGGTCGTCACCATTATTGGGTCAGAATTGGCACCGGTCTTATATCTTCTCCTGAGTTAGGTCAGAATTGACCTCTAAGCTCGGTCGTCACCCCTCTTTGGGTCAGAATTGGCCCCGAACTTGGATCATCACCTGAGTTAGGTCGGAATTGACCTCAATCCTCGGTCGTCACCACTCTTGGGTCAGAATTGGCCCCAGTCTTAGATCGTCACCTGAGTTAGGTCAGAGTTGACCTCGGTCCTCGGTCGTCACCACTCTTGGGTTAGAATTGGCCCCGGTCTTGCATCATCACCTGAGTTAGGTCAGAATTGACCTCGGTCCTCGGTCATCACCATTCTTGGGTCAGAATTGGCACCGGTCTTAGATCGTCTCCTGAGTTAGGTCAGAATTGACCTCGATCCTCGGTCGTCACCACTCTTTGGGTCAGAATTGGCCCCGGTCTTGGATCATCACCTGAGTTAGGTCAGAATTGACCTCGATCCTCAGTCGTCACCACTCTTGGGTCATAATTGGCCTCGGTCTTGGATCATCACCTGAGTTAGGTATGAATTGACCTCGGTCCTCGGTCATCACCACTCTTGGGTCAGAATTGGCCCCCGTCTTCGATCATCACCTGAGTTAGGTCAGAATTGACCTCGATCCTCAGTCGTCACCACTCTTGGGTCAGAATTGGCCCCGGTCTTGCATCGTCACCTGAGTTAGGTCAGAATTGACCTCGGTCCTCGGTCGTCACCACTCTTGGATCAGAATTGGCACCAGTCTTAGATCGTCTCCTGAGTTAGGTCAAAATTGACCTCGGTCCTCGGTCGTCACCACTCTTTGGGTCAGAATTGGCCCCGGTCTTGGATCATCACCAGAGTTAGGTCAGAAATCACCTCGGTCCTCGGTCGTCACCATTATTATGTCAGAATTGGCTCCGGCCTTAAATCGTCACTTGTGTTAGGTCAGAATTGACCTCGGTCCTCGATCGTCACCACTCTTGGGTCAAAATTATCCCTGATCTTGGATCGTCACCTGAGTTAGGTCAGAATTGACCTCGGTCCTCGGTCAACTCCACTCTTGGGTCAGAATTTTCACCGATATTGGATCGCCACCTGAGTTAGGTCAGAATTGACCTTGGTCCTAGGTAATCACCACTCTTGGGTCAGAATTGGTCCCGGTCTTGGATCATCACCTGAGTTAGGTTAGAATTGACCTAGATCCTCGATCGTCACCACACATGGGTCAGAATTGGCCCCGATCTTGGATCATCACTTGAGTTAGGTCAGAATTGACCTCGGTTCTCGATCGTCAACAGTCTTGGGTCAAAATTGGCCCCGGTCTTGGATTGTCACCTGAGTTAAGTTATAATTGACCTCGGTCCTCGGTCGTCACCACTTTTTGTCAGAATTGGCCCCGGTCTTGGATCGTCACCTGAGTTAGGTCAGAATTGACCTCGGTCCTCGATCATCACCACTCTTGGGTTGGAGTTGGCCTCGGTCTTGGATCCTCACCTCAGTTAGGTCAGAATTGACCTCGGTCCTCGGTCGTCACCACTCTTGGGATAGAGTTGGCCCCGATCTTGGATCGTCACCTGAGTTAGGTCTGAATTGGCCTCGGTCCTTGGTCGTGACCGCTCTTGGGTCAAAATTGGCCTCAGTCTTGGATCGTCACCTGAGTTAGGTAAGAATAGATCTCGGCCCTTGGTCGTCACCACTCTTAGGTCAGAATTGGCACCGGTCTTGGATCGTCACCCAAGTTAGGTCAGAATTGACCTCGGTCCTCGGTCGTCACCACTCTTGGGTCAGAATTGGCCCCGAACTTACATCGTCACCTGATTTTGATCAGAATTGAACTCGGTCCTCAGTCGTCACCACTCTTGGGTCAGAATTGGCCCCGATCTCATATCGTCACCTGAGTTAGGTCAGAGTTGACCTCGGTCCTCGTTCGTCACCACTCTTGGGTCAGAATTGGCCCCGATCTTGCATCATCACCTGAGTTAGGTTAGAATTGACCTCGGTCCTCGGTCGTCACCATTCTTGGGTCAGAATTGGCACCGGTCTTATATCTTCTCCTGAGTTAGGTCAGAATTGACCTCTAAGCTCGGTCGTCACCCCTCTTTGGGTCAGAATTGGCCCCGGACTTGGATCATCACCTGAGTTACGTCGGAATTGACCTCAATCCTCGGTCGTCACCACTCTTGGGTCAGAATTGGCCCCAGTCTTAGATCGTCACCTGAGTTAGGTTAGAGTTGACCTCGGTCCTCGGTCGTCACCACTCTTGGGTTAGAATTGGCCCCGGTCTTGCATCATCACCTGAGTTAGGTCACAATTGACCTCGGTCCTCGGTCATCACCATTCTTGGGTCAGAATTGGCACCGGTCTTAGATCGTCTCCTGAGTTAGGTCAGAATTGACCTCGGTCCTCGGTCGTCACCACTCTTTGGGTCAGAATTGGCCCCGGTCTTGGATCATCACCTGAGTTAGGTCAGAATTGACCTCGATCCTCAGTCGTCACCACTCTTGGGTCAGAATTGGCCTCGGTCTTGGATCATCACCTGAGTTAGGTATGAATTGACCTCGGTCCTCGGTCATCACCACTCTTGGGTCAGAATTGGCCCCCGTCTTGGATCATCACCTGAGTTAGGTTTGAATTGACCTCGATCCTCAGTCGTCACCACTCTTGGGTTAGAATTGGCCCCGGTCTTGCATCGTCACATGAGTTAGGTCAGAATTGACCTCGGTCCTCGGTCGTCACCAATCTTGGGTCAGAATTGGCACCGGTCTTAGATCATCTCCTGAGTTAGGTCAAAATTGACCTCGGTCCTCGGTCGTCACCACTCTTTGGGTCAGAATTGGCCCCGGTCTTGGATCATCACCAGAGTTAGGTCAGAAATGACCTCGGTCCTCGGTAGTCACCATTATTGTGTCCGAATTGGCTCCGGCCTTAAATCGTCACTTGAGTTAGGTCAGAATTGACCTCGGTCCTCGATCGTCACCACTCTTGGGTCAGAATTATCCCTGATCTTGGATCGTCACCTGAGTTAGGTCAGAATTGACCTCGGTCCTCGGTCAACTCCACTCTTGGGTCAGAATTTTCACCGATATTGGATCGTCACCTGAGTTAGGTCAGAATTGACCTTGGTCCTCGGTAATCACCACTCTTGGGTCAGAATTGGTCCCGGTCTTGGATCATCACCTGAGTTAGGTTAGAATTGACCTAGATCCTCGATCGTCAACACACATGGGTCAGAATTGGCCCCGATCTTGGATCATCACTTGAGTTAGGTCAGAATTGACCTCGGTTCTCGATCGTCAACAGTCTTGGGTCAAAATTGGCCCCGGTCTTGGATTGTCACCTGAGTTAAGTTATAATTGACCTCGGTCCTCGGTCGTCACCACTTTTGGTCAGAATTGGCCCCGGTCTTGGATCGTCACCTGAGTTAGGTCAGAATTGACCTCGGTCCTCGATCATCACCACTCTTGGGTTGGAGTTGGCCTCGGTCTTGGATCCTCACCTCAGTTAGGTCAGAATTGACCTCGGTCCTTGGTCGTCACCACTCTTGGGACAGAGTTGGCCCCGATCTTGGATCGTCACCTGAGTTAGGTCTGAATTGGCCTCGGTCCTCGGTCGTGACCGCTCTTGGGTCAGAATTGGCCTCAGTCTTGGATCGTCACCTGAGTTAGGTAAGAATATATCTCGGTCCTTCGTCGTCACCACTCTTAGGTCATAATTGGCACCGGTCTTGGATCGTCACCCAAGTTAGGTCAGAATTGACCTCGGTCCTCGATCGTCACCACTGTTGGGTTAGAATTGGCCCCGATCTTACATCGTCACCTGATTTTGATCAGAATTGACCTCGGTCCTCAGTCGTCACCACTCTTGGGTCAGAATTGGCCCCGATCTCATATCGTCACCTGAGTTAGGTCAGAGTTGACCTCGGTCCTCATTCGTCACCACTCTTGGGTCAGAATTGGCCCCGATCTTGCATCATCACCTGAGTTAGGTTAGAATTGACCTCGGTCCTCGGTCGTCACCATTCTTGGGTCAGAATTGGCACCGGTCTTATATCTTCTCCTGAGTTAGGTCAGAATTGACCTCTAAGCTCGGTCGTCACTCCTCTTTGGGTTAGAATTGGCCCCGGACTTGGATCATCACCTGAGTTAGGTCGAAATTGACCTCAATCCTCGGTCGTCACCACTCTTGGGTCAGAATTGGCCCCAGTCTTAGATCGTCTCCTGAGTTAGGTCAGAGTTGACCTCGGTCCTCGGTCGTCACCACTCTTGGTTTAGAATTGGCCCCGGTCTTGCATCATCACCTGAGTTAGGTCAGAATTGACCCCAGTTCTCGGTCATCACCATTCTTGGGTCAGAATTGGCACCGGTCTTATATCGTCTCCTGAGTTAGGTCAGAATTGACCTCGGTCCTCGGTCGTCACCACTCTTTGGGTCAGAATTGGCCCCGGTCTTGGATCATCACCTGAGTTAGGTCAGAATTGACCTCGATCCTCAGTCGTCACCACTTTTGGGTCAGAATTGGCCTCGGTTTTGGATCATCACCTGAGTTAGGTATGAATTGACCTCGGTCCTCGGTCATCACCACTCTTGGGTCAGAATTGGCCTCCGTCTTGGATCATCACCTGAGTTAGGTCAGAATTGACCACGGTCTTCAGTCGTCACCACTCTTGGGTCAGAATTGTCCCCGGTCTTGGATCGTCACCTGAGTTAGGTAAGAATTTACCTCGGTCCTCGGTCCTCGGTCGTTACCACTCTTGTGTTAGAGTTTTGCCCTGATCGTGGATCGTCACCAGAGTTAGGTCAGAATTGGCCTCGGTCCTCGGTCGTGACCACTCAAGGGTCAGAATTGGCCTCGGTCTTGGATCGTCACCTGAGTTAGGTCAGAATTGACCTCGGTCCTCGGTCGTCACCACTCTTGGGTCTTAATTGGCACCGGTCTTAGATCATCTCCTGAGTTAGGTCAGAATTGACCTCGGTCCTCGGTCGTCAACACTCTTTGGGTCAGAATTGGCCCCGGTCTTGGATCATCACCAGAGTTAGGTCAGAAATGACCTCGGTCCTCGGTCGTCACCACTATTGTGTCAGAATTAGCTTCGGTCTTGGATCGTCACTTGAGTTAGGTCAGAATTGACCTCAATCCTCGGTCGTCACCACTCTTGGGTCAGAATTATCCCCGATCTTGGATCGTCACCTGAGTTAGGTCAGAATTGATCTCGGTCCTCGTTCGTCACCACTATTGGGTAAGATTTGGCCCCGTTCTTGGATCGTCCCCTGAGTTAGGTCAGAATTCTCCTCAGTCCTCGGTCGTGACCACTCTTGGGTCAGAATTGGCCTCGGTCTTGGATCGTCACCTGAGTTAGGTAAGAATAGATATCGGTCCTTGGTCGTCACCACTCTTGGGTCTGAATTGGCACCGATCTTGGATCGTCACCTAAGTTAGGTCAGAACTGACCTCGGTCCTCGGTCGTCACCACTCTTGTGTCAGAATTGGCCTCGGTCTTGCATCGTCACTTGAGTTAGGTCAGAATTGACCTCGGTCCTCCGTCGTCACCACTCGTGGGTCAGAATTGGCCCTGGTCTTGGATCGTCACGTCAGTTAGGTCAGAGTTGACCTCGGTCCTCGGTCGTCACCACTCTTGGGTCAGAATTTCCCCCGGTCTTGCATCGTCACCTGAGTTAAGTCAGAATTGGCCTCGGTCGTCGGTCGTCACCACTCTTGGGTCAGAATTGGCACCGGTCTTAGATCGTCTCCTGAGTTAGGTCAAAATTGACCTCAGTCCTCGGTCGTCACCACTCTTTGGGTCAGAATTGGCCCCGGTCTTGGACCATCACCAGAGTTAGGTCAGAAATGACCTCGGTCCTCGGTCGTCACCATTATTGTGTCCGAATTAGCTCCGGCCATAAATTGTCACTTGAGTTAGGTCAGAATTAACCTCGGTCCTCAGTCGTCACCACTCTTGGGTCAGAATTATCCCTGATCTTGGATCGTCACCTGAGTTAGGTCAGAATTGACCTCGGTCCTCGGTCATCTCCACTCTTGGGTCAGAATTGTCACCGATCTTGGATCGTCACCTGAGTTAGATCAGAATTGACCTCGGTCCTCGGTCATCACCACTCTTGGGTCAGAATTGGTCCCGGTCTTGGATCATCACCTGAGTTAGGTTAGAATTGACCTAGATCCTCGGTCGTCACCACACATGGGTCAGAATTGGACCCAGTCTTGGATTGTCACCTGAGTTAGGTTATAATTGACCTCGGTCCTCAGTCGTCACCACTTTTGGTCAGAATTGTCCCCGGTCTTGGATCATCACCTGAGTTAGGTCATAATTGACCTCGGTCCTCGATCATCACCACTCTTGGGTCAGAGTTGGCCCCGATCTTGGATCCTCACCTCAGTTAGTTCAGAATTGACCTCGGTCCTCGGTCGTCACCACTCTCGGGTCAGAGTTGGACACAATCTTGGATCGTCACCTGACTTAGGTCTGAATTGGCCTCAGTCCTCGTTCGTGACCGCTCTTGGGTCAGAATTGGCCTCAATCTTGGATCGTCACCTGAGTTAGGTAAGAATAGATCTCGGTCCTTGGTCATCACCACTCTTGGGTCAGAATTGGCACCGGTCTTGGATCGTCACCTAAGTTAGGTCAGAATTGACCTCGGTCCTCGGTCCTCGGTCGTCACCACTCTTGGGTCAGAATTGGCCCATGTCTTGCATCGTCACCTGATTTTGATCAGAATTGACCTCGATCCTCATTCGTCACCACTCTTGGGTCGGAATTGGCCCCGATCTCAGATCGTCACCTGAGTTAGGTCAGAGTTGACCTCGGTCCTCGGTCGTCACCACTCTTGGGTCAGAATTGGCCCTGATCTTGCATCATCACCTGAGTTAGGTTAGAATTGACCTCGGTCCTCGGTCGTCACCATTCTTGGGTCAGAATTGGCACCGGTCTTAGATCTTCTCCTGAGTTAGGTCAGAATTGACCTCAGTCCTCGGTCGTCATCCTTCTTTGGGTCAGAATTGGCCCCGGACCTTGATTATCACCTGAGTTAGGTCGGAATTGACCTCGATCCTCGGTCGTCACCACTCTTGGGTCAGAATTTGCCTCGGTCTTTGATCGTCACCTGAGTTAGGTCTGAATTGACCTCGGTCCTCGATCATTACCACTCTTGGGTCAGAATTGGCATCGGTCTTGGATCGTCTCCTGAGTTAGGTTAGAATTGACCTCGATCCTCGGTCATCACCACTCTTGGGTCAGAATTGGCCTCGGTCTTGGATCATCACCTGAGTTAGGTCAGAATTAACGTAGGTCCTCGGTCGTCACCACACATGGGTCAGAATTGGCCTCGATCTTGGTTCGTCACTTGAGTTTGGACAGAATTGACCTCGGTCCTCGATCGTCACCAGTCTTGGGTCAAAATTGGCCCCGATCTTGGATTGTCACCTGAGTTAGGTTAGAATTGACCTCAGTCCTCGGTAGTCACCACTCTTTGGTCAGAATTGGCCCCAGTCTTGGATCGTCACCTGAGTTAGATCAGAATTGACCTCGGTCCTCCATCATCACCACTCTTGGGTCAGAGTTGGCCTCGGTCTTGCATCCTCACCTCAGTGAGGTCAGAATTGACCTCGATCCTCGGTCGTCACCACTCTTGGGTCAGAGTTGGCCCCGATCTTGGATCGTCACCTGAGTTAGGTCAGAATTGGCCTCGGTCCTCGGTCGTGACCACTCTTGGGTCAGAATTGGCCTCTGTCTTGGATCGTCACCTGCGTTAGGTCAGAATAGATCTCGGTCCTTGGTCATCACCACTCTTGGTTCAGAATTGGCATCGATCTTGGATCGTCACCTAAGTTAGGTCTAAATTGACCTCGGTCCTCGGTCGTCACCACTCTTGGGTCAGAATTAGCCCCGGTCTTGCGTCGTCACTTGAGTTAGATCAGAATTGACGTCGGTCCTCGGTCGTCACCAGTCTTGGGTGGAAATTGGCCTCGGTCTTGGATCGTCACCTGAGTTAGGATACAATTGACCTCGGTCCTCGTTCGTCACCACTTTTGGTCAGAATTGGCCCCGGTCTTGCATCGTCACCTGAGTTAGGTCAAAATTGACCTTGGTCCTCGATCATCACCACTTTTGGGTCAGAGTTGGCCCCGATCTTGGATCGTCACCTGAGTCAGGTCAGAATTGACCTCGGTCCTCGATCGTCACCACTCTTGGGTCAGAATTGGCCTCGATCTTGGATCGTCACCACTCTTGGGTCAGAATTGGCCTCGGTCCTCGGTAGTCACCACTCTTTGGTCAGAATTGGCCCCGGTCTTGGATCGTCACCTGAGTTAGGTCAGAATTGACCTCGATCCTCGATCATCACCATTCTTGGGTCAGAGTTGGCCCCAGTCTTGGATCCTCACCTCAGTTAGGTTAGAATTGACCTCGGTCCTCGGTCGTCACCACTCTTGGGTCAAATTTGGCCCCGATCTTGGATCGTCACCTGAGTTAGGTCAGAATTGGCCTCGGCCCTCGATCGTGACCAGTCTTGCGTCAGAATTGGCCTCGGTCTTGGATCGTCTCCTTTGTTAGGTCAGAATTGACCTCGGTCCTTGGTCATCACCACTCTTGGGTCAGAATTGGCCTCGGTGTTGGATCATCACCTGAGTTAGGTCAGAATTGACTTAGGTCCTCGGTCGTCACCACACATGGGTCAGAATTGGCCTCGGTCTTGGATAGTCACTTGAGTTAGGTCAGAATTGATCTCGGTCCTCGATCGTCACCAGTCTTGGGTCAAAATTGGCCCCGGTCTTGGATTGTCACCTGAGTTAGGTTAGAATTGACCTCAATCCTTGGTAGTCACCACTCTTTGGTCATAATTGGCCCCGGTCTTAGATCATCACCTGAGTTCGGTCAGAATTGACCTCGGTCTTCGATCATCACCACTCTTGGGTCAGAGTTGGCCCCGGTCTTGGATCCTCACCTCAGTTAGGTCAGAATTGACCTCGGTCCTCGGTCGTCACCACTCTTGGGTAAGATTTGGCATCGATATTAGATCGTCCCCTGAGTTAGGTCAGAATTGGCCTCGGTCCTCGGTCGTGACCACTCTTGGGTCAGAATTGGCCTCAGTCTAGGATCATCACATGAGTTAGGTCAGAATAGATATCGGTCCTTGGTCGTCACCACTCTTGGGTCACAATTGTCACCGATCTTGGATCGTAACCTAAGTTAGGTCAGAATTGACCTCGGTCCTCGGTCTTCACCACTCTTGAGTCAGAATTATCCCCGGTCTTGCATCGTCACTTGAGTTAGGTCAGAATTGACCTCGGTCCTCGGTCGTCACCACTCTTGGGTCAGAATTTCCCCTGATCTTGGATCGTCACCTGAGTTAGGTCAGAATTGACCTCGGTCCTCGGTCGTCACCACTCTTGGGTCAGAATTCGCCCCGATCTTGCATCGTCATCTGAGTAAGGTCAGAATTGACCTCTGTCCTCGGTCGTCACCACTCTTGGGTCAGAATCTGCACCAGTCTTAGATCGTATCCTGAGTTAGGTCAGAATTGACCTCGATCCTCGATCGTCACCACTCTTTGGGTCAGAATTGGCCTCAGTCTTGGATCATCACCAGAGTTAGGTCAGAAATGACCTCGGTCCTCGGTCGTCACCACTCTTGTGTCAGAATCGGCTCCGATCTTGTATCGTCACTTGAGTTATGTCAGAATTGACCTCGGTCCTCGGTCGTCACCACTCTTGGGTTAGAATTATCCCCGATCTTATATAATCACCTGAGTTAGGTCAGAATTGACCTCGGTCCTCGGTCATCACCACTCTTGGGTCAGAATTGTCACCGATCTTGGATCGTCACCTGAGTTAGGTCAGAATTGACCTCGGTCCTCGATCATCACCACTCTTGGGTCAGAATTGGCCCCGGTCTTGGATCATCACCTGAGTTAGGTCAGAATTGACCTAGGTCCTCGGTCGTGACCACACATGGGTCAGAATTGGCCCCGATCTTGGATCGTCACTTGAGTTAGGTCAGAATTGACCTCGGTCCTCGATCGTCACCAGTCTTGGGTCAAACTTGGCCCCAGTCTTGGATTGTCACCTGAGATAGGTTACAATTTTCCTCGGTCCTCGGTCGTCATCACTTTTGGTCAGTTTTGGCCCCGGTCTTGGATCGTCACCTGAGTTAGGTCAGAATTGACCTCGGTCCTCAATCATCACCACTCTTGGGTCAGAGTTGGCCCCGGTCTTGGATCCTCACCTCAGTTAGGTCAGAATTGACTTTGGTCCTCGGTCGTCACCACTCTTGGGTCAGAGTTGGGACCGATTTTGGATCGTCACCTGAGTTAGGTCAGAATTGGCCTCGCTCCTCGGTCGTTACCACTCTTGGGTCAGAATTGGCCTCGGTCTTGGATCGTCACCTGAGTTAGGTAAGAATAGATCTCGGTCCTTGGTCGTCACCACTCTTGGGTCAGAATTGGCACCGATCTTTGGTCGTCACCTAATTTAGGTAAGAATTGACCTCGGTCCTCGGTCGTCACCACTCTTAGGTCAGAATTGGCCCCGGTCCTGCATCGTCACCTGATTTCGATCAGAATTGACCTCGGTCCTCGGTCGTCACCACTCTTGGGTCAGAACTGGCCCCGGTCTTAGATCGTCACCTGAGTTAGGTCAGAGTTGACCTCGATCCATGGTCGTCACCACTCTTGGGTTAGATTTGGCCCTGGTCTTGCATCATCACCTGAGTTAGGTCAGAATTGACCTCGATCCTCGGTCATCACCATTCTTGGGTCAAAATTGGCACCGGTCTTAGATTGTCTCCTGAGTTAGGTCATAATTGATCTCGGTCCTCGGTCGTCACCTCTCTTTGGGTCCGAATTAGCCCCGGTCTTGGTTCATCACCTGAGTTATGTCTGAATTGACCTCGATCCTCAGTCGTCACCACTCTTGGGTTAGAATTGGCCTCGGTCTTGGATCATCACCTGGGTTAGGTCTGAATGGACCTCGGTTTCGGTCGTCACCACTCTTGGGTCAGAATTAGCCCCGGTCTTGCATCGTCACTTGAGTTAGGTCAGAATTGACCTCGGTCCTCCGTCGTCACCACTTGTGGGTCAGAATCGGCCCCGGTCTTGGATCGTCACCTCATTTAGGTCAGAGTTGACCTCGGTCCTCGGTCGTCACCACTCTTGGGCCAGAATTGGCCCCGGTCTTGCATCGTCAATTGAGTTAGGTCAGAATTGACCTCGGTCCTCGATCGTCACCACTCTTTGGTCAGAATTGGCACCAGTCTTAGATCGTCTCCTGAGTTAGGTCAAAATTGACCTCCGTCCTCGGTCGTCACCACTCTTTGGGTCAGAAGTGGCCCCGGTCTTGAATCATCACTAGAGTTAGGTTAGAATGACCTCGGTCCTCGGTCGGCACCACTATTGTGTCAGAATTGGCTCCGATCTTGGATCGTCACTTGAGTTAGGTCAGAATTGACCTCGGTTTCGGTCGTCACATCTCTTGGGTCTGAATTATCCCTGATCTTGGAACGTCACCTGAGTTAGGTCAGAATTGACCTCGGTCCTCGGTCATCTCCACTCTACGGTTAGAATTGTCACCGATCTTGGATCGTCACCTGAGTTAGGTTATAATTGACCTCGGTCCTCGGTCATCACCACTCTTGGGTCAGAGTTGGTCTCGGTCTTGGATCATCACCTGAGTTAGGTTAGAATTGACATAGGTCCTCGGTCTTCACCACACATGGGTCAGAATAGGGCCCCGGTCTTGGATCGTCACTTGAGTTAGGTCAGAATTAACCTCGGCCCTCGATCGTCACCAGTCTTGGGTTAAAATTGGACCCGGTCTTGGATTGTCACCTGAGTTAGGTTACAATTGACCTCGGTCCTCGGTCGTCCCCACTTTCGGTCAGAATTGGCCCCGGTCTTGGGTCGTCACCTGAGTTACGTCAGAATTGACCTCGGTCCTCGATCATCACCACTCTTGGGTCAGAGTTGGCCCCAGTCTTGGATCCTCACCTCAGTTAGGTCAGAATTGACCTCGGTCGTCACCACTCTTCGGGCAGAGTTGGCCCCAATCTTGGATCGTCACCGAACTTAGGTCTGAATTGGCATCGGTCCTCGGTCGTGAGCACTCTTGGGTCAGAATTGGCCTCAGTCTTGGATCGTCACCTGAGTTAGGTAAGAATAGATCTCGGTCCTTGGTCGTCACCACTCTTGAGTCAGAATTGGCACCGGTCTTGAATCGTCACCTAAGTTAGGTCAGAATTGACCTCGGTCCTCGATCGTCACCACGCTTGGGTCAGAATTGGCCCCGGTCTTGCATCGTCACCTGATTTTGATCAGAATTGACTTCGATCCTCAGTCGTCACCACTCTTGGGTCAGAGTTGGCCCCGATCTTAGATCGTCTCCTTTGTTAGGTTAGAATTGACCTCGGTCCTCGGTCGTCACCCCTCTTTGGGTCAGAATTAGCCCCTGTCTTGGATCATCACCTGAGTTAGGTCAGAATTGACCTCGATCCTCGGTCGTCACCACTCTTGGGTCAAAATTTTCCTCGGTCTTGGATCTTCACCTCAGTTAGGTCTGCATTGACCTCGGTCCTCGATCATCACCACTCTTGGGTCATAATTGACATCGGTCTTGGATCGTCTCCTGAGTTAGGTCAGAATTGACCTCGATCCTCGGTCATCACCACTCCTCTGTAACAATTGGCCTCGGTCTTGGATCATCACCTGAGTTAGGTCAGAATTGACGTAGGTCCTCGGTCGTCACCACACATGAGTCAGAATTGGCCCCGATCTTGGATCATCACTTGAGTTAGGCCAGAATTGACCTCGGTCCTCAATCGTCACCAGTCTTGGGTCAAAATTGGCCCCGGTCTTGGATTGTCACCTGAGTTAGGTTAGAATTGACCTCAGTCCTCAGTAGTCACCACTCTTTGGTCAGAATTGGCCCTAGTCTTGGATCGTCACCTGAGTTAGGTCAGAATTGACCTCGGTCCTCGATCATCACCACTCTAGGGTCAGAGTTGGCCCTGCTCTTGGATCCTCACCTCAGTGAGGTCAGAATTGACCTCGATCCTCGGTCGTCACTACTCTTAGGTCAGAGTTGGCCCCGATCTTGGATCGTCACCGGAGTTAGGTCAGAATTGGTCTTGGTCCTCGGTCGTGACCACTCTTGGGTCAGAATTGGCCTCGATCTTGGATCGTCACCTAAGTTAGGTCAGAATATATCTTGGTCATTGGTCGTCACCACTTTTGGTTCAGAATTGGCACCGATCTTGGATCGTCACCTAAGTTAGGTACGAATTGACCTCGATCCTCGGTCGTCACCACTCTTAGATCAGAATTGCCCCGGTCTTGCATCGTCACTTGAGTTAGGTCAGAATTGACCTCGGTCCTCAGTCGTTACCACTCTTGGGTCAGAATTGGCCCTGGTCCTGGATTGTCACCTAAGTTGGTCAGAGTTGACCTCGGTCCTCGGTCGTCACCACTCTTGAGTCAGAATTGGCCCCGATCTTGCATCGTCACCTGAGTTAGGTCAAAATTGATCTCGGTCCTCGGTCGTCACCACTCTTGGGTTAGAATTGGCACCGGTCTTCAATCATCTCCTGAGTTAGGTCAGAATTGACCTCGTTCATCGGTCGTCACCACTCTTTGGGTCAGAATTGGCCCCGGTCTTGGATCATCACCAGAGTTAGATCAGAAATGACCTTGGTCCTCGGTCGTCACCACTCTTGTGTTAGAATTGGCGCCGGTCTTGCATCGTCACTTGAGTTAGGTAAGAATTGACCTCGGTCCTCGGTCGTCACCACTCTTGGGTCAAAATTATCCCTGATCTTCGATCGTCACCTGAGTTAGGTCAGAATTGACCTCGGTCCTCGATTGTCACCACTCTTGGGTCAGAATTCACACCGGTCTTGGATCGTCACCTGAGTTAGGTCAGAATTGACCTCGGTCCTCGGTCATCACCACTTTTGGGTCAGAATTGGCCCCGATCTTGGATCATCACCTGAGTTAGGTCAGAATTGACGTAGGTCCTCAGTCGTCACCACACATGGGTCAGAATTGGCCCCGGTCTTGGATCTTCAATTGAGTTAGGTCAGAATTGACCTCGATCCTCGATCGTCACCAGTCTTGGGTCAAAATTGACCCCGATCTTGGATTGTCACCCGAGTGAGGTTACAATTGACCTCGGTCCTCGGTCGTCACCACTTTTGGTCAGAATTGGCCCCGGTCTTAGATCATCACTTGAGTCAGGTCAGAATTGACCACGGTCCTCGATCGTCACCACTCTTGTGTCAGAATTGGCCCCGGTCTTTGATCGTCACCTGAGTTAGGTCAAAGTTGACCTCGGTCCTCGGTCGTCACCACTCTTGGGTCAGAATTGTCCCCGGTCTTGCATCGTCATCTGAGTTAGGTCAAAATTGACCTCGGTCCTCGGTCATCACCACTCTTTGGTCAGAATTGGCCCCGGTCTTGGATCGTCACCTGAGTCAGGTCAGAATTGACCTCGGTCCTCGATCATCACCACTCTTGGGTCAGAGTTGGACCCGGTCTTGGATCCTTATCTCAGTTAGGTTAGAATTGACCTCGGTCCTCGATCGTCACCACTCTTGGGTCAGAGTTGGCCCCGATCTTGGATCGTCACCTGAGTTAGGTCAAAATTTGCCTCGGACCTCGGTCGTGACCACTCTTGCATCATAATTGGCCTCGGTCTTGGATCGTCTCCTTAGTTAGGTCAGAATTGACCTCAGTCCTCGATCATCACCACTCTTGGGTCAGAATTGGCCTCGGTCTTGGATCATCACCCGAGTTAGGTTAGAATTGACTTAGGTCCTTGGTCGTCACCACACATGGGTCATAATTGGCCTCGGTCTTGGATCGTCACTTGAGTTAGGTTAGAATTGACCTCGGTCCTCGATCGTCACCAGTCTTGGATCAAAATTGGCCCCGGTCTTGGATTGTCACCTGAGTTAGGTTAGAATTGACCTCAATCCTCGGTAGTCACTACTCTTTGGTCAGAATTGGCCCCGGTCTTAGATCGTCACCTGAGTTAGGTCAGAATTGACCTCGGTCCTCGATCATCACGACTCTTGTTTCAGAGTTGGCCCCGATCTTGGATGCTCACCTCAGTTAGGTCAGAATTGACCTCGGTCCTCGGTCGTCACCACTCTTGGGTAAGAGTTGCCCCCGATCTTGGATCGTCCCCTGAGTTAGGTCAGAATTGGCCTCGGTCCTCGGTCGTGACCACTCTTGGGTCAGAATTGGCCTCGGTCTTGGATCGTCACCTGAGTTAGGTCAGAATAGATATCGGTCCTTAGTCGTCACCACTCTTGGGTCACAGTTGGCACCGTTCTTGGATCGTAACCTAAGTTAGGTCAGTATTGACCTCGGTCCTCGATCATCACCACTCTTGAGTCAGAATTATCCCCGGTCTTGCATCGTCACTTGAGTTAGGTCATAACTGACCTCGATCCTCGGTCATCACCACTCTTGGGTCAAAATTTGCCTCGATCTTGGATCGTCACCTGAGTTAGAAGAGAGTTGACCTCGTTCCTCGGTCGTTACCACTCTTGGGTCAGAATTGGCCTCGGTCTTGCATTGTCATCTGAGTTAGGTCAGAATTGACCTCGGTCCTCGATCGTCACCACTCTTGGGTCAGAATCTGCACCGGTCTTGGATCATCGCTAGAGTTAGGTCAGAAATGTCCTCAGTCCTCGGTCGTCACCACTCTTGTGTCAGAATTGGCTCCGGTCTTGGATCGTCACTTGAGTTATGTCAGAATTGACCTCGGTCCTCGGTCGTCACCACTCTTGGGTCAAAATTATCCCCATTCTTGGATCGTCTCCATAGTTAGGTCAGAATTGACCTCGATCCTCGGTCATCACCACTCTTGGGTCAGAATTGTCACCGATCTTGGATCGTCACCTGAGTTAGGTCAGAATTGACCTCGGTCTTCGGTCATCACCACTCTTGGGTCAGAATTAGCCCCGATCTTGGATCATCACCTGAGTTAGGTAAGAATTGACCTAGGTCCTTGATCGTCACCACACATGGGTCAGAATTGTCCCCGGTCTTGGATCATCACTTGAGTTAGGTCAGAATTGACCTCGGTCCTCGATCGTCACCAGTCTTGGGTCAAAATTGGCCCCGGTCTTGGATTGTCACCTGAGTTAGGTTACAATTGACCTCGGTCCTCGATCGTCACCACTTTTGGTCAGAATTGGCCCCAGTCTTGGATCGTCACCTGAGTTAGGTCAGAATTGACCTCGATCCTCGGTCGTGACCACTCTTGGGTCAGAATTGGCCTCGGTCTTGGATCGTCACCTGAGTTAGGTAAGAATAGATCTCGGTCCTTGGTCGTCACCACTCTTGGGTCAGAATTGGCACCGGTCTTGGATCGTCACCTAATTTAGGTAAGAATTGACCTCGGTCCCCGGTCGTCACCACTCTTGGGTCAGAATTGGCCCCGGTCTTGCATCCTCGCCTGATTTCGATCAGAATTGACCTCGGTCCTCGGTCGTCACCACTCTTGGGTCAGAATTGTCCCCGGTCTTAGATCGTCACCTGAGTTAGGTTAGAGTTGACCTCGGTCCTCAGTCGTCACCACTCTTGGGTCAGAATTTGCCCCGGTCTTGCATCATCACCCGAGTTAGGTCAAAATTGACTTCGGTTCTCGATCATCACCACTCTTGGGTCAGAATTGGCCTCAAACTTGGATCATCACCTGAGTTAGGTCAGAATTGACCTAGGTCCTCGGTCGTCAACACACATGGGTTAGAATTGGCCTCGGTCTTGGATCATTACTTGAGTTAGGTCAGAATTGACCTCCGTCCTCGATCGTCACCAGTCTTGGGTCAAAATTGGCCCCGGTCTTGGATTGTCACATGAGTTAGGTTAGAATTGATCTCAGTCCTCGGTCATCACCACTCTTTGGTCAGAATTGGCCCCAGTCTTGGATCGTCACCTGAGTTTGGTCAAAATTAACCACGGTCCTCAGTCGTCACCACTCTTGGGTCAGAATTGGCCCCGGTCTTGGATCGTCACCTGAGTTAGGTCAGAATTGACCTCGGTCCTCGGTCGTCACCACTCTTGGGTCCGAATTGGCACCGGTCTTAGATCGTCTCCTGAGTTAGGTTAGAATTGACCTCGGTCCTTGGTCGTCACCACTCTTGGGTCAGAATTGTCCCCGGTCTTGGATCGTGACCTGAGTTAGGTCAGAATTGACCTCGGTCCTCGATCCTCGGTCGTTACCACTCTTGTGTCAGAATTGGCATCGGTCTTAGATCGTCTCCTGAGTTAGGTCAGAATTGACCTCAATCCTCGGTCATCACCCCTCTTGTGTAAGAATTAGCCTCGATCTTGGATCATCACCTGAGTTAGGTCAGAATTGACCTAGGTCCTCGATCGTCACCCCACATGGGTCAGAATTGGCCTCGGTCTTGGATCATTACTTGAGTTAGGTCAGAATTGACCTCGGTCCTCGATCGTCACCAGTCTTGGGTAAAAATTAGCCCCGGTCTTGGATTGTCACCTGAGTTAGGTTAGAATTGACCTCAGTTCTTGGTAGTCACCACTCTTTGGTCAGAATTGGCCCCAGTCTTGGATCATCACCTGAGTTAGGTCAGAATTGACCTCGGTCCTCAATCATCACCACTCTTGGGTCAGAGTTGTCCCCGGTCTTGAATCCTCACCTCAGTTAGGTCAGAATTGACCTCGGTCCTCGGTCGTCACCACTCTTGGGTCAGAGTTGGCCCCGATCTTGGATTGTCACCTGAGTTAGGTCAGAATTGGCCTCGGTCCTCGGTCGTCACCACTCTTGGGTCAGAATTGGCCTCGGTCTTGGATCGTCACCTGAGTTAGGTCAGAATAGATCTCGGTCTTTGGTCGTCACCACTCTTGGGTCAGAATTGGCACTGATCTTGGATCGTCACCTAAGTTAGGTCGGAATTGACCTCGATCCACGGTCATCACCACTCTTGGGTCAGAATTGGCCCCGGTCTTGCATCATCACTTGAGTCAGGTCAAAATTGACCTCGGTCCTCGGTCGTCACCACTCTTGGGTCAGAATTGTCCCCGGTCTAAGAGCGTCACCTAAGTTAGGACAGAGTTGACCACGGTCCTCGGTCGTCACCACTCTTGGGTCAGAATTAGCCCCGGTCTTACATCGTTACCTGAGTTAGGTCAGAATTGACCTCGGTCCTCGGTCGTCACCACTCTTGGGTCAGAATTGGCACCGGTCTTAGATCGTCTCCTGAGTTAGGTCAGAATTGACCTCGGTCCTCGGTCGTCACCACTTTCTGGGTCAGAATTGGCCCCGATCTTGGATGATCACCAGAGTTAGGTTAGAAATGACCTCGGTCCTCGTTCGTCACCACTCTTGTGTTAGACTTGCCGCCGGTCTTGGATCGTCACTTGAGTTAGGTCAGAATTGACCTCGGTCCTCGTTCATCACGACTCTTGGGTCAGAATTATCCTCGATCTTGGATCGTCACCTGAGTTAGGTTAGAATTGACCTCGATCCTCGGTCGTCACCACTCTTGGGTCAGAATTGGCACCGGTCTTGGATCGTCACCTGAGTTAGGTCAGAATTGACCTCGGTCCTCGATCATCACCACTCTTGGGTCAGAATTGGCCCTAGTCTTTGATCATCAACTGAGTTAGGTCAGAATTGACCTAGGTCCTCGGTCGTCACCACACATGGGTCAGAATTGGCCCCGGTCTTGGATCGTCACATGAGTTAGGTCAGAATTGACCTCGGTCCTCGATCGTCACCAGTCTTGGGTGAAAATTGGCCCCGGTCTTGGATTGTCAAGAGAGTTAGGTTACAATTGACCACGGTCCTCGGTCATCACCACTTTTGGTCAGAATATGCCCCGGTCTTGGATCGTCACCTGAGTTAGGTCAGAATTGACCTCGGTCCTCGATCGTCACCACTCTCAGGTCAGAATTGGACCCGATGACCTCGGTCCTCGGTCGTCACCACTCTTGGGTCAGAATTGGCCTCGGTCTTAGATCGTCACCTAAGTTAGGTCATAATTGGCCTCGGTCCTCGGTCGTCACCACTCTTGGGTCAGAATTGGCCCTGATCTTGGATCGTCACCTGAGTTAGGTCAGAGTTGACCTCGGTCCTCGGTCGTCACCACACTTGGGTCAGAATTGGCCCCGATCTTGCATCATCACCTGAGTTAGGTCAGAATTGACCTCGGTCCTCAGTCGTCACCACTCTTGGGTCAGAATCTGCACCGGTCTTAGATCGTCTCCTGAGTTAGGTCAGAATTACCTCGGTCCTCGGTCGTCACCACTCTTCGATTCAGAATTGGCCCCGGTCTTGGATCATCACCAGAGTTAGGTCAGAATTGACCTCGATCCTTGGTCGTCACCACTCTTGGGTCAGAATTGGCCCCGATCTTGGATCGTCACCTGAGTAAGGTCAGAATTGACCTCGGTCCTTGGTCGTCACCACTCTTGGGTCAGAATTGTCCCCTGTCTTGGATCATCACCAGAGTTAGGTCACAATTGACCTCGGTCCTCGGTCCTCAGTCGACACCACTCTTGGGACATAATTGGCATCGGTCTTGGATCGTCTCCTGAGTGATTTCAGAATTGACCACGATCCTCGGTCATCACCACTCTTGGGTCAGAATTGTCCCCGGTCTTGGATCATCACCTGAGTTAGATCAGAATTGACCTCGGTCCTCGGTCCTTGGTCGTCACAACTCTTGGGTCAGAATTGGCATCGGTCTTGGATCGTCTCCTTAGTTCGGTCAGAATTGACCTCGTTCCTCGGTCATCACCACTCTTGGGTCCGAATTGTCCTCGGTCTTGGATCATCACCTAAGTTAGGTCAGAATTGACCTAGGTCCTCGGTCATCACCACACATGGGTCAGAATTGGCCTCGGTCTTGGATCGTTACTTGAGTTAGGTCAGAATTGACCTCGGTCCTCGATCGTCACTAGTCTTGGGTCAAAATTGGCCCCGGTCTTGGATTGTCACCTGAGTTAGGTAAGAATTGACCTCAGTCCTCGGTAGTCACCACTCTTTGGTCAGAATTGGCCCCAGTCTTGGATCCTCACCTGAGTTAGGTCAGAATTGACCTCGGTCCTCGATCATCACCACTCTTGGGTCAGAGTTGGCCCCGGTCTTGGATCCTCACCTCAGTTAGGTCAGAATTGACCTCGGCCATCGGTCATCACCACACTTGGGTCGGAATTGGCCTTGGTCTTGCATCATCACTTGAGTCAGGTGAGAATTGACCACGGTCCTCGGTCGTCACCACTCTTGGGTCAGAATTGGCCTCGGTCTTGGATCGTCACCTGAGTTAGGTCAAAGTTGACCTCGGTCCTCGGTCGTCACCACTCTTGGGTCAGAATTGTCCCCGGTCTTGCATCGTCATCTGAGTTAGGTCAAAATTGACCTCGGTCCTCGGTCATCACCAGTCTTGGGTCACAATTGGCATCGATCTTAGATTGTCTCCTGAGTTAGGTCAGAATTGACCTCGGTCCTCGGTCGTCACCACTCTTTGGGTCAGAATTGGCCCCGATCTTGGATCATCACCAGAGTTAGATCAGAAATGACCTCGGTCGTCGGTCGTCACCACTCTTGTGTCAGAATTATCTCCGTTCTTGGATCATCACTTGAGTTAGGTCAGAATTGACCTCGGTCCTTGGTCGTCACGACTCTTGGGTTAGAATTATCCCCGATCTTGGATCGTCACCTGAGTTAGGTCAGAATTGACCTCGGTCCTCAGTCGTCACCACTCTTGGGTCAAAATTGGCACCGTGCTTGGATCGTCACCTCAGTTAGGTCAGAATTGACCTCGGTCCTCGATCATCACCACTCTTAGGTCAGAATTGGTGTCGATCTTTGATCATCACCTGAGTTAGGTCAGAATTGACCTAGGTCCTCGGTCGTCACCAGACATGGGTCAGAATTGGCCCCGGTCTTGGATCGTCACTTGAGTTAGGTCAGAATTGGCCTCGGTCTTGGATCATTACTTGAGTTAGGTCAGAATTGACCTCGGTCCTCGATCGTCACCAGTCTTGGGTAAAAATTAGCCCCGGTCTTGGATTGTCACCTGAGTTAGGTTAGAATTGACCTCAGTTCTTGGTAGTCACCACTCTTTGGTCAGAATTGGCCCCCGTCTTGGATCGTCACCTGAGTTAGGTCAGAATTGACCTCGGTCCTCAATCACCACCACTCTTGGGCCAAAGTTGGCCCCGGTCTTTGATCCTCACCTCAGTTAGGTCAGAATTGACCTCGGTCCTCGGTCGTCACCACTCTTGGCTCAGAGTTGGCCCCGATCTTGGATCGCCACCTGCGTTAGGTCAGAATTGGCCTCGATCCTCTGTCGTGACCACTCCTTTGTTAGAATTGGCCTCGGTCTTGGATCGTCACCTGAGTTAGGTCGGAATAGATCTCGGTCCTTGATCGTCACCACTCTTGGGTCAGAATTGGCACCGATCTTGGATCGTCACCTCAGTTAGGTCGGAATTGACCTCGGTCCTCGGTCGTCACCACTCTTAGGTCAGAATTAGCCCCGGTCTTGCATCGTCACTTGAGTCAGGTCAGAATTGACCTCGGTCCTCGGTCGTCACCACTCTTGGGTTAGAATTGGCCCCGGTCTTAAATGGTCACCTGAGTTAGGTCAGAGTTGACCTCAGTCCTCGGTCGTCACCACTCTTGGGTCAGAATTAGCCCCGGTCTTGCATCGTCACTTGAGTTAGGTCAGAATTGACTTCGGTCCTCGATCGTCACCACTCTTGGTTCAGAATTGGCACCGGTCTTAGATCGTCTCCTGAGTGAGGTCAGAATTGACCTTGGTCCTCGGTCGTCACCTCTCTTTGGGTCAGAATTGGCCCCGGTCCTGGATCATCACCAGAGTTAGGTCAGAAATGACCTCGGTCCTCGGTCGTCACCACTCTTGTGTTAGAATTGTTGTCGGTCTTGGATCGTCACTTGAGTTAGGTCAGAATTGACCTCGGTCCTTGGTCGTCACCACTCTTGGGTCAGAATTGGCCCCGGTCTTGCATTATCACTTGAGTTAGGTCAGAATTGACCTCGGTCCTCGGTCGTCACCACTCTTTGGGTCAGAATTGGCCCCGGTCTTAGATCGTCTCCTGAGTTAGGTCAGAATTGACCTCGATCCTCGGTCGTCACCACTCTTTGGGTCAGAATTGGACCCGATCTTGGATCATCACCAGAGTTAGGTAAGAAATGAACTCGGTCCTCGGTCGTCACCACTCTTGTGTCAGAATTGGCTCCGGTCTTGGATTGTCACTTGAGTTATGTCAGAATTGACCTCGGTCCTCGGTCGCCACCACTCTTCGGTCAGAATTATCCCCATTCTTGGATCGTCACCATAGTTAGGTCAGAATTGACCTCGGTCCTCGGTCATCACCACTCTTGGGTCAGAATTGTAAACGATCTTGGATCGTCACCTGAGTTAGGTCAGAATTGACCTCGGTCCTCGGTCATCACCACTATTGGGTCAGAATTAGCCCCGGTCTTGGATCATTACCAGAGTTAGGTCAGAATTGACCTAGGTCCTCGATCGTCACCACACATGGGTCTGAATTGTCCCTGGTCTTGGATCGTCACTTGAGTTAGGTCAGAATTGACCTCGGTCCTCGATCGTCACCAGTCTTGGGTCAAAATTGGCCCCGGTCTTGGATTGTCACCTGAGTTAGGTTACAATTGACCTCGGTCCTCAATCCTCACCACTTTTAGTCAGAATTGGACCCAGTCTTGGATCGTCACCTGAGTTAGGTCAGAATTGACCTCGATCCTCGGTCGTGACCACTCTTGGGTCAGAGTTGGCCTCGGTCTTGGATCCTCACCTCAGTTAAGTCAGAATTGACCTCGGGGTCATCACCAATCTTGGGTCAGACTTGGGCCTGATCTTGGATCGTCACCTAAGTTAGGTCAGAATTGGCCTCGGTTGTGACCACTCTTGGGTCAGAATTGGCCTCGGTCTTGGATCGTCACCTGAGTTAGGTAAGAATAGATCTCGGTCCTTAGTCGTCACCACTCTTGGGTCAGAATTGGCACCGGTCTTGGATCGTCACCTAATTTAGGTAAGAATTTATCTCGGTCCTTGGTCGTCTCCACTCTTGGGTCAGAATTGGCCCCGGTCTTGCATCCTCGCCTGATTTCGATCAGAATTGACCTCGGTCCTCGGTCGTCACCACTCTTGGGTCAGAATTGGCCCCGATCTTAGATCGTCACCTGAGTTAGGTCAGAGTTGACCTCGGTCCTCGGTCGTCACCACTCTTGGGTCAGAATTGGCCCCGGTCTTGCATCATCACTCGAGTTAGGTCAGAATTGACCTCGGTCCTCGGTCATCACCACTCTTGGGTCAGAATTAGCCTCGGTCATGGATCATCACCTGAGTTAGGTCAAAATTGACCTAGGTCCTCGGTCGTCACCACACATGGGTCAGAATTGGCCTCGGTCTTGGATCATTACTTGATTTAGGTCAGAATTGACCTCGGTCCTCGATCGTCACCAGTCTTGGGTCAAAATTGGCCCCGGTCTTGGATTGTCACCTGAGTTAGGTTAGAATTGACCTCAGTCCTCGGTCATCACCAATCTTTGGTCAGAATTGTCCCCAGTCTTGGATCATCACCATAGTTAGGTCAGAATTGACCACGGTCCTCAGTCGTCACCACTCTTGGGTCAGAATTGGCCCCGGTCTTGGATCATCACCCGAGTTAGGTCAGAATATACCTCGGTCGTCGGTCGTTACCACTCTTGTGTTAAAGTTGGCCCCGATCTTGGATCGTCACCTGAGCTAGGTCAGAATTGGCCTCGGTCCTCGGTCGTAACCACTCTTGGGTCAAAATTGGCCTCGGTCTTGGATCGTCCCCTCAGTTAGGTCAGAATAGATCTCGGTCCTCGGTCGTTACCACTCCTGGGTCAGAATTGGCCCCGGTCTTGCATTGTCGCCTTAGTTAGGTCAGAATTGACCTCGGTCCTCGGTCATCACCACTCTTGGGTCAGAATTGGCCCCGGTCTTGGATCGTCACCTGAGTTAGGTCAGAGTATACCTCGGTCCTCGGTCGTCACCACACTTGGGTCAGAATTAGCCCCGGTCTTGAATCGTCATCTGAGTTAGGTCAGAATTGACCTCGGTCCTCGGTCGTCACCACTTTTCGGGTAAGAATTGGCCCCGGTCTTAGATCATCACCAGAGTTAGGTCAGAATTGACCTCGATCCTTGGTCATCACCACTCTTGGGTCAGAATTGGCTCCGATCTTGGATCGTCACCTGAGTTAGGTCAGAATTGACCTCGGTCCTTGGTCGTCACCACTCTTGGGTCAGAATTGTCCCCGATCTTGGATCGTCACCTGAGTTAGGTCAGAATTGACCTCGGTCCTCGGTCCTCGGTCGTTACCACTCTTGGGTCAGAATTGGCATCGGTCTAAGATCGTCTCCTGAGTTTGGTCAGAATTGACCTCAACCTCGGCCATCACCACTCTTGTGTCAGAATTGGTCTCGATCTTGGATCATCACCTGAGTTAGGTCAGAATTGACCTAGGTCCTCGTTCGTCACCACACATGGGTCAGAATTGGCCTCGGTCTTGGATCGTTGCTTGAGTTAGGTCAGAATTGACCTCGGTCCTCGATTGTCACCAGTCTTTGGTCAAAATTGGCCCCGGTCTTGGATTGTCACCTGAGTTAGGTTAAAATTGACCTCAGTCCTTGGAAGTCACCACTCTTTGGTCAGAATTGGCCCCAGTCTTGGATCGTCACCTGCGTTATGTCAGAATTGACCTAGGTCCTCAATCATCACCACTCTTGGGTCAGAGTTGTCCCCGGTCTTGGATCCTCACCTCAGTTAGGTCAGAATTGACCTCGGTCCTCGGTCGTCACCACTCTTGGGCCAGAGTTGGCCCCGATCTTGGATCATCACCTGAGTTAGGTCAGAATTGGCCTCGGTCCTCGGTCATCACCACTCTTGGGTCAGAATGGCCTCGGTCTTGGATCATCACTTGAGTTAGGTCAGAATAGATCTCGGTCATTGGTCGTCACCACTCTTGGGTCAGAATTGGCACCGATCTTGGATCGTCACCTAAGTTAGGTCGGAATTGACCTCGATCCTTTGTCATCACCACTCTTGGGTTAGAATTGGCCCCGGTCTTGCATCATCACTTGAGTCAGGTCAAAATTAACCTCAGTCCTCGGTCGTCACCACTCTTGGGTCAGAATTGGCCCCGGTCTAGGATCGTCACCTGAGTTAGGTTAGAGTTGACCTCGGTCCTCGGTCGTCACCATAGTTGGTTCAGAATTAGCCCCGGTCTTGCATCGTCACCTGAGTTAGGTCAGAATTGACCTCGGTCCTCGGTCGCTACCAGTCTTGGGTCAGAATTAGCACCGGTCTTGGATCGTCACCTGAGTTAGGTCAGAATTGACCTTGGTCCTCGATCATCACCACTCTTGGGTCAGAATTGGCCCCAGTGTTTGATCATCACCTGAGTTAGGTCAGAATTGACCTAGGTCCTCGGTCGTCACCACACATGGGTCAGAATTGGCCCCGGTCTTGGATCGTCACTTGAGTTAGGTCAAAATTGACCTCGGTCCTCGATCGTCACCAGTCTTGGGTCAAAATTGACACCGGTCTTGGATTGTCAAGAGAGTTAGGTTTCAATTGACCTCGGTCCTCGGTCATCACCACTTTTGGTCAGAATTGGCCCCGGTCTTAGATCGTCACCTAAGTTAGGTCAGAATTGACCTCGGTCCTCGGTCGTCACACTCTTGGGTCAGAGTTGGCCCCGATCTTGGATCGTCACTTGAGTTAGGTCAGAATTGGCCTCGGTCCTCGGTCGTCACCACTCTTGGGTCAGAATTGGCCTCGGTCTTGGATCTTCACTTGAGTTAGGTCAGAATAGATCTCGGTCTTTGGTCGTCACCACTCTTGGGTCAGAATTGGCACCGATCTTGGATCGTCACCTATGTTAGGTCGGAATAGACCTCGATCCTCTGTCATCACCACTCTTAGGTCAGAATTGGCCCCGGTCTTGCATCATCACTTGAGTCAGGTCAAAATTGACCTCGGTCCTCGGTCGTTACCACTCTTGGGTCAGAATTGGCCTCGTTCTAGGATCGTCACCTGAGTTAGGTCAGAGTTGACCTCGGTCCTCGGTCGTCACCACTGTTGGGTCAGAATTAGCCCCGGTCTTGCATCGTCACCTGAGTTAGGTCAGAATTGACCTCGGTCCTCGGTGGTCACCACTCTTGGGTCAGAATTGGCACCGGTCTTAGAGCGTCTCCTGAGTTAGGTCAAAATTGACCTCGGTCCTCGGTCGTCACCACTCTTTGGGTCAGAATTGGCCCCGGTCTTGGATCATCACCCGAGTTAGGTCAGAAATGACCTCGGTCCTCGGTCGTCACCACTCTTGTGTTAGACTTGTCGCCGGTCTTGGATCGCCACTTGAGTTAGGTCAGAATTGACCTCGGTCCTCGTTCGTCAGGACTCTTGGGTCAGAATTATCCTCGATCTTGGATCGTCACCTGAGTTAAGTCAGAATTGACCTCGGTCCTTGGTCGTCACCACTCTTGGGTCAGAATAGGCACCGGTCTTGGATCATCACCTGAGTTAGGTCAGAATTGACCTCGGCCCTCGATCATCACCACTCTTGGGTCAGTATTGTCCCCAGTCTTTGATCATCACCTCAGTTAGGTCAGAATTGACCTAGGTCCTCGGTCGTCACCACACATGGGTCAGAATTGGCCCCGGTCTTGGATTGTCACTTAAGTTAGGTCAGAATTGACCTCGGTCCTCGATCGTCACCAGTCTTGGGTCAAAATTGGCCCCGGTCTTGGATTGTCAAGAGACTTAGGTTACAATTGACCTCGGTCCTCAGTCATCACCACTTTTGGTCAGAATTGTCCCCGGTCTTGGATCGTCACCTGAGTTAGGTCAGAATTGACCTCGGTCCTCGATCGTCACCACTCTCAGGTCAGAATTGGCCCCGATGACCTCCGTCCTCGATCGTCACCACTCTTAGGTCAGAATTGGCCCTGATGACCTCGGTCCTCGGTCGTCACCACTCTTGGGTCAGAATTGGCCTCGGTCTTAGATCGTCACCTATGTTAGGTCATAATTGGCCTCGGTCCTCGGTCGTCACCACTCTTGGATCAGAATTGGACCCGATCTTGGATCGTCACCTAAGTTAGGTCAGAGTTGACCTCAGTCCTCGGTCGTCACCACACTTGGGTCATAATTGGCCCCGGTCTTGCATCGTCACCTGAGTTAGGTCAGAATTGACCTCGGTCCTCGGTCGTCACCACTCTTGGGTTAGAATCTGCACCGGTCTTAGATCGTCTCCTGAGTTAGGTCAGAATTACCTCGGTCCTCGGTCGTCACCACTCTTCGGGTCAGAATTGGCCCCGGGGTTGGATCATCACCAGAGTTAGGTCAGAATTGACCTCGATCCTTGGTCGTCACCACTCTTGGGTCAGAATTGGCCCCGATCTTGGATCGTCAACTGAGTTAGGTCAGAATTGACCTCGGTCCTTGGTCGTCACCACTCTTGGGTCAGAATTGTCCCCGGTCTTGGATCATCACCTGAGTTAGGTCAGAATTGAACTCGGTCCTCAGTCCTCGGTCGTCACCACTCTTGGGTCAGAATTGGCCTCGGTCTTAGATCGTCACCTAAGTTAGGTCATAATTGGCCTCGGTCCTCGGTCGTCGCCACTCTTGGGTCAGAATTGTCCCCGATCTTGGATCGTCACCTGAGTTAGGTCAGAGTTGACCTCGGTCCTCGGTCGTCACCACACTTGGGTCAGAATTGGCCTCGATCTTGGATCGTCACCTGAGTTAGGTCAGAATTGACCGCGGTCCTTGGTCGTCACCACTCTTGGGTCAGAATTGTCCCCGGTCTTAGATCATCACCTGAGTTAGGTCAGAATTGACCTCGATCCTCGGTCCTCGGTCGTCACCACTCTTTGGTCAGAATTGGCATCGGTCTTGGATCGTCTCCTGAGTTAGGTCCGAATTGACCTCGATCCTCGGTCATCACCACTCTTGGGTAAGAATTGGCCTCGGTCTTGGATCATCACCTGAGTTAGGTCAGAATTGACCTAGGTCCTCGGTCGTCACCACACATGGGTCAGAATTGGCCTCGATCTTGGATCGTTACTTGAGTTAGGTCAGAATTGACCTCGGTCCTCGATCGTCACTAGTCTTTGGTCAAAATTGGCCCCGGTCTTGGATTGTCACCCACTACACCAAAATGGGCAAATTGTCACCTTTCAGCCGGTCAGCCTTGTCAAGGTCATTGACCGTGACAAAAAAACACGCGTTTTATGTCACGGTCATTGACCTTGACACGACCGTGACAACTAATTGTCACGGTCAATGACCTTGACACGACCGTGACAACTTTTCCAGCAAAAACCCTTTCCCCCTTCTTTTTTCCCTCCCACCGTTCCCTCCCTCTCTCTCTCTCTCTCTCTCTCTCTCTCGACGCTGCTCCAATTTCTCTCTCTCTCTCTCTCTCTCTCTTACATTTATATATATATTTGTCTGTATATTTATGTGTGTATGTGTATATATATATGTGTGTATGTGTGTGCGTGTGTGGGGGGTGGGGCAGGGTGGGACGGGGTGGGGTGGGGCAGGGTGGGGGAGGGGGTGGTGGAGGGGGCAGGGGTGGGGTGGGGTGGGGAAGGGTGGGGGAGGGGGTGGTGAAGGGGTGGCAGGGGGTGGGACGGGGTGGGGCAGGGTGGGGGAGGGGGAGGGGGCAGGGGGTGGGGTGGGGTGGGGTGCGGTGTGTGTGTGTGTGCGGTGGTATGTTTTGGGGGAGGGGGGTAGGGGGTGGTGGAGGGGGGCAGGGGGTGGGGCGGGGTGGGATGGTGTCATTTTTCATAATTTTAGCATTAGTAAACATAGGATAAAAATATCTGATTAATTCCTAGGTTAAATTAAATTAAATTAATTTTAGTGCTTAAATATTATTAAATGGTTTTGAATTTTTTAAATATTATTAAATGGTTTTGTAGTGTAGTGGATTCCACCATATTCTGTTATGTCTTCTTTACTAACTAGAATCTTGTTGCAGATAGGATTCCCTTTAGGGTCTTATGTCTTGAATTAATCTGGGGGGTGGGGGTGGGGGTGGGGGTGGGTTGGGTTTTGAATATTATTTACATTCAAAATAAATAATTGATAATAGTTGGATAATAATTGGATAATAATTGTTTTTATACCTATAATACAGCTTATATAGTGTGTGTGTGCATGTGTATGTGGTCAATACATGAATTTATTTTTGTATTTGAATTATCCCATGAATTTATTTTTGTATTTGAATTAACCCATTATATGAAACATACTTGAAATTAAATATAGTGCGCATAGATACTAGCATTCTAGTTCTTATGCGTACGCATTCAATAACCCTTAGACCCGTTCGAGAGTCATTACCCCTGTAATGAGATCTCTCGAATTGTCCCGTTTGGACAGTTTGAGACTGTATAATTTTTGTATAATATTCTTATTGGCTTAAAGTTGTTACTTTTGGAGGAAGTTCTGCAGTCGTATCTTAATGTTCTCTGGGTACATACTAGATTGACAAGTGTGACTGTTATTTTAATTGACTAATTGAAATAACACTCACACCTGCCAATCTACGTCGTGTACTTGGAGAACTAAGGGGATATGCTGTCGAATTTTTTTCAAATCGTAACAATGTGCATGAGCTGTTAAGTATATTACAGAAAAATGCATTCCTGAATGGGATAGGACCACATACCCTTTAATAGGATAATTAAATGATGGGATAATTAAAAAAAACATACTATAAATCTAAGTTTTGTTTACCTTTAATAGGTGTTTAGTTGTGGTAGCTGTGATGGGATATCCGAAATACAAAGAGTGGATGGGTGAGACTAATAGAATGGGGGATGTGTTTTGCAAAGGTGCTAACAAATTTGTGAAATATGCAAAGAGATGTCGTAATGATGAAGAGTTTTCGTGTCCGTGTGCTAGGTGTAAGAATGGTAAGGTGTTTGAGTGGAAAATAGTTTAACTACATTTGTTAAGATCGGGTATGCAAGATAGTTATCGATTTTGGAGTTTTCACGGTGAATTGAAAGTTCCTTTTGTCCCTGACCAACCTTCACAACATCCTTCAACAAGTAGAATAGATGAAGAAGGGGACGACGTAGATCATAATATGTTAGAGGATTTAGTTGATGATGCGTACGGAGTTTATGAAGCTGAGGAGAATGAGGTTACTGATGATGTAGAAGATTCAAGTGCTCGTGAAGATAACACGATAAAACTTGACGATGACTACCAAAGTTTAAAATTTAAGGCGACCCAACCGTTATACTCTGGCTGTGAGAAAGATCAAACAACTTTACATGCCATGGTTGGTTTGCACAGTTTGAAGACGCAGTATGGTTTGTCTGGCAATAGCGTGACGGGAATTCTGAAATGGGTGAAGGGCTTATTACCCAAGGTGAATACACTTCCAAATAGCTATCCTACTATGAAGAACAGTTTGAAAGGTTTGGGAATGAAGTATAAATCGATTCATGCTTGTGTGTATGACTGCATACTATACCGAAAGGAGTATGAAAATCTCGATCGTTGTCCGGTATGCGATGAACCTAGATATGTCCAATCTACTAGTAAGGAAGGCACAAGCTCAAAAGTGCCTCAAAAAGTATTGAAATATTTTCCCGTTGGGCCTAGATTAAAGAGATTTTTCACAGTACAATGGATTGCAGAGGCAATGACTTGGCATGCTAGGGCAGAAGTAGGGGGTAATATCATGCGTCAACCTATTGATTCTACTGCCTGGCGGAGGATGAATTATGAGTATCCCGATTTTGCTCGAGAACAACGCAACATTCGTTTGGCTATATCAACATATGGTTTCAATCCATTTGGAAATCTAAGCACCAATCAGCGTGTATGGCCAGTGATCCTAGCCCCACTCAACCTCCCTCCTTCACGGTGTATGAGACCTGAATTTTCGATGATGGCTTTATTGATACATGGGCCAAAGGCACCAAGTGAAGACATTGATATCTACCTGGCTCCTTTGGTAGAAGAATTAAATGAGTTGTGGGAAGAGGGTGTGCAATCATTTGAATCTTTTACAAAAGAAGAGTTTACGCTGAAAGCTATGTTGATGTGGGCAATTCATGATTTTCCAGCTTATGGGACATTATTCGGATGTGTAGTACATGGTTATTTGGGGTGTCCTATTTGTGGAGAGGAGACTGAATCTCTTCGTCTATCCTCCAGCTTAAAAAATGTATACCATTGCCACAGGAAGTTTTTACCCCCAGCTCATAGTTTCAGATTTGAGAAAGCTTCCAATTTTTTATTGGGCGGAGTTGAACATAGACTACCGCCGAGACAACTTTCGGGTTCAGAAATTGAAAGTAAATCTTCTGAATGTGGCCCAAATATGCTAGGTAAGAATCCCAAATTTAAGAATGTCAAGCATAAGAAGACCCCAACTGGGAATGAAACTGAGATAAGAAAGGCATGGTCTCGGAGGTCAATTTTATTTGACTTGCCTTATTGGAAGAAAAACCCGGTGCGCCATGTATTGGATGTGATGCATGCAGAGAAGAACTTCGCTGAACATATTGTGGGTACTTGCCTTGGGGGGAGTCATTCGAAGGATGGAGAAAATGCACAAAAAGACCTTAAAATGTTAAAACTTAAACCACAACTATGGTTGAAAGAAGATAGTAGGGGAAGGACAATAATTCCCCCTGGTGCGTTTACTTTGACGAGTGAGGAAAGGAAGGTGCTTCTAGACACAATATATAATTTGAAGGGCCCATCTACTTTTTCGTCCAACTTGCAAAGGATTGTGAATTATGTTACTCATGATTTACATAAGTGTAAGTCCCACGATTGGCATGTGATCATGCAATTGGTTCCTCTATTGTTTAAGCATTGTTTCTCCAAGCACAAGGATTTGCGTAGGGCTATTATGCAAATTAGTATTACCTTCTCCCTCTTGTGTGAGAAGGTAGTGAATCGAGAACACATAGTGGCCGCAAAATTGGCTGTGAACGAAGCGATTTGTGTATTGGAGAAGTACTTTCCCCCAGTCTTGGATCGTCACTTGACTTACCACAGTTAGGTCAGAAATGACCTCGGTCCTCGGTCGTCACCACTCTTGTGTTAGACTTGCCGCCGGTCTTGGATCGTCACTTGAGTTAGGTCAGAATTGACCTCGGTCCTCGTTCGTCACGACTCTTGGGTCAGAATTATCCTCGATCTTGTATCGTCACCTGAGTTAGGTCAGAATTGACCTCGGTCCTCGGTCGTCACCACTCTTGGGTCAGAATTGGCACCGGCCTTGGATCATCACCTGAGTTAGGTCAGAATTGACCTCGGTCCTTGATCATCACCACTCTTGGGTCAGAATTGGCCCCAGTCTTTGATCATCACCTGAGTTAGGCCAGAATTGACCTAGGTCCTCGGTCGTCACCACACATGGGTCAGAATTGGCCCCGGTCTTGGATCGTCACTTCAGTTAGGTCAGAATTGACCTCGGGCCTCGATCATCACCAGTCTTGGGTCAAAATTGGCCCCGGTCTTGGATTGTCAAGTGAGTTAGGTTACAATTAACCTCGGTCCTCGGTCATCACCACTTTTGATCAAAATTAGCCCTGGTCTTGGATCGTCACCTGAGTTAGGTCAGAATTGACCTCGGTCCTCGATCGTCACCACTCTCGGGTTTGAATTGGCCCCGATGACCTCGGTCCTCGGTCGTCACCACTCTTGGGTCAGAATTGGCCTCGGTCTTAGATTGTCACCTAAGTTAGGTCAAAATTGGCCTCGGTCCTCGGTCGTCACCACTCTTGGGTCACAATTGGCCCCGATCTTGGATCGTCACCTGAGTTAGGTCAGAGTTGACCTCGGTCCTCGGTCGTCACCCCACTTGGGTCAGAATTGGCCCCGGTCTTGTATCGTCACCTGAGTTAGGTCAGAATTGACCTCGGTCCTCGGTCATCACCACTCTTGGGTCTGAATCTGCACCGGTCTTAGATCGTCTCCTAAGTTAGGTCAAAATTGACCTCGGTCCTCGGTCGTCACCACTCTTAGGGTCAGAATTGGCCCCAGTCTTGGATCATCACCAGAGTTAGGTCAGAATTGACCTCGATCCTCGGTCGTCTCCACTCTTGGGTCAGAATTGGCCCCGGTCTTGGATCGTCACCTGAGTTAGGTCAGAATTGACCTCGGTCCTTGGTCGTCACCACTCTTGGGTCAGAATTGTCCCCGATCTTGGATCATCACCTGAGTTAGGTCAGAATTGGCCTCGGTCCTCGGTTCTCGGTCGTCACCACGTTTGGGTCAGAATTGGCATCGGTTTTGGATCGTCTCCTGAGTTAGGTCAGAATTGACCTCGATCATCGATCATCACCACTCTTGGGTCAGAATTGGCCTCGGTCTTGGATCATCACCTGAGTTAGGTCAGAATTGACCTAGGTCCTCGGTCTCCACCACACATGGGTCAGAATTGGTCTCAGTCTTGGATCTTTACTTGAGTTAGGTCAGAATTGACCTCGGTCCTCGATCGTCACCAGTCTTGGGTCAAAATTGGCCCCGGTCTTGGATTGTCACCTGAGTTAGGTTAGAATTGACCTCAGTCCTCGGTAGTCACCACTCTTCGGTCAGAATTGGCCCCAGTCTCGGATCGTCACCTGAGTTAGGTCAGAATTAACCTCGGTCCTCGATCATCACCACTCTTGGGTCAGAGTTGGCCCCGGTCTTGGATCCTCACCTCAGTTAGGTCAGAATTGACCTCGGTCCTCGGTAGTCACCACTCTTGGGTCAGAGTTGGCCCTGATCTTGGATCGTCACATGAGTTAGGTCAAAATTGGCCTCGGTCCTCGGTCGTGACCACTCGTGGGTCAGAATTGGCCTCGGTCTTGGATCGTCACCTGAGTTAGGTCAGAATAGATCTCGGTCCTTGGTCGTCACCACTCTTGGGTCAGAATTGGCACCGATCTTGGATCATCACCTAAGTTAGGTCAGAATTGACCTCGGTCCTCGGTCGTCACCACTCTTGGGTCAGAAATGGCCCCAGTCTTGCATCATCACTTGAGTCAGGTCATAATTGACCACGGTCCTCGGTCGTCACCACTCTTGGGTCAGAATTGGCCCCGGTCTTGGATCATCACCTAAGTTAGGTCAAAGTTGAACTCGGTCCTCGGTCGTCACCACTCTTTGGGTCAGAATTGGCCCCGGTCTTGGATCATCACCAGAGTTAGGTCAGAAATGACCTCGGTCCTCGGTCGTCACCACTCTTGTGTTAGAATTGCCATCGGTCTTGGATCGTCACTTGAGTTAGGTCAAAATTGACCTCGGTCCTCGTTCGTCATGACTCTTGGGTCAGAATTATCCCGATCTTGGATCGTCACATGAGTTAGGTCAGAATTGACCTCGGTCCTCGGTCGTCACCACTCTTGGGTCAGAATTGGCACCGGTCTTGGATCGTCACCTGAGTTAGGTCAGAATTGAACTCGGTCCTCGATCATCACCACTCTTGGGTTAGAATTGGCCCCAGTGTTTGATCATCACCTGAGTTAGTTCAGAATTGACCTAGGTCCTCGGTCGTCACCACACATGGGTCAGAATTGGCCCCGGTCTTGGATCGTCACTTGAGTTAGGTCAGAATTGACCTCGGTCCTCGATCGTCACCAGTCTTTGGTCAGAATTGGCCCCGGTCTTGGATTGTCCAGAGAGTTATGTTACAATTGACCTCGGTCCCCGGTCATCACCACTTTTGGTCCGAATTGGCCCCGGTCTTGGATCGTCACCTAAGTTAGGTCAGAATTGACCTCGGTCCTCGATCGTCACCACTATCAGGTCAGAATTGGCCTCGGTCTTAGATCGTCACCTAAGTTAGGTCAGAATTTGCCTCGGTCCTCGGTCGTCACCACTCTTGGGTCAGAATTGGCCCCGATCTTGGATCGTCACCTGAGTTAGGTCAGAGTTGACCTCGGTCGTTGGTCGTCACCACACTTGGGTCAGAATTGGCCCCGGTCTTGAATCGTCACCTAGGTTAGGCTAGAATTGTCCTCCCTCCTCGGTCGTCACCACTCTTGGGTCAGAATATGCACCGGTCTTAGATCGTCTCCTGAGTTAGGTTAGAATTGACCTCGGTCCTCGGTCGTCACCACTCTTCGGATCAGAATTGGCCCCGGTCTTGGATCATCACCAGAATTAGGTCAGAATTGACCTCGATCCTTGGTCGTCACCACTCTTGGGTCAGAATTTGCCCCGATCTTGGATCGTCACCTGAGTTAGGTCAGAATTGACCTCGGTCCTTGGTCGTCACCACTCTTGAGTCAGAATTGTCCCCGGTCTTGGATCATCACCTGAGTTAGGTCAGAATTGACCTCGGTCCTTGGTCCTCGGTCGTCACCACTCTTGGGTCAGAATTGGCATCGGTCTTAGATCGTCTCCTGAGTTAGGTCAGAATTGACCTCGATCCTCGGTCATCACCACTCTTGGGTAAGAATTGGCCTCAGTCTTGGATCATCACCTGAGATAGGTCAGAATTGACCTAGGTCCTCGGTCGTCACCACACATGGGTCAGAATTGGCCTCGGTCTTTGATCGTTACTTGAGTTAGGTCATAATTGACCTCGGTCCTCGATTGTCACCAGTCTTGGGTCAAAATTGGCCCCGGTCTTGGATTGTCACCTGATTTAGGTTAGAATTGACCTCAGTCCTCGGTAGTCACCACTCTTTGGTCAGAATTGGTCCCAGTCTTGGATCGTCACCTGAGTTAGGTCAGAATTGACCTCGGTCCTCGATCATCACCACTCTTGGGTCAGAGTTGGCCCCGGTCTTGGATCCTCACCTCAGTTAGGTCAGAATTGACCTCGGTCCTCGGTCGTCACCACTCTTGGGTCAGAGTTGGCCCCGATATTGGATCGTCACCTGAGTTAGGTCAAAATTGGCCTCGGTCCTCGGTCGTGACCACTCTTGGGCAAGAATTAGCCTCGGTCTTAGATCATCACTTGAGTTAGGTCAGAATAGATCTCGGTCCTTGGTCGTCACCACTCTTGGGTCAGAATTGGCACCGATCTTGGATCGTCACCTCAGTTAGGTCAGAATTGACCTCGGTCCTCGGTCGTCACCACTCTTGGGTCAGAATTGGCCCCGGTCTTGCATCGTCACTTGAGTCAGGTCAGAATTGACCACGGTCCTCGGTCGTCACCACTCTTGTGTCAGAATTGGCCCCAGTCTTGGATCCTCACCTGAGTTAGGTCATAGTTGACCTCGGTCCTCGGTCGTCACCACTCTTGGGTCAGAATTGTCCCCGGTCTTGCATCGTCATCTGAGTTAGGTCAGAATTGACCTCGGTCCTCGGTCGTCACCAGTCTTGGGTCAGAATTGGCACCGGTCTTAGATCGTCTCTTGAGTTTGGTCAGAATTGACCTCGGTCCTCGGTCGTCAACACTGTTTGGGTCAGAATTGGCCCCGATCTTGGATCTTCACCAGAGTTAGGTCAGAAATGACCTCGGTCCTCGGTCGTCACCACTCTTGTGTCAAAATTATCTCCGGTCTTGGAATATCACTTGAGTTAGGTCAGAATTGACCTCGGTCCTCGGTCGTCATGACTCTTGGGTTAGAATTATCCCCGATCTTGGATCGTCACCTGAGTTAGGTCAGAATTGACCTCGGTCCTCGGTCGTTACCACTCTTGGGTCAGAGTTGGCCCCGGTCTTGGATCCTCACCTCAGTTAGGTCAAAATTGACCTCGGTCCTCGGTCGTCACCACTCTTGGGTCAGAATTGGTCCCGGTCTTTGATCATCACCTGAGTTAGGTCAGAATTGACCTAGGTCCTCGGTCGTCACCAGACATGGGTCAGAATTGACCCCGGTCTTGGATCGTCACTTGAGTTAGGTCAGAATTGACCTCGATCCCCGATCGTCGCCAGTCTTGGGTCAAAATTGGCCCCGTTCTTGGATTGTCAAGTGAGTTAGGTTACAATTGACTTCGGTCCTCGGTCATCCCCACTTTTGGTCAGAATTGGCCCCGGTCTTTGATCGTCTCCTGAGTTAGGTCAGAATTGACCTCGATCCTCAATCGTCACCACTCTCAGGTCAGAATTGGCCCCGATGACCTCGGTCCTCGGTCGTCACCACTCTCGGGTCAGAATTGGCCTCGGTCTTACATCGTCACCTAAGTTAGGTCAGAATTGGCTTCGGTCCTCGGTCGTCACCACTCTTGGGTCAGAATTGGCCCCGATCTTGGATCGTCACCTAAGTTAGGTCAGAGTTGACCTCGGTCCTCGGTCGTCACCACACTTGGGTTAGAATTGGCCCCGGTCTTGCATCGTCACCTGTGTTAGGTCAGAATTGACCTCGGTCCTTGGTCGTCACTACTCTTGGGTAAGAATTGTCCCCGGTCTTGGATCGTCACTTGAGTTAGGTCAGAATAGATCTCGATCCTTGGTCGTCACCACTCTTGGGTCAGAATTGGCACCGATCTTGGATCGTCAAGTAAGTTAGGTTTGAATTGACCTCGATCGTCGGTCGTCACCACTCTTGGGTCAGAATTGGCACCGGTCATAGATCATCATCACTTGTGTCAGGTCAGAATTGACCTCGGTCCTCAGTCATCACCACTCTTTGGGTCAGAATTGGCCCCGATCGTGGATCATCAGCAGAGTTAGGTCAAAAATGACCTCGGTCCTCGGTCATCACCACTCTTGTATCAGAATTATCTCCGGTTTTGGATCATCACTTGAGTTAGGTCAGAATTGACCTCGGTCCTCGGTCGTCATGACTCTTGGGTTAGAATTATCCCCGATCTTGGATCGTCACCTGAGTTAGGTCAGAATTGACCTCGGTCCTCGGTCATTACCACTCTTGGGTCAGAATTGGCACCGGTCTTGGATCGTCACCTAAGTTAGGTCAGAATTAACCTCGGTCCTCGATCATCACCACTCTTAGGTCAGAATTGGTCCCGGTCTTTGATCATCACCTGAGTTAGGTCAGAATTGACCTAGGTCCTCGGTCGTCACCAGACATGGGTCAGAATTGGCCCCGATCTTGGATCGTCACTTGAGTTAGGTCAGAATTGACCTCGGTCCTCGATCGTCACCAGTCTTGGGTCAGAGTTGGCACCGATCTTGGATCGTCACCTAAGTTAGGTCAGAATTGACCTCGATCCTCGGTCGTCACCACTCTTGGGTCAGAAATGGCCGCAGTCTTGCATCATCACTTGAGTCAGGTAAGAATTGACCACGGTCCTCGGTCGTCACCACTCTTGGGTCAGAATTGGCCCCAGTCTTGGATCATCACCTAAGTTAGGTCAAAGTTGACCTCGGTCCTCGGTCGTCACCACTCTTTGGGTCAGAAATGGCCCCGGTCTGGGATCATCACCAGAGTTAGGTCAGAAATGAACTAGGTCCTCGGTCGTCACCACTCTTGTGTTAGAATTGCCGCCGGTCTTGGATCGTCACTTGAGTTAGGTCAAAATTGACCTCGGTCCTCGTTCGTCACGACTCTTGGGTCAGAATTATCCCCGATCTTGGATCGTCACCTGAGTTAGGTCAGAATTGACCTCGGTCCTCGATCATCACCACTCTTGGGTCACAATTGGTACCGGTCTTGGATCGTCACCTGAGTTAGATCAGAATTGACCTCGGTCCTCGATCATCACCACTCTTGGGTCAGAATTGGCCCCAGTCTTTGATCATCACCGGAGTTAGGTCAGAATTGACCTAGGTCCTCGGTCGTCACCACACATGGGTCAGAATTGTCCCCGGTCTTGGATCGTCACTTGAGTTAGGTCAGAATTGACCTCGTTCCTCGATCGTCACCAGTCTTGGGTCAAAATTGGCCCCGGTATTGGATTGTCAAGAGAGTTAGGTTACAATTGACCTTGGTCCTCAGTAATCACCACTTTTGGTCAGAATTGGACCCGGTCTTGGATCGTCACCTGAGTTAGGTCAGAATTGACCTCGGTCCTCGATCGTAACCACTCTCAGGTCAGAATTGGCCTCGGTCTTAGATCGTCACCTAAGTTAGGTCAGAATTGGCCTCGGTCCTCGGTCGTCACCACTCTTGGGTCAGAATTGGCGCCGATCTTGGATCGTCACCTGAGTTAGGTCAGAATTAACCTCGGTCCTCGGTCGTCACTACTCTTGGGTCAGAATCTGCACCGGTCTTAGATCGTCTCCTGAGTTAGGTTAGAATTGACCTCGATCCTCAGTCGTCACCACTCTTCGGGTCAGAATTGGCCCCGGTCTTGGATCATCACCAGAGTTAGGTCAGAGTTGACCTCGGTCCTCGGTCTCCACCACACTTGGGTCAGAATTGGCCCCGGTCTTGCATCGTCACCTGAGTTAGGTCATAATTGACCTCGGTCCTCGGTCGTCACCACTCTTGGGTTAGAATCTGCACCAGTCTTAGATCGTCTCCTGAGTTAGGTCAGAATTGACCTCGATCCTCGTTCGTCACCACTCTTCGGATCAGAATTGGCATCGGTCTTGGATTATCACCTGAGTTAGGTCAGAATTGACCTCAATCCTCGATCATCACCACTCTTGGGTCAGAATTGGCCTCGGTCTTGGATCATCACCTGAGTTAGGTCAGAATTGACCTAGGTCCTCGGTCATCACCACACATGGGTCAGAATTGGCCTCGGTCATATATCGTTACTTGAGTTAGGTCAGAATTGACCTCGGTCCTCGATCGTCACCAGTCTTGGGTCAAAATTGGCCCCGGTCTTGGATTGTCACCTGAGTTAGGTTAGAATTGACCTCAGTCCTCAGTAGTCACCACTCTTTGGTCAGAATTGGCCCCAATCTTGGATCGTCACCTGAGTTAGGTCAGAATTGACCTCGGTCCTCGATCATCACCACTCTTGGGTCAGAATTGGTCCCGGTCTTTGATCCTCACCTCAGTTAGGTCAGAATTGACCTCGATCCTCGGTCGTCACCACTGTTGGGTCAGAATTGGCCCCGATCTTAGATCGACACCTGAGTTAGGTCAGAATTGACCTCGATCCCCGATCGTCACCAGTCTTGGGTCAAAATTGGCCTCGGTCTTGGATCGTCACCTGAGTTAGGTCAGAATAGATCTCGGTCCTTGGTCATCACCACTCTTGGGTCAGAATTGGCACCAATCTTGGATCGTCGCCTAAGTTAGGTCAGAATTGACCTCGGTCCTCGGTCGTCACCACTCTTGGGTCAGAATTGGCCCCAGTCTTGCATCATCACTTGAGTCAGGTCAGAATTGACCACGGTCTTCGGTCGTCACCACTCTTGGGTCAGAATTGGCCCCGGTCTTGGATCATCACCTTAGTTAGGTCAAAGTTGACCTCGGTCCTCGGTCGTCACCACTCTTGGGTCAGAATTGGCCCCGGTCTTGCATCGACATTGAAGTTAGGTCAGAATTGACCTCGGACCTCGGTCGTCACCACTCTTGGGTCACAATTGGCACCGGTCTTAGATCGTCTCCTGAGTTAGGTCAGAATTGACCTCGGTCCTCGGTCGTCACCACTCTTTGGGTTAGAATTGGCCCCGATCTTGGATCATCACCAGAGTTAGGTCAGAAATGACCTCGGTCCTCGGTCGTCACCACTCTTATGTCAGAATTATCTCCGGTCTTGGATCGTCACTTGAGTTAGGTCATAATTGACCTCGGTCCTCGGTCGTCATGACTCTTGGGTTAGAATTATCGCCGATCTTGGATCGTCACCTGAGTTAGGTCAGAATTGACCTCGATCCTCGGTCGTCACCACTCTTGGATCAGAATTGGCACCGGTCTTGGATCGTCACCTGAGTTAGGTCAGAATTGACCTCGGTCCTCGATCATCACCACTCTTGGGTCAGAATTGGCCCTGGTCTTTGATCATCACCTGAGTTAGGTCAGAATTGACCTAGGTCCTCAGTCGTCACCACACATGGGTCAGAATTGGCCCCGGTCTTGGATCGTCACTTGAGTTAGGTCAGAATTGATCTCGATCCCCGATCGTCAACAGTCTTGGGTCAAAATTGGCCCCGATATTGGATTGTCAAGTGATTTAGGTTACAATTGACCTCGGTCCTCGGTCATCTCCACTTTTGGTCAGAATTGGCCCCGGTCTTGGATCGTCACCTGAGTTAGGTCAGAATTTACCTCGGCCCTTGATCGTCACCACTCTCAGGTCAGAATTGGCCCCGATGACCTTGGTCCTCGCTCGTCACCACTCTTGGGTCAGAATTGGCCTCGGTCTTAGATCGTCACCTAAGTTAGGTCAAAATTGGCCTCGGTCCTCGGTCGTCACAACTCTTGGGTCATAATTGGCCCCGATCATTGATCGTCACCTGAGTTAGGTCAGAGTTGACCTCGGTCCTCGATCGTCACCTCACTTGGGTCAGAGTTGGCCCCGGTCTTCGATCCTCACCTCAGTTAGGTGAGAATTGACCTCGGTCCTCGGTCGTCACCACTCTTGGATCAGAGTTGGCCCCGATCTTGGATCGTCACCTGAGTTAGGTCAAAATTGGCCTCGGTCCTCGGTCGTGACCACTCTTGGGTCAGAATTGGCCTCGATCTTGGATCATCACCTGAGTTAGGTCAGAATAGATCTCGGTCCTTGGTCGTCACCACTCTTGGGTCAGAATTGGCACCGATCTTGGTTCGTCACCTAAGTTAGGTCAGAATTGACCTCGGTCCTCGGTCGTCATCACTCTTGGGTCAGAATTAGCCGTGGTCTTACATCATCACTTGAGTCAGGTTAGAATTGACCACGGTCCTCGGTCGTGACCACTCTTAGGTCAAAATTGGCCCCGGTCTTGAATCGTCACGTGAGTTAGGTCAAATTTGACCTCGGTCCTCGGTCGTCACCACTCTTGGGTCAGAATTGGCCCCGGTCTTGCATCGTCATCTGAGTTAGGTTATCATTGACTTCGGTCCTCGGTCGTCACCACTCTTGGGTCAGAATTGGCACCGGTCTTAGATCGTCTCGTGAGTTAGGTCAGAATTGACCTCGGTCCTCGGTCGTCACCACTCTTTGGGTCAGAATTGGCCCTGATCTTGGATCATCACCAGAGTTAGGTCAGAAATGACCTCGGTCCTCGGTCGTCACCACTCTTGTGTCAGAATTGGCTCCTGTCTTGGATCGTCACTTGAGTTTGGTCAGAATTGACCTCGGTCCTCGGTCGTCACCACTCTTGGGTCAGAATTATCCCCGATCTTGGATCGTCACCTGAGTTAGGTCAGAATTGACCTCAGTCCTCGGTCATCACCACTCTTGGGACAAAATTGTCACCGATCTTGGATCGTCACCTGAGTTAGGTCAGAATTGACCTCGGTCCTCGGTCATCACCACTCTTGGGTCAGAATTGGCCCCGGTCTTGGATCATCACCTGAGTTAGGTCAGAATTGACCTAGGTCCTCGATCGTCACCACACATGGGTCAGAATTGGCCCCGGTCTTGGATCATCACTTGAGTTAGGTCAGAATTGACCTCGGTCCTCGATCGTCACCAGTCTTGGGTCAAAATTGGCCCTGGTCTTGGATTGTCACCTGAGTTAGGTTACAATTGACCTCGGTCCTCCATCGTCACCACTTTTGGTCAGAATTGGCCTTGGTCTTGGATCGTCACCTGAGTTAGGTCAGAATTGACCTCGGTCCTCGATCATATCCACTCTTGGGTCAGAGTTGTCCCCGGTCTTTGAAACTCACCTCAGTTAGGTCAGAATTGACCTCGGTCCTCGGTCGTCACCACTCTTGGCTCAGACTTGGCCCCGATCTTGGATCGTCACCTGAGTTAGGTCAGAATTGGCCTCGGTCCTCGGTCGTGACCACTCTTGGGTCAGAATTGGCCTCGGTCTTGGATCATCACCTGAGTTAGGTAAGAATAGATCTTTGTCCTTTGTCGTCCCCACTCTTGGGTCAGAATTGGCACCGATCTTGGATCGTCACCTAAGTTAGGTCAGAATTGACCTCGGTCCTTGGTCGTCACCACTCTTGGGTCAAAATTTGCCCCGGTCTTGCATCGTCACCTGATTTCGATCAGAATTGAAATCGGTCCTCGGTCGTCGCCACTCTTGGGTCAGAATTGGCCCCGGTCTTGGATCATCACCTGAGTTAGGTCAGAATTGACCTCGATCCTCAGTCGTCACCACTCTTGGGTCATAATTGACATCGGTCTTGTATCGTCATCTGAGTTAGGTCAAAGTTGACCTCGGTCCTCGGTCGTCACCAGTCTTGGGTCAGAATTAGCACTGGTCTTAGATCGTCTCCTGAGTTAGGCCAGAATTGACCTCGGTCCTCGGTCGTCACCACCAGAGTTAGGTCATAAATGTCCTCGGTCCTCGGTCGTCACCACTCTTATGTCAGAATTATCTCCGGTCTTGGATCGTCACTTGAGTTAGGTCATAATTGACCTCGGTCCTCGGTCGTCATGACTCTTGGGTTAGAATTATCGCCGATCTTGGATCGTCACCTGAGTTAGGTCAGAATTGACCTCGATCCTCGGTCGTCACCACTCTTGGATCAGAATTGGCACCGGTCTGGGATCGTCACCTGAGTTAGGTCAGAATTGACCTCGGTCCTCGATCATCACCACTCTTGGGTCAGAATTGGCCCCGGTCTTTGATCATCACCTGAGTTAGGTCAGAATTGACCTAGGTCCTCGGTCGTCACCAGATATGGGTTAGAATTGGCCCCGGTCTTGGATCGTCACTTGAGTTAGGTCAGAATCGACGTCGGTCCTCGATCGTCACCAGTCTTGGGTCAAAATTGGCCCCGGTCTTGGATTGTCACCTGAGTTAGGTTAGAATTGACCTCAGTCCTCGGTAGTCACCACTCTTTGGTCAGAATTGGCCCCAGTCTTGGATCGTCACCTGAGTTAGGTCAGAATTAACCTCGGTCCTTGATCATCACCACTCTTGGGTCAGAGTTGGCCCCGGTCCTTGATCCTCACCTCAGTTAGGTCAGAATTGACGTCGGTCCTCGGTCGTCACCACTCTTGGGTCAGAGTTGGCCCCGATCTTGGATCGTCACCTGAGTGAGGTCAAAATTGGCCTCGGTCCTCGGTCGTGACCACTCTTGGGTCAGAATTGGCCTCGGTCTTGGATCGTCACCTGAGTTAGGTCAGAATAGATCTCGGTCCTTGTTCGTCACCACTCTTGGGTCAGAATTGGCACCGATCTTGGATCGTCACCTAAGTTAGGTCAGAATTGACCTCGATCCTCGGTCGTCACCACTCTTGGGTCAAAAATGGCCCGAGTCTTGCATCATCACTTGAGTCAGGTCAGAATTGACCACGGTCCACGGTCGTCACCACTCTTGGGTCAGAGTTGGCCCCGATCTTGGATCATCACCTAAGTTATGTCAAAGTTGACCCCGCTCCTCGGTCGTCACCACTCTTTGGATCAGAATTGGCCCCGGTCTTGGATCATCACCAGAGTTAGGTGAGAAATGACCTAGGTCCTCGGTCGTTACCACTCTTGTGTTAGAATTTCCGCCGGTCTTGGATCGTCACTTGAGTTAGGTCAAAATTGACCTCGGTCCTCGTTCGTCACGACTCTTGGGTCAGAATTATCCCCGATCTTGGATCGTCACCTTAGTTAGGTCAGAATTGACCTCGGTCCTCGGTCATCACCACTCTTGGGTCACAATTGGAACCGGTCTTGGATCGTCACCTGAGTTAGGTCAGAATTGACCTCGGTCCTCGATCATCACCACTCTTGGGTCAGAATTGGCCCCAGTCTTTGATCATCACCTGAGTTAGGTTAGAATTGACCTAGGTCCTCGATCGTCACCACACATGGGTCAGAATTGTCCCCGATCTTGGATCGTCACTTGAGTTAGATCAGAATTGACCTCGGTCCTCGATCGTCACCAGTCTTGAGTCAAAATTGGCCCCGGTCTTGGATTGTCAAGAGAGTTAGGTTACAATTGACCTTGGTCCTCGGTCATCACCACTTTTGGTCAGAATTGGCCCCGATCTTGGATCGTCACCTGAGTTAGGTCAGAATTGACCTCGGTCCACGATCGTCACCACTCTCAGGTCAGAATTGGCCTCGGTCTTAGATCGTCACCTATGTTAGGTCAGAATTGGACTTGGTCCTCGGTCGTCATCACTCTTGGGTCAGAATTGGCCCCGATCTTGGATCGTCACCTAAGTTAGGTCAGAATTGACCTCAGTCCTCGGTAGTCACCACTCTTGGGTCAAAATTGTCCCCGGTCTTGGATCATCGCCTGAGTTTGGTCAGCATTGACCTAGGTCCTCGGTCATCACCACACATGGGTCAGAATTGGCCTTGGTCTTCGATCGTTACTTGAGTTAGGTCAGAATTGACATCGGTCCTCGATCATCACTAGTCTTGGGTCAAAATTGGCCCCGGTCTTGGATTGTCACCTGAGTTAGGTTAGAATTGCCCTCAGTCCTCGGTAGTCACCACTCTTTGGTCAGAATTGGCCCTAGTCTTGGATCGTCACCTGAGTTAGGTCAGAGTTGACCTCGGTCCTCGTTCGTCACCACACTTGGGTCAGAATTGGCCCCGGTCTTGCATCGTCACCTGAGTTAGGTCAGAATTGACCTCGGTCCTCGGTGGTCACCACTCTTGGGTCAGAATCAGCACCGGTCTTAGATCGTCTCCTGAGTTAGGTTATAATTGACCTCAGTCCTCGGTCGTCACCACTCTTCGGGTCAGAATTGGCCCCGATCTTGGATCATCATGAGAGTTAGGTTAGAATTGACCTCGATCCTTGGTCGTCACCACTCTTGGGTCAGAATTGGCCCCGATCTTGGATCGTCACCTGAGTTAGGTCAGAATTGACCTCGGTCCTTGGTCGTCACAACTCTTGAGTCAGAATTGTCCCCGGTCTTGGATCATCACCTGAGTTAGGTCAGAATTGACCTCGGTCCTCGGTCCTCGATCATCACCACCCTTGGGTCAGAATTCGCATCGGTCTTGGATCGTCTCCTGAGTTAGGTCAGAATTGACCTCGATCCTCGGTCATCACCACTCTTGGGTCAGAATTGGCCTCGGTCTTTGATCATCACCTGAGTTAGGTCAGAATTGACCTAGGTCCTCGGTCGTCACCACACATGGGCCAGAATTGGCCTCGGTCTTTGATCGTTACTTGAGTTAGGTCAGAATTGACCTCGGTCCTCGATCGTCACCAGTCTTTGGTCAAAATTGGCCCCGGTCTTGGATTGTCACCTAAGTTAGGTTAGACTTGACCTCAGTCCTCGGTAGTCACCACTCTTTGGTCAGAATTGGCCCCAGTCTTGGATCGTCACCTGAGTTAGGTCAGAGTTGACCTCAGTCCTCGGTAGTCACCACTCTTTGGTCAGAATTGGCCCCAGTCTTGGATCGTCACCTGAGTTAGGTTAGAGTTGACCTCGGTCCTCGGTAGTCACCACTCTTTGGTCAGAATTGGCACCAGTCTTGGATCGTCACCTGAGTTAGGTCAGAATTGACCTCGGTCCTCGATCATCACCACTCTTGGGTCAGAGTTGGCCCCGGTCTTGGATCCTCACCTCAGTTAGGTCAGAATTGACCTCGGTCCTCGGTCGTCACCACTCTTGGGTCAGAGTTGGCCCCGATCTTGGATCGTCACCTGAGTTAGGTCAAAATTCGCGTCGGTCCTCGGTCGTGACCACTCTTGGGCAAGAATTGGCCTCGGTCTTGGATCATCACCTGAGTTAGGTCAAAATTCGCGTCGGTCCTCGGTCGTGACCACTCTTGGGCAAGAATTGGCCTCGGTCTTGGATCATCACCTGAGTTAGGTCAGAATAGATCTCGGTCCTTGGTCGTCACCACTCTTGGGTCAGAATTGGCATCGATCTTGGATCGTCACCTAAGTTTGGTCAGAATTAACCTCGGTCCTCGGTCGTCACCACTCTTGGGTCAGAATCTGCACCAGTCTTAGATCATCTCCTGAGTTAGGTTAGAATTGACCTCGGTCCTCGGTCGTCACCACTCTTCGGATCAGAATTGGCCCCTGTCTTGGATCATCACCAGAGTTAGGTCAGAATTGACCTCGATCCTTGGTCGTCACCACTCTTGGGTCAGAATTTGCCCCGATCTTGGATCGTCACCTGAGTTAGGTCAGAATTGACCTCGGTCCTTGGTCGTCACCACTCTTGAGTCAGAATTGTCCCCGGTCTTGGATCATCACCTGAGTTAGGTCAGAATTGACCTCGGTCCTCGGTCCTCGGTCCTCGGTCGTCACCACTCTTGGGTCAGAATTGGCATCGGTCTTGGATCGTCTCCTGAGTTAGGTCAGAATTGACCTCGATCCTCGGTCATCACCACTCTTGGGTCAGAATTGGCCTCTGTCTTGGATCACCGGAGATAGGTCAGAATTGACCTAGGTCCTCGGTCGTCCCCACACATGGGTCAGAATTGGCCTCGGTCTTTGATCATTACTTGAGTTAGGTCAGAATTGACCTCGGTCCTCGATCGTCACCAGTCTTTGGTCAAAATTGGCCCCGGTCTTGGATTGTCACCTTAGTTAGGTTATAATTGACCTCAGTCCTTGGTAGTCACCACTCTTTGGTCAGAATTGGCCCCAGTCTTGGATCGTCACCTAAGTTAGGTCAGAATTGACCTCGGTCCTCGATCATCACCACTCTTGGGTCAGAGTTGGCCCCGATCTTGGATCCTCACCTCAGTTAGGTCAGAATTGACCTCGGTCCTCGGTCGTCACCACTCTTGGGTCAGAGTTGGCACCGATCTTTGATCATCACCTGAGTTAGGTCAAAATTCACGTCGGTCCTCGGTCGTGACCACTCTTGGGCAAGAATTGGCCTCGGTCTTGGATCATCACCTGAGTTAGGTCAGAATAGATCTCGGTCCTTAGTCGTCACCACTCTTGGGTCAGAATTGGCACCGATCTTGGATCGTCACCTAAGTTTGGTCAGAATTGACCTCGGTCCTCGGTCGTCACCACTCTTGGGTCTGAATTGGCCCCGGTCTTGCATCATCACTTGAGTCAGGTCAGAATTGACCATGGTCCTCGGTCGTCACCACTCTTGGGTCAGAATTGGCCCCGGTCTTGGATCGTCTCCTGAGTTAGGTCAAAGTTGACCTCGGTCCTCGGTCGTCACCACTCTTGGGTCAGAATTGTCCCCGGTCTTACATCGTCATCTGAGTTAGGTCAAAGATGACCTCGGTCCTCGGTCGTCACCAGTCTTGGGTCAGAATTGGCACCGGTCTTAGATCGTCTCCTGAGTTAGGTCAGAATTGACCTCGGTCCTCGGTCGTCACCACTCTTTGTGTCAGAATTGACCCCGATCTTGGATCATCACCAGAGTTAGGTCATAAATGACCTCGGTCCTCGGTCGTCACCACTCTTGTGTCAGAATTATCTTCGGTCTTGGATCATCACTTGAGTTAGGTTAGAATTGACCTCGGTCCTCGGTCGTCATGACTCTTGGGCTAGAATTATCCCCGATCTTTGATCGTCACCTGAGTTAGGTCAGAATTGACCTCGGTCCTCGGTTGTCACCACTCTTGGGTTCAAATTGGCACCGGTCTTGGATCGTCACCTGAGTTAGGTCAGAATTGACCTCGGTCCTCGATCATCACCACCCTTGGGTTAGAATTGGTCCCGGTCTTTGATCATCACCTAAGTTAGGTCAGAATTGACCTAGGTCCTCGGTCGTCACCAGACATGGGTCAAAATTGACCCCGGTCTTGGATCGTCACTTGAGTTAGGTCAGAATTGACCTCGATCCCTGATTGTTACCAGTCTTGGGTCAAAATTGGCCCCGTTCTTGGATTGTCAAGTGAGTTAGGTTACAATTGACCTCGGTCCTCGGTCATCACCACTTTTGGTCAGAATTGGCCCCGGTCTTGGATCGTCTCCTGAGTTAGGTCAGAATTGACCTCGATCCTCAATCGTCACCACTCTCAGGTCAGAATTGGCCCTGATGACCTCGGTTCTCGGTCGTCACCACTCTTGGGTCAGAATTGGCCTCGGTCTTAGATCGTCACCTAATTTAGGTCAGAATTGGCCTCGGTCCTCGGTCGTCACCACTCTTGGGTCAGAATTGGCCCCGATCTTGGATCGTCACCTAAGTTAGGTCAGAGTTGACCTCGGTCCTCGGTCGTCACCACACTTGGGTTAGAATTGGCAACGGTCTTGCATCGTCACCTGAGTTAGGTCAGAATTGACCTCGGTCCTTGGTCGTCACCACTCTTGGGTCAGAATTGTCCCCGGTCTTGGATCATCACCTGAGTTAGGTCAGAATAGATCTCGATCCTTGGTCGTCACCACTCTTGGGTCAGAATTGGCACCGATCTTGGATCGTCACGTAAGTTAGGTCAGAATTGACCTCGGTCCTCGGTCGTCACCACTTTTGGGTCAGAATTGGCACCGGTCATAGATCATCATCACTTGTGTCAGGTCAGAATTAACCTCGGTCCTCGGTCGTCACCACTCTTTGGGTCAGAATTGGCCCCGATCTTGGATCATCACCAGAGTTAGGTCAGAAATGACCCCGTTCCACGGTCGTCAGCACTCTTGTGTCAGAATTATCTTCGGTCTTGGATCATCACTTGAGTTAGGTCAGAATTGACCTCGGTCATCGGTCGTCATGACTCTTAGGTTTGAATTATCCCCGATCTTGGATCGTCACCTGAGTTAGGTTAGAATTGACCTCGGTCCTCGGTCTTCACCACTCTTGGGTCAGAATTGGCACCGGTCTTGGATCGTCACCCGAGTTAGGTCAGAATTGACCTCGGTCCTCGATCATCACCACTCTTGGGTCAGAATTGGTCCCGGTCTTGGATCATCACCTGAGTTAGGTCAGAGTTGACCTCGGTCCTTGGTCGTCACCACACTTGGGTCAGAATTGGCCCCGGTCTTGCATCGTCACCTGAGTTAGGTCAAAATTGACCTCGGTCCTCGGTGGTCACCACTCTTGGGTCAGAATCTGCACCGGTCTTAGATCGTCTCCTGAGTTAGGTTATAATTGACCTCGGTCCTCGGTCGTCACCACTCTTCGGGTCAGAATTGGCCCCGGTCTTGGATCATCATCAGAGTTAGGTTAGAATTGACCTCGATCCTTGGTCGTCACCACTCTTGGGTCAGAATTGGCCCCGATCTTGGATCGTCACCTGAGTTAGGTAGAATTGACCTCGGTCCTTGGTCGTCACAACTCTTGAGTCAGAATTGTCCCCGGTCTTGGATCATCGCCTGAGTTAGGTCAGAATTGACCTCGGTCCTCGATCATCACCACTCTTGGGTCAGAATTCGCATCGGTCTTGGATCGTCTCCTGAGTTAGGTCAGAATTGACCTCGATCCTCGGTCATCACCACTCTTGGGTCAGAATTTGCCTCGGTCTTTGATCATCACCTGAGTTAGGTCATAATTGACCTAGGTCCTCGGTCGTCACCACACATGGGTCAGAATTGGCCTCGGTCTTTGATCGTTACTTGAGTTAGGTCAGAATTGACCTCGGTCCTCGATCGTCACCAGTCTTTGGTCAAAATTGGCCCCGGTCTTGGATTGTAACCTAAGTTAGGTTAGACTTGACCTCGGTCCTGGGTAGTCACCACTCTTCGGTCAGAATTCGCCCCAGTCTTGGATCGTCACCTAAATTAGGTCAGAGTTGACCACAGTCCTCGGTAGTCACCACTCTTTGGTCAGAATTGGCCCCAGTCTTGGATCGTCACCTGAGTTAGGTCAGAGTTGACCTCGGTCCTCGGTAGTCACCACTCTTTGGTCAGAATTGGCACCAGTCTTGGATCGTCACCTGAGTTAGGTCAGAATTGACCTCGGTCCTCGATCATCACCACTTTTGGGTCAGAGTTGGCCCCGGTCTTGGATCCTCACCTCAGTTAGGTCGGAATTGACCTCGGTCCTCGGTCGTCACCACTCTTGGGTCAGAGTTGGCCCCGATCTTGGATCGTCACCTGAGTTAGGTCAAAATTCGCGTCGGTCCTCGGTCGTGACCACTCTTGGGCAAGAATTGGCCTCGGTCTTGGATCATCACCTGAGTTAGGTCAGAATAGATCTCGGTCCTTGGTCGTCACCACTCTTGGGTCAGAATTGGCATCGATCTTGGATCGTCACCTAAGTTTGGTCAGAATTGACCTCGGTCCTCGGTCGTCACCACTCTTGGGTCAGAATCTGCACCGGTCTTAGATCATCTCCTGAGTTAGGTTAGAATTGACCTCGGTCCTCGGTCGTCACCACTCTTCGGATCAGAATTGGCCCCTGTCTTGGATCATCACCAGAGTTAGGTCAGAATTGACCTCGATCCTTGGTCGTCACCACTCTTGGGTCAGAATTGGCCCCGATCTTGGATCGTCACCTGAGTTAGGTCAGAATTGACCTCGGTCCTTGGTCGTCACCACTCTTGAGTCAGAATTGTCCCCGGTCTTGGATCATCACCCGAGTTAGGTCAGAATGACCTTGGTTCTCGGTCCTCGGTCGTCACCACTCTTGGGTCAGAATTGGCATCGGTCTTGGATCGTCTCCTGAGTTAGGTCAGAATTGACCTCGATCCTCGGCCATCACCACTCTTGGGTTAGAATTGGCTTCGGTCTTGGATCACCAGAGATAGGTCAGAATTGACCTAGGTCCTCGGTCGTCACCACTTTTGGGTCAGAATTGGCACCGGTCATAGATCATCATCACTTGTGTCAGGTCAGAATTGACCTCGGTCCTCGGTCGTCACCACTCTTGGGTCAGAATTGGCACCGGTCTTGGATCGTCACCTGAGTTAGGTCAGAATTGACCTCGTTCCTCGATCATCACCACTCTTGGGTCAGAATTGGTCCCGGTCTTGGATCGTCACCTGAGTTAGGTCAGAGTTGACCTCGGTCCTTGGTCGTCACCACACTTGGGTCAGAGTTGGCCCCGGTCTTGGATCCTCACCTCAGTTAGGTCAGAATTGACCTCGGTCCTCGGTCGTCACCACTCTTGGGTCAGAGTTGGCACCGATCTTTGATCATCACCTGAGTTAGGTCAAAATTTGCGTCGGTCCTCGGTCGTGACCACTCTTGGGCAAGAATTGGCCTCGGTCTTGGATCATCACCTGAGTTAGGTCAGAATAGATCTCGGTCCTTGGTCGTCACCACTCTTGGGTCAGAATTGGCACCGATATTGGATCGTCACCTAAGTTAGGTCAGAATTGACCTCGGTCCTCGGTCGTCACCACTCTTGGGTCAGAATTGGCCCCGGTCTTGCATCATCACTTGAGTCAGTTCAGAATTGACCATGGTCCTCGGTCGTCACCACTCTTGGGTCAGAATTGGCCCCGGTCTTGGATCGTCACCTGAGTTAGGTCAAAGTTGACCATGGTCCTCGGTCGTCACCACTCTTGGGTCAGAATTGTCCCCGGTCTTGCATCGTCATCTGAGTTAGGTCAAAGTTGACCTCGGTCCTCGGTCGTCACCAGTCTTGGGTCAGAATTGGCACCGGTCTTAGATCGTCTCCAGAGTTAGGTCAGAATTGACCTCGGTCCTCGGTCGTCATCACTCTTTGTGTCAGAATTGACCCCGATCTTGGATCATCACCAGAGTTAGGTCATAAATGACCTCGGTCCTCGGTCGTCACCACTCTTGTGTCAGAATTATCTTCGGTCTTGGATCATCACTTGAGTTAGGTCAGAATTGACCTCGGTCCTCGGTCGTCATGACTCTTGGGCTAGAATTATCCCCGATCTTGGATCGTCACCTGAGTTAGGTCAGAATTGACCTCGATCCTCGGTCGTCACCACTCTTGGGTCCGAATTGGCACCGGTCTTGGATCGTCACCTGAGTTAGGTCAGAATTGACCTCGGTCCTCGATCATCACCACCCTTGGGTTAGAATTGGTCCCGGTCTTTGATCATCACCTAAGTTAGGTCAGAATTGACCTAGGTCCTCGGTCGTCACCAGACATGGGTCAAAATTGACCCCGGTCTTGGATCGTCACTTGAGTTAGGTCAGAATTGACCTCGATCCCTGATTGTTACCAGTCTTGGGTCAAAATTGGCCCCGTTCTTGGATTGTCAAGTGAGTTAGGTTACAATTGACCTCGGTCCTCGGTCATCACCACTTTTGGTCAGAATTGGCCCCGGTCTTGGATCGTCTCCTGAGTTAGGTCAGAATTGACCTCGATCCTCAATCGTCACCACTCTCAGGTCAGAATTGGCCCTGATGACCTCGGTTCTCGGTCGTCACCACTCTTGGGTCAGAATTGGCCTCGGTCTTAGATCGTCACCTAATTTAGGTCAGAATTGGCCTCGGTCCTCGGTCGTCACAACTCTTGGATCAGAATTGGCCCCGATCTTGGATCGTCACCTAAGTTAGGTCAGAGTTGACCTCGGTCCTCGGTCGTCACCACACTTGGGTTAGAATTGCCCCCCGGTCTTGCATCGTCACCTGAGTTAGGTCAGAATTGACCTCGGTCCTTGGTCGTCACCACTCTTGGGTCAGAATTGTCCCCGGTCTTGGATCGTCACCTGAGTTAGGTCAGAATAGATCTCGATCCTTGGTCATCACCACTCTTGGGTCAGAATTGGCACCGATCTAGGATCGTCACGTAAGTTAGGTCAGAATTGACCTCGGTCCTCGGTCGTCACCACTTTTGGGTTAGAATTGGCACTGGTCATAGATCATCATCACTTATGTCAGGTCAGAATTGACCTCGGTCCTCGGTCATCACCACTCTTTGGGTCAGAATTGGCCCCGATCTTGGATCATCACCAGAGTTAGGTCAGAAATGACCCCATTCCTCGGTCGTCACCACTCTTGTGTCAGAATTATCTCCGGTCTTGGATCATCACTTGAGTTAGGTCAGAATTGACCTCGGTCCTCGGTCGTCATGACTCTTGGGTTTGAATTATCCCCGATCTTGGATCGTCACCTGAGTTAGGTAAGAATTGACCTCGGTCCTCGGTCTTCACCACTCTTGGGTCAGAATTGGCACCGGTCTTGGATCGTCACCTGAGTTAGGTCAGAATTGACCTCGGTCCTCGATCATCACCACTCTTGGGTCAGAATTGGTCCCGGTCTTGGATCGTCACCTGAGTTAGGTCAGAGTTGACCTCGGTCCTTGGTCGTCAACACACTTGGGTCAGAATTGGCCCCGGTCTTGCATCGTCACCTGAGTTAGGTCAGAATTGACCTCGGTCCTCGGTGGTCACCACTCTTGGGTCAGAATCTGCACCGGTCTTAGATCGTCTCCTGAGTTAGGTTATAATTGACCTCGGTCCTCGGTCGTCACCACTCTTCGGGTCAGAATCGGCCCCGGTCTTGGATCATCATCAGAGTTAGGTTAGAATTGACCTCGATCCTTGGTCGTCACCACTCTTGGGTCAGAATTGGCCCCGATCTTGGATCGTCACCTAAGTTAGGTCAGAGTTGACCTCGGTCCTCGGTCGTCACCACACTTGGGTTAGAATTGGCCCCGGTCTTGCATCGTCACCTGAGTTAGGTCAGAATTGACCTCGGTCCTTGGTCGTCACCACTCTTGGGTCAAAATTGTCCCCAGTCTTGGATCGTCACCTGAGTTAGGTCAGAATAGATCTCGATCCTTGGTCGTCACCACTCTTGGGTCAGAATTGGCACCGATCTTGGATCGTCACGTAAGTTAGGTCAGAATTGACCTCGGTCCTCGGTCGTCACCACTTTTGGGTCAGAATTGGCACCGGTCATAGATCATCATCACTTGTGTCAGGTCAGAATTGACCTCGGTCCTCGGTCGTCACCACTCTTTGGGTCAGAATTGGCCCCGATCTTGGATCATCACCAGAGTTAGGTCAGAAATGACCCCGTTCCTCGGTCGTCACCACTCTTGTGTCAGAATTATCTCCGGTCTTGGATCATCACTTGAGTTAGGTCAGAATTGACCTCGGTCCTCGGTCGTCATGACTCTTGGGTTTGAATTATCCCCGATCTTGGATCGTCAACTGAGTTAGGTCAGAATTGACCTCGGTCCTCGGTCTTCACCACTCTTGGGTCAGAATTGGCACCGGTCTTGGATCGTCACCTGAGTTAGGTCAGAATTGACCTCGGTCCTCAATCATCACCACTCTTGGGTCAGAATTGGTCCCGGTCTTTGATCATCACCTGAGTTAGGTCAGAATTGACTTAGGTCCTCGGTCGTCACCAGATATGGGTCAGAATTGGCCCCAGTCTTGGATCGTCATTTGAGTTAGGTCAGAATTGACGTCGGACCTCGATCGTCACTAGTCTTGGGACAAAATTGGCCCCGGTCTTGGATTGTCACCTCAGTTAGGTTAGAATTGACCTCAGTCCTCGGTAGTCACCACTCTTTGGTCGGAATTGGCCCCAGTCTTGGATCGTCACCTGAGTTAGGTCAGAATTAACCTCGGTCCTCGATCATCACCACTCTTGGGTCAGAGTTGGCCCCGGTCCTTGATCCTCACCTCAGTTAGGTCAGAATTGACCTCGGTCCTCGGTCGTCACCACTCTTGGGTCAGAGTTGGCCCCGATCTTGGATCGTCACCAGAGTTAGGTCAAAATTGGCCTCGGTCCTCGGTCGTGACCACTCTTGGGTCAGAATTGGCCTCGGTCTTGGATCGTCACCTGAGTTAGGTCAGAATAGATCTCGGTCCTTGGTCGTCACCACTCTTGGGTCAAAATTGGCACCGATCTTGGATCGCCACCTAAGCTAGGTCAGAATTGACCTCGATCCTCGGTCGTCACCACTCTTGGGTCAGAAATGGCCCGAGTCTTGCATCATCACTTGGGTCAGGTCAGAATTGACCACGGTCCTCGGTCGTCACCACTCTTGGGTCAGAATTGGCCCCGGTCTTGGATCATCACCTAAGTTAGGTCAAAGTTTACCTCGGTCCTCGGTCGTCACCACTCTTTGGGTTAGAATTGGACCCGGTCTTGGATCATCACAAGAGTTAGGTCAGAAATGACCTAGGTCCTCGGTCGTCACCACTCTTGTGTTAGAATTGCCGCCGGCCTTGGATCGTCACTTGAGTTAGGTCAAAATTGACCTCGGTCCTCGTTCGTCACGACTCTTGGGTCAGAATTATCCCCGATCTTGGATCGTCACCTGAGTTAGGTCAGAATTGACCTGGGTCCTCGGTCATCACCACTCTTGGGTCATAATTGGCACCGGTCTTGGATCGTCACCTGAGTTAGGTCAGAATTGAGCTCGGTCCTCGATCATCACCACTCTTGGGTCAGAATTGGCCCCAGTCTTTGATCATCACCTGAGTTAGGACAGAATTGAACTAGGTCCTCGGTCGTCACCACACATGGGTCAGAATTGGCCCCGGTCTTGGATCATCACTTGAGTTAGGTCAGAATTGACCTCGATCCCCAATCGTCACCAGTCTTGGTTCAAAATTGGCCCCGGTCTTGGATTATCAAGAGAGTTAGGTTACAATTGACCTTGGTCCTCGGTCATCACCACTTTTGGTCAGAATTGGCCTCGGTCTTGGATCGTCACCTGAGTTAGGTCAGAATTGACCTCGGTCCTCGATCTTCACCACTCTCAGGTCAGAATTGGCCTCGGTCATAGATCGTCACCTAAGTTACTTTAGAATTGGCCTTGGTCCTCGGTCGTCACCACTCTTGGGTCAGAATTGGCCCCGATCTTGGATCGTCACCTGAGTTAGGTCAGACTTGACCTCGGTCCTTGGTCGTCACCAGACTTGGGTCAGAATTGGCCCCGGTCTTGCATCGTCACCTAAGTTAGGTCAGAATTGACCACGGTCCTCGGTGGTCACCACTCTTGGGTTAGAATCTGCACCGCTCTTTGATCGTCTCCTGAGTTAGGTTAGAATTGACCTCGGTCCTCGGTCGTCACCACTCTTCGGGTCAGAATTGACCCCGGTCTTGGATCATCACCTGAGTTAGGTTAGAATTGACCTCGATCCTTGGTCGTCACCACTCTTGGGTCAGAATTGGCCCCGGTCTTGGATCGTCACCTGAGTTAGGTCAGAATTGACCTCGGTCCTTGGTCATCACAACTCTTGAGTCAGAATTGTCCCCGGTCTTGGATCATCACCTGAGTTAGGTCAGAATTGACCTCGGTCCTCGGCCATCACCACTCTTGGGTCAGAATTCGCATCGGTCTTGGATCATCTCCTGAGTTAGGTCAGAATTGACCTCGATCCTCGATTATCACCACTCTTGGGTCAGAATTGGCCTCGGTCTTTGATCATCACCTGAGTTAGGTCAGAATTGGCCTCGATCTTTGATCGTTACTTGAGTTAGGTCAGAATTGACCTCGGTCCTCGATCGTCACCAGTCTTGGGTCAAAATTGGCCCCGGTCTTGGATTGTCACCTCAGTTAGGTTAGACTTGACCTCAGTCCTCGGTAGTCACCACTCTTTGGTCAGAATTGGCCCCAGTCTTGGATCGTCACCTGAGTTTGGTCAGAATTGACCTCGGTCCTCGATCATAACCACTCTTGGGTCAGAGTTGGCCCCGGTCTTGGATCCTCACCTCAGTTAGGTCAGAATTGACCTCGGTCCTCGGTCGTTACCACTCTTGGGTCAGAGTTGGCCCCGATCTGGGATCGTCACCTGAGTTAGGTGAAAATTGGCCTTGGTCCTCGGTCGTGACCACTCTTGGGCAAGAATTATATTCGGTCTTGGATCATCACCTGAGTTAGGTCAGAATAGATCTCGGTCCTCGGTCGTCACCACTCCTGGGTCAGAATTGTCACCGATCTTGGATCGTCACCTGAGTCTGGTCAGAATTGACCTCGGTCCTCGGTCGTCACCACTCTTTGGTCAGAACTGGCACCGGTCTTTGATCGTCTCCTGAGTTAGGTCAGAATTGACCTTGGTCCTCGATCGTCACCACTCTTTGGGTAAGAATTGGCCCCAATCTTGGATCATCACCAGAGTTAGGTCAGAAATGACCTCGGTCCTCGATCGTCACCACTCTCGTGTCAGAATTATCTCCGGTCTTGGATCATCACTTGAGTTAGGTCAGAATTGACCTCGGTCCTCGGTCGTCATGACTCTTGGGTTAGAATTATCCCCGATCTTGGATTTTCACCTGAGTTAGGTCAGAATTGACCTCGGTCCTCGGTTGTCACCACTCTTGGGTCAGAATTGGCACCGGTCTTGGATCGTCACCTGAGTTTGGTCTGAATTGACCTCGGTCCTCGATCATCACCACTCTTGGGTCAGTATTGGTCCCGGTCTTTGATCATCACCTGAGTTAGGTCAAAATTGACCTAGGTCCTCGGTCGTCACCACACATGGGTCAGAATTGTCCCCGGTCTTGGATCGTCACTTGAGTTAGGTCAGAATTGACCTCGATCCCCGATCATCACCAGTCTTGGGTCAAAATTGGCCCCGTTCTTGGATTGTCAAGTGAGTTATTTTACAATTGACCTCGGTCCTCGGTCATCACCACTTTTGGTCAGAATTGGCCACGGTCTTGGATCGTCACCTGAGTTAGGTCAGAATTGACCTCGATCCTCAATTGTCACCACTCTCAGGTCAGAATTGGACCCGGTGATCTCTGTCCTCGGTCGTCACCACTCTTGGATCAGAATTGGCCTCGGTCTTAGATCGTCACCTAAGTTAGGTTATAATTGGATTGGGTCCTCGGTCGTCACCACTCTTGGGTCAGAATTGGCCCCGATCTTGAATCGTCACATAAGTTAGGTCAGAGTTGACCTCGGTCCTCGGTCGTCACCACACTTGGGTTAGAATTGGCCACGGTCTTGCATCGTCACCTGAGTTAGGTAAGAATAGATATTGATATTTGGTCGTTATTACTCTTGGGTCAGAATTGGCACCGATCTTGGATCGTCACGTATGTTAGGTAATAATTGACATCGGTCCTCGGTCGTCACCACTCTTGGGTCAGAATTGGCCCCGGTCTTGCATCATCACTTGAGTCAGGTCAAAATTAACCTCGGTCCTCGGTCGTCACCACTCTTGGGTTAGAATTGGACCCGGTCTTGGATCGTCACCTGAGTTAGGTCAGAGTTGACCTCGGTCCTCGGTCGTCACCACTCTTCGGTCAGAATTGGCCCCGGTCTTGCATCGTCACCTGAGGTAGGTCAGAATTGACCTCCGTCCTCGGTCGTCACCACTCTTGGGTCAGAATTGGCGTCGGTCTTAGATCGTCTCTTGAGTTAGGTCAGAATTGACCTCGGTCCTCGGTCGTCACCACTCTTTGGGTCAGAATTGGCCCCGGTCTTGGATCATCACCAGAATTAGGTAAGAAATGACCTCGGTCCTCGGTCGTCACCACTCCTGTGTTAAAATTGCCGACGGACTTGGATCATCACTTGAGTTAGGTCAGAATTGACCTCGGTCCTCGGTCGTCACGACTCTTGGGTCAGAGTTATCCGCGATCATGGATCGTCACCTGAGTTAGGTCAGAATTGACCTCGGTCCTCGGTCGTTACCAGTCTTGGGTCAGAATTGGCACCGGTCTTGGATCGTCACCTGAGTTAGGTTTGAATTGAAATCGGTCCTCGATCATCACCACTTTTGGGTCAGAATTGGCAATGGTATTTGATCATCACCTGAGTTAGGTCAGAATGGACCTAGGTCCTCGATCGTCACCACACATGGGCCAGAATTGGCCCCGCTCTTGGATCGTCACCTGAGTTAGGTTAGAGTTGACCTCGGTCCTCGGTCGTCACCACTCTTGGGTCAGAATTAGCCCCGGTCTTGCATCGTCACCTGAGTTAGTTCAGAATTGACCTCGGTCCTCGGTCGTCACCACTCTTTGGGTCAGAATTGGCCCCGGTCTTGGATCATCACCAGAGTTAGGTCAGAAATGATCTCGTTCCTCGGTCGCCATCACTCTTGGGTTATAATTGCAGCCGGTCTCGGATCGTCACTTGAGTTAGGTCAGAATTGACCTTGGTCCTCGGTCATCACGACTCTTGGGTCAGAATTATCCCCGATCTTGGATCGTCACCTGAGTTAGGTCAGAATTGACCTCGGTCCTCGGTCGTCACCACTCTTGGGTTAGAATTGGCACCGGTCTTGGATCGTCACCTGAGTTAGGTCGGAATGACCTCGGTCCTCGATCATCACCACTCTTGGGTCAGAATTGGCCCCGGTCTTTGATCATCACCTCAGTTAGGTCAAAATTGACCTAGGTCCTCGGTCGTCACCACACATGGGTCAGAATTGGCCCCGATCTTAGATCGTCACTTGAGTTAGGTTAGAATGGACCTCGGTCCTCGATCGTCACAAGTCTTGGGTCAAAATTGGCCCCGGTCTTGGATTGTCAAGTGAGTTAGGTTACAATTCACCTCGGTCCTCGGTCATCACCACTTTTGGTCAGAATTGGCCCCGGTCTTGGATCGTCACCTGAGTTAGGTCAGAATTGACCGCGGTCCTCGGTCGTCACCACTCTTGGGTCAGAATTGGCCTCGGTCTTAGATCGTCACCTAAGTTAGGTCAAAATTTTCCTCGATCCTCGGTCGTCACCACTCTTGGGTCAGAATTGGCCCCGATCTTGGATCATCACCTGAGTTAGGTCAGAGTTGACCTCGGTCCTCGGTCGTCACCACACTTGGGTCAGAATTGGCCCCGGTCTTGCATCGTCACCTGAGTTAGGTTAGAATTGATCTCGGTCCTCGATCGTCACCACTCTTGGGTTAGAATCTGCACCAGTCTTAGATCGTCTCCCGAGTTAGGTCAGAATTGACCTCGGTCCTCGGTCGTCACCACTCTTTGGGTCAGAATTGGCATCGGTCTTGGATCATCTCCTTAGTTAGGTTAGAATTGACCTCGATCCTCGATCATCACCACTCTTGGGTTAGAATTAGCCTCGGTCTTGGATCATCACCTGAGTTAGGTCAGAATTGACCTAAGTCCTCGTTCGTCACCACACATGGGTCAGAATTGGCCTCGGTCATGGATCATTACTTGAGTTAGGTCAGAATTGACCTCGGTCCTTGATCATCACCACTATTGGGTCAAAATTGGCCCCGGTCTTGTATTGTCACCTGAGTTAGGTTAGAATTGACCTCAGTCCTCGGTAGTCACCATTCTTTGGTCAGAATTGGCCCCAGTCTTGGATCGTCACCTGAGTTACGTCAGAATTGACCTGGGTCCTCGATCATCACCACTCTTGGGTCAGAGTTGGCCCCGGTCTTGGATCCTCACCTCAGTTAGGTCATAATTGACCTCGGTCCTCGATCGTCACCACTCTTGGGTCAGAGTTGGCCCCGATCTTGCATCATCACCTGAGTTAGGTCAAAATTGGCCTCGGTCCTCGGTCGTGACCACTCTTGGGTCAGAATTGGCCTCGGTCTTGGATCGTCACCTGAGTTAGGTCAGAATAGATCTCGGTCCTTGGTCATCACCACTCTTGGGTCAGAATTGGCACCGATCTTGGATCGTCGCCTAAGTTAGGTCAGAATTGACCTCGGTCCTAGGTCGTCACCACTCTTGGGTCAGAATTGGCCCCAGTCTTGCATTATCACTTGAGTCAGGTCAGAATTGACCACGGTCCTCGGTCGTCACCACTCTTGGGTCAGAATTGGCCCCGGTCTTGCATCGTCATCTGAGTTAGGTCAGAATTGACCTCGGTCCTCGGTCGTCACCACTCTTGGGTCAGAATTGGCACCGATCTTAGATCGTCTCCTGAGTTAGGTCAGAATTGACCTCGGTCCTCGGTCGTCACCACTCTTTGGGTCAGAATTGGCCCCGATCTTGGATCATCACCAGAGTTAGGTCAGAATTGTCCTCGGTCCTCGGTCCTCGGTCGTCACCACTCTTGGGTCAGAATTGGCCCCGATCTTGGATCATCACCTGAGTTAGGTCAGAGTTGACCTCGGTCCTCGGTCGTAACCACACTAGGGTCAGAATTGGCCCCGGTCTTGCATCGTCACTTGAGTTAGGTTAGAATTGATCTCGGTCCTCGGTCGTCACCACTCTTGGGTCAGAATCTGCACCAGTCTTAGATCGTCTCCCGAGTTAGGTCAGAATTGACCTCGGTCCTCGGTCGTCACCACTCTTCAGGTCAGAATTGGCATCGGTCTTGGATCATCTCCTGAGTTAGGTTAGAATTGACCTCGATCCTCGATCATCACCACTCTTGGGTTAGAATTAGCCTCGGTCTTGGATCATCACCTGAGTTAGGTCAGAATTGACCTAGGTCCTCGGTCGTCACCACACATGGGTCAGAATTGGCCTTGATCATTGATCTTTACTTGAGTTAGGTCAGAATTGACCTCGGTCCTCAATCGTCACTAGTATTGGGTCAAAATTGGCCCCAGTCTTGGATTGTCACCTGAGTTAGGTTAGAATTTACCTCAGTTCTCGGTAGTCACCACTCTTTGGTTAGAATTGGCCCCAGTCTTGGATCGTCACCTGAGTTAGGTCAGAATTGACCTCGGTCCTCGATCATCACCACTCTTGGGTTAGAGTTGGCCCCGCTCTTGGATCCTCACCTCAGTTAGGTCATAATTCACCTCGGTCCTCGGTCGTCACCACACTTGGGTTAGAATGGCCCCGGTCTTGGATCGTCACTTGAGTTAGGTCAGAATTGACCTCGGTCCTCTATCGTCACCAATCTTGGTTTAAAATTGGCCTCGGTCTTGGATTGTCAAGAGAGTTAGGTTACAATTGACCTTGGTCCTCGGTCATCACCACTTTTGGTCAGAATTGGCCCCGGTCTTGGATCGTCACCTGAGTTAGGTCAGAATTGACCTCGGTCCTCGATCTTCACCACTCTCAGGTCAGAATTGGCCTCGGTCTTAGATCGTCACCTAAGTTAGGTCAGAATTGGCCTCGGTCCTCGGTCGTCACCACTCTTGGGTCAGAATTGGCCCCGATCTTGGATCGTCACCTGAGTTAGGTCAGAGTTGACCTCGGTCCTCGGTCGTCACCACACTTGGGTCAGAATTGGCCCCGGTCTTGCATCGTCACCTGAGTTAGGTCAGAATTGACCTCGGTCCTCGGTGGTCCCCACTCTTGGGTCAGAATCTGCACCGGTCTTAGATTGTCTCCTAAGTTAGGTTAGAATTGACCTCGGTCCTCGGTCGTCACCACTCTTCGGGTCAGAATTGGCCCCGGTCTTGGATCATCACCAGAGTTAGGTTAGAATTGACCTCGATCCTTGGTCGTCACCACTCTTGGGTCAGAATTGGCCCCGATCTTGGATCGTCACCTGAGTTAGGTCAGAATTGACCTCGGTCCTTGGTCGTCACAACTCTTGAGTCAGAATTGTCCCCGGTCTTGGATCATCACCTGAGTTAGGTCAGAATTGACCTCGGTCCTCGGTCATCACCACTCTTGGGTCAGAATTCGCATCGGTCTTAGATCGTCTCCTGAGTTAGGTCAGAATTGACCTCGATCCTCGGTCATCACCACTCTTGGGTCAGAAATGGCCTCGGTCTTTGATCATCACCTGAGTTAGGTCAGAATTGACCTAGGTCCTCGGTCGTCACCGCACATGGGTCAAAATTGGCCTCGGTCATTGATCGTTACTTGAGTTAGGTCAGAATTGACCGCGGTCCTCGATCGTCACCAGTCTTGGGTCAAAATTGGCCCCGGTCTTGGATTGTCACCTAAGTTAGGTTAGAATTGACCTCAGTCCTCGGTAGTCACCACTCTTTGGTCAGAATTGGCCCCAGTCTTGGATCGTCACCTGAGTTTGGTCAGAATTGACCTCGGTCCTCGATCATCACCACTCTTGGGTCAGAGTTGGCCCCGGTCTTGGATCCTCACCTCAGTTAGGTCAGAATTGACCTCGGTCCTCGGTCGTCACCACTCTTGGGTCAGAGTTGGCCCCGATCTGGGATCGTCACCTGAGTTAGGTGAAAATTGGCCATGGTCCTCGGTCGTGACCACTCTTGGACAAGAATTGGCCTCGGTCTTGGATCATCACCAGAGTTAGGTCAGAATAGATCTCGGTCCTCGGTCGTCACCACTCTTGGGTCAGAATTGTCACCGATCTTGGATCGTCACCTCAGTCAGGTCAGAATTGACCTCGGTCCTCGGTCGTCACCACTCTTGGGTCAGAACTGGCACCGGTCTTTGATCGTCTCCTGAGTTAGGTCAGAATTGACCTTGGTCCTCGGTCATCACCACTCTTTGGGTCAGAATTGGCCCCGATCTTGGATCATCACCAGAGTTAGGTCAGAAATGACCTCGGTCCTTGGTCGTCACCACTCTTGTGTCAGAATTATCTTCGGTCTTGGATCATCACTTGAGTTAGGTCAGAATTGACCTCGGTCCTCGGTCGTCATGACTCTTGGGTTAGAATTATCCCCGATCTTGGATCGTCACCTGAGTTAGGTCAGAATTGACCTCGGTCCTCGGTCGTCACCACTCTTGGGTCAGAATTCGCACCGGTCTTGGATCGTCACCTGAGTTAGGTCAGAATTGACCTCGGTCCTCGATCATCACCACTCTTGGGTCAGAATTGGTCCCGGTCTTTGATCATCACCTGAGTTAGGTCAGAATTGACCTAGGTCCTCGGTCGTCACCACACATGGGTCAGAATTGGCCCCGGTCTTGGATCGTCACTTGAGTTAGGTCAGAATTGACCTCGATCCCCAATCGTCACCAGTCTTGGTTCAAAATTGGCCCCGTTCTTGGATTGTCAAGTGAGTTATTTTACAATTGACCTCGGTCCTTGGTCATCACCACTTTTGGTCAGAATTGGCCCCGGTCTTGGATCGTCACCTGAGTTAGGTCAGAATTGACCTCGATCCTCAATCGTCACCACTCTCAGGTCAGAATTGGACCCGATGATCTCGGTCCTCGGTCGTCACCACTCTTGGATCAGAATTGGCCTCGGTCTTAGATCGTCACCTAAGTTAGGTTAGAATTGGATTGGGTCCTCGGTCGTCAACACTCTTGGGTCAAAATTGGCCCCGATCTTGGATCGTCACATAAGTTAGGTCAGAGTTGACCTCGGTCCTCGGTCGTCACCACACTTGGGTTAGAATTGGGCACGGTCTTGCATCGTCACCTGAGTTAGGTAAGAATTGATATTGATATTTGGTCGTTATTACTCTTGGGTCTGAATTGGCACCGATCTTGGATCGTCACGTAAGTTAGGTAATAATTGACATTAGTCCTCGGTCGTCACCACTCTTGGGTTAGAATTGGACCCGGTCTTGGATCGTCACCTGAGTTAGGTCAGAGTTAACCTCGGTCCTCGGTCGTCACCACTCTTCGGTCAGAATTAGCCCCGGTCTTGCATCGTCACCTGAGGTAGGTCAGAATTGACCTCCGTCCTCGGTCGTCACCACTCTTGGGTCAGAATTGGCACCGGTCTTAGATCGTCTCCTGAGTTAGGTCAAAATTGACCTCAGTCCTCGGTCGTCACCACTCTTTGGGTCAGAATTGGCCCCAGTCTTGGATCATCACCAGAGTTAGGTAAGAAATGACCTCAGTCCTCGGTCGTCAGCACTCTTGTGTTAAAATTGCCGCCGGACTTGGATCGTCACTTGAGTTAGGTCAGAATTGACCTCGTTCTTCGGTCGTCACGACTCTTGGGTCAAAATTATCCGCGATCATGGATCGTCACCTGAGTTAGGTCAGAATTGACCTCGGTCCTCGGTCGTTACCCGTCTTGGGTCAGAATTGGCACCGGTCTTGGATCGTCACCTGAGATAGGTTAGAATTGAAATCAGTCCTCGATCATCACCACTCTTGGGTGAGAATTGGCAATGGTATTTGATCATCACCTGAGTTAGGTTAGAATGGACCTAGGTCCTCGATTGTCACCACACATGGGCCAGAATTGGCCCCGGTCTTGGATCGTCACTTAAGTTAGGTTAGAGTTGACCTCGGTCCTCGGTCGTCACCACTCTTGGGTCAGAATTAGCCCCAATCTTGCATCGTCACCTGAGTTAGTTCAGAATTGACCTCGGTCCTCGGTTGTCACCACTCTTTGGGTCAGAATTGGCCCCGGTCTTGGATCATCACCAGAGTTAGGTCAGAAATGATCTCGGTCCTCGGTCGTCACCACTCTTGTGTTAGAATTGGAGCCGGTCTCGGATCGTCACTTGAGTTAGGTCAGAATTGACCTTGGTCCTCGGTCATCACGACTCTTGGGTCAGAATTATCCCCGATCTTGGATCGTCACCTGAGTTAGGTCATAATTGACCTCGATCCTCGGTCGTCACCACTCTTGGGTTAGAATTGGCACCGGTCTTGGATCGTCACCTGAGTTAGGTCGGAATTGACCTCGGTCCTCGATCATCACCACTTTTGGGTCAGAATTGGCCCCGGTCTTTGATCATCACCTGAGTTAGGTCAGAATTGACCTAGGCCCTCGGTCGTCACCACACATGGTTCAGAATTGGCCCCGATCTTAGATCGTCACTTGAGTTAGGTTAGAATGGACCTCGGTCCTCGATCGTCACAAGTCTTGGGTCAAAATTGGCCCCGGTCTTGGATCGTCACTTGAGTTAGGTCAGAGTTGACCTCGGTCCTCGGTCCTCGATCGTCACCACACTTGGGTCAGAATTGGCCCCGGTTTTGCATCGTCACCTGAGTTAGGTCAGAATTGACCTCGGTCCTTGGTCGTCACCACTCTTGGGTCAGAATTGTCCTCGGTCTTGGATCGTCACCTGAGTTAGGTCAGAGTTGACCTCGGTCCTCGGTCGTCACCACACTTGGGTCAGAATTGGCCCCGGTCTTGCATCGTCACCTGAGTTAGGTCAGAATAGACCTCGGCCCTCGGTCGCTACCACTCTTGGGTCAGAATCTGCACCGGTCTTATATCGTCTCCTGAGTTAGGTCAGAATTGACCTCCATCCTCGATCATCGCCACTCGTGGGTCAGAATTGACCTCGATCTTGGATCATCACCTGAGTTAGGTCAGAATTGACCTAGGTCCTCGGTCGTCACCACACATGGGTCAGAATTGGACTCAGTCATGGATCGTTACTTGAGTTAGGTCAGAATTAACCTCGGTCCTCGATCATGACTAGTATTGGGTCAAAATTGGCCCCGGTCTTGGATTGTCACCTTTGTTCGGTTAGAATTGACCTCAGTCCTCGGTAGTCACCAATCTTTGGTCAGAATTGGCCCCAGTCTTGGATCGTCACCTGAGAGGTCAGAATTGACCTCGGTCCTCGATCATCACCACTCTTGGGTCAGAGTTGGCCTCGGTCTTGGGTCCTCACCTCAGTTAGGTCATAATTGACCTCGGTCCTTGGTCGTCACCACTCTTGGGTCAGAGTTGGCCTCGATCTTGGATTGTCACCTGAGTTAGGTCAAAATTGGCCTCGGTCCTCGGTCGTGACCACTCTTGGGTCAGAATTGGCCTCGGTCTTGGATCGTCACCTGAGTTAGGTCAGAATAGATCTCGATCCTTATTCGTCACCACTCTTGGGTCAGAATTGGCACCGATCTTGGATCGTCACCTAAGTTAGGTTAGAATTGACCTCGGTCCTCGGTCGTCACCACTCTTGGGTCAGGATTGGCCCCAGTCTTGCATCATCACTTGAGTCAGGTCAGAATTGATCACGGTCCTCGGTCGTCACCACTCTTGGGTCAGAATTGGCCCCGGTCTTGGATCGTCACCTAAGTTAGGTCAAAGTTGACCTCGGTCCTCGGTCGTCACCACTCTTGGGTCAGAATTGGCCCCGGTCTTGCATCGTCATCTGAGTTAGGTCATAATTGACCTCGGTCCTCGGTCGTCACCACTCTTGGGTCAGAATTGGCACCGATCTTAGATCGTCTCCTGAGTTAGGTCAGAATTGACCTCGGTCCTCGGTCGTCACCACTCTTTGGGTAAGAATTGGCCCCGATCTTGGATCATCACCAGAGTTAGGTCAGAAATGACCTCGGTCCTCGGTCGTCACCACTCTTATGTCAGAATTATCTTCGGTCTTGGATCGTCACTTGAGTTAGGTCATAATTGACTTCGGTCCTCGGTCGTCACGACTCTTGGGTTAGAATTATCCCCAATCTTGGATCGTCACCTGAGTTAGGTCAGAATTGACCTCGATCCTCGGTCGTCACCACTCTTGGGTCAGAATTGGCACCGGTCTTGGATCGTCACCTGAGTAAGGTCAGAATTGACCTCGGTCCTCGATCATCACCACTCTTGGGTCAGAATTGGCCCCGGTCTTTGATCATCACCTGAGTTAGGTCAGAATTGACCTAGGTCCTCGGTCGTCACCACACATGGGTCAGAATTGGCCCCGGTCTTAGATCGTCACTTGAGTTAGGTCAGAATTGACCTCGATCCCCGATCGTCACCAGTCTTGGGTCAAAATTGGCCCCGGTCTTGGATTGTCAAGTGAGTTAGGTTACAATTGAACTCGGTCCTCGGTCATCACCACTTTTGGTCAGAATCGACCCCGGTCTTGGATCGTCAGCTGAGTTAGGTCAGAATTGACCTCGGTCCTTGATCGTCACCACTCTCATGTCAGAATTGGCCCCGATGACCTTGGTCCTCGCTCGTCACCACTCTTGGATCAGAATTTGCATCGGTCTTGGATCGTCTCCTGAGTTAGGTCAAAATTGGCCTCGGTCCTCGATCGTCACCACTCTTGGGTCAGAATTGGCCCCGATAATGGATCGTCACCTTAGTTAGGTATGAGTTGACCTCGATCCTCGATCGTCACCACACTTGGGTCAGAATTGGCCCCGGTCTTGCATCGTCACCTGAGTTAGGTTAGAATTGACCTCGTTCCTTGGTCGTCACCACTCTTGGGTCAAAATTGTCCTCGGTCTTGGATCGTCACCTGAGTTAGGTCAGAGTTGACTCGATCCTCGGTCGTCACCAAACTTGGGTCAGAATTGGCCCCGGTCTTGCATCGTCACCTGAGTTAGGTCAGAATAGAACTCGGTCCTCGGTCGTCACCACTCTTGGGTCAGAATCTGCACCGGTCTTAGATCGTATCCTGAGTTAGGTCAGAATTGACCTCCATCCTTGGTCATCACCACCCTTGGGTCAGAATTGACCTCGATCTTGGATCATCACCTGAGTTAGGTCAGAATTGACATAGGTTCTCAGTCATCACCACACATGGGTCAGAATTGGCCTCGGTCTTGGATCGTTACTTGAGTTAGGTCAGAATTGACCTCGGTCCTCGATCGTCACCGGTCTTGGGTCAAAATTGGCCCCGGTCTTGGATTTTCACCTTAGTTAGGTTAGAATTGACCTCAGTCCTCGGTAGTCACCACTCTTTGGTCAGAATTGGCCCCAGTCTTGGATCGTCACCTGAGTTAGGTCAGAATTGACCTCGGTCCTCAACCATCACCACCCTTGGGTCAAAGTTGGCCCCGGTCTTGGATCGTCACCACAGTTAGGTCAGAATTGACCTCGGTTCTCGATCGTCACCACTCTTGGGTTAGATTGGCCCCGGTCTTGGATCGTCACCTGAGTTCGGTCAGAATTGGCCTCGGACCTCGGTCGTGACCACTCATGGGTCAGAATTGGCCTCGGTCTTGGATCGTCACCTGAGTTAGGTCAGAATAGATCTCGATCCCTGGTCGTCACCACTCTTGGGTCAGAATTGGCACCGATCTTCGATCGTCACGTAAGTTAGGTCAGAATTGACCTCGGTCCTCGGTCATCACCACTCTTGGGTCAGAATTGGCCCCGATCTTGCATCATCACTTGAGACAGGTCATAATTGACCTCGGTCCTCGGTCGTCACCACTCTTGGGTCAGAATTGGCCCCGGTCTTGGATCGTCACCTGAGTTAGGTCACAGTTGACCTCGGTCCTCGGTCGTCACCACTCTTCGGTCAGAATTAACCCCGGTCTTGCATCGTCACCTGAGGTAGGTCAGAATTGACCTCGGCCCTCGGTCGTCACCACTCTTGGGTCAGAATTGGCACCGATCTTAGATCGTCTCCTGAGTTAGGTAAGAATTGACCTCGGTCCTCGGTCGTCACCACTCTTTGGGTCAGAATTGGCCCCGGTCTTGGATCATCACCAGAGTTAGGTCAGAAATGACCTCGGTCCTCGGTCGTCACCACTCTGGTGTTAGAATTGCCGCCGGTCTTTGATGGTCACTTGAGTTAGGTCAGAATTGACCTCAGTCCTCGGTCGTCACGACTCTTGGGTCAGAATTATCCCCGATCTTGGATCGTCACCTGAGTTAGGTCAGAATTGACCTCGGTCCTCGATCATCACCACTCTTGGGTCAGAATTGGCCCCGGTCATCGATCATCACCTGAGTTAGGTCAGAATTGACCTAGGTCCTCGATCGTCACCACAGATGGGCCAGAATTGGCCCCGGTCTTGGATCGTCACTTAAGTTAGAACAGAATTGACCTCAGTCCTCGATCGTCACCAGTCTTGGGTCAAAATTGGCCCCAGTCTTGGATTGTCAAGTGAGTTAGGTTACAATTGACCTCGGTCCTCGGTCATCACCCCTTTTGGTCAGAATTGGCCCCGGTCTTGGATCGTCACCTGAGTTAGGTCATAATTGAACTCGGTCCTCGATCGTCACCACTCTTAGGTCAGAATTGGCCCCGATGACCTCGGTTCTCGGTCGTCACCACTCTTGGGTCAGAATTGGCCTCGGTCTTATATCGTCACCTAAGTTAGGTCAGAATTGGCCTCGGTCCTTCGTCGTCACCACTCTTGGGTCAGAATTGGCCCCGATCTTGGATCGTCACCTGAGTTAGGTTAGAGTTGACCTCGGTCCTCGGTCGTCACCACACTTGGGTCAGAATTTGCCCCGGTCTTGGATCATCACCAGAGATAGGTTAGAATTGACCTCGATCCTCGGTCGTCACCACTCTTGGGTCAGAATTGGCCCCGGTCATGGATCGTCACCTGAGTTAGGTAAAAATTGACCTCAGTACTTGGTCGTCACCACTATTGGGTCAGAATTGTCCCCGGTCTTGGATCATCACCAGAGTTAGGTTAGAATTGACCTCGATCCTCAGTCGTCACCACTCTTGGGTCAGAATTTGCCCCGGTCATGGATCGTCACCTGAGTTAGGTCAGAATTGACCTCGGTACTTGGTCGTCACCACTATTGGGTCAGAATTGTCCCCGATCTTAGATCATCACCTGAGTTAGGTCAGAATTGACCTCGGTCCTCGGTCCTCGATCGTCACCACTCTTGGGTCAGAATTGGCATCGGTCTTTGATCATCACCTGAGTTAGGTCAGAATTGACCTAGGTACTTGGTCGTCACCACACATGGGTCAGAATTGGCCTCGTTCTTGGATCGTTACTTGAGTTAGGTCAGAATTGACCTCGGTCCTCGATCGTCACCAGTCTTGGGTCAAAATTGGCCCCGGTCTTGGATTGTCACCTGAGTTAGGTTAGAATTGACCTCAGTCCTCGGTAGTCACCACTCTTTGGTAAGAATTGGCCCCAGTCTTGGATCGTCACCTGAGTTAGGTCAGAATTGACCTCGGTCCTCGATCTTCACCACTCTTGGGTCAGAGTTGGCCCCGGTCTTCGATCCTCACCTCAGTTAGGTCAGAATTGACCTCGGTCCTCGGTCATCACCACTCTTGGATCAGAGTTGGCCCCGATCTTGGATCGTCACCTGAGTTAGGTCAAAATTGGCCTCGGTCCTCGGTCGTGACCACTCTTGGGTAAGAATTGGCCTCCGTCTTGGATCGTCACCTGAGTTAGGTCAGAATAGATCTCGGTCATTGGTCGTCACCACTCTTGGGTCAGAATTGGCACCGATCTTGGTTCGTCAAATAAGTTAGGTCAGAATTGACCTCGGCACTCGGTCGTCACCCCTCTTGGGTCAGAATTAGCCGTGGTCTTGCATCATCACTTGAGTCAGGTCAGAATTGACCACGGTCCTCGGTCGTGAACACTCTTGGGTCAGAATTGGCCCCGGTCTTGGATCGTCACGTGAGTTAGGTCAAATTTGACCTCGGTCCTCGGTCGTCACCACTCTTGGGTCAGAATTGGCCCCGGTCTTACATCGTCATCTGAGTTAGGTTAGAATTGACCTCGGTCCTCGGTCGTCACCACTCTTGGGTCAGAATTGGCACCGGTCTTAGATCGTCTCATGAGTTAGGTCAGAATTGACCTCGGTCCTCGGTCGTCACCACTCTTTGGGTCAAAATTGGCCCTGATCTTGGATCATCACCAGAGTTAGGTCAGAAATGACCTCGGTCCTCGGTCGTCACCACTCTTGTGTCAGAATTGGCTCCTGTATTGGATCGTCACTTGAGTTTGGTCAGAATTGACCTCGGTCCTCGGTCGTCACCACTCTTGGGTCAGAATTATCCCCGATCTTGGATCGTCACCTCAGTTAGGTCAGAATTGACCTCGGTCCTCGGTCATCACCACTCTTGGGACAAAATTTTCACCGATCTTGGATCGTCACCTGAGTTAGGTCAGAATTGACCTCGGTCCTCGATCGTCACCAGTTTTGGGTCAGAATTGGCACCGGTCTTGGATCGTCACCTGAGTTAGGTCAGAATTGACCTCGGTCCTCGATCATCACCACTCTTGGGTCTGAATTAGCCCCGGTCTTTGATCATCACCTGAGTTAGGTCAGAATTGACCTAGGTCCTCGATCGTCACCACACATGGGCCAGAATTGGCCCCGGTCTTGGATCGTCAATTAAGTTAGGTCAGAATTGACCTCGGTCCTCGATCGTCACCAGTCTTGGGTCAAAATTGGCCCCAGTCTTGGATTGTCAAGTGAGTTAGGTTACAATTGACCTCGGTCCTCGGTCATCACCACTTTTGGTCAGAATTGGCCCCGGTCTTGGATCGTCACCTGAGTTAGGTCAGAATTGAACTCCGTCCTCGATCGTCACGACTCTTAGGTCAGAATTGGCCCCGATCTTGGATCGTCACCAGAGTTAGGTCAGAGTTGACCTCGGTCCTCGGTCGTCACCACACTTGGGTCAGAATTGGCCCCGGTCTTGTATCGTCACCTGAGTTAGGTCAGAATGGACCTTGGTCCTCGGTCGTCACCACTCTTGGGTCAGAATCTGCACCGGTCTTAGATCGTCTCCTTATTTAGGTCAGAATTGACCTTGGTCCTCGGTCGTCACCACTCTTTGGGTCAGAATTGGCCCCGGTCTTGGATCATCACCAGAGTTAGATTAGAATTGACCTCGATCCTCGGTCGTCACAACTCTTGGGTCAGAATTGGCCCCGGTCATGGATCGTCACCTGAGTTAGGTCAGAATTGACCTCGGTACTTAGTCGTCACCACTATTGGGTCAGAATTGTCCCCAATCTTGGATCATCACCTGAGTTAGGTCAGAATTGACCTCGGTCCTCGGTCCTCGGTTGTCACCACTCTTGGGTCAGAATTGGCATCGGTCTTTGATCATCACCTGAGTTAGGTCAGAATTGACCTAGGTCCTTGGTCGTCACCACACATGGGTCAGAATTGGCCTCGTTCTTGGATCGTTACTTGAGTTAGGTCAGAATTGACCTCGTTCCTCGATCGTCACTAGTCTTGGGTCAAAATTGGCCCCGGTCTTAGATTGTCACCTGAGTTAGGCTAGAATTGACCTCAGTCCTCGGTAGTCACCACTCTTTTGTAAGAACTGGCCCCAGTCTTGGATCGTCACCTGAGTTAGGTTAGAATTGACCTCGGTCCTCAATTTTCACCACTCTTGGGTCAGAGTTGGCCCCGGTCTTCGATCCTCACCTCAGTTAGGTCAGAATTGACCTCGGTCCTGGGTCGTCACCACTCTTGGGTTAGAGTTGGCCCCGATCTTGGATTGTCACCGGAGTTAGGTTAGAATTGGGCTCGGTCCTCGGTCTTGACCACTCTTGGGTCAGAATTGGCCTCCGTCTTGGATCGTCACCTGAGTTAGGTCAGAATAGATCTCGGTCATTGGTCGTCACCACTCTTGGGTCAGAATTGGCACCGATCTTGGTTCGTCAAATAAGTTAGGTCAGAATTGACCTCGGTCCTCGGTCGTCACCACTCTTGGGTCAGAATTAGCCGTGGTCTTGCATCATCACTTGAGTCAGGTCAGAATTGACCACGGTCCTCGGTCGTGAACACTCTTGGGTCAGAATTGGCCCCGGTCTTGGATCGTCACGTGAGTTAGGTCAAATTTGACCTCGGTCCTCGATCGTCACCACTCTTGGGTCAGAATTGGCCCCGGTCTTGCATCGTCATCTGAGTTAGGTTAGAATTGACCTCGGTCCTCGGTCGTCACCACTCTTGGGTCAGAATTGGCACCGGTCTTAGATCGTCTCGTGAGTTAGGTCAGAATTGACCTCGGTCCTCGGTCGTCACCACTCTTTGGGTCAGAATTGGCCCTGATCTTGGATCATCTCCAGAGTTAGGTCAGAAATGACCTCGGTCCTCGGTCGTCACGACTCTTGTGTAAGAATTGGCTCCTGTCTTGGATCGTCACTTGAGTTTGGTCAGAATTGACCTCGGTCCTCGGTCGTCACCATTCTTGGGTCAGAATTATCCCCGATCTTGGATCGTCACCTGAGTTAGGTCAGAGTTGACCTATGTCCTCGGTCATCACCACTCTTGGGAAAAATTTGTCACCGATCTTGGATCGTCACCTGAGTTAGGTCGGAATTAACCTCGGTCCTCGGTCATCACCACTCTTGGGTCAGAATTGGCCCTGGTCTTGGATCATCACCTGAGTTAGGTCAGAATTGACCTAGGTCCTCGATCGTCACCACACATGGGTCAGAATTGGCCCCGGTCTTGGGTCAAAATTGGCCCTGGTCTTGGATTGTCACCTGAGTTAGGTTATAATTGACCTCGGTCCTCGGTCGTCACCACTTTTGGTCAGAATTGGCCCTGGTCTTGGATCGTCACCTGAGTTAGGTCAGAATTGACCTCGGTCCTCGATCATCACCACTCTTGGTTCAGAGTTGTCCCCGGTCTTTGAAACTCACCTCAGTTAGGTCAGAATTGACCTCGGTCCTCGGTCGTCACCACTCTTGGGTCAGAGTTGGCCCCGATCTTGGATCGTCACCTGAGTTAGGTCAGATTTGGCCTCGGTCCTCGGTCGTGACCACTCTTGGGTCAGAATTGGCCTCGGTCTTGGATCGTCACCTGAGTTAGGTAAGAATAGATCTCGGTCCTTTGTCTTCCCCACTCTTGGGTCAGAATTGGCACCGGTCTTGGATCGTCACCTAAGTTAGGTAAGAATTGACCTCGGTCCTCGGTCCTCACCACTCTTGGGTCAAAATTGGCCCCGGTCTTGCATCGTCACCTGATTTCGATCAGAATTGAAATCGGTCCTCGGTCGTCACCACTCTTGGGTCAAAATTGGCCCCGGTCTAGGATCATCACTTGAGTTAGGCCAGAATTGACCTCGATCCTCCGTCGTCACCAATCTTGGGTCAGAATTGACATCGGTCTTGTATCGTCACCTGAGTTAGGTCTGAATTGACCTCGGTCCTCGATCATCACCACTCTTGGGTCAGAATTGGCCCCCGTCTTGGATCATCACCTGAGTTAGGTCAGAATTTACCACGGTCCTCAGTCGTCACCACTATTGGGTCATAATTGGCCCCGGTCTTGGATTGTCACCTGAGTTAGGTCAGAATTTACCTCGGTCCTCGGTCGTTACCACTCTTGGGTTAGAGTTGGCCCCGATCTTAGACTGTCACCGGAGTTAGGTTAGAATTGGCCTCGGTCCTCGGTCGTGACCACTCTTGGGTTAGAATTGGCCTCGGTCTTGGATCGTCACCTGAGTTAGGTCAGAATAGATCTCGGTCCTCAGTCGTCACCACTCTTGGGTCAGAATTGGCCCCGGTCTTGCATCGTCACCTCAGTTAGGTCAGAATTCACTGCGGTCCTTGGTCGTCACCACTCTTGGGTCAGAATTGGCACCGGTCTTGGATCATCACCTGAGTTAGGTCAGAGTTGCCCTCAGTCCTCGATCGTCACCACACTTGGGTCAGAATTGGCCCCGGTCTTGCATCGTCACCTGAGTTAGGTCAGAATTGACCTCGGTCCTCGGTCGTCACCACTCTTGGGTCAGAATTGGCACGGGTCTTAGATCGTCTCCTGAGTTAGGTCAGAATTGACCTCGGTGTCTGTCGTCACCACTCTTTGGGACAGAATTGGCCCCGGTCTTGGATCATCACCAGAGTTAGGTCAGAATTGACCTCTATCCTCGGTCGTCACCACTCTTGGGTCAGAATTGGCCCCTGTCTTGGATCGTCACCTAAGTTAGGTTAGAATTGACCTCGGTCCTCGATCGTCACCACTCTTGGGTCAGAGTTGGCCTCGGTCTTGGATCGTCGCCTGAGTTAGGTCAGTATTGGCCTCGTACCTCGGTCGTCACCACTCTTGGGTCAAAATTGGCCCCGGTCTTGGATAGTCACCTGAGTTAGGTCAAAGTTGACCTCGGTCCTTGGTCGTCAGCACTCTTGGGTCAGAATTGGCACCAGTCTTGGATCGTCACTAAAGTTAGGTCTGAATTGACCTAGTTCCTTGGTCGTCACCACACATGGGTCAGAATTGACCTAGGTCCTCGGTCGTCAGCTCACAAAGGTCATAATTGGCCTCGGTCTTGGATCGTTACTTGAGTTAGGTTAGAATTGACCTCGATCCTCGATCGTCACCTATCTTGGGTCAAAATTGGCCCCGGTCTTGGATTGTCACCTGAGTTAGGTTAGAATTGACCTCAGTCCTCGGTAGACACCACTCTTTGGTTAGAATTGGGCACAGTCTTGGATCGTCACCTGAGTTAGGTCAGAATTAACCTCGGTCCTTGATCATCACCACTCTTGGGTCAGAGTTGGCCCCGGTCTTGAATCCTCACCTCAGTTAGGTCAGAATTGACCTCGGTCCTCGGTCGTCACCACTCTTGGGTCAGAGTTGTCCCCGATCTTGGATTATCACCTGAACTAGGTCAGAATTGGCCTCGCTCCTCAGTCGTGACCACTCTTCGGTCAGAATTGGCCCCGGTCTTGGATCGTCACCTCAGTTAGGTCAGAATAGATCTCGGTCCTTGGTTGTCACCACTCTTGGGTTAGAATTGGCACCGATCTTGGATCATCACCTAAGTTAGGATAGAATTGACCTCAGTCCTCGGTCGTCACCACTCTTGGGTCAGAATTGACCCCGATCTTGCATCATCACTTGAGTCAGGTCAGAATTGACCACGGTCCTCGGTTGTCACCAATCTTGGGTCAGAATTGCCCCCGGTCTTGGATCGTAACCTGAGTTAGGTCAGAATTGACTTCGGTCCTCGGTCGTCACCACTCTTGGGTCAGAATTGGCACCGGTCATAGATTATCTCCTGAGTTAGGTCAGAATTTACCTCGGACCTCTGTCGTCACCACTCTTTTGGTCAGAATTGACCCCGGTCTTGGATCATCACCAGAGTTAGGTCAGAAATGACCTCGGTCCTCGGTCATCACCACTCTTGTGTCAGAATTGCCGCCGGTCTTGGATCGTCACTTGAGTTAGGTCAGAATTGACCTCGGTCCTCAGTCGTCACCACTCTTGGGTCAGAATTATCCCCGATCTTGTATCGTCACCTGAGTTAGGTCAGAATTGACCTCGATCCTCGGTCGTCACCACTCTTGGGTCAGAATTGGAACCGGTCTTGGATCGTCACCTGAGTTAGGTTAGAATTGACCTCGGTCCTCGATCATCACCACTATTGGGTCAGAATTGGCCCCGATCTTTGATCATCACCTGAGTTAGGTCAGAATTGACCTAGGTCCTCGGTCGTCACCACACATGGGTCAAAATTGGCCCCGGTCTTGGATCGTCACTTGTGTTAGGTCAGAATTGACCTCGATCGTCACCAGTCTTGGGTCAAAATTGGCCTCGGTCTTGGATTGTCAAGTGAGTTAGGTTACAATTGACCTCGGTCCTCGGTCATCACCACTTTTGGTCAGAATTGGCCCCGGTCTTGGATCTTCTCCTGAGTTAGGTTAAAATTGACCTTGGTCCTCGATCATCACCACTCTTGGGTCAGAGTTGGCCCCGGTCTTGGATCGTCACCTGAGTTAGGTCAGAATTGACCTTGGTCCTCGGTCATCACCACTCTTGGGTCAGAGTTGGCCCTGATCTTGGATCATCACCTAAGTTAGTATAGAATTGGCCTCGGTCCTCGGTCGTCACAACTCTTGGGTCATAATTGGCCTTGGTCTTGGATCGTCACCTGAGTTAGGTAAGAATAGATCTCGGTCCCTGGTCGTCACCACTCTTGGGTCAGAATTGGCACCGGTCTTGGATCCTCACCTAAGTTAGGTCAGAATTGACCTCGGTCCTCGGTCGTCACCACTATTGGTTCAGAATTGGCCCCGGTCTTGCATCGTCACCTAATTTAGGTCAGAATTGACCTCGGTCCTCGGTCGTCACCACTCTTGGGTCAGAATTGGCCCAGGTCTTGGATCGACACCTGAGTTAGGTCAGAGTTGACCTCGGTCCTCGGTCGTCACCACTCTTGGGTTAGAATTGGCCCCGATCTTGCATCATCACCTGAGTTAGGTCAGAATTGACCTCGGTCCTCTGTCGACGCCATTCTTGGGTGAGAATTGGCACCGGTCTTAGATCGTCTCCTGAGTTAGGTCAGAATTGACCTCGATCCTCGGTCGTCACCACTCTTTGGGTCAGAATTGGCCCCGGTCTTGGATCATCACCAGAGTTAGGTCAAAATTGACCTCGATCCTCGGTCGTCACCACTCTTGGGTCAGAATTGGCCTCGGTCTTGGATCGTCACCTGAGTTAGGTCTGAATTGACCTCGGTCCTCGGTCATCACCACTCTTGGGTCAGAATTGGTCCCCGTCTTGGATCATCACCTGAGTTAGGTCAGAATTGAGCTCGGTCTTAAGTCGTCACCACTATTGGGTCAGAATTGGCCCCGATCTTGGATCGTCACCTGAGTTAGGTCAGAATTTACCTCGGTCGTTACCACTCTTGGGTTAGAGTTGGCCCCGATCTTCGATCGTCACCTGAGTTAGGTCAGAATTGCCCTCGGTCCTCGGTCGTGACCACTCTTTGGTCAGAATTGGCCTCGGTCTTGGATCGTCACCTGAGTTAGGTCTGAATAGATCTCGGTCCTTGGTCATCACCACTCTTGGGTCAGAATTGGCACCGATCTTAGATCGTCACCTAAGTTAGGTCAGAATTGACCACGAAACTCGGTCGTCACCACTCTTGAGTCAAAATTGGCCCCGATCTTGCATCCTCACTTGAGTTAGGTCAGAATTGACCTCGGTCCTCCGTCATCACCACTCTTGGGTCAGAACTGGCACCGGTCTTGCATCGTCACCTGAGTTAGGTTGGAATTGACCTCGGTCCTCGGTCGTCACCACTCTTGGGTCAGAATTGGCACCGGTCTTAGATCGTCTCCTGAGTTAGGTCAGAATTGACCTCGGTCCTTTGTCATCACCACTCTTGGGTCAAAATTGGCACCGGTCTTGGATCGTCACCTCAGTTAGGTCAGAATTGACCTCGGTCCTCGGTCGTCACCACTCTTTGGGTCAGAATTTACCCCGGTCTTGGATCATCACTAGAGTTAGGTCAGAATTGACCTCGTTCCTCGGTCGTCACTACTCTTGGGCCAGAATTGGCCTCGGTCTTGGATCGTCACCTGAGTTTGTTCAATATTAACCTCGGTCCTAGGTCGTCACCACTCTTGGGTCAAAATTTGCCCCGGTCTTGGATCGTCACCAGTGTTAGGTCAGAATTGACCTCGGTGCTCGATCGTCACCACTCTTAGGTCAGAGTTGGCCCCGATCTTGGATCATCACCTTAGTTAGGTCAGAATTGACCTCGGTCCTCGGTCGTCACCACTCTTGGGTCAGAATTGGCTCCGGTCTTGGATCGTCACCTGAGTTGGGTCAAAATTGACCTCGGTCCTCGGTTGTCACCACTCTCGGGTTAGAATTGGCCCCGGTCTTAGATCGTCACCTGAGTTAGGTCAGAATTGACCTCGGTCCTCGGTCGTCATGACTCTTGGGTGAGAATTGGCCCCGGTCTTGGATCGTCACCTGAGTTAGATCAGAATTGACTTCGGTCCTCGGTCATCACCCCTCTTGGGTCAGAATTGGCCTCGATCTTAGATCCTCACCTAAGTAAGGTCAGAATTGGCCTCGATCCTCGATCGTCACCACTCTACTGTTAGAATTGGCCCCGTTCTTGGATCATCAGCAGAGTTAGGTCAAAATTGAGCTCGGTCCTCGATCGTCACCACTCTTGGGTAAGAATTAGCCCCGATCTTGGATGGTCACCGGAGTTACGTCAGAATTGAACTCGGTCCTCGATCGTCCCCACTTTCGGGTCTGAATTGGCCCTGGTCTTGGATCATCACCAGAGTTAGGTCAGAAATGACCTCGGTCCTCGGTCATCACCACTCTTGTGTCAGAATTGCCGCCGGTCTTGGATCGTCACTTGAGTTGGGTCAGAATTGACCTCGGTCCTCAGTCGTCACCACTCTCGGGTCAGAATTATCCCCGATCATGTATCGTCACCTGAGTTAGGTCAGAATTGACCTCGATCCTCGGTCGTCACCACTCTTGGGTCAGAATTGGAACCGGTCTTGGATCGTTACCTGAGTTAGGTCAGAATTGACCTCGGTCCTCGATCATCACCAATATTGGGTCAGAATTGGCCCCGATCTTTGATCATCACCTGAGTTAGGTCAGAATTGACCTAGGTCCTCGGTCGTCACCACACATGGGTCAAAATTGAACCCGGTCTTGGATCGTCACTTGTGTTAGGTCAGAATTGACCCCGATCGTCACCAGTCTTGGGTCAAAATTGGCCCCGGTCTTGGATCGAGGACCGAGTTAGGTTACAATTGAACTTGGTCCTCGGTCATCACCACTTTTGGTCAGAATTGACCCCGGTCTTGGATCGTCAGCTGAGTTAGGTCAGAATTGACCTCGGTCTTTGATCGTCACCACTCTCAGGTCAGAATTGGCCCCGATGACCTTGGTCCTCGCTCGTCACCACTCTTGGGTCAGAATTTGCATCGGTCTTGGATCGTCTCCTGAGTTAGGTCAAAATTGGCCTCGGTCCTCGGTCGTCACCACTCTTGGTTCAGAATTGGCCCCGATCATGGATCGTCACCTGAGTTAGGTAAGAGTTGACCTCGATCCTCGATCGTCACCACACTTGGGTCAGAATTGGCCCCGGTCTTGCATCGTCACCTGAGTTAGGTTAGAATTGACCTCGTTCCTTGGTCGTCACCACTCTTGGGTCAAAATTGTCCTCGGTCTTGGATCGTCACCTGAGTTAGGTCAGAGTTGACTCGATCCTCGGTCGTCACCAAACTTGGGTCAGAATTGGCCCCGGTCTTGCATCGTCACCTGAGTTAGGTCAGAATAGAACTCGGTCCTCGGTCGTCACCACTCTTGGGTCAGAATCTGCACCGGTCTTAGATCGTATCCTGAGTTAGGTCTGAATTGACCTCCATCCTTGGTCATCACCACCCTTGGGTCAGAATTGACCTCGATCTTGGATCATCACCTGAGTTAGGTCAGTATTGACCTAGGTTCTCGGTCATCACCACACATGGATCAGAATTGGCCTCGGTCTTGGATCGTTACTTGAGTTAGGTCAGAATTGACCTCGGTCCTCGATCATCACCAGTCTTGGGTCAAAATTGGCCCCGGTCTTGGATTGTCACCTGAGTTAGGTTAGAATTGACCTCAGTCCTCGGTAGTCACCACTCTTTGGTCAGAATTGGCCCCAGTCTTGGATCGTCACCTGAGTTAGGTCAGAATTGACCTCGGTCCTCAATCATCACCACCCTTGGGTCAAAGTTGGCCCCGGTCTTGGATCGTCACCACAGTTAGGTCAGAATTGACCTCGGTTCTCGATCGTCACCACTCTTGGGTTAGATTGGCCCCGATCTTGGATCGTCACCTGAGTTAGGTCAGAATTGGCCTCGGACCTCAGTCGTGACCACTCTTGGGTCAGAATTGGCCTCGGTCTTGGATCGTCACCTGAGTTAGGTCAGAATAGATCTCGATCCCTGGTCGTCACCACTCTTGGGTCAGAATTGGCACCGATCTTGGATCGTCACGTAAGTTAGGTCAGAATTGACCTCGGTCCTCGGTCGTCACCACTCTTGGGTCAGAATTGGCCCCGATCTTGCATCATCACTTGAGACAGTTCATAATTGACCTCGGTCCTCGGTCGTCACCACTCTTGGGTCAGAATTGGCCCCGGTCTTGGATCGTCACCTGAGTTAGGTCACAGTTGACCTCGGTCCACGGTCGTCACCACTCTTCGGTCAGAATTAACCCCGGTCTTGCCTCGTCACCTGAGGTAGGTCAGAATTGACCTCGGTCCTCGGTCCTCGGTCATCACCACTCTTGGGTCAGAATTGGCACCGGTCTTAGATCGTCTCCTAAGTTAGGTAAGAATTGACCTCAGTCCTCGGTCGTCACCAATCTTTGGGTCAGAATTGGCCCCGGTCTTGGATCATCACCAGAGTTAGGTCAGAAATGACCTTGGTCCTCGGTCGTCACCACTCTGGTGTTAGAATTGCCGCCGGTCTTTGATGGTCACTTGAGTTAGGTCAGAATTGACCTCAGTCCTCGGTCGTCACGACTCTTGGGTCAGAATTATCCCCGATCTTGGATCGTCACCTGAGTTAGGTCAGAATTGACCTCGGTCCTCGGTCGTCACCAGTCTTGGGTCAGAATTGGCACCGGTCTTGGATCGTCACCTGAGCTAGGTCAGAATTGACCTCGGTCCTCGATCATCACCACTCTTGGGTCAGAATTGGCCCCGGTCTTTTATCATCACCTGAGTTAGGTCAAAATTGACCTAGGTCCTCGATCGTCACCACACATGGGCCAAAATTGGCCCCGGTCTTGGATCGTCACTTAAGTTAGATCAGAATTGACCTCGGTCCTCGATCGTCACCAGTCTTGGGTCAAAATTGGCCCTAGTCTTGGATTGTCAAGTGAGTTAGGTTACAATTGACCTCGGTCCTCGGTCATCACCACTTTTGGTCAGAATTGGCCCCGGTCTTGGATCGTCACCTGAGTTAGGTCAGAATTGAACTCGGTCCTCGATCGTCACCACTCTTAGGTCAGAATTGGCCCCGATGACCTCGGTCCTCGGTCGTCACCACTCTTGGGTCAGAATTGGCCTCGGTCTTATATCTTCACCTAAGTTAGGTCAGAATTGGCCCCGATCTTGGATCGTCACCTGAGTTAGGTTAGAGTTGACCTCGGTCCTCGGTCGTCACCACACTTGGGTCAGAATTTGCCCCGGTCTTGCATCGTCACCTGAGTTAGGTCAGAATGGACCTCGGTCCTCGGTCGTCACCACTCTTGGGTCAGAATCTGCACCGGTCTTAGATCGTCTCCTGATTTAGGTCAGAATTGACCTCGGTCTTGGGTCGTCACAACCCTTTGGGTCAAAATTGGCCCCGGTCTTGGATCATCACCAGAGATAGGTTAGAATTGACCTCGATCCTCGGTCGTCACCACTCTTGGGTCAGAATTGGCCCCGGTCATGGATCGTCACCTGAGTTAGGTCAAAATTGACCTCAGTACTTGGTCGTCACCACTATTGGGTCAGAATTGTCCCCGGTCTTGGATCATCACCAGAGTTAGGTTAGAATTGACCTCGATCCTCGGTCGTCACCACTCTTGGGTCAGAATTTGCCCCGATCATGGATCGTCGCCTGAGTTAGGTCAGAATTGACCTCGGTACTTGGTCGTCACCACTATTGGGTCAGAATTGTCCCCGATCTTGGATCATCACCTGAGTTAGGTCAGAATTGACCTCGGTCCTCGGTCCTCGATCGTCACCACTCTTGGGTTAGAATTGGCATCGGTCTTTGATCATCACCTGAGTTAAGTCAGAATTGACCTAGGTCCTTGGTCGTCACCACACATGGGTCAGAATTGGCCTCGTTCTTGGATCGTTACTTGAGTTAGGTCAGAATTGACCTCGGTCCTCGATCGTCACCAGTCTTGGGTCAAAATTGGCCCCGATCTTGGATTGTCACCTGAGTTAGGTTAGAATTGACCTCAGTCCTCGGTAGTCACCACTCTTTGGTAAGAATTGGCCCCAGTCTTGGATCGTCACCTGAGTTAGGTCAGAATTGACCTCGGTCCTCGATCTTCACCACTCTTGGGTCAGAGTTGGCCCCGGTCTTCGATCCTCACCTCAGTTAGGTCAGAATTGACCTCGGTCCTCGGTCATCACCACTCTTGGATCAGAGTTGGCCCCGATCTTGGATCGTCACCTGAGTTAGGTCAAAATTGGCCTCGATCCTCGGTCGTGACCACTCCTGGGTCAGAATTGGCCTCCGTCTTGGATCGTCACCTGAGTTAGGTCAGAATAGATCTCGGTCATTGGTCGTCACCACTCTTGGGTCAGAATTGGCACCGATCTTGGTTCGTCAAATAAGTTAGGTCAGAATTGACCTCGGTCCTCGGTCGAAACCCCTCTTGGGTCAGAATTAGCCGTGGTCTTGCATCATCACTTGAGTCAGGTCAGAATTGACTACGGTCCTCGGTCGTGAACACTCTTGGGTTAGAATTGGCCCCGGTCTTGGATCGTCACGTGAGTTAGGTCAAATTTGACCTCGGTCCTCGGTCGTCACCACTCTTGGGTTAGAATTGGCCCCGATCTTACATCGTCATCTGAGTTAGGTTAGAATTGACCTCGGTCCTCGGTCGTCACCACTCTTGGGTAAGAATTGGCACCGGTCTTAGATCGTCTCGTGAGTTAGGTCAGAATTAACCTCGGCCCTCGGTCGTCACCACTCTTTGGGTCAGAATTGGCCCTGATCTTGGATCATCACCAGAGTTAGGTCAGAAATGACCTCGGTCCTCGGTCGTCACCACTCTTGTGTCAGAATTGGGTCCTGTCTTGGATCGTCACTTGAGTTTGGTCAGAATTGACCTCGGTCCTCGGTCGTCACCACTCTTGGGTCAGAATTATCCCCGATCTTGGATCGTCACCTGAGTTAGGTCAAAATTGACCTCGGTCCTCGGTCATCACCACTCTTGGGACAAAATTTTCACCGATCTTGGATCGTCACCTGAGTTAGGTCAGAATTGACCTCGATCCTCGGTCATCACATGTCTTGGGTCAGAATTGGCACCGGTCTTGGATCGTCACCTGAGTTAGGTCAGAATTGACCTCGGTCCTCGATCATCACCACTCTTGGGTCTGAATTAGCCCCGGTCTTTGATCATCACCTGAGTTAGGTCAGAATTGACCTAGGTCCTCGATCGTCACCACACATGGGCCAGAATTGGCCCCGGTCTTGGATCGTCAATTAAGTTAGGTCAGAATTGACCTCGGTCCTCGATCGTCACCAGTCTTGGGTCAAAATTGGCCCCAATCTTGGATTGTCAAGTGAGTTAGGTTACAATTGACCTCGGTCCTCGTTCATCACCACTTTTGGTCAGAATTGGCCCCGGTCTTGGATCGTCACCTGAGTTAGGTCAGAATTGAACTCCGTCCTCGATCGTCACCACTCTTAGGTCAGAATTGGCCCCGATCTTGGATCGTCACCAGAGTTAGGTCAGAGTTGACCTCGGTCCTCGGTCGTCACCACACTTGGGTCAGAATTGGCCCCGGTCTTGCATCGTCACCTGAGTTAGGTCAGAATGGACCTTGGTCCTCGGTCGTCACCACTCTTGGGTCAGAATCTGCACCGGTCTTAGATCGTCTCCTGATTTAGGTCAGAATTGACCTCGGTCCTCGGTCGTCACCACTCTTTGGGTCAGAATTGGCCCCGGTCTTGGATCATCACCAGAGTTAGGTTAGAATTGACCTCGATCCTCGGTCGTCACAACTCTTGGGTCAGAATTGGCCCCGGTCATGGATCGTCACCTGAGTTAGGTCAGAATTGACCTCCGTACTTGGTCGTCACCACTATTGGGTCAGAATTGTCCTCAATCTTGGATCATCACCTGAGTTAGGTCAGAATTGACCTCGGTCCTCGGTCCTCGGTCGTCACCACTCTTGGGTCAGAATTGGCATCGGTCTTTGATCATCACCTGAGTTAGGTCAGAATTGACCTAGGTCCTTGGTCGTCACCACACATGGGTCAGAATTGGCCTCGTTCTTGGATCGTTTCTTGAGTTAGGTCAGAATTGACCTCGTTCCTCGATCGTCACCAGTCTTGGGTCAAAATTGGCCCCGGTCTTGGATTGTCACCTGAGTTAGGCTAGAATTGACCTCAGTCCTCGGTAGTCACCACTCTTTTGTAAGAATTGGCCCCAGTCTTGGATCGTCACCTGAGTTAGGTTAGAATTGACCTCGGTCCTCAATTTTCACCACTCTTGGGTCAGAGTTGGCCCCGGTCTTCGATCCTCACCTCAGTTAGGTCAGAATAGACCTCGCTCCTCGGTCGTCACCACTCTTGGATCAGAGTTGGCCCCAATCTTGGATCGTCACCTGAGTTAGGTCAAAATTGGCCTCGGTCCTCGGTCGTGACCACTCTTGGGTCAAAATTGGCCTCCGTCTTGGATCGTCACCTGAGTTGGGTCAGAATAGATCTCGGTCATTGGTCGTCACCACTCTTGGGTCAGAATTGGCACCGATCTTGGTTCGTCAAATAAGTTAGGTCAGAATTGACCTCGGTCCTCGGTCGTCACCACTCTTGGGTCAGAATTAGCCGTGGTCTTGCATCATCACTTGAGTCAGGTCAGAATTGACCACGGTCCTCGGTCGTGAACACTCTTGGGTCAGAATTGGCCCCGGTCTTGGATCGTCACGTGAGTTAGGTCAAATTTGACCTCGGTCCTCGATCGTCACCACTCTTGGGTCAGAATTGGCCCCGGTCTTGCATCGTCATCTGAGTTAGGTTAGAATTGACCTCGGTCCTCGGTCGTCACCACTCTTGGGTCAGAATTGGCACCGGTCTTAGATCGTCTCGTGAGTTAGGTCAGAATTTACCTCGGTCCTCGGTCGTCACCACTCTTTGGGTCAGAATTGGCCCTGATCTTGGATCATCTCCAGAGTTAGGTCAGAAATGACCTCGGTCCTCGGTCGTCACCACTCTTGTGTCAGAATTGGCTCCTGTCTTGGATCGTCACTTGAGTTTGGTCAGAATTGACCTCGGTCCTCGGTCGTCACCATTCTTGGGTCAGAATTATCCCCGATCTTGGATCGTCACCTGAGTTAGGTCAGAGTTGACCTATGTCCTTGGTCATCACCACTCTTAGGACAAAATTGTCATCGATCCTCGATCGTCACCTGAGTTAGGTCAGAATTGACCTCGGTCCTCGGTCATCACCACTCTTGGGTCAGAATTGGCCCCGGTCTTGGATCATCACCTGAGTTAGGTCAGAATTGACCTAGGTCCTCGATCGTCACCACACATGGGTCAGAATTGGCCCCGGTCTTGGGTCAAAATTGGCCCTGGTCTTGGATTGTCACCTGAGTTAGGTTATAATTGACCTCGGTCCTCAGTCGTCACCACTTTTGGTCAGAATTGGACCTGGTCTTGGATCGTCACCTGAGTTAGGTCAGAATTGACCTCGGTCCTCGATCATCACCACTCTTGGTTCAGAGTTGTCCCCGGTCTTTGAAACTCACCTCAGTTAGGTCAGAATTGACCTCGGTCCTCGGTCGTCACCACTCTTGGGTCAGATTTGGCCCCGATCTTGGATCGTCACCTGAGTTTGGTCAGAATTGGCCTCGGTCCTCGGTCGTGACCACTCTTGGGTCAGAATTGGCCTCGGTCTTGGATCGTCACCTGAGTTAGGTAAGAATAGATCTCGGTCCTTTGTCGTCCCCACTCTTAGGTCAGAATTGGCACCGGTCTTGGATCGTCACCTAAGTTAGGTAAGAATTGACCTCGGTCCTCGGTCCTCGGTCCTCACCACTCTTGGGTCAAAATTGGCCCCGGTCTTGCATCGTCTCCTGACTTCGATCAGAATTGAAATCGGTCCTCGGTCGTCACCACTCTTGGGTCAGAATTGGCCCCGGTCTAGGATCATCACCTGAGTTAGGTCAGAATTGACCTCGATCCTCCGTCGTCACCAATATTGGGTCAGAATTGACATCGGTCTTGTATCGTCACCTGAGTTAGGTCTGAATTGACCTCGGTCCTCGATCATCACCACTCTTGGGTCAGAATTGGCCCCCGTCTTGGATCATCACCTGAGTTAGGTCAGAATTTACCACGGTCCTCAGTCGTCACCACTCTTGGGTCATAATTGGCCCCGGTCTTGGATTGTCACCTGAGTTAGGTCAGAATTTACCTCGGTCCTCGGTCGTTACCACTCTTGGGTTAGAGTTGGCCCCGATCTTGGATTGTCACCTGAGTTAGGTTAGAATTGGCCTCGGTTCTCGGTCGTGACCACTCTTGGGTTAGAATTGGCCTCGGTCTTGGAACGTCACCTGAGTTAGGTCAGAATAGATCTCGGTCCTCAGTCGTCACCACTCTTGGGTCAGAATTGGCCCCGGTCTTGCATCGTCACCTCAGTTAGGTCAGAATTCACCGCGGTCCTTGGTCGTCACCACTCTTGGGTCAGAATTGGCACCGGTCTTGGATCATCACCTGAGTTAGGTCAGAGTTGCCCTCAGTCCTCGATCGTCACCACACTTGGGTCAGAATTGGCCCCGGTCTTGCATCGTCACCTGAGTTAGGTCAGAATTGACCTCGGTCCTCGGTCGTCACCACTCTTGGGTCAGAATTGGCACCGGTCTTAGATCGTCTCCTGAGTTAGGTCAGAATTGACCTCGGTGTCGGTCGTCACCACTCTTTGGGACAGAATTGGCCCCGGTCTTGAATCATCACCAGAGTTAGGTCAGAATTGACCTCGATCCTCGGTCGTCACCACTCTTGGGTCAGAATTGGCCCCTGTCTTGGATCGTCACCTAAGTTAGGTTAGAATTGACCTCGGTCCTCGATCGTCACCACTCTTGGGTCAGAGTTGGCCTCGGTCTTGGATCGTCGCCTGAGTTAGGTCAGTATTGGCCTCGTACCTCGGTCGTCACCACTCTTGGGTCAAAATTGGCCCCGGTCTTGGATAGTCACCTGAGTTAGGTCAGAGTTGACCTCGGTCCTTGGTCGTCAGCACTCTTGGGTCAGAATTGGCACCAGTCTTGGATCGTCACTAAAGTTAGGTTTGAATTGACCTAGTTCCTTGGTCGTCACCACACATGGGTCAGAATTGACCTAGGTCCTCGGTCGTCAGCTCACAAAGGTCATAATTGGCCTCGGTCTTGAATCGTTACTTGAGTTAGGTCAGAATTGACCTCGATCGTCACCAGTCTTGGGTCAAAATTGGCCCCGGTCTTGGATTGTCACCTGAGTTAGGTTAGAATTGACCTCAGTCCTCGGTAGACACCACTCTTTTGTCAGAATTGGGCACAGTCTTGGATCGTCACTTGAGTTAGGTCAGAATTAACCTCGGTCCTTGATCATCACCACTCTTGGGTCAGAGTTGGCCCCGGTCTTGGATCATCACCTCAGTTAGGTCAGAATTGACCTCGGTCCTCGGTCGTCACCACTCTTGGGTCAGAGTTGTCCCCGATCTTGGATTATCACCTGAACTAGGTCAGAATTGGCCTCGGTCCTCAGTCGTGACCACTCTTCGGTCAGAATTGGCCTCGGTCTTGGATCGTCACCTCAGTTAGATCAGAATAGATCTAGGTCCTTGGTTGTCACCACTCTTGGGTTAGAATTGGCACCGATCTTGGATCATCACCTAAGTTAGGATAGAATTGACCTCAGTCCTCGGTCGTCACCACTCTTGGGTCAGAATTGGCCCCGATCTTGCATCATCACTTGAGTCAGGTCAGAATTGACCACGGTCCTCGGTTGTCACCAATCTTGGGTCAGAATTGCCCCCGGTCTTGGATCGTAACCTGAGTTAGGTCAGAATTGACTTCGGTCCTCGGTCGTCACCACTCTTGGGTCAGAATTGGCACCGGTCATAGATTATCTCCTGAGTTAGGTCAGAATTGACCTCGGACCTCTGTCGTCACCACTCTTTTGGTCAGAATTGGCCCCGGTCTTGGATCATCACCAGAGTTAGGTCAGAAATGACCTCGGTCCTCGGTCATCACCACTCTTGTGTCAGAATTGCCGCCGGTCTTGGATCGTCACTTGAGTTAGGTCAGAATTGACCTCGGTCCTCGATCATCACCACTCTTGGGTCAGAATTATCCCCGATCTTGTATCGTCACCTGAGTTAGGTCAGAATTGACCTCGATCCTCGGTCGTCACCACTCTTGGGTCAGAATTGGAACCGGTCTTGGATCGTCACCTGAGTTAGGTCAGAATTGACCTCGGTCCTCGATCATCACCACTATTGGGTCAGAATTGGCCCCGATCTTTGATCATCACCTGAGTTAGGTCAGAATTGACCTAGGTCCTCGGTCGTCACCACACATGGGTCAAAATTGTCCCCGGTCTTGGATCGTCACTTGTGTTAGGTCAGAATTGACCTCGATCGTCACCAGTCTTGGGTCAAAATTGGCCTCGGTCTTGGATTGTCAAGTGAGTTAGGTTACAATTGACCTCGGTCCTCGGTCATCGCCATTTTTGGTCAGAATTGGCCCCGGTCTTGGATCGTCTCCTGAGTTAGGTTAAAATTGACCTTGGTCCTCGATCATCACCACTCTTGGGTCAGAGTTGGCCCCGGTCTTAGATCGTCACCTGAGTTAGGTCAGAATTGACCTTGGTCCTCGGTCATCACCACTCTTGGGTCAGAGTTGGCCCCGATCTTGGATCATCACCTAAGTTAGTATAGAATTGGCCTCGGTCGTCACAACTCTTGGGTCATAATTGGCCTCGGTCTTGGATCATCACCTGAGTTAGGTAAGAATAGATCTCGGTCCTTGGTCGTCACCACTCTTGGGTCAGAATTGGCACCGGTCTTGGATCCTCACCTAAGTTAGGTCAGAATTGACCTCGGTCCTCGGTCGTCACCACTATTGGTTCAGAATTGGCCCCGGTCTTGCATCGTGACCTAATTTAGGTCAGAATTGACCTCGGTCCTCGGTCGTCACCACTCTTGGGTCAGAATTGGCCCAGGTCTTGGATCGACACCTGAGTTAGGTCAGAGTTGACCTCGGTCCTCGGTCGTCACCACTCTTGGGTTAGAATTGGCCCCGATCTTGCATCATCACCTGAGTTAGGTCAGAATTGACCTCGGTCCTCTGTCGACGCCATTCTTGGGTGAGAATTGGCAACGGTCTTAGATCGTCTCCTGAGTTAGGTCAGAATTAACCTCGAGCCTCGGTCGTCACCACTCTTTGGGTCAGAATTGGCCCCGGTCTTGGATCATCACCAGAGTTAGGTCAAAATTGACCTCGATCCTCGGTCGTTACCACTCTTGGGTCAGAATTGGCCTCGGTCTTGGATCGTCACCTGAGTTAGGTCTGAATTGACCTCGGTCCTCGGTCATCACCACTCTTGGGTCAGAATTGGTCCCCGTCTTGGATCATCACCTGAGTTAGGTCAGAATTGAGCTCGGTCCTAAGTCGTCACAACTATTGGGTCAGAATTGGCCCCGATCTTGGATCGTCACCTGAGTTAGGTCAGAATTTACCTCGGTCGTTACCACTCTTGGGTTAGAGTTGGCCCCGATCTTCGATCCTCACCTGAGTTAGGTCAGAATTGGCCTCGGTCCTCGGTCGTGACCACTCTTGGGTCAGAATTGGCCTCGGTCTTGGATCGTCACCTGAGTTAGGTCTGAATAGATCTCGGTCCTTGGTCATCACCACTCTTGGGTCAGAATTGGCACCGATCTTAGATCGTCACCTAAGTTAGGTCAGAATTGACCACGAAACTCGGTCGTCACCACTCTTGAGTCAAAATTGGCCCCGACCTTGCATCCTCACTTGAGTTAGGTCAGAATTGACCTCGGTCCTCGGTCATCACCACTTTTGGGTCAGAACTGGCACCGGTCTTGCATCGTCACCTGAGTTAGGTTGGAATTGACCTCGGTCCTCGGTCGTCACCACTCTTGGGTCAGAATTGGCACCGGTCTTAGATCGTCTCCTGAGTTAGGTCAGAATTGACCTCGGTCCTTTGTCATCACCACTCTTGGGTCAAAATTGGCACCGGTCTTGGATCGTCACCTCGGTTAGGTCAGAATTGACCTCGGTCCTCGGTCGTCACCACTCTTTGGGTCAGAATTTGGCCCGATCTTGGATCATCACTAGAGTTAGGTCAGAATTGACCTCGGTCGTCACTACTCTTGGGCCAGAATTGGCCTCGGTCTTGGATCGTCACCTGAGTTTGTTCAGAATTAACCTCGGTCCTAGGTCGTCACCACTCTTGGGTCAAAATTTGCCCCGGTCTTGGATCGTCACCAGTGTTAGGTCAGAATTGACCTCGGTGCTCGATCGTCACCACTCTTAGGTCAGAGTTGGCCCCGGTCTTGGATCATCACCTTAGTTAGGTCAGAATTGACCTCGGTCCTCGGTCGTCACCACTCTTGGGTCAGAATTGGTTCCGGTCTTGGATCGTCACCTGAGTTAGGTCAAAATTGACCTCGGTCCTCGGTTGTCACCACTCTCGGGTTAGAATTGGCCCCGGTCTTAGATCGTCACCTGAGTTAGGTCAGAATTGACCTCGGTCCTCAGTCGTCATGACTCTTGGGTGAGAATTGGCCCCAGTCTTGGATCGTCACCTGAGTTAGATCAGAATTGACTTTGGTCCTCGGTCATCACCCCTCTTGGGTCAGAATTGGCCTCGATCTTAGATCCTCACCTAAGTAAGGTCAGAATTGGCCTCGATCCTCGATCGTCACCACTCTAGTGTTAGAATTGGCCCCGGTCTTGGATCATCAGTAGAGTTAGGTCAAAATTGAGCTCGGTCCTCGATCGTCACCACTCTTGGGTAAGAATTAGCCCCGATCTTGGATGGTCACCAGAGTTACGTCAGAATTGAACTTGGTCCTCGATCGTCCCCACTTTCGGGTCTGAATTGGCCCTGGTCTTGGATCATCACCAGAGTTAGGTCAGAAATGACCTCGGTCCTCGGTCATCACCAGTCTTGTGTCAGAATTGCCGCCGGTCTTGGATCGTCACTTGAGTTGGGTCAGAATTGACCTCGGTCCTCAGTCGTCACCACTCTCGGGTCAGAATTATCCCCGATCTTGTATCGTCACCTGAGTTAGGTCAGAATTGACCTCGATCCTCGGTCGTCACCACTCTTGGGTCAGAATTGGAACCGGTCTTGGATCGTCACCTGAGTTAGGTCAGAATTGACCTCGGTCCTCGATCATCACCAATATTGGGTCAGAATTGGCCCCGATCTTTGATCATCACCTGAGTTAGGTCAGAATTGACCTAGGTCCTCGGTCGTCACCACACATGGGTCAAAATTGGCCCCGATCTTGGATCGTCACTTGTGTTAGGTCAGAATTGACCCCGATCGTCACCAGTCTTGGGTCAAAATTGGCCCCGGTCTTGGATCGAGGACCGAGTTAGGTTACAATTGAACTTGATCCTCGGTCATCACCACTTTTGGTCAGAATTGACCCCGGTCTTGGATCGTCAACTGAGTTAGGTCAGAATTGGCCTCGGTCTTTGATCGTCACCACTCTCAGGTCAGAATTGGCCCCGATGACCTTGGTCCTCGCTCGTCACCACTCTTGGGTCAGAATTTGCATCGGTCTTGGATCGTCTCCTGAGTTAGGTCAAAATTGGCCTCGGTCCTCGGTCGTCACCACTCTTGGGTCAGAATTGGCCCCGATCATGGATCGTCACCTGAGTTAGGTAAGAGTTGACCTCGATCCTCGATTGTCACCACACTTGGGTCAGAATTGGCCCCGGTCTTGCATCGTCACCTGAGTTAGGTTAGAATTGACCTCGTTCCTTGGTCGTCACCACTCTTGGGTCAAAATTGTCCTCGGTCTTGGATCGTCACCTGAGTTAGGTCAGAGTTGACTCGATCCTCGGTCGTCACCAAACTTGGGTCAGAATTGGCCCCGATCTTGCATCGTCACCTGAGTTAGGTCAGAATAGAACTCGGTCCTCGGTCGTCACCACTCTTGGATCAGAATCTGCACCGGTCTTAGATCGTCTCCTGAGTTAGGTCAGAATTGACCTCCATCCTTGGTCATCACCACCCTTGGGTCAGAATTGACCTCGATCTTGGATCATCACCTGAGTTAGGTCAGAATTGACCTAGGTTCTCGGTCATCACCACACATGGGTCAGAATTGGCCTCGGTCTTGGATCGTTACTTGAGTTAGGTCAGAATTGACCTCGGTCCTCGATCGTCACCAGTCTTGGGTCAAAATTGGCCCCGGTCTTGGATTGTCACCTGAGTTAGGTTAGAATTGACCTCAGTCCTTTGTAGTCACCATTCTTTGGTCAGAATTGGCCCCAGTCTTGGATCGTCACCTGAGTTAGGTCAGAATTGACCTCGGTCCTCAATCATCACCACCCTTGGGTCAAAGTTGGCCCCGGTCTTGGATCGTCACCACAGTTAGGTCAGAATTGAACTCGGTTCTCGATCGTCACCACTCTTGGGTTAGATTGGCCCCGATCTTGGATCGTCACCTGAGTTAGGTCAGAATTGGCCTCGGACCTCGGTCGTGACCACTCTTGGGTCAGAATTGGCCTCGGTCTTGGATCGTCACCTAAGTTAGGTCAGAATAGATCTCGATCCCTGGTCGTCACCACTCTTGGGTCAAAATTGGCACCGATCTTGGATCGTCACGTAAGTTAGGTCAGAATTGACCTCGGTCCTCGGGCGTCACCACTCTTGGGTCAGAATTGGCCCCGATCTTGCATCATCACTTGAGACAGGTCATAATTGACCTCGGTCCTCGGTCGTCACCACTCTTGGGTCAGAAGTGGCCCCGGTCTTGGATCGTCACCTGAGTTAGGTCACAGTTGACCTCGGTCCACGGTCGTCACCACTCTTCGGTCAGAATTAACCCCGGTCTTGCCTCGTCACCTGAGGTAGGTCAGAATTGACCTCGGTCCTCGGTCCTCGGTCGTCACCACTCTTGGGTCAGAATTGGCACCGGTCTTAGATCGTCTCCTGAGTTAGGTAAGAATTGACCTCAGTCCTCGGTCGTCACCACTCTTTGGGTCAGAATTGGCCCCGGTCTTGGATCATCACCAGAGTTAGGTCAGAAATGACCTCGGTCCTCGGTCGTCACCACTCTGGTGTCAGAATTGCCGTCGGTCTTTGATGGTCACTTGAGTTAGGTCAGAATTGACCTCAGTCCTCGGTCGTCACGACTCTTGGGTCAGAATTATCCCCGATCTTGGATCGTCACCTAAGTTAGGTCAGAATTGACCTCGGTCCTCGGTCGTCACCAGTCTTGGGTCAGAATTGGCACCGGTCTTGGATCGTCACCTGAGCTAGGTCAGAATTTACCTCGGTCCTCGATCATCACCACTCTTGGGTCAGAATTGGCCCCGGTCTTTGATCATCACCTGAGTTAGGTCAGAATTGACCTAGGTCCTCGATCGTCACCACACATGGGCCAGAATTGGCAACGGTCTTGGATCGTCACTGAAGTTAGATCAGAATTGACCTCGGTCCTCGATCGTCACCAGTCTTGGGTCAAAATTGGCCCCAGTCTTGGATTGTCAAGTGAGTTAGGTTACAATTGACCTCGGTCCTCGGTCATCACCACTTTTGGTCAGAATTGGCCCCGGTCTTGGATCGTCACCTGAGTTAGGTCAGAATTGAACTCGGTCCTCGATCGTCACCACTCTTAGGTCAGAATTGGCCCTGATGACCTCGGTCCTCGGTCGTCACCACTCTTGGGTCAGAATTGGCCTCGGTCTTATATCGTCACCTAAGTTAGGTCAGAATTGGCCTCGGTCCTCGGTCGTCACCACTCTTGGGTCAGAATTGGCCCCGATCTTGGATCGTCACCTGAGTTAGGTTAGAGTTGACCTCGGTCCTCGGTCGTCACCACACTTGGGTCAGAATTTACCCCGGTCTTGCATCGTCACCTGAGTTAGGTCAGAATGGACTTCGGTCCTCGGTCGTCACCACTCTTGGGTCAGAATCTGCACCGGTCTTAGATCGTCTCCTGATTTAGGTCAGAATTGACCTCGGTCCTGGGTCGTCACAACTCTTTGGGTCAAAATTGGCCCCGGTCTTGGATCATCACCAGAGATAGGTTAGAATTGACCTCGATCCTCGGTCGTCACCACTCTTGGGTCAGAATTGGCCCCGGTCATGGATCGTCACCTGAGTTAGGTCAAAATTGACCTCATTACTTGGTCGTCACCACTATTGGGTCAGAATTGTCCCCGGTCTTGGATCATCACCAGAGTTAGGTTAGAATTGACCTCGATCCTCGGTCGTCACCACTCTTGGGTCAGAATTTGCCCCGGTCATGGATCGTCACCTGAGTTAGGTCAGAATTGACCTCGGTACTTGGTCGTCACCACTATTGGGTCAGAATTGTCCCCGATCTTGGATCATCACCTGAGTTAGGTCAGAATTGACGTCGGTCCTCGGTCCTCGATCGTCACCACTCTTGGGTTAGAATTGGCATCGGTCTTTGATCATCACCTGAGTTAGGTCAGAATTGACCTAGGTCCTTGGTCGTCACCACACATGGGTCAGAATTGGCCTCGTTCTTGGATCGTTACTTGAGTTAGGTCAGAATTGACCTCGGTCCTCGATCGTCACCAGTCTTGGGTCAAAATTGGCCCCGGTCTTGGATTGTCACCTGAGTTAGGTTAGAATTGACCTCAGTCCTCGGTAGTCACCACTCTTTGGTAAGAATTGGCCCCAGTCTTGGATCGTCACCTGAGTTAGGTCAGAATTGACCTCGGTCCTCGATCTTCACCACTCTTGGGTCAGAGTTGGCCCCGGTCTTCGATCCTCACCTCAGTTAGGTCAGAATTGACCTCGGTCCTCGGTCATCACCACTCTTGGATCAGAGTTGGCCCCGATCTTGGATCGTCACCTGAGTTAGGTCAAAATTGGCCTCGATCCTCGGTCGTGACCACTCCTGGGTCAGAATTGGCCTCCGTCTTGGATCGTCACCTGAGTTAGGTCAGAATAGATCTCGGTCATTGGTCGTCACCACTCTTGGGTCAGAATTGGCACCGATCTTGGTTCGTCAAATAAGTTAGGTCAGAATTGACCTCGGTCCTCGGTCGAAACCCCTCTTGGGTCAGAATTAGCCGTGGTCTTGCATCATCACTTGAGTTAGGTCAGAATTGACCACGGTCCTCGGTCGTGAACACTCTTGGGTTAGAATTGGCCCCGATCTTGGATCTTCAGGTGAGTTAGGTCAAATTTGACCTCGGTCCTCGGTCGTCATCACTCTTGGGTCAGAATTGGCCCCGGTCTTACATCGTCATCTGAGTTAGGTTAGAATTGACCTCGGTCCTCGGTCATCACCACTCTTGGGTCAGAATTGGCACCGGTCTTAGATCGTCTCGTGAGTTAGGTCAGAATTGACCTCGGTCCTCGGTCGTCACCACTCTTTGGGTCAGAATTGGCCCTGATCTTGGATCATCACCAGAGTTGGGTCAGAAATGACCTCGGTCCTCGGTCGTCACCACTCTTGTGTCAGAATTGGCTCCTGTCTTGGATCGTCACTTGAGTTTGGTCAGAATTGACCTCGGTCCTCGGTCGTCACCACTCTTGGGTCAGAATTATCCCCGATCTTGGATCGTCACCTCAGTTAGGTCAGAATTGACCTCGGTCCTCGGTCATCACCACTCTTGGGACAAAATTTTCACCGATCTTGGATCGTCACCTGAGTTAGGTCAGAATTGACCTCGGTCCTCGGTCGTCACCAGTCTTGGGTCAGAATTGGCACCGGTCTTGGATCGTCACCTGAGTTAGGTCAGAATTGACCTCGGTCCTCGATCATCACCACTCTTGGGTCTGAATTAGCCCCGGTCTTTGATCATCACCTAAGTTAGGTCAGAATTGACCTAGGTCCTCGATCGTCACCACACATGGGCCAGAATTGCCACCGCTCTTAGATCGTCAATTAAGTTAGGTCAGAATTGACCTCGGCCCTCGATCGTCACCAGTCTTGGGTCAAAATTGGCCCCAGTCTTGGATTGTCAAGTGAGTTAGGTTACAATTGACCTCGGTCCTCGGTCATCACCACTTTTGATCAGAATTGGCCCTGGTCTTGAATCGTCACCTGAGTTAGGTCAGAATTGAACTCCGTCCTCGATCGTCACCACTCTTAGGTCAGAATTGGCCCCGATCTTGGATCGTCACCAGAGTTAGGTCAGAGTTGACCTCGGTCCTCGGTCGTCACCACACTTGGGTCAGAATTGGCCCCGGTCTTGCATCGTCACCTGAGTTAGGTCAGAATGGACCTTGGTCCTCGGTCGTCACCACTCTTGGGTCAGAATCTGCACCGGTCTTAGATCGTCTCCTGATTTAGGTCAGAATTGACCTCGGTCCTCGGTCGTCACCACTCTTTGGGTCAGAATTGGCCCCGGTCTTGGATCATCACCAGAGTTAGGTTAGAATTGACCTCGATCCTCGGTCGTCACCACTCTTGGGTCAGAATTGGCCCCGGTCATGGATCGTCACCTGAGTTAGGTCAGAATTGACCTCGGTACTTGGTCGTCACCACTATTGGGTCAGAATTGTCCCCAATCTTGGATCATCACCTGAGTTAGGTCAGAATTGACCTCGATCCTCGGTCGTCACCACTCTTGGGTCAGAATTGTCATCGGTCTTTGATCATCACCTGAGTTAGGTCAGAATTGACCTAGGTCCTTGGTCGTCACCACACATGGGTCAGAATTGGCCTCGTTCTTGGATCGTTACTTGAGTTAGGTCAGAATTGACCTCGTTCCTCGATCGTCACCAGTCTTGGGTCAAAATTGGCCCCGGTCTTGGATTGTCACCTGAGTTAGGCTAGAATTGACCTCAGTCCTCAATTTTCACCACTCTTGGGTCAGAGTTGGCCCCGGTCTTCGATCCTCACCTCAGTTAGGTCAGAATTGACCTCGGTCCTCGGTCGTCACCACTCTTGGATCAGAGTTGGCCCCGATCTTGGATCGTCACCTGAGTTAGGTCAAAATTGGCCTCGGTCCTCGGTCGTGACCACTCTTGGGTCAGAATTGGCCTCCGTCTTGAATCGTCACCTGAGTTGGGTCAGAATAGATCTCGGTCATTGGTCGTCACCACTCTTGGGTCAGAATTGGCACCGATCTTGGTTCGTCAAATAATTTAGGTCAGAATTGACCTCGGTCCTCGGTCGTCACCACTCTTGGGTCAGAATTAGACGTGGTCTTGCATCATCACTTGAGTCAGGTCAGAATTGACCCCGGTCCTCGGTCGTGAACACTCTTGGGTCAGAATTGGCCCCGGTCTTGGATCGTCACGTGAGTTAGGTCAAATTTGACCTCGGTCCTCGATCGTCACCACTCTTGGGTCAGAATTGGCCCCGGTCTTGCATCGTCATCTGAGTTAGGTTAGAATTGACCTCGGTCCTCGGTCGTCACCACTCTTGGGTCAGAATTGGCACCGGTCTTAGATCGTCTCGTGAGTTAGGTCAGAATTTACCTCGGTCCTCGGTCGTCACCACTCTTTGGATCAGAATTGGCCCTGATCTTGGATCATCTCCAGAGTTAGGTCAGAAATGACCTCGGTCCTCGGTCGTCACCACTCTTGTGTCAGAATTGGCTCCTGTCTTGGATCGTCACTTGAGTTTGGTCAGAATTGACCTCGGTCCTCGGTCGTCACCATTCTTGGGTCAGAATTATCCCCGATCTTGGATCGTCACCTGAGTTAGGTCAGAGTTGACCTATGTCCTTGGTCATCACCACTCTTGGGACAAAATTGTCATCGATCTTGGATCGTCACCTGAGTTAGGTCAGAATTGACCTCGGTCCTCGGTCATCACCACTCTTGGGTCAGAATTGGCCCTGGTCTTGGATCATCACCTGAGTTAGGTTAGAATTGACCTAGGTCCTCGATCGTCACCACACATGGGTCAGAATTGGCCCCGGTCTTGGGTCAAAATTGGCCCTGGTCTTGGATTGTCACCTGAGTTAGGTTATAATTGACCTCGGTCCTCGGTCGTCACCACTTTTGGTCAGAATTGGCCCTGGTCTTGGATCGTCACCTGAGTTAGGTCAGAATTGACCTCGGTCCTCGATCATCACCACTTTTGGTTCAGAGTTGTCCCCGGTCTTTGAAGCTCACCTCAGTTAGGTCAGAATTGACCTCGGTCCTCGGTCGTCACCACTCTTGGGTCAGAGTTGGCCCCGATCTTGGATCGTCACCTGAGTTAGGTCAGAATTGGCCTCGGTCCTCGGTCGTGACCACTCTTGGGTCAGAATTGGCCTCGGTCTTGGATCGTCACCTGAGTTAGGTAAGAATAGATCTCGGTCCTTTGTCGTCCCCACTCTTGGGTCAGAATTGGCACCGGTCTTGGATCGTCACCTAAGTTAGGTAAGAATTGACCTCGGTCCTCGGTCCTCACCACTCTTGGGTCAAAATTGGCCCCGGTCTTGCATCGTCACCTGATTTCGATCAGAATTGAAATCGGTCCTCGGTCGTCACCACTCTTGGGTCAGAATTGGCCCCAGTCTAGGATCATCACCTGAGTTAGGTCAGAATTGACCTCGATCCTCCGTCGTCACCAATCTTGGGTCAGAATTGACATCGGTCTTGTATCGTCACCTGAGTTAGGTCTGAATTGACCTCGGTCCTCGATCATCACCACTCTTGGGTCAGAATTGGCCCCCGTCTTGGATCATCACCTGAGTTAGGTCAGAATTTACCACGGTCCTCAGTCGTCACCACTCTTGGGTCATAATTGGCCCCGGTCTTGGATTGTCACCTGAGTTAGGTCAGAATTTACCTCGGTCCTCGGTCGTTACCACTCTTGGGTTAGAGTTGGCCCCGATCTTGGATTATCACCTGAGTTAGGTTAGAATTGGCCTCGGTCCTCGGTCGTGACCACTCTTGGGTTAGAATTGGCCTCGGTCTTGGATCGTCACCTGAGTTAGGTCAGAATAGATCTCGGTCCTCAGTCGTCACCACTCTTGGGTCAGAATTGGCCCCGGTCTTGCATCGTCACCTCAGTTAGGTCAGAATTCACCGCGGTCCTTGGTCGTCACCACTCTTGGGTCAGAATTGGCACCGGTCTTGGATCATCACCTGAGTTAGGTCAGAGTTGCCCTCAGTCCTCGATCGTCACCACACTTGGGTCAGAATTGGCCCCGGTCTTGCATCGTCACCTGAGTTAGGTCAGAATTGACCTCGGTCCTCGGTCGTCACCACTCTTGGGTCAGAATTGGCACCGGTCTTAGATCGTCTCCTGAGTTAGGTCAGAATTGACCTCGATGTCGGTCGTCACCACTCTTTGGGACAGAATTGGCCCCGATCTTGGATCATCACCAGAGTTAGGTCAGAATTGACCTCGATCCTCGGTCGTCACCACTCTTGGGTCAGAATTGGCCCCTGTCTTGGATCGTCACCTAAGTTAGGTTAGAATTGACCTCGGTCCTCGATCGTCACCACTCTTGGGTCAGAGTTGGCCTCGGTCTTGGATCGTCGCCTGAGTTAGGTCAGTATTGGCCTCGTACCTCGGTCGTCACCACTCTTGGGTCAAAATTGGCCCCGGTCTTGGATAGTCACCTGAGTTAGGTCAGAGTTGACCTCGGTCCTTGGTCGTCAGCACTCTTGGGTCAGAATTGGCACCAGTCTTGGATCGTCACTAAAGTTAGGTCTGAATTGACCTAGTTCCTTGGTCGTCACCACACATGGGTCAGAATTGACCTAGGTCCTCGGTCGTCAGCTCACAAAGGTCATAATTGGCCTCGGTCTTGGATCGTTACTTGAGTTAGGTCAGAATTGACCTCGATCCTCGATCGTCACCAGTCTTGGGTCAAAATTGGCCCCGGTCTTGGATTGTCACCTGAGTTAGGTTAGAATTGACCTCAGTCCTCGGTAGACACCATTCTTTGGTCAGAATTGGGCACAGTCTTGGATCGTCACCTGAGTTAGGTCAGAATTGACCTCATCCCACAATCATCACCACTCTTGGGTCACAGTCGGCCCCGGTCTTGGATCCTCACCTCAGTTAGGTCAGAATTGACCTCGGTCCTCGGTCGTCACCACTCTTGGGTCAGAGTTGTCCCCGATCTTGGATTGTCACCTGAATTAGGTCAGAATTGGCCTCGGTCCTCAGTCGTGACCACTCTTCGGTCAGAATTGGCCTCGGTCTTGGATCGTCACCTCAGTTAGGTCAGAATAGATCTCGGTCCTTGGTTATCACCACTCTTGGGTTAGAATTGGCACCGATCTTGGGTCATCACCTAAGTTAGGATAGAATTGACCTCAGTCCTCGATCGTCACCACTCTTGGGTCAGAATTGGCCCCGGTCTTGCATCATCACTTGAGTCAGGTCAGAATTGACCACGGTCCTCGGTTGTCACCAATCTTGGGTCAGAATCGCCCCCGGTCTTGGATCGTAACCTGAGTTAGGTCAGAATTGACTTCGGTCCTCGGTCGTCACCACTCTTGGGTCAGAATTGGCACCGGTCATAGATTATCTCCTGAGTTAGGTCAGAATTGACCTCGGTCCTCTGTCGTCACCACTCTTTGGGTCAGAATTGGCCCCGGTCTTGGATCATCACCAGAGTTAGGTCAGAAATGACCTCGGTCCTCGGTCATCACCACTCTTATGTCAGAATTGCCGCCGATCTTGGATCGTCACTTGAGTTAGGTCAGAATTGACCTCGGTCCTCAGTCGTCACCACTCTTGGGTCAGAATTATCCCCGATCTTGTATCGTCACCTGAGTTAGGTCAGAATTGACCTCGATCCTCGGTCGTCACCACTCTTGGGTCAGAATTGGAACCGGTCTTGGATCGTCACCTGAGTTAGGTCAGAATTGACCTCGGTCCTCGATCATCACCACTATTGGGTCAGAATTGGCCCCGATCTTTGATCATCACCTGAGTTAGGTCAGAATTGACCTAGGTCCTCGATCGTCACCACACATGGGTTAAAATTGGCCCCGGTCTTGGATCGTCACTTGTGTTAGGTCAGAATTGACCTCTATCGTCACCAGTCTTGGGTCAATATTGGCCTCGGCCTTGGATTGTCAAGTGAGTTAGGTTACAATTGACCTCAGTCCTCGGTCATCACCACTTTTGGTCAAAATTGACCCCGGTCTTGGATCGTCAGCTGAGTTAGGTCAGAATTGACCTCGGTCCTTGATCGTCACCACTCTCAGGTCAGAATTGGCCCCGATGACCTTGGTCCTCGCTCGTCACCACTCTTGGGTCAGAATTTGCATCGGTCTTGGATCGTCTCCTGAGTTAGGTCAAAATTGGCCTCGGTCCTCGGTCGTCACCACTCTTGGGTCAGAATTGGCCCCGATCATGGATCGTCACCTGAGTTAGGTAAGAGTTGACCTCGATCCTCGATCGTCACCACACTTGGGTCAGAATTGGCCCCGGTCTTGCATCGTCACCTGAGTTAGGTTAGAATTGACCTCGTTCCTTGGTCGTCACCACTCTTGGGTCAAAATTGTCCTCGGTCTTGGATCGTCACCTGAGTTAGGTCAGAGTTGACTCGATCCTCGGTCGTCACCAAACTTGGGTCAGAATTAGCCCCGGTCTTGCATCGTCACCTGAGTTAGGTCAGAATAGACCTCGGTCCTCGGTCGTCACCACTCTTGGGTCAGAATCTGCACCGGTCTTAGATCCTCACCTAAGTTAGGTCAGAATTGACCTCGGTCCTCGGTCGTCACCACTATTGGGTCAGAATTGGCCCCGGTCTTGCATCGTCACCTAATTTAGGTCAGAATTGACCTCGGTCCTCGGTCGTCACCACTCTTGGGTCAGAATTGGTCCAGGTCTTGGATCGACACCTGAGTTAGGTCAGAGTTGACCTCGGTCCTCGGTCGTCACCACTCTTGGGTTAGAATTGGCCCCGATCTTGCATCATCACCTGAGTTAGGTCAGAATTGACCTCGATCCTCTGTCGACGCCATTCTTGGGTGAGAATTGTCACCGGTCTTAGATCGCCTCCTGAGTTAGGTCAGAATTGACCTCGATCCTCGGTCGTCACCACTCTTGGGTCAGAATTGGCCCCGATCTTGGATCATCACCAGAGTTAGGTCAAAATTGACCTCGATCCTCGGTCGTCACCACTCTTGGGTCAGAATTGGCCTCGGTCTTGGATCATCACCTGAGTTAGGTCTGAATTGACCTCGGTCCTCGGTCATCACCACTCTTGGGTCAGAATTGGTCCCCGTCTTGGATCATCACCTGAGTTAGGTCAGAATTGAGCTCGGTCCTAAGTCGTCACCACTATTGGGTCAGAATTGGCCACGATCTTGGATCGTCACCTGAGTTAGGTCAGAATTTACCTCGATCGTTACCACTCTTGGGTTAGAGTTGGCCCCGATCTTCGATCGTCACCTGAGTTAGGTCAGAATTGGCCTCGGTCCTCGGTCGTGACCACTCTTGGGTCAGAATTGGCCTCGATCTTGGATCGTCACCTGAGTTAGGTCTGAATAGATCTCGGTCCTTGGTCATCACCACTCTTGGGTTAGAATTGGCACCGATCTTAGATCGTCACCTAAGTTAGGTCAGAATTGACCACGGAACTCGGTCGTCACCACTCTTGAGTCAAAATTGGCCCCGATCTTGCATCCTCACTTGAGTTAGGTCAGAATTGACCTCGGTCCTCGGTCATCACCACTCTTGGGTCAGAACTGGCACCGGTCTTGCATCGTCACCTGAGTTAGGTTGGAATTGACCTCGGTCCTCGATCGTCACCACTCTTGGGTTAGAATTGGCACCGGTCTTAGATCGTCTCCTGAGTTAGGTCAGAATTGACCTCGGTCCTCGGTCGTCACCACTCTTTGGGTCAGAATTTGCCCCGGTCTTGGATCATCACTAGAGTTAGGTCAGAATTGACCTCGGTCCTCGGTCGTCACTACTCTTGGGCCAGAATTGGCCTCGGTCTTGGATCGTCACCTGAGTTTGTTCAGAATTGACCTCGGTCCTAGGTCGTCACCACTCTTGGGTAAAAATTTGCCCCGGTCTTGGATCGTCACCAGTGTTAGGTCAGAATTGACCTCGGTGCTCGATCGTCACCACTCTTAGGTCAGAGTTGGCCCCGGTCTTGGATCGTCACCTTAGTTAGGTCAGAATTGACCTCGGTCCTCGGTCGTCACCACTGTTGGGTCAGAATTGGCTCCGATCTTGGATCGTCACATGAGTTAGGTCAAAATTGACCTCGGTCCTCGGTTGTCACCACTCTCGGGTAAGAATTGTCCCCGGTCTTGGATCGTCACCTGAGTTAGGTCAGAATTGACCTCGGTCCTCGGTCGTCATGACTCTTGGGTGAGAATTGGCCCCGGTCTTGGATCGTCACCTGAGTTAGATCAGAATTGACTTCGGTCCTTGGTCATCACCCCTCTTGGGTCAGAATTGGCCTCGATCTTAGATCCTCACCTAAGTAAGGTCAGAATTGGCCTCGATCCTCGGTCGTCACCACTCTAGGGTTAGAATTGGCCCCGGTCTTGGATCATCAGTAGAGTTAGGTCAAAATTGAGCTCGGTCCTCGATCGTCACCACTCTTGGGTAAGAATTAGCCCCGATCTTGGATGGTCACCGGAGTTACGTCAGAATTGAACTCGGTCCTCGATTGTCACCACTTTTGGGTCTGAATTGGCCCTGGTCTTGGATCATCACCTGAGTTAGGTCAGAATTGACCTCGGTCCTCGGTCGTCAGGACTCTTAGGTCAGAATTGGCCCCAGTCTTGGATCGTCACCTGAGTTTGTTCAGAATTGACCTCAGTCCTCAGTCATCACCACTCTTGGGTCAGAATTGGCCCCGATCTTGGATCCTCACCTGAGTTAGGTTAGAATTGACCTCGGTCCTCGATCGTCACCACTCTTGGGTCAGAATTGGCCCCGGCCTAGGATCGTCAGCTGAGTTAGGTTAGAATTGGCCTCGATCCTCGGTCCTCACCACTCTTGGGTCAGAATTGGGCCCCGTCTTGGATCGTCACCTGAGTTAGGTCATAATTGACCTCGGTCCTTAGTCGTCACCACTCTTGGGTCAGAATTGGCACCAGTCTTCGATCGTTAGCTGAGTTAGGTCAGAATTGACATCGGTCCTCGATCGTCATCAATACTAGGTCATAATTGGCCCCAATTTTGGATCGTCACCAGAGTTAGGTCAGAATTAAACTCGATCCTCGATCGTCACCACTCTTGGGTCAGAATTGGCCCCGATCTTGGATCATCACCGGAGTTAGGTCAGAATTGACCTCAGTCCTCGATCGTCACCACTCTTGGGTGAGAATTGGACCCAATGTTGGATCGTAACCTGAGTTACGTTAGAGTTGACCTCGGTCCTCGATCGTCACCACTCTTGGGTAAGAGTTCGCCCTAGTCTTGGATCGTCACCTGAGTTAGGTCTAAATTGACCTCGGTCCTCGATCGTCACCACTCTTGGGTGAGAATTGGCCCCGATCTTGGATTGTCACCTGAATTAGGTCAGAATTGACCTCGGTCCTCGGTCGTCACCACTCTTGGTTCATAATTGGCCCTAGTCTTGGATCGTCTCCTGAGTTAGGTCAAAATTGACCTCGATCCTCGGTCGTTACCACTCTTGGGTCAGAATTATCCCCGATCTTGGATCGTCGCCTGAGTTAGGTCAGCATTGGCCTCGTACCTCGGTCGTCACCACTCTTGGGTCAGAATTGGCCCCGATCTTGGATCGTCACCTGAGTTAGGCCAGAGTTGACCTCGGTCCTTGGTCGTCAGCACTCTTGGGTCAAAATTGGCACCGGTCTTGGATCGTCACTAGAGTTAGGTCAGAATTGACCTCGGTCCTCGGTCGTCGCCACTCTTGGGTCAGAATTGTCCCCGGTCTTGGATCATCACCTGAGTTAGTTCAGAATTGACCTCGGTCCTTAGTCATCACCACTCTTGGGTCAGAATTGGCCCTGATCTTGCATCCTCACCTGAGTTAGGTCAGAAATGACCTCGGTCCTCGATCATCACCACTCTTGGTTCAGAATTGGCCCCGGTCTTGGATCATCACCTGAGTTAGGTCCGAATTGACCTAGGTCCTCGGTCCTCACCACTCTTGGGTCAGAATTGGCCCCCGTCTTGGATCGTCACTTAAGTTAGGTCAGAATTGACCTCGGTCCTCGGTCGTCACCACAATTGGGTCAAAATTGTCCTCGGTCTTGGATCGTCACCTGAGTTAGGTCTGAATTGACCTCGGTCCTCGGTCATCACCACTCTTGGGTCACAATTGGCCCCCGTCTTGGATCATCAGCTGAGTTAGGTTAGAATTGGCCTCGATCCTCGGTCCTCACCACTCTTGGGTCAGAATTGGCCCCCGTCTTGGATCGTCACCTGAGTTAGGTCATAATTGACCTCGGTCCTTAGTCGTCACCAATCTTGGGTCAGAATTGGCACCGGTCTTCGATCGTCAGCTAAGTTAGGTCAGAATTGATCTCGGTCCTCGGTCGTCACCACTCTTGGGTCAGAATTGGCCCCGGTCTTGGATCGTCACCTGAGTTAGGTCAGAATAGACCTCGGTCCTTTGTCATCACCACTCTTGGGTCAAAATTGGCACCGGTCTTGGATCGTCACCTCAGTTAGGTCAGAATTGACCCCGATCCTCGGTCGTCACCACTCTTGGGTCAGAATTGGCCTCGGTCTTGGATCATAACCTGAGTTAGGTCAGAATTGACCTCTGTCCTCGGTCATCTCCACTCTTGGGTTAGAATTGGCCCCGGTCTTGGATCATCACCTGAGTTAGGTCAGACTTGACCTAGGTTCTCGGTCATCACCACACATGGGTCAGAATTGGCCCCGATCTTGGATCGTCACTTGAGTTAGGTCAGAATTGACCTCGGTCCTTGATCGTCACCAGTCTTAGGTCAACATTTGCCCCAGTCTTTGATTGTCGCCTGAGTTAGGTTAGAATTGACCTCGGTCCTCGGTCGTCACCACTCTTTGGTCAGAATTGGCCCCGGTCATGGATCGTCACCTGAGTTAGGTCAAAATTGACCTCGGTCCTTGATCATCACCACTCTTGGGTCAGAGTTGGCCCCAATCTTGGATCGTCACCTAAGTTAGGTCAGAATTGAGATTGGACCTCGGTCGTTACCACTCTTGGGTTAGAGTTGGCCCCGATCTTGGATCGTCACCTGAGTTAGGTCAGAATTGCTCTCGGTCCTCGATCGTGACCACTCTTGGGTCAGAATTGGCCTCGGTTTTGGATCGTCACCTGAGTTAGGTCAGAATAGATCTCGGTCCTTGGTCGTCACCACTCTTGGGTCAGAATTGGAATCGATCTTGGTTTGTCACCTAAGTTAGGTCAGAATTGACCTCGATCCTCGGTCGTCACCACTCTTGGGTCAGAATTGGCCCCAGTTTTACATCGTCACCTGAGCTAGGTCAGAATTGACATCGGTTATAGATCGTCACCTGAGTTAGGTCAGAGTTAACCTCGTTCCTCGATCATCACCACTCTTGGGTCAGAATTGGCCCCTGTCTTGCATTGTCACCTGAGTTAGGTCTGAATTGACCTCGGTCCTTGGTCATCACCACTCTTGGGTTAGAATTGGCACCGGTCTTAGATCGTCTCCTGAGTTAGATCAGAGTTGACCTCGGTCCTCGGTCGTCACCACTCTTGGGTCAGAATTGGCCCCGGTCTTGCATCATCACCCGAGTTAGGTCAGAATTGACCTCGGTCCTCGGTTATCACCACTCTTGGGTCAGAATTGTCCTCGGTCATGGATCATCACCTGAGTTAGGTCAAAATTGACCTCGATCCTAGGTCGTCACCACTCTTGGGTCAAAATTGGCTCCGATCTTGGATCGTCACCTGTGTTAGGTCAGAATTGACCTCGGTCCTCGATCGTCACCACTCTTAGGTCAGAGTTGGCCCCGGTCTTGGATTGTCACCTTAGTTAGGTCAGAATTGACCTCAGTCCTCGGTCGTCACCACTCTTGGGTCAGAATTGGCCCCGGTCTTGGATCGTCACCTGAGTTCAGAATTGACCTCGGTCCTCGGTTGTCACCACTCTCGGGAAAGAATTAGCCCCGTGTTGAAACTTGAAGTTGAAGAACATAGGTACATTGCCAAGCTTCTTGAAGAGGAAAATATTACTTTGAGAGGAGAATTGAAACAACTGAAGTATGCCTCTTCCTCTGGAGCTATGATCCCAATCAATGATGAGGGATTTTCATTTTTAGAGATTGAAAATCCTGTCTTGAGCTAAGAATTAGAGGCTTTGAAAAGAGTCGGACCTACATCGTCCACTCGTGGCAGAGCAAGGCCTTCTATCCGTGGTCGAGCAAGAGCTGGTCGGATTAATATTGAAGAGATGAGGACCAAACTGGCTTTATAAATCAAGTTGTTCAACTGACGGTAAAAAATCAAGCCTTGGCTGAGATGTCCAGAAAAATCCAAAGTCTTACCGAGCAGCTTTCCAAGCAAAGTTCTGCCTTGGAGAGTAAAGAGAATTTTGTGAAGAAGGTCCATCAAAATGTTGAGAGATTGACATATCAATTCCACAAACAGCCACGAGAGTTCTAGATGAATGGATATAATGAAGCCTTATGCCACCTTGACGCCAGGTTGAAGCAGTCAAACAATGAGGCGTATAAGCAAGGGTGGTTGAATGCTCTTGGTGTGATGCGTCTCGAGAAAGGAAATTCCCTGTGGAATTGGTATGAACCTGGGTTTCTTATTCTACCAGTACCTCCTTCCAACTTAGATGTTAGTTCAATTCCAGCTCATGCCATACCTCAATGTTTGATCTCCAAGTACCTTGGTGATTATAGTCTTTATGAAGATTATGAGATATCTTGACCTCCTCATCTGCTTGAGTGGCCAAGTTCGAGCAACACTAGGATACTGCAAGATTTGAATTTCATTGACTCTCCTTTTTCTTTGGATGATCCTCCAACTGGAATGGACCCTGTATCAAAATCAGAAGGAAAAAAGGCAATAGAATAGGAAATTTGTATTTAATAAATTGTAGTTCATTTTTTTATAATGTTTTTTATCATGGAATAAAGAAAAATTCATTTGTTGTTTTGTACTTTCCTTGGAAATTAATTGATTTATTATGTCAGTCTTTATGAGATCAAGATCGATAATGCTATTCTTTGCTAAATATTTATGTAAACGGATAATTTTTTCCTTTCTTTAATTTGATTACCTAGACAATGGAGCTTTGCCCCATATGTTTGCCTAGTTGTATTGACGTATCACCCGTAAATGCCTAAGCAATAGAATAATCTTTATCCCATATTCCTGCTTAGTTGTAACAATCTTATCTAGATTGCCTTGGTGCCTAGACAGTAGATGCCCCTTGAGGTCACCCATCTTCTTGCCTAGTTTTGGGTTCCCCTTGAGGTCACCCATTATCAAACAGGCTTTGCCTTGTATGATTTTTATGGGAACATTGTTGGATAAGTTTAATGCCGACCAACCTTAGCTGGTGGTTTGTTGATTATCGACCAATCGTAGTTGGTGGTTTGTTAATTGCCGACCAACCTTAGTTGGTGGTTGTTGATTGCCAACCAACCTTAGTTGGTGGTTGTTGATTGTCGACCAACCTTAGTTGGTGGTTGTTGATCGTCGACTAACCGTAGTTGGTGGTTTTCATAGTGTGTAGCACTAGTACTCCAAAAAAAATAACACAAAAGAATATTGGGAAATTATCATTCTCATTCATATTGAAACAATATGGTACATGTGTATGTGTAGTTACATTACTGATAATACTTTTTTAGGTGCTTTGCATTCCAAGAATTTTTGAACTCTTCCCCTTCTAAAGTTTATATTCTGTAGGTACCAGGTCGAACAACAGTAGTAATACGACATGGCCCATGCCAATTAGCTTGCAACTTATTGTGTTTTTAAATCACTTTCTTGAGCACATAATCTCCCTCCTTAAGATCACACTTCTTGACCCTTTTATTGTAGAACATAGTAGTTCTTTACTGGTAAGATGCATTGCGAATTGTTGCATTTTCTCTAACTTCTTCGAGCATATCTAAGTCCAGACATCTCATCCAATTACTAACAAGGGAATTGAAATTCATAACCCTATGACTAGGTAATCCTAATTCAACTGGTATGACTGTTTCACTCCCAAATGCCAGCATATAGGGAGATTCTCCAGTTGCTCTTCGGGGAGCTGATCAGTATGCCCACATTACAGAATGTAATTCGTTGATCCAATTTCTTTTGGCATCATCTAACCTTTTCTTCAATCTGTTAAACAGAGTTCTGATTGTCACTTCTATTTGCTCGTTGCTTTGTGGATGTCCTGGAGCAGAATGAATTTTTTGAACGTTAGACTGTTGACAGTATGTAGTGAACTCCGCATTATCAAATTGGGTACCATGATCAGTGATGAAAGCAAGTGGCAGACCATATCTGTAAATAATATTCTTCCAGATAAATTGATAAACCCTTTCATAAGCCATATCAAAGATAGGTTCATCCTCCACCCATTTTGTGAAATAATCAACAGCGACCACCAAATATTTAAATCGTCCTTTGGTTACTGGTAAAGGCCCCACTAGGTCAATTCCCCACATGTCAAATGGCCAAGGTGAAGTGAGTGGTGTCAATAATGCCTTGGGAGTTCTTCGTATAGTGGAAAATTGCTGACACTTGGTGCATTTCTTCACATAAGCTGAACAATCAGCGTGCATCATTGGCCAATAGTACCCATGTGTAGTTATTCTCTACAAAAGGGTCCGACCTGCTACATGGGTTCCACAAGAACCTTCGTGAACCTCTTCTATCAGATCTTTGACTTCTGATGGATGAACATGTCTTTGCAGACCTGCTATTATTCCTCTTCTGTATAGAATGCCATTATTTAAAATATACCTGGCAGCTTTAAACTTCAACCTTTTGGCCATAAGTGGGTCGGCCATTAGTATACCTTCTTCGTTGTAAGCACTGATGGGATCCATCCAGGAAGGTCCCATATCGAAAGTGATGAACCTTATCATTAAGTATTCATCAATGCTCGGATCTGCAAGTATCTCAATAGGAATTGTTCTTCGTAGCTCGGTACATGTGGTTGAGGCTAACCGAGAAAGTGCGTCAGCTCGCGCATTCTCCAATCTTGGTATTCTGATTATCTGAACAGCTGCTAAACTAGCTATAACATCCATAGCTTTAGCTAAATACCTCGTCATGAGTTCTTCTTTCGCTGTGTAAAGACCAATAACTTGATTCACTACGAGTTGGGAATCGCTGAACACCATGACTTGTTATGCGTTTAATGATTTGGCTAAACTGAGGCCTACAATTATAGCCTCATATTTAGCCTCATTATTGGAAGCTTTAAACTGGAAAAACATAACATATTCTATATCTAACCCATCTGGGATATTGAGAATTATTCCAGCTCCGCTGCTTGTGGCACACAAAGAACCATCAACATACAAATTCCATATTGGGAGATTATTATCAAAACCTTGGTCAGACAAAACTCCTTTATGAAATATCATGTGCTTTATTTCATCCTCCTTCAATTTTGTCTCCTTACCAGAAGATTCTGGTTGATTGGCTATCAATTTTTCTTGTAACTCTGCTACTGGGAGTTGCTCGGGGGCTATTTCAGTTGACCCTCTTATATTCTTGAGTTTCTTGGTGTTAGCCCCTATTGTTCGGAAGGATCCAAACAAGTGAATTCTATAATGAAATCTGCTACTGCTTGCCCTTTGAGGGAGGATCTTGGTTCGTAAACGAGATCATAAGCCCCTAATAACACTGCCCAATACATCAGTCTTCCAGATTTCTCAGGCTTATGTAAAGCCTATCTAAGTGGCATGTCAGTGTACGCCACTATCGTATTAGCTTGGAAATATGGTTTCATCCATCTACTCGTCTCAATTAACGCCAACGCTAATTTCTCTAACTTTAGGTACCTAATTTTTGCTCCTCGAAATGCCTTACTCGTGTAATATACTGGTCTTTGTACCCCACCTTCTTCTCTGATTTAAGCTAAGCTAACTGCACTTTTAGAAACATCTAAGTATAGGTACAATTTTTCTCCTACCACCGGCCTGGAAAGCAGAGGTGGTGTCCCCAAGTTTTTCTTCAAAGCTAGAAATTCCTGCTCGCACTCGTCATTCCACTCAAAGGTCTTTCTAAGAACCTTGAAGAATGGGAGGCATTTATCCATCTCTCTGGAGACGAACCTATTTAGAGTTGCAATACGCCCCGTAAGGCTTTGCACTTCCTTCTTGGTGATTGGAGATTTCAGTTCTAATAAAGCCTTGACCTTATCAGGATTTGCTTAAATACCTCGTTGATTTACGATGTACCCGAGGAACATGCCTTCTCGTATGCCAAAAGTACACTTAGTCAGGTTCAGCTTCATATGATATTTCTCCAGCTGATCAAAGGTTTGGCTGAGGTCATCTATGTGGTCGACATCTCTCCTGCTTTTGGTCAACTTATCGTCGACATAAACCTCCATATTTTGGCCAATTTACTCAATGAACACCTTATTCATCAGTCGTTGATAAGTAGCACCTGCATTTTTACGACCAAAAATCATGACATTGTAACAATATGTACCCCTTGGGGTAATAAAAGAAAAAATCTCCCGATCTTCTGGTTCCATCTTAATCTGGTTGTAGCCGAAATAAGAATCCATGAAGCTTAGTAACTCATGCCCCAAGGTCGTATCTACCAGCTGGTCTATTCGGGGCAATGGGAAGTGATCTTTTGGGTGGGCTTTGTTGAGATCGCTGAAATCTATGCACATCCTCCATTTATTATTATTCTTGTTTACCATCACCACATTAGCTAACCAATCATGATATTTGACATCCTCGATAAAAGAGGCTTTTTGCAGTTTCTCGACTTCCTCCTGGATAGCTTAGTTATTCTCTAGGCTAAATACCCTTCTTCATTGCTTCACCGATTTTACCTCCTTATTAACATTGAGTTCGTGGCATAAGAAGGCGGGGTCTATCCCCGGCATATCTTCATGACTCCATGTGAATTCTTGTCTTCTTTGCCTTAGAAATGTCACTAGCTCCTGTTTTAATACTGGATCAAGTGAAGCACCAATCTGAGTTGTTCGTTCAGGTTTCTTGTCATTCAAGACAATGCTCTCCGTTGCTTCCATAACTTAGCCCTTTACAAGCTTTGACTCGTCTATGGGGTTTAGTGTTTCAATCTCTGACTCTTTAGACTCATCCACATGGTAAGTTATTATTTTCTTCCTGGCTTCCTCCATCTCTTCCTATTTAGCAGATGAATAATAGAATTCTCGGGCCACTTTCTGGTCGCCCTTCATAATTCTAACTCCAAAATTGGTCAAAAACTTCAGGCATTGATGTACGGTTAATGGCACTACTTCGAACTTTTTCAGGCCTGCCCTCCCTATGATTATGTTGTAGGCTGGTTGGACATTTTTATCCATTATGAAAAAGAATAATTTTTATGTTCTGTAAGTAGGCCAGGTACCAATAAGCATATCCAACTTGATCGTCCTAAGTGGAAAGACCTTCTCGGTAGTGAACCCGAGGAGGGGCCTGTGATATGGATCCAACTGGGCTAGCTTCAGATTTAAACTATCAAAGCACAGGTAGAACATGATGTCTGCAAAGATATCATTGTTTACTAACACTCTTGAGATCACCACATCCTTCATCCTCATCTTGATCACCAAGTCATCCTCGTGAGGATACAAGACGCCTTCCAGATCATTTTTGGAAAAATCGATGACTAGTTTATCCTTGTTCACCTTCCTTGGGCGATCCTCTTCTGCCAAATTTATTCATTGTATGTTGGAACATGCTTGGGCCTTATTCAGGTAAGCCTTCCATTCAGTTGTATGATCACCCCCTCCTGCATCTCCTCCTATAATCATATTATAATCAAATGAACCCAAAAGAATTAAAAATACCTCACGTTTTGGGTGCCTTGGCTTCTTTGGGAGGTCGGGGTCATCTTTTGGATCATCTTCATGGTCTCTTTTTTTGTTATCTCTTGGTAGGTGAGGAGATTTTGATCTTTACTGAGCTCTGTTATTGGTCTTCCCGCCATTCTAACGATCAACGAACCTATTTAACTTTCCTCGTCTGATTTGTGCTTCTATCTCATTCTGGAAATCTATACACTACTTGGTAGTGTGACCATGATCTTTATGGAATTCACAGTACCTTGACTTATCTCTCTTTTCAGGAGCTGTCTTCAGCTTTTCTAGTCAATTTAGCTCCTTCTTGTTCTTGATCTCCTCCAGAATGTGGTTTATATCTACTTTCAAGGGAGTATAATTTCCATACTTCCTCATATTATCTAGCACTTCCTTACCTTTCAGCGGTTTGCTCCCACCGTTATGCTTGTGATATTTCTTCTACGTCCTGCCTTTAGCTTTAGTCTTTGCCTTTGCTTCAGCATTCTTCTTCACAACCATAGCTTCCTTAGCATTCATAATCTTATATGCTTTTGCCAACAACTCTGCCATGGATTTGGGGGGATCCTTAGCTAAAGTATAGTAAAGCTTCTCTGGTAAAAGACCACTCATAAGGGCAGTAATAGCCGTTTTTTCTTCATAATTAATAACCTCTAGTTTCTCGTTATTGAAACGAGTGATGTAATCTCTAGTACTTTCTCCTGCTTTTTGTCTTACACTTAAAAGATGTGCTACCCTCTTGATTGGCTTCGCACCAAAACAGAAATTTCCTATAAAAGGCTCGGCCAGTTGATGGAAAGTTGCAATCTGCCCCCAAGGAAGACTGTCGTAACGTATTTGAGCAGATGCAGTGATGGTTCCTGAGAATGCCCTGCATCTCATCTCGTCAGGGACTGCATAAATATCTACAACATCTTGGTACTCCTCTATATGAAGAACAGGATTAGTTTTCCCATCATACTTCGGTGTGACTACAGGAGACTTAAACTTTAAAGGTGTAGGAAAATCCATAATTTCCTGCATAAAAGGAGATCCTTTGATAAAGGTACTTTGGAAAAGGTTTCTGGACTTAGCCATTTCCCCTAACCTATCCTCTAATCGCTGAATAGAACCCTTCCAGTCGTCATTTCCAGCCTCTAGTCTATTTTCCCGAGTAACAGATCACACTGAATTCTCCTCTTGGGATCCTTCTGCACGAGCTGCAGGGCGTGATTGGGTAGAACCTTCCCTTAGATCATTTGGTCATTGAGAATTTCTTGACGCAATCCTAGGAGGGTTTCTTTTCCTCCTAGGGCCCAAACGGTCAAAGGGGGAGATTATACTCAACCTCTCCAGAGCACTTGCTCGCTCTGGGGTTTGAGTCACATTTTCTTGAGAATCCACAACTCTTATGGGAGATATTCGGTCAAGCTGATAGGAGGGATCACTGGACCTCTCAGTATGATGAACTTTAGTATGTCTGGATTGGGAAGCATGAGGGAATAGAGTACATCTTGATCTTGAAGCCGGCAGGTGGTGACTCCTATAAGCGCTTCGTTATCCTGACTGGGCAGGCATTGCATTTTGAATAGTTTGATTGAGTTGTCGCATGGTATCTTGCATAGTTATTTGTCCCCTGGCTAAACTGGACACTATTCCACTGAGTTCATTGACAGTTGGAGGAACGGATGGATTAGGAGGAACTCCGTCATTGATCCTATTACTAGATTCTGAGAGCTCAGCTATGTTTGATGAATGTTTTAGTGAAAAACGCTACGTATAGTCGTTTCCCACAGACGGCGCCAATCTGTTGATGTAAAAAACTAAATTTGATCTAATTAATTAATCACAGATAAATATAAAATAAGAAATAAGACAAAGGATTTTTAAAGTGGTTCAGCCTTAATGAAAATGGCCTATGTCCACTATCTTGTATTGCTGGGTATTTTTTCCTTATGTTCGCTAATCAAAGCTTGCCCCGCTGTGGGGGTATTACAATGTATTTATAGCCATTGGGTTGTCAATGTAAATAGACAATACGTCATTTATTAAATGGACGTATACATATGTATATGGTAAGAATTTTCATTGAATATGTCTTCGTCGTTTGATCTTCTTGACCAAGTTCTTGGTATATTGAGTAGCTCGGTACACTGAGTAGCTCAGTGCTTTAGGTTACTCGGTAATTATATTCAAGCTATGTAGGATAACGCATGTCTTCATATAATAGGTCCATGTCAGCTGACTAATTTTTTTTATCAACACCCCATAAAATAAGGAATTTCATCCTCGAAATTTAAATTATTTTATACATGACTAGAATAACTCAAGATATTTCACCCGCACGATGTCCTCTATCTCCCATGTAGACTCCGCAATGCTATGGTATTCCCATTGGACTCTGACTAATGCTATCACCTTCGATTGTAGAGTCTTCTCTCTCCAGTAGAGAATTTATTATGTTCGTTCCTCATGGGTCGCATTGGGTTGTAACTCAATCCCATCAAGGCTGATATGCCAATAGGCGTCCTCGTCCCTTAGAAGTTTTTTCAACATCGACACGAGGAACACATCGTGTACTTTCTGCAGATGATTAGGTAAGACCAATCGATACACCATCGAGGTCACCCTATCCATTATCATGAAAGAACCTACAAAGCGGGGTGTCAATTTCCCCTTGGACATGAATATGACTACTTCCTTCATCAGGGAGACCCTTAAAAGAACTTGGTCCCCCTCCTGAAACTCTAGCTTTTACCTTCTACTATCGGCATAACTCTTCTACCGATCTTGTGTTGTATTCATTCGTGCTCGAATAAGTACCACCTTTTGTGAGGTATCATGAATAATGTTTGGTTCAAACATACCTTGTTCCCATACCTCCAACTAATAACTTGGAGAATGGCACGATAGCACATATAATGCCTCGTAGGGTGCCATATCAATAGTTTGATGATGACTATTGTTGTAAGAAAGCTCCACGGGTGGTAAGTACTGGTGCCAACTCTTTTTAAGATCTAAAACACATGCCAAAAGAATATCTTCTATAAATTAATTCATTCACTCAGTCTGACCGTCTGACTGAGGGTGAAATGTTATACTTAACTTAATTTATACCCCCATGGACTCCTGAAAATCCCTCCGGGAATGAGATATAAATGTACTATCCTGATCGGATACAGTGTCATTCGGTAGTCCATGTAGTCATACAATATCTGATATGAACAACATGGCATACTATTATATGGTCTAATCTGTCTGTATTGGAAGAAAATGAGCCACTTTCGTCAATCTATCGATGATGGTCAAAATGTAATCATACCCTCTTAGTGACCTCGCCAATCCCACTATAAAATCTATAGATATTCTCTCCCACTTCCACTAGAGAATCTCCAAAGTATGCAATTCTCTCGCTTATCTCTGGTGCTCAACCTTGACTAATTAGTAGGCGGCACACTTAGACATAAATTTCACAATGTCTTTCTTTAACTTGGTTCCCCAGTATAACCTATGCATGTCCTGGTACATCTTATCCCCTATGGGATGCACCGTGAATCACGAGTTGTGTGCCTCGTCTAAAGTTTCCTTCCTCAACTCAGCATTATATGGCATAACTAGTCGTCCCTAAAATCTCAACCCACCATTTGAACTGATCGAAAAAGGAGGAACCCTAACTAATACAAGCTCTCGTATCCTATCCTGGTAGAAGGAGACTGAAGCCTGTGCCTATCTGATAAAGAATTTACTCGATTGATACACTTTTCCCCAAAAATCAAGGGGTGAAGAAGATAAACAGATTTGTTAGGGGTTGGACACGGGGGATCAGGCGAGTGTTAATGGGAAATCCGGCATACACTACGTACCCTCAAACAGTATATGCCACACTACAAAATTTTCAAGACTACTGTGAGTTTCTGAGAGAGAAAGAACTAAGGAATAAGAAGGCGGGTAATGACTAAGGGTCGAAATCAGTTGAGTCAAGCGAGTTTTTTGGAGGGCAGAGAGGCTCACAGTTCTTACAGGAATAGTTTCAGGGGAGCAACCACCAAAGGGTTTTAAAGGAGGAGATAATTATCTTTATCAGGGAGGCCAGGAACAGGGCCACTCACTCTAGGTATAGTAGGATCAGTATTGCCAAAATGGACAGGGCCAATGGGGCCAATGGCAATGATATCAAGATAGGCCCTGGGGGAAGGGACAACAAGATCATCATTTGGAACATCATATTAAGGGAAAATGTTTTACTTGTGGTGAGTTGGGCCATTTTTTTTAAATTACCCTAAGGGCAATCAGGTTGGCCAGGGTCACCAGTAGTCAGGGGAGTAATAGTCTTTTCTAGTCCCACTACAGTACCAGGACTTGCCATCAGTGCTAATGTTTTCGACTTCGTTTCCAGCATAGGGAAGCCTAGAACTTCATTATGTGATTATTTACAAAGTCCAGCAGCAGCCTAATCAGCACAACCTCGAGCGATTAAGGGCATGTTCTACATTTATGGTAGTTATGCACGGGTTATTTTTTATATAGATGTGTCCCCCCTTGTATGCTAGTTATACATTTGCATCTATGTTGGGACTAGTGGATATAGAGGATGATGTAGCTTCACATGTGGAACATATTTATAGAGGCGTGGAAATTGAGATTGATCGATTGTATTTTTTCGTCGACTTGTTACTTTTAGATATGTCGAATTATGATGTCATATTTGGTATGTATTGGCTAGCTTAGTATCACACACATATAGATTACAGTGGGAAGTGATTATGTTTATTATTCCCGATTAGGAGATATTTTTAGTTAATATGCCTAGGATCGAGGGGGAGGGGGATCTATCTCACACTTATATTATCTAGGTACAACTTCATCTGGGGAGGTCACTATATAATTAGATTCGATACTGATTGGCTAAATTTTATGGACGTATTTATGAGGTGCCATGATTACCACCAATAAAAGAGGTAAATCTCTATATACTATAAAAAGCTAAATAAGCATTTAATGAAAGCTTCTTCTAAGGCTATCCACGTGGCACATCTATCTATTCTCTATTCTAAAATGCTATACAGGAGCTTTTAAGACACCTCCATCCTATTGTGTCGCGTGGTATTCTAATTCACCAATTTAAATTGCAACCCTCCAACTATCTATTCTAGCTAGAATAATGATGCACTTACTGAACCCAGCTGTACAATATAGTCAATCTGTTCACTCTATACATTTTTTTCTATGCCATAGCATAAGCCATCATTTATCTCTTTCTTTTTGCACCTACCGATCTGACCTCTCATATTCCAACAATTTAATCAATCATCAACACATGAATGAATATACATTGAAAACCCCTCTTTACGCAATCGATATCAAGAGCGAGAGAAAAGCAGAGAAATGGGAGGGTCAAGAAGAAAATTTAATAAATCACGACCAAAAGCAAAAGTAGAACTCCCAAAGAAAAACCCAAAAATATTCAAACCTCCACCACTGATGTCGCCAGCGGATATGCCTCAAACGGCATCGTTCACGCTTCGTGCCAAGTGTAGATTTTATTAGTGCGACACTCCCTTGAGAAATTCTCACCTCTCTTCTAATGTGCACACCTATCGCACTAATTCTTCCCAACAGTTTAACTTATCTTATCGTAAGTTGCTCGTGAGGTTTCTAATCGACAAATTCAAATGTTTAAGAGGTTAAGTTTATTTTAAAAGCAAAGCTCTCAATTAGACCTTATTTAATAATAAATTTTCTCAGTAATATATCATGTTTTTCAAACACTTATACCCAAGTTGAATTAATTATTCATTTCTTACATACCATAATCACAGTAGGTAGTTCCCAATTTCCAAATTTAAATATATATATTAAATACTCATATAATATATATATATTCTAACAGCACCCCACATAAAATCTATGGTGCGGCCATACTCTTCTATCCAGTCCCCGTATCACTTGTACTAAGGGAAATACTAGTTCGGAATCACTCTCGAACTGTATTAACACAAAACACATACAAAATGAGACGAGGCATAGTTCCAAGTCACTAAGAGGATAGCGCATACCCTCACGTCTCTTAGGAACGTCTGACTATCGATCCGATAGCCTGTACCAAGGATTTCTATCTTCTAGGGTACGAGTCAATATCCCCCATAAAGGTCCCATCGAGATAAGACTGTCCCAGTGCGGTAATCTCAGGGATAGCAAGTAGCGTGGGCATGATTTTTACACGTATATATTATATGCATAAACACAGTCATATATATATACTACGATTACCATATCAAATTTAGGTACACTCTCACGACCCACAATTATGATATTTATCCTTATTACTCGTTAATTAGTTATCACGTATAATGGTCTGTCTCTTATTCGAATTTGTGGGATTATTCCAACTTATTAAGTGACACTTGCGGATTCCTATCCTCCTAAGTGTAAATTTCAGTAGGTACTCATTTATTTTCTCATGCAACCTCCTTACGAGTCTCACCCCTAAACACATATTCCCATTGTCCCTTATGTATAAAACATCCCCGTGAAAGATTAATCTCGCCTTACGTTAAAGGTTCCATATTTTTAATAAGTCCTACTAGTCTTCTTTATATCCCAAAATTCTCTAACATTAATATCCAAGAATGTCTAATCATTTAAGTTGGAAAAACCTATAAAAAGGGAATATGAGTTATGCAAGAGGGGTCAATCGATATATGGCTGATGTTCGATCGATCGAAGCTCTAAGGTCGATCGATCGATCAAGCAGGTAGGGAAAATCTGCAGAATTTTCAGTTACGAGTTCTCTCTTCCAATATCATCCAAAACGATATATTTTACTACCAAACTCCAAATAATTTATACTACAAGTATTTTGACCTCAAATAAATGATTTCCTACGTCTAGCAGGCGGATTTTCATCATGAAAAACGAATTAAAAGGGCATAATCCATCAAAACATCAAGAACCCTAATATTTATTTTGTTTGATTTATTTCCACCCTTTTACCAGATTTCATACTCCTTAATTACTGAAATTTCGTGGTTTAACCTCTACATATGAATTGGGTTTCCAGAATACCTCAATTACTCATACAACATGCGAATTCAAATCTCCAAAATAGGCTTTTCTTTCATAAACAATAGTCCTAATCAATCCTAGGCTAATAATATTGGAGCATTAACTGAAATAGAGAAATATAGATACTTTCCTGGGAATTTTCGATTCAGATTTGTGGAGATTTTGGTGTGGTTGTGATCCTCGTTGCACAATCTATCGTTTGGCAGCGACGGCGATGCAAACGGTGGAGTTCTTGGCCTAGAACTCCTTGGAAAACCTCTCATCTTCCTCTCCTATAGTCGTCTTTTGTTTATGGTGTTTCTAACCCTAGAAGATGACTCTTTTCATCTGATATGCCCTTAGAATTTTCGTGGGTTTTCAGGCCTAAAAATGTCAAATGTCCAAAACGCCTTCCCGGGGTGTTCATTAAGCCTAAAAACGCGCCGAGACCCAAACTAAACCCCCGGGTAAATTATTTTGACTATCTCGACCCTTCCGGACACTTTGGCACACTCGAGATGAACATACGGGTGACTTATAATTTATTCACTTTTATTAATCAAAATTTAGTCCCGACACGACACGGGCGCGTCCCGACTTAAATTTCCAAAATTGTCATTTTATTCACTCGTGACATTTAATAGAACCAATTTTATATATTACTTTGCAATTCAACAAGTTTCCAATAATTACTAACTCTCTTCACGTTAGTAGTAAAAAATAATTATTTTTTGGATTTATATTAAATTAATAATTCACATCAAATTAAATAAATCCCCAAATTTATAAAACATAAAAATACGGGGTATTATAGGAAATTTGAAGGGATTTCTTTCTTTCTCCTTTGCCATATATATTTTTTTAATTCATCTGTTTTTGGATTATTTTTGCCTATTAATAAGGAAAATTTGAAACTTTTGTGAATGATCACAAACCTGTTATTTTTTTTAATACTAAGGGAACTTATCAAGCTTGACATAAATTTATCTAATCTTTACTGGTGGTTTTGTTAGGTGACACCAGTTCAACATTCTTTGCTACTCTAGATTGAGTTTCAATTTTATTTCCATGAGTTATGGTTGCACTTGAGGCATAATTCATTATTTTATGTTTTTCACAAATCTGATTTTTTTTTTTAAATCTTTCAAAAGTTATTTATTTGTTATGTGTTCTTAGATTTGAGAATACTATTTGTTTTGAAATCTGTAAAATTTTGATGTCCCTATTTATAATTCGTTAGGTCTTCTTTATGTATGTAAATTAGGTATATTCACGTAGCAAATTTAACACTTTTTTATCTCAAACATAAATTGATTGTCACTCGAAGTCTCCCCCATGCATCGCACGGGTTTACACCAAGTTTTTATATAAATTTGGTTCTAGGAACCAACCTCATCACGAGGTCACCATGTCCCAAGCATGCGCTTTTGATACCACTAGGAAACCCGCTCCCCCGTCCTTTACTTACAACCCCAATAATAGGAATCGTCCCTATTTTTCCTATAAATACGACAACAACCTCGCTCCATGACACCCACAACAAAATGTAGGTGGTCCATCTGAGTTTTAACAAAACCCACAAAGGCAACATCACCCTCCCATCCAGAATCACCATGCTCCATACCATCAACCACATCATCCATCACCCTTTGTCCCCCATGGAGGACCATCACATACCAATCATCAAATTGTCGTTGTTCCACCTCCCTCTTATGAGTATTCACCGCCGCTTAGTTCTCATTGTGAGTTGGTCCCCCAACCCCCCTATGCCCCTCCACCCCAATCATCCACATCCTCTCTTAAGAATCTTCTCACTCAATTTATCATGACTCAACAAAAATCCATGCAAGAACAGACTCAAGCCATCCAAAATCTTGAGCAACGTCTTAACCAATTTGAGTCTGAGCGAGAGAAAGGTCGATTCCTGAGTCAACCCATTGCTAAACCTAAGGAGAATGGCAAAGAGTCCGCTTATGAGGTTGGATCCGCACCAACTCCCCCCACATTCCAAGCGAACATGAAAGCGGTATATACTCTAAGTTTGTGAAAATAGGTTGACAATGGTGTTGATGCCCCCCATGATGTGCAAACCCCGCCCATCCCGAAATTCCCATTAGATCATCTCCCTAAGGTTCTACCACCTACCAAATCCATGGAAAAGACCGACTCCAAACCTAAATATCCCACCCCTGTCTATGTTCCCAAATCACCCTTCCCTCATAGGTTGGCTCCGACAAAGAAAGCGCATCAGGAAAGTATTTCAGAATGTTCACATTAACATTCCATTCCTTACTGTGATTCAACAAGTTCCCTCATATGCCAAATTCTTTAAGGACTTGTGCACTATGAAGCGTCGGACAAATATGCCTCGTGACGCCGTCGTCACTGAGCAAGCCACGTCTCTTATCCATGAAAACAGTGTTGTGAAGTACAAATACCCCGGTCATCCTACTGTCTCTTGCATGTTAGGCGATAAGTTCACTACTCAGGCCTTGCTTGATCTTGGGGCCAGTGTTAATTTGTTACCTTACTCCCTTTACCTTGAGTTAGGTTTACAAAATATGAAACCTACACAGGTTACCCTTCAACTTACTGACCATTCCGTAAAAGTGCCTAAAGTAATAATTAAAGATATTTTGGTAAAAGTTTCTAACTTTTACTACCCTGTGGATTTCATCATCTTAGACACTCCTACTCCCAACCCAACCAATATTCCAATCATATTGGGTCGCCCCTTTTTTCAACTGCAAATGCCATCATCAATTGTTGCAATGGGTCCATGAATCTTTCTTTTGGCAACATGACCGTTGAAGCCAACATCTTCCACCTTATGAAATAAAAGCCCGACATCGATTTTATTGATGAGGTGTGTATGATTAACTCCTTGGTCCAAGAGATGTTGGATCAAACATATCCCGAAGATTCTATCTAATAATGTTTGGCTCACTTTGGCCTGACTTTGATATTGATTCCTCCATCTTTGAACTAAATAACTTATTAGATTCTACACCACTGATGGACACTTCCACTCAGGCTACTCATTTCGAATCCCTCTCTGTCGACACTCTTCTTTCTGTGGATCACCTAGTTAACCCATTCCCCTATATTTCCCCGGACTCTGTTTTTACGTCTGAGTCTGATTCCTCTCCTAAACTCCCACCTAGTTTGGAGCTTAAGACATTACCTGTTGAGTTGAAATATACTTTCTTAGGCCAAAACCAACATCACCCCGTCATAATTGCTTCCGACTTAACCCCGGATCAAGAAGAACAATTGGTCCACACTCTCACTAAACATAGAACTGCTATAGGATGGACCATTTAAGACATTCACGGTGTGAGCCCCAATGTTTGTAGCCATTGCATTCATTCATAGGAAAATTCTAAGACTTCTCATGAGCCACAATGTAGACTCAATCCTACTATAAAAGAAGTTGTGAGGGCTAAAATTTTAAATTGCTTGATCCCAGTTTTATTTACCCCATATCGGATAGCCAATGGGTCAGTCCCATTAATGTGGTGCCTAAAAATTCTGGCGTCACCGTCGTTAAAAATAGTGACGATGAGCTTGTGCCCACCCGTATACAAACTGATTGGCATGTTTTTATTGATTATAGAAAGCTCAATGATGTCACTCGCAAATACTACTTCCCTTTTCCCACATATTGACCATATGCTTGAACGTTTAGCAGGTCATGCTTACTATTACTTCCTTGACGGATATTCAAGGTACAACCAAATACCAATTTCTCCTGAAGGCTACCTTTACTCGTCCATTTGGCACATTTGCGTACTCACGTATGCCATTTGGCCTTTGTAATGCACCTGCGACCTTTCAAAGGTTTGTGACTAGTATTTTTAGTGACATGGTAGAGCGTTTTCTCGAAGTCTTCATGGACGATTTTTTCATTTTTTATTCATCTTTTGAATAATTATTGTTTCACCTCACTATGGTCCTACAGCGTTGTCAAGGAAATAAGTTGGTCCTCAATTGGGAGAAATGCCATTTCATGGTAAAAAAGGGTATTGTTTTAGGTCATGTTGTCTTTAGCTCCGGTATTGAGGTAGATAAAGCGAAAGTCGACTTGATTTCCACACTTCCCATTCCTAAGTCTATTAAGGACATTCGTTCCTTCTTAGAACATTTGGGCTTCTACTGGAATTTCATTAAGGATTTTTCCAAAAATTGCTCGGCCTTCAAGAACCCTTTTATCCAAAGATGTCCCATTTGTATTTGACGACGCATGTGTCGCAACTTTTGAGTACCTTAAAGCTGATCTCACTTCCGCTCTTATCATGGAACCTCCCAATTGGTCACTAACATTTGAGCTCATGTGTGATGATTCTTATTTTTCACTTGGTGTTGTGCTTGGTCAGAAGGTTGACAAGCGCCCCCACGTCATTTATTATGATAGAAAAACTCTTCATGATGCTCAACTTAATTACACGACCACCGAAAAGGAGTTATTGGCAATAGTTTTTTACACTTGATAAGTTTTTATCATATTTCATAGGTTCCTCTGTCATCGTGTCCACTTACCATGCTGCCCTGAAGCACCTTCTTCATAAGAAGGATTCAAAATCATGATTGATACGAGGGTTTATCTTACTAAAAGAGTTTAACCTTGAAATCCACGATAAGAAAGGTTGTGAAAACGTAGTCGCTGATCATCTTTCCCACATTACTATTACATCAGATATTGATCATGTCCCCATTTCTGAGTCATTTCCCGATGAATAACTTTTCTCTATTTCCACCTCACCTTGGTATGCTAATATTGTCAGTTTCCTCGTTACCGACCAACTTCCCAATCATTGGTCAAAATAGGATCGGTCCAAATTCATGGTGAATGTGATGTTTTACTCTTGGGATGAGCCGTTCCTTTTCAAGTATTGTGCTGATCAAGTCATTCGTCATTGTGCTCTCGAGAGTGAACAGTTAAGTATTATGTCCTTCTGCCACGATAGTGCCTGTGGTGGCCACTTTGGTTCCAAGAAAATTGCATCCAAAATTTTGCAAAGTGGTTTCTATTAGCCAACCCTGTTTTGAGATGCCCATCACTATTTCCATGCATGTTCCAAATGCCAACAATCTGGGCGTATATCTCGACGTCATATGATGCCTCTCATACCCATCCTGATAGTTGAAATCTTTAATGTGTGGGGTATTGATTTTATAGGTCAATTTCCCTCCTCTCATGGTTTCCAATATATTTTTGTTACGGTTGACTATATCTCCAAATGGATTGAAGCAATCGCTTGTTGCACCAATGACCATCGTGTTGTGGTTAATTTCCTTAAAGAGCATGTTTTCACACGTTTTGGAACCCCCAAATCTATTATTAGTGATGGGGGTAAACATTTTTGTAATCGATTATTTAAACACCTTATCAAAAAGCATGGTGTTACCCGCAAGGTTGGTCTCTCTTACCACCCTCAAACTATTGGTCAAGTTGAGGTCTCCAACCGCGAGATCAAGCAAATGCTTGAAAAAATTATTAATCCAAATAGGAAAGACTAGTCCTTACGCCTTGTGGGTATAGCGTACATCTTATAAGACTCCGATTGGCATGTCTCCTTATCGACTGGTCTTTGACAAGCCTTGCCACCTTCCGGTCGAGATCGAACATCATGCATATTAAGTTGTCAACGCCCTTAATTTTGATATAGACGAGGCAGGAGTCCATATAAAGTTACAACTTAATGAATTGGAGGAGATAATAAATGATGCCTACGATTTGTCCAAGAAGTACAAGGACAAGATGAAGTGGATCCAAGACCAAATCATCATGAGAAAAGAATTCCACCCTGGTCAAAAAGTTTTGTTATATAATTCCCGTCTTCATCTCTTTCTTGAGAAACTAAAAACCAGGTGGTCTGGACCCTTCCTTGTTGAGTCAGTAACTCCTTATGGTACCATCATTGTTCAAAATCGCGAGGATGGTATCCCTTTTCAAGTAAAAGGTCAACGTTTGAAGCCTTTCTTAGAGTTAGGCCCCACTCAAGTTGAAGAAATTGACCTTGGTGACCCGATCTATGAAGACTAGCAATTCATTCTAGTTTGGGGGTGATTCTCATCACCCAATCTTTATGCCGCCCCACACTTTCATCGTTCTTATCGTTAAGGTGAGAATGGTTCGGTCTGGCTGAAGACATTAAACATAGCGCTATTGGGAGGCAGCCCATTATTTCTTGTATGAGTCTCATCCTATTTGGGGGTGGTGTATCACACCAACCAATGCTTTATCATGTTTTTAGACTTGTACACATTTTGTTATCTTACTTTTTATTCAGGTTTCTTCTTGGAAACATACATCCACTTCATTAGTGGTTGGTGGTGGTAATATTTTCCTCCCTTTTGCCCTCAATTTTAACAATCATTTTACTTAACATCGAGGGCGATGTTCCTTTTTGTTTGAGGGTAGGGAATATTATCAAAATTGTTCCACTTTTGACAAAAAAAATCCTAATTTTTAAAATTTCATGTAGTTTCTTTCATCTCACTAATTGACGTGAATTTTCTATCATCCATCTTTTAAGTCGAGGAATCAAGCTAGAGGATATTTTTATTTTTAAATAGCTTATTGATTAGGCATAAATTCTTCCCATTTATCCCCTTAATTTAGAGGCTTTTATCGCTCCGCAAAGTGTAATTCGAGTGAATTTATAACTTATCATTGCTATTGACAAGTTTCTAATGAGTACGCTGAATTTCGTGTATTTTCCATCTATTTCGCAGGTATTCAGTGTTTAGGAAGGTCCAGCATCCCAATCCAAGTTTCGTACTAAAAGCTTCGAGGAAATGTAGGGAGGAAAAGTTCCTGAAAAAGATGGAACTGAACCTAAGGGTGAGAAAACGAACCAATCCCATCCTGAGAAATCTCCTATAAAGCACTACAAAGATGGAACCGAACCGAAGTGGAAGGAAAGCCAACCGAACCTATACCTAGAAAACTTCCTGTAAAGTAATGACAAGATGGAACCGAATCGAAGAAGAGGAAAAATGAACCGATACTATGCTCGAAGAACTTTCTATAAAGGCTGTCAAAGATGGAACCGAACCGAACCCCTTAACAGGATCGGTTCGGTTTTCAAAAATTCGAACTTATCCACTTGTAAAATTAGAATCCTCATCGGTTGAAACTCTTATTATTCGTAGATTATAAATTTAAAACTCCTCCTAGACATAGAGGACGCTTCTGATTCGTTAGGGAAGCTTTGTAATTAGTTTTAGAGAAGAAGAACAATGAGAAACCCTAGCTTGATTATAGTTTTGCAATTCAAGTAATACCATTCTGATTCTCGTTTTAATTATTGCAGTAGTTACTTTTCTAATAGAAATTTCATCACTCTTCATCTTCATTGAGTGCTAAAAATGTTTTCTTTCATTCCAAACGCGTTTTCTTCCAGTTTTCATATGTCTGGCTAAGTTGTCATGAATTGGAGTGCATGAACCCCACCCGATGTAATTCACAATAGTGGAAATAGATGTGGAAATTAAAATATTAGATGAATTGTATAATAGTTCATATGATATTATTTTATTTCAGCCTTTGCATACATACTGTGCGGGCTACAATCCCTCATATGTGTAATATTTAGGAGAAATAAAGGCCGAATTTTAATTCAACATTTGCTTATGTACTATGCGGGCTACGATCCCTTATATATGTAATACTTAGGAGTATTAAAGAGTAGGATTCATTTAAAGCTTTAATTCTGAGTCTAGTATCTTACGAAGTGAATTACTAGGGTGTGGGGGATTGTAACCCGACCTATCTTTCTCCATTCATAGTTTAAAATTTTAGTCAAATCGTTCTTCATTCTGCATTAGAGTAAATGCATTGCATTCTTTTTCATTATTTCATTAGTTAATCATTTTCAAAATTGCGTATAGTTGTAGTTGTTTCCCAATTCAAATAACCTTTTCCTTTTTCTTTAGAGTCAAAGTTAGGTTTCCTTTGTCTGTCCAACGTCGTTATGACTCCGTTCGTCCTATTTCCGTGAGGATCGATACCCGACTTATCGGATTATTACTTGAGCGACAGGCTTGCACTTGAGCTTAAAGAGAACGCACTTTAGAGACACATTCTTAGTCGCATCAATTTTTTGACGCCGTTGTCGGGGAGTTAGGTAGACTTGGGATTACATCCAGTCAATCTAAAACTTTGACCAAAATTTTCCAAATATTCAAAAACAAAAAAAAAGCACAAAAAGAATTCTTCATCATCTCTCATAAGCCTATTCATGCAAAATCCTGAACTCACTCTAACTCCCCAAAATACTCCAACCAGCATTCACGAAAATCCGATAGTTGAGTACGAGCCCGACAGTCCTCACACTCCAAATGCACCACAATTCTGGGTTCCACCTCCCACACCTCCACACTCAATTAAAAATTGCACTCCAATATCCCTCTTAGGACACACCACAGAGCACGCTCCAATTATACCAAGTGAGGATACAGAGTCATCAAGTGAGAGAGCCATGTCATAACACGGTAGTGTAGCCGCCGGTGAGGAAGAGGTCCCGTACCGCCCTTTGAGATAAATCTTATATCCCGAGTGAACTGTCACTCCGGGATGCATTTTACTCCCGTACAATGTAGGGCAATTCCGTTTTTAGAATGGGATGATCCAGATGCTTCCCAACAACCATGGAATGGAATCTGAAAAGCCATATCTCAACATCCAAGAATTTGAGGAGGTGTGCGAGACCCTCAGTGATCAAACTTGCACAAAAGATGTGATCCGCCTCAAACTCTTCCCATTCTCGCTAAAGGACAAGGCTAAGACTTGGCTATGGTCTTTACCTCCAAACTCGATTGCATCATGGAACGATTTGCAATCTAAATTTCTCAAGAAATTCTTTCCTACACATCGAACGAACTCCATCAAGGCTCAAATTCAAACCTTTTGACAATTAGAAAATGAGTCGTCCGGTCGATGTTACGAGAGTTTTAATGAGTTAATTACTTCATGCCCTTGGCATTGACTTGATAAACTGCAAATCATTTCCTTCTTCCATAATGGGCTGAATATAAATTCCAAACAACTCGTTGAAACCATATGTGATGGTCCCTTTGTCGACCTGGACGCCAACGATGCTGAGCTTCCCCTGAGGTATGTCGCCGAGACTACCCAAGCATGGGATACATATGACCCTAGATCCCATAATCGAACTCGCCAAACGACCATAACTCCATTGGCATCCAGCCTATTTTACGTAGAAAAGAATACTCTAACGGATAGTCGACTCGATATACTTAAGAAAGGAATGCGATAAATACTTGAGATATGTTCAAGAGGACCAAGTGGCACCATCACGAACCCCATTGAGAAGGTGTGTGCTATTTGTGAGGAGGGACATTCAATAGAGGAATGCCCGACGATACTCGCCTACAAAATTATGATTGAAGAGAAAGTGAGTGGTATATGAGGATTTAAGGGTAATTTTGGTTCACCGCATGGGAATTCTTACAACCCTTCATGGAAAAACCATCCTGGTTTTAGCTATGGTCAACCAAATGCTATGATGAATCCTAATTCACATGTTTCCCCTCCTCCACTATCGCACTTTCAACAAGCACCACACATGCAAGGACATGTGCAGGCACCACCACCTCTGGAGCCATATATCACTCCATTGTAAAGAAATCTCGAGGATACGATAAACCAATTCATCACTACCCCGAATGCAACCACTTCTAGACATGAGTGCGTGATCAATGACATAAATGTGAATATTTCAAAGTTACAATCATCGTTGAGTATCCAAGAGAAGGGCAAGTTTCCTGCCCAGGGTCAGAGACCTCCCCAAGGTCAAACTAGTGTTAGCTCCACCCTCACAGAACATCAGGAGCAATGTCAAGCTGTGAACACTCTTAGTAATGGAAGATTCATTGATTTATCACCTCCTCCACACTACATAACCAAAAATAGGGAGATTTCGCCCGACACGAAAAAGGCCAAAGATGTCCCCTTAAAAGAGAGTGATAAAGAAGACACTAGTGAGACCGAGGTAGTAGTGAAACCACCCTCCATGGCACCATTTACTTAAAGATTAATTCCCTCCCATAACAGGACCATAAGTGAAGAAATTCTAGAAGTACTTAAGAACGTAAAGTTGAACTTATCTTTCCTCGATGCAATAAGGCAAATCTCATCCTATGCTAAAGTCATAAAAGACTTATTGACAGTCAAGAGGAGGATGAAGGTAAAGAAGAACGTGTTTCTAGCACAAAATGTTAGTTATGTACTTCTTAATGATATGCCCCCTAAGTATAAAGATCCTGGTGCCCCCACCATTTCCTGCGCCATTGGAGAAAATAAATTTGAAAAATCTTTACTCGATTTGGGAGCAAGTGTCAACATTCTCCCTTATTTTATTTATACGAAACTTGATCTGGGTGATCTTAAGCCCACAGGGATCACTCTCCAGTTAGCGGATCGAACCATGAAGATACCAAGGGGTATAGTTGAGGACGTAATAGTCCAAGTGGACACTTTCTACTTCCCGATAGATTTTGTCATTTGGGACATGAATACCTCCTTCGCCTCAAAAAATCATGTTCCCTTCATCCTGCGATGCCCATTCTTAGCGATGGCTAACGCAGTGATCAATACTAGAAATGGACAGATGCAAATAACTTTTGGGGATATGACTTTGGAAACAAACATCTTCAACATAGCCCAACAAGCAGGGGAAGAAGATGATCTTCACGCGGTGAGTCTAATTAAGGAGGCTGCAGAGGAATACTTTGAGGAAATTTACTATAGAGACGCCTTAGAAGTTTTCCTAGCTTCTAATCATAAGACTGAGGGCGCCTATACAGAGTTTGAGAGGGAGATAGGGGAGTTGAGAGGCTTACTCGATGAGAGAGCATCGGACAAGGACACGAGAGATGTTAATTAGGTTTCTCAATTTAAAGAGTTACCGCCAAGGGAAGCACGCATGGTTCCCTCTACCGACACATTCTCGACTCTCGAGTTGAAGAAACTACCCTCCTATGTCAAATATGCTTTCCTACGTGAAAGTGAGACATTTCCTGTTATTGTCTCCTCAAACTTAGATGAAGAGCAAGAGGGTAAATTATTAAAGACTTTGAGGAAGAACCAAGATGCTTTTGGTTGGTGTATAGCTGATTTAAAGGGTATAATCCCCTTAATTTGCACCCAAAAGATTCATCTCAAAGAGGATATTCATCCCTCAAGATAAATACAAAGACGGTTAAATCCCATAATGAAAGATGTGGTGAGGACTGAAATTACAAAGCTGTTAGATGTCGGGATTATCTACCCAATCTCAGATAGCAAGTGGGTGAGCCCCATTCAAGTCATCCCGAAAAATTCGGGCATGACTGTGATTGAAAATGCCAAGGGAGAACTAGTTCCCCAACATACCACCACAGGATGGCGCATTTGCATTGATTACCGGAAACTCAAAGCGGGAACTAGGAAAGACCATTTCCCCTTGCCATTTATCGATCAAATGCTTGAAAGAGTGGCGGGACACCCTTATTATTGCTTCCTAGATCGTTATTCCAGATATAACCAAATTGAGGTCGATGTACTTGATCAAGAGAAAACAACATTCACTTTCCCCTTTGGAATGTTTGCCTACAAACATATGCCATTTGGCTTGTGTAATGCACTGGCGACCTTTCAAAGGTGCATGTTGAGCATATTCAGTGACATGGTTGAGAGTGGGATAGAGGTGTTTATGGATGACTTTAGTGTTTTTGGCACCTCCTTTGACCTATATTTAGCCAATCTTGAGAAAGTACTAGCCCGATGTGTGGAAAAGAACTTAGTGCTGAATTGGAAAAAATGCCATTTCATGATAACCGAGGGTATAGTTCTTGGCCACATCGTGTCATCCAAAGGGATCGAGGTTGATCGAGCAAAAATAGTTGTCATAGCTGATCTACCCCCACCTAAATCGCTAAAAGACGTGTGCTCCTTCTTGGGCCATGCGGGGTTTTATAGACGGTTCTTTAAGGACTTTAGCGCCATCGCTAGACCCTTAAGCACTCTCCTCATGAAGGACACCCCATTTGAGTGGACGGAAGCATGGAAAAGAGCTTTTAAAAAACTAAAAAACATGCTTGTGTTCGCTCCCATTATGCAAGCTCCGGATTGGTCCTTACCATTCGAGCTTATGTGTGATGCTAGCGATTATGCGATAGGGGATGTTTTGGGCCAAAAAAAAGACAATAAAGCTCATGTCATCTATTACTCTAGCTGAACCCTTATCGGATCACAACTTAATTACTCCACCACAGAGAAGGAGTTTCTAGCGGTAGTATTAGCTCTTGATAAATTTCGGTCCTATCTCATTGGTTCTCCCATCACTTGCTTCATTGACCACGCGGTGTTAAAATATCTACTTGTGAAGAAGGACGCAAATTCGCGCCTCATAAGGTGGATCCTACTCCTACAAGAATTTAATCTCTCCATTAAAGACAAAAAAGGAGTAAAGAACGTCGTCGCCGACCACTTATCTCGGCTTTCGTTCGGCGTACCTAGTGATCCTAAACCCATAGACGAATATTTTTTGAAGGAGAAACTTTTTACCACCTCTTCTTTGCTCTGATTTGCGAATATAGTGAACTATCTTGTCACGGGAGCCGTCCCTCCCGATTGGACACCGCAAGATAAGAAGAGGTTCATCACTTGTTCACGCATATTTTTCTATGATGATCTGTTTTTTTTTAAATATTGCACTGATTGGATCATCCGACGATGTGCACCAGATGACAAAATCCCAAAAGTCATCCAATTATGTCATTCGAAAGCATGTGGAGGCCACTTTTCCGTGAAAAAATAGCCGCTAAAATTCTTCAATGTAGTTTGTATTGGCCCATAATATTCCGGGATGTGAGAAATTGTTGCAAATCTTGCGATAGATGTCAAAGGATGGGAGCAATTACCCGAAAAGACATGATGCCATTAACCTCGATACTCATTATTAAGATCTTTGACTATTGGGGTATTGACTTCATGGGCCCTTTTCCCCCATATTTTGGTTTCCTATACATCCTTATCGTGGTAGACTATGTTTCTAAATGGGTGGAAGATATAGCTACCAAGACTAATGATAATAAAGTGGTGGTAAAATTCCTACAGGAACACATACTTTCTCACTTCGGTGCTCCGAAAATGATAATTAATGATAATGGCAGGCATTTTTACAACAGGACATTCGAGAAGATCATGAGAAAGTATGGCGTTGTTCACAAGGTTGGAATGACCTATCACCCACAAATGAATGGACAGGTCGAATTAGAAAATCGTGAAATCATGCACATACTAGAGAAGACCGTCAATCCCGAACGGAAAGATTGGTCCCTTCGATTGAACGATTCGCTATGGGCCTACCGTACCGCATATAAGAATCCACTTGGAATGTCCCCATTCCTATTTGTGTATGGCAAGCCTTGTCACCTTCTTATTGAGTTGGATCATAAATCATATTGGGCCATTAAGAGATTATATTATGATACCAACAAAGACGGTGAAGCTCGCAAGCTTCAACTGAATGAGTTAGAAGAGATACGCAATGATGCGTATGAGAATGCCAAGATTTCAAAAGCCCGGATGAAACTAGCACATGATAAGATTATCTAATGAAAAGAGTTTCAATCGGGACAAAATTTACTCCCCTATAACTCCTGGCTTCATCTGTTTCCGGGTAAATTACGATCCCGATGGACTGGTCCATTCGTTGTGAGAAGCGTATTCCCCCACGGAGCAATTGAGTTGGAAGATCCAAAAGGGGGGAATGCGTTCAAAGTCAATGGATAGGGCCTAACGCTATATGTTGAGGCATGCATAGAAGAGATTGACACCATTTGGTTGCCAGACCCTGTTTACGAGGTCAAATGAGCTTGAGTTGAGAGGTCGTCGCACCCCCGACTTGTATGGGGTGAATTATTATGTATAGTAGTTGAGTGTAGGTAGATTAGATTGAGTCCATAGGTAGGTTATGTGAGTTTAAGGTTTGGATCATGTGCACCAACACGCACTTCATGAGGGCACCTAGAAATACAAGGGGGAGTATAAGTGAGAAAGTGTCCAGAAGTTTGAGGGTGTGGGATTCGAGTGCAGCAGTCTAAAAAGAAGGTTCTGCCTGAGATGGAACCGAACCGAATACCCTAACCGGATCGATTAGGTTTTGATATATCGTAAAATAAAAAAAATAGAATCGAACCGAATCGCCCCTGAACCGGATCGGTTCGGGTTCTGCGATTTTGGTTCTTCCCGAGGTGACCATCCCTCCCCCTATCCCCTCCTTTCCCTCCAAACATTTCTTCTCATTTTCCCTCCAAATTGCTTTCCCCCATCCCTCCCCACCACCTATAAAACCCACCTCTACCTTACCACTTCCCTCACACCACCATTATATCCTCAAACTCTACAACCCTATCTCTCTCATTCTCGATATTTCCAGCTTCCCCCATGGCAAATCCCGATCTTCCCCGGAAATATATGTCAACTAAGATTCTGCCCAACAGAAATGGGGAATACCACTCCCATATGGAGCGCGTATGGTGCAAAAAAAATTGATCCTGTCCCGCCAACTACACATTGAGTGCGTCGTCAATTGGGACGAGTTACCCTGCCCAGTCACCAACCTTTTCAGCAGGAGGGGGTGGTTGCAATACCTCCAAGAACCCCACAATGTAGTGTGGGCGGATGAAGTCTGATCTTTCTATGGCTCTCTCGTCTGCACGGGCGAGTTCAAGTGCCAAGCCTTTGTCGACGGCCGCCCCATCCCATTTTCCTTGGCCATTCTCGCTCGCAAACTTGCTACCAAGGGCGTCCCCCACCCGGAAATCTATGACTACCTAACAAATGCCCCCACAATTCCAAAACAGGAATGCTTCAATCGTCTCACTCCCAACGATATTTGGGACAGGGGTACCTTCCCCATGGGACGCCTAAATGATAAGGCGCGCACCACCTTCCATATAGTGTGCGCCAACTTTCTTCAAACCTCAAATGACTCAGCGATGCGTCCTCACTAAGCAACCCTCGTGTACAACCTTTTCAACCCAAACTTCACCCTCAATCTGTCCCGCATGCTTTACGCCGATATTCTTTATGCGGCCTAGGAGCAAAAAGGTGCAGTGCCCCTCCCTTATGCACGCCTCATAACCTCCCTCCTTGCCGACGCTAGTATCCAGCCACCTCACGCTTTCCCACGCCTCTTGAAACCCATTGGGAAGGTGTCTCGCACTCAAAGTGCCCAGTATAGAGTTGCCCTTCGAGAAACCCAGGAGGTGGTTAATTTAGAGGCCGAGGAGAAGATCCATGTTGAAGAGACCGCGGCTGAGGACGTCGAGATGGGCGGGGCTTAAGAAGAAGAATACGACGAGGACGATGATTCGAACTTTGAGCCCCCAGGTGCGGATTTCGATAGGCGCCTTGCAGCAGTGGAATCCCGTTTTAACGAGTTCATCACCCAATACGATCGAGACCACGCGGCCTATCAAAGGGATCAAGATGCCTACTGAAGGGACACGAGCATGATGCACTAACTACAAGCCCATTTATACGAGCTCAACTTCGGTGGACCGCCCCCAACTTTCTTTTCTGATCCCTATGATCCCAGCGCACCCGGTCCCTCAAACCCGCCTACCCAATGAAGCCCTTTCTGTTTGTGTGTTGTGCTGGGTCTTTAAACATTGTTGGTTGTGTGTTCTACCCAACCTTTTGTAACACAGTTGTTCAGTTTCTATAAAAATTCTTCATTTATGTTTCATTTGTTTGTTTTATTTTCTCGCACTTTTAATTCGCTTTGAATTAGATTTTAGTCCTTTTTGCTTGAGGACTATGCAAAAGTTTAAGTTAGGGAGGGGTCACAAGTGCCTCTTTCGAAAACTTCAAAAAATTTAAAAAATGCCTAGAAATTTCAAAAAAATAATAAAATCTTGAAAAACCCAAAAATATTTTTTTCAAAATAAATAAAAATTGGAATGAAAATTTTTCGAAAATATCATTAAAAGTCAGTTTAAAGTCTCAAATTGTAAAAACATAATACACAAAGATGAAATTGACCAAAGATGGAAATTGAGCGAACGTAAGCGACTTAACGAATAAATGTGAAGATTTAAAAACCCGGTGAGATTCGAGCCTTTCATTTTTGTGAAACTTTAAAATCAATCCGAGTTAATTATTAACTCAAAAGTTCTTTTTAGTGTCCATTTAGTCGTCGAGGATCTCAATCCTTTCACTTTGATCCGTTATGGAAAATGTGTGTGATATTACCTTGAAATACGTGCAAAAATAGATCTCTAAACCTAATTCATCTCGAAACGCGTATGGTAATACAATTAGTGTTTTGGACAATGAAGTAGGCCCTCATTTATCACCCAAAAGTATTGTCCAGAAAAAGTAGCGAAAAAAAAATTATCCTGTTTGTAACCCAAATTGAGCCAAATAAATTTTTCCCTTTTCGTTTGACAACCCGAAAAATCCCAACTGGCCCAGAATTGTGAAAAAGGGATAATCCCAGAAATTAAGTCCAGAAAATGCAGAAAAAGGGGCGAAAAAAATAGAAGAATGCTCAACAAAAAATAGCAAGAAAAGAAAAGTGTGAAAAAAATAGAAAAAAAAGTAGAAAAAGAAGAGAAAATGAGCAATAGTTCGAAAAGGCACTAACGGAAATCATAAGAATATTTTCCAATTCCGAAGTTCCCAAACTTTCCCATATTAACCAATATACATTTAACCAAAAAATGTCCTAACCGAGTCCTTTATGAGAAATTGGTTACCGCGTGGAGAGCAAATACACAAAAAGATAAAAAAAATAGATAAAAAAATATGAATTAGAGGCAAGGTTCCCACTTTCTTATAACCGTAATCCGATGATGAGATTCGGTTACCATAAAATTTTCGTCTTTCTACTTGTATGCGTGAACTTGGTTCCAATACATTTACTCTTATAAATCACGCATACCGAGAGAATAGCCACATTCTGAGTGATTAGTTTGTGAGAGCATTCCGTGAGATTTTGAAATCAAAATGAATTTTCGGATAAGTAACGTAATGGTCAATCGATGGAAATTAGCGATTAAATTTCCGGCTTCGCACACACGCACTATGATTTGAGACATAAAATGATGATGACTATTTTCTGGAAAAGTTTGAATTATAAAATTTTTGCATATTTTGAGTTTCCTTTTAGTCGAATTTTATGGGTATATTCTCTACAAACCCTCACGAGACACCACTCATCCTACTAGGGTAACCTAGGAGTTTAAAGGCTTGTTGTATACGCTAAATGCAATCGGTCGCCCGCGAAAGAGGTATTCTATCCCATTTTCGAGTTAGACCATGTTTTGATTCTTTTTACATTGATCGGGACGATCAAAGTTCTATGTTAGGGGGTTTTGATTAGGCATAAATTCTTTCCATTTATCCCCTTAATTAAGAGGATTTTATCGCTCCGCAAAGTGTAATTCGAGTGGATTTATATCTTATCATTGCTATCGACAAGTTTCTAATGAGTACACCGAGTTTTGTGTATTTTCCATCTATTTCGCAGGTATTCAGTGTTTAGGAAGGTCCGACATCCCAATTCGAGTTTTGTACCAAAAGATTCGAGGAAATGCAGGGAGGAAAAGTTCCCGATAAGATGGAAACAAACCTAAGGGAGAGAAAACGAACCGATCCCATCCTGGAAAAGATCCTGTAAAGCACTACAAAGATGGAACCGAACCTAAGGGAGAGAAAAATGAACCGATACCATCCAGGGAAAGCTCCTATAAAGCATTAAAAAGATGGAACCGAACCGAAGTGGAAGGAAAACGAACCGAACCTATACCTGGAAAACTTCCTGTAAAGTAATGACAAGATGGAACTGAATCGAAGAAGAGGAAAAACGTATCGATCCTATGCTCGAAGAACTTTCTGTAAAGGCTGTCAAAGATGGAACCGAACCGAACCCCTTAATAGGATCAGTTCTCTTTTCAAAAATTCGAACTTATCCACTTATAAAATTAAAATCCTCCATGGTTGAAACTTTTATTATTGGTAGCTTATAAATTTAAAAATCCTCCTAGACATAGAGGAGGCTTTTGATTCGTTAGGGAAGCTTTGTAATCAGTTTTATAGAAGAAGAACAATAAGAAACGCTAGCTTGCTTATAGCTTTGCGATTCAAGTAATACCTTTATGATTCTTGTTTTAATTATTGCAGTAGTTACTTTTCTAATAGCAGTTCATCACTCTTAATCTTCATTCAATAGTAAAATTGTTTTCTTTCATTCCAAATGCATTTTCTTCCAGTTTTTATACGTCTGGCTAAGTTTTCACGGGTTGGGGTGCATGAACCCCACCCGATGTAATTCACGGTAGTGGAAATAGATGTCGAAATTAAAACATTAGATGAATTGCATCATAGTTCATATGATTCTACTTTATTTCAGCCTTTGCTTACATATTGTGTGGGCTACAATCCCTCATATGTGTAATATTTAGGAGAAATAAAGGCCGAATTTTAATTCAACCTTTGCTTACGTACTATGCTGGCTACGATCCCTCATATATGTAATACTTAGGAGTATTAAAGAGTCGGATTCATTTAAAGCTTTAATTATGAGTCTAGTATCTTACGAAGTGAATTACTGGGGTGTGGGGGAATGTAACCCGACCTATCTTTCTCCATTCATAGTTTAAAATTTTAGTCAAATCGTTCTTCATTCTGTATTAGAGTAATTGCATCGCATTCTTTTTCATAATTTCATTAGTTAATCATTTTCAAAATTGCGTATAGTTGTAGTTGTTTCCCAATTCAAATCACCCTTTCCTTTTTCTTTAGAGTCAAAGTTAGGTTTCCTTTGTCTGTCCAACGTCATTACGACTCTGTTCGTCATATTTCCCTGAGGATCGATACCCGACTTATCGGATTATTACTTGAGCGACAGGCTTGCACTTGAGCTTAGAGAGAACGCACTTCAGAGTCACATTCTTAGTCGCGTACTTATGGAATACGTCCCATGGCATATTGCCTTATGAATTACTATACTCAAAAAAAAATTATGCATGTATCACGTCACTGCGGTTTAGAGTTGAAGAGTGCTATAATTCTTAAGAAAACCTTAAGGATCACCAGTAGAGACTTTAGCTTGTGATATTTGTGCCTTTCACCCTTTCAGAGTGTTTTACGCAATCTCTGAGTCACAAGTTGATTCAACTTTCTTTGGGTCCGCACTTTAATCGTTATATGATCTCATTATTTTTCATCAAAATTTTGGCTTGATCACTGAGAACGACATCACTTTTGAGCTGTAAGAAACACGTGTCTTGAAATTTGTCCTGACCACTAGATTTTCACCCATTCACTTTACCCATTACATTCCCATGCTCTTCCATATTCCCATATATTCCCCGCACCATCCATTTATCATCTCCATTCATATATCAACCATCATTTTGAGAAAAAGGGTATTTTCCCAAATGTAAAATGTCTTCCATGTTGAGAGGAAAAAAAAGAAAAAAGAAAAGAAAATTCGGGAAAAAAAAAAGAAAAGAGAGAAAATCAAAGAAAAAGAAAGTATGTAGTTAGTTTTTATGTAATAAAGACATTTGTGCTTAAAGTGTAGAACACTCTTCTCGCATACACATCCATCACTCATCCATCATTCATCATATCTTACCTATCTCATACCATCCCCCTCACCCATAATCATTCATGTTCCCCTAGTTGTTCGGGCAAATGAAAGTCGATTTGGTGAATAACTCGACGTTCTCACTATAGTGATTAGCATTCCTCCATTAGATTATTTTTTTTCCAAAATGTTCGTTCTTTCTTATGTGCATGTGAGACGTTTGAACATGCTTACATTTACTCACCTCCTCACACACAAGAGCGATACACTTACCCAAATCTTGAGATTTCGTTTGAGAGAGTTATATCCGTGAGATTTTGAAGTTGAAGCGTTGATTCCGAAAAGGCAATCTAAGAATTACTCTTATGATACTTGACCCGATTTGACTGATTCACACCACACACGATGACTTCTGCGAAGGATGTGCCTTGAGTATTTACTTAGCTAAACGTTTTTAAGCACTTCTAGCTTGTATTTCTCAAAACATTTCTCATGATGGATTGTGCGATTATTCTACGTCTAATAAGAGGTTGACTGTCGTTGCAAATAAAGAATTTTGTGGGCATATTCCCTACAAACCTTCACGAGACACAACTCGTCCTATAGGGCAACCAATAGGTTTAAAGGCTTGTTGCACATGCAAAGTGCAATCGTAAGTGCCCGCGAAAGTGGTACACTTTTGGTTTATTATCTTTCTTCGTCTCTCTATCTTTTTGCTCGAGGACTAGAAATGTTCTGTTTGAGGTGGTGTAATAAGCACCCAAAAGTGTCTATTTTATACCCTGAATAGATGCATTTTAGTCGCTCGTTTTTAATAAAAATGGTCTTATGCACGTTAATGTCTATTTTGTAGGTCCAATGCATGTTGCGGAGCCCAAGTGATTAATTCAAAGCAAATATGCAATTCATGGAGCTAAATATCTTGTCCCGTAACCCTAGCCTAGACCTGACCTTCCTAAATCCTTCACTCAAGCCCCGTGTGTGTTTGGTTTGTTCCCTTTTATTTTATTTTATATGTTTTAGATATGTTTTTTGTGTCGTCTTTAATTTCTTAAATATATTTTATTTTCGAGTCGTGTACAAATTTTTAGTAATTTTTATATTTTATTTTTGCACGTCGAGTAGTTGTTCTTATATTTTCCTTTATTTTTGTTTGTTTGTTTTTAGTTTATAGTTAGTATAATGTTATCTTATTTGTTTTATTTTATTTTATTTTATTAGTTTTATTTTTAATTTTTATTTGAGTCATTTTTCATAGTTGTATATATTAAGGTCCGTGTGTTTTTAGTTTACGTGTCGAGTTTTTATTTTTATTTTTTTTAGTTAGTTTTTAGTTTTTAGTATTTTCTTATTATTTATTTTTTTAGTTAGTTTGATTTTATTTTAATTAAGTCTTTATTTTATTATTAGAGTAAGATTTTATTTTTAGATTTTTTGTTTTATTAGTTTTATTTTTTAGTATTATTTGTTTTTAGGGTACAAATTAAACACACTCACACACACTTACCCTACACCACACACTCAACTCACCCTCAACAATTACCCTACACCCTCACCACACCTAACTAAACCTACCCCTCATCTTCAACCCCCAACTCTACCACTCTCTCTCCTCTCATCTCCCACCATTAATCCACTCACACACCTTCTCACAATCTTCCCCCCCTAACTATGGCATCCACCTGCACACCTCCAGCCAGGCCATGTCCGTCTGAAACTCCTCACCTCTAGCGATCTCCCATACCAAAACTCGACCCTTGACTCCACACCACCAGCAAAGACCATAGCCATCGTCGAACCCGCAGCCCCACTTCCATTTCCAGCGCTGCAATCCCCATAAAACTCGGTGCAACCACCTGCGATCGATCCCTCCAGCTCTACCTCTAATCAAACAAACCCATTTCAAGTCCAACTCTAACCAAGCCAAAAATCCATAGTCCGCCCCATAAACCCAAAACCCATTTCGTCCACAACCTAGCAACCCGAGATCCATTCCATTCCCTACTTCTGACACACTACAGCCACACAATCCCAGCACATGCAATTTCGATTCTTTCACTTTATCCCATCAGGAAGCTTAGTTAGTCGATTTTATCTATACAACACCATAGAAAATCCATAAACCCATCTCAATGACCAGTCCTTTCAACCTCCGTTTTTCAATCCCAGCTCCTTAAAACCTGCAAAGGGAAGCTTTAGATCATTCTCAAAAGATAAAAATAAAATTTTAAACTTTTACCCCCTTTCCTAAACCACCCTTATTTATATCTTCCAAGTTTACCCCTTGCCCCATTGGTGTCAATTACAAAAAGGAGACATTCTCATTCATTTTAAAAGGACACTGTTGGAGACTAGAGAGAAAAATGAAGCTGCAAATAGAGTGCAAGAGATAAAAAAAAAAATTGTAGAGAGAAATACTATTAGTTTAGTGAGTGACAAGAGTGAAAAAAAATATTATAGCATCAAAAAGAGATTTTTGTATTATATATTAATTGGTTGAATCATTTTTCTCTCATGTTCATATGGACTCATTTATTTATTCTATGTCTTGGAGTCCCATTATGAAGGGCTAATGTCCCATTCAAGGGATGAAATGAATCTCCCATGGAACCAAGTTGTCTAGTTTGCTAATTTCATTTTGTTTAATTTCCTTTGATTAGTAACCTTAATTACTACACTTGTTTTTACATTGAGAAATGAAAAATCATCCTTGAGAAAGGATTGAAGCTTGTGTTATAACTTTATTATTTTTATTCAAACTAGATATAGGCTTTTCAAAATAATTAAAATTATAACATAAGTTTCTTCTACTCTTATTTTATTTTTTTTAATTAAAATTTGCTGGGTAGCGGGTGATACACTTGATTAATTTTAATTATTTTGGAGTAGAGTTGTAGTTATTAAAAATTACTTTTCTAAAATAATATTTACTTAATTCATTAGGATAATGAGAATTAACCTTTGAATTAGTTGAATATTTTGGAAATCAATTAAAATAAAATTGTTCAAACTAGATTGAATGCGTGAAATGGGGGTGGATTTACATCCCTTGATCCCTCTTACTAGTATCTCTCATTTAGTTATCTTCACTCACTTGTTTCACACACCTTTTAGTATTTCGTGAGATTTTTCTTATACATTAGTTTATATCTTTCATTTAGTTTAGTTAGTTCACCATCTAAAAAAAGTTGTTTTAATATAATAAAAAACATAAAAAGGTAGAAAAGAAAGAAAAAGAAAAAAAAAATTAGAAGATAAAAATTACTAGTAAATTGGATTACATGACTCTTCTTGTGTTTCATTCCATTAAGTTGGATAGACACCCTTATTTACCTCAACACTAATTTTGTTATATTTTTGAAGGTAATTGAAGGAAATTATTGATTAAAAAGGCTTTGCAACAACGACACTATACGAGTACGCACTAAGAAGCAAATTTTTCTTATTATCACCTAGAAAGCAATGTCTCCAAATATGAAGGGCAAAGACTACCGTGACCAAATCTCGACCGTGAGTCAGGTAGTTACCCTCATGAGGCTTAAGCTTCCAGGGCACATAAGTTATAAGCCTCTCCTCTTGCATCACCACACTTCCTAACCTCTAAAATCATGAATCTTTATGTACCAAATACTCCACACTGGTCTGTGGTAATGCAAGTACAGGCTCGGTACTGACCTTCTCCTTGAGATAATCAAAATCTCTCTAGAAGTATACAATCCAAACGAACGGTACTCCCTTACGGGTGAGGCGAGTCAGTGGCCCAAAAATCTTTGAGAATTCCTGAATAAACCTCCCATAGTACCCTCCAAAACTAAAAATCTCTTAACATCTATAGGTGTTGTGGGTTATCCCCATTTTACCACTTTATCCATAAACTGTACCTCTCGAATCCAAAACCCACACATGAAGAACATTGCATACAACTTATGTTCCCGTAATGTCTACTAAACCAACCAAAAATTCTCTGCATTATCCTTCCTTGATTTTGAGTATATTAAGATGTCATTAATAAATATAATGATGAACTGGTCCAGATGTGGTCGAAATACTCAGTTCATCAGATCCATGAACACTACTAGCGCATTGGTTAACCCAAACGGCATGACCCAAAACTGATATGATCCATAATGCGCTAAAAAAGTCATCTTCGGGACATCCACCTCCCTAATTTGTAACTATTGATAACTCGAGTGAAAATCTATCTTAGAGAAGATTGACTCACCCCTCAACTGGTCAAATAGATCACTGATACATTGTAATGGATACTTGTTCCATATCATGACCTTATTCAGTTCCCGATAGTCTATACATAATCGGAGTGAACCTTCCTTCTTCACAAATAACACTAGAGCTCCCCATGGAGATGTACTCCTTCGAATGAACCCCTGACTCAATTACTGCTAAATATGTTCTTATAAATCCTTCATCTCTAACAGAGCCATCCAGCATGGTGCCCTCATAATGGGGCTGGTGCCCAGCATCAAATTTATATAAAACTTTACCTCTTTAATTGGTGGTAATCATGGCACCTCATAAATACGCCCATAAAATCTAGCCAATCAGTTTCGAATCTAACTATAGAGTGACCTCCCTAGATGAAGTCGTATCTAAATAGTACGAGTGTGAGATAGATCCCCCTCCCCCTCGAGCCTAGGCATATTAACTAAAAACATCTCTTAATCAGGAATAACAAACATAATCGCCTTCCCACTGTAATCTATATGTGTGTGATACTAATCTAGCCAATCCATACCCAATATGACATCATAATTCGGCATATCTAAAAGTGGCAAGTCAACGAAAAAATACAATTGATCAATCTCAATTGCCACACCTCCATAAATATGGCGTAAGGAAGCACCCCTACCTAATAGGGTATCCATATGTGAAGATACATCCTCCTCTATATCCACTAGTCCAGAAAAAGATGCAAATGTATAACTCGCATACAAGGGGGACACATCTGTATAAAAAATAGCCCATGCATAACTACCATAAATGTAGAACATACCCTTAATCACCTGAGGTTGTGCTGATTGGGCCGCTGCTGGACACTGTAAATAAGCACGTAATGAGGTTCTGGGCTTCCCTGTGCTGGAAACAAAGCCGAAAACATTAGCACTAATGGCAAGTCTTGGTACTATAGTGGGGCTGGAAGAGCCTGTTACTCCCCTGACTACTGGTGACCCTGACCAGCCTGATTTCCCTTAGGGTAATTTCAAAAAAATGGCCCGACTCACCACAAGTAAAACATTTCCCCTTGATATGATGTTCCAAACGACAATCTTGTTATCCCTTCCCCCGGGGCCTATCTTGATATCATTTCCATTGGCCCCATTGGCCCTGTCCCTGTTAGCCATACTGATCGTACTATACCTAGAGTGAGTGGCCATGTCCCTGGCCTCCCTGACAGCGATAATTATCTCCTCCTTTAAAACCCTTCGGTGGTTTCTCCCATAAAGTTATTCCTGTTAGAACTGTGAGACTCTCTGCCCTCTAGACAACTCTCTTGACTCAACTGATTTTGGCCCTTAGTCATTACCCGCCTTCTCCTTTCTTAGTTCTTTCTCTCTCAAAAACTTACAGTAGTCTTGACAATGTTGTAGTGTGGCATCTACTATTTGAGGGTACATAATGTATGCCGAATTTCCCATTAATACTCTCCTGATCCCCCATGTCAAGCCCCTAACAAATATGTCTATCTTCTTCACCTATGAACCCTCGATTTTGGGGGTAAAGTGTATCACTCGAGTAAATTCTTTATCATACTCCGTAATTATGCATTCCTTCTTCTTCAGTTGATCTAACTTTACCCTTAAAGCTTCCTATTGTGATGGAGGAAAATATTTTCCCTCAAACTTCTCCCATAACTGTGAAATGGTTATATATGACCAATTCTCCACGGTGGTAACGAACTCCCACCATTGTAGGGCATCGTTCATAAGTCTAAACCTAGCTAGAATCTGTCATTGGATGTTGGTACACTCTAATAGATGAAGACGTCTCTTGATGTCATTCCTACACTGCATCATAAAAATAGGGTATGTGGATCTCGAGAACTCTGATGGGTGCCTTTTCTTAAGAAAGTAATAGCTATCTCCCAAGAGGATACTTTAGGCTGAGCATGCACAAGTGCAGCCACGGTAGTGGAGATGGTGGTGGTTATTGATGCAACATGGTTGTCGTAGTCACACCTACTATCTGTACGATAATAGAGGTCAAGTCTTTCTGGGTGATAACATGTGTCTAATGCAGTAGTGGAGGTGGTTGCGGTTGTTTCTGGGCTATCACTACCTCTGACTCGGCGCTAGAAGTTAGTCATTGTCGGACTACTTGTCGGCATTATGTGTTCACTATTTGAAAGATAGTAAACAAAAGTGTATAAGTACATGTGCAAAGATAGAATAAAAAACCTAAATAACAAGCTCTAATGTATTATGCGAAAAGCGATGGATATTGTGACGACCAGGATATGATTATGATAAACCATGTTTAAATCATGCTTACTGTATGGGATGGAGATAATGTATTATTAGAATATATAATGTTAAGTTATTGTGTTTATTCTAATCTTACCTTCATAACTTATGAAATATTGAATTAGTCACAAACACAAATATGTGAAGTCTTCGGTAGGAATATTCGAGTTCGGGACTAGTTTTGGCCACTATAATATAATAATTGACTTGAGGTGAAAACTAGATAGTTGTACATATGTTACTTAAGTTTGTAACACAATAAACGGTGTATAAAATAGAGGTCCTAGCAAGAAGTTATGCTGGAATTACGAAGCAGGGGCAAATCTGTCCATTCGTTAAGTGGTATTTTGTCTTATATGTATAACAAATGGATGAATTCCATTGGTTGGAAGGGGGGGGAAAGCTTGGACGACTTAATCCCCTTGAAATAACCTTCTTCTTCATCCAAACTCATCCATTAGAGAGTTTGTCCTGAAGAGAGAGAAACGAGAAGTTTAAGAAGAGAAAGGCGAGGAAAAATGGGATAAAAATCCATAGGAAATTACGAAAACATCCCTAAGGTAATTCTACCTGTAAATCTTGTATATTGTTGGAATTATTGATTTAAAATGATATAAATAATCATTTTTTTATGAAACTTCCATGTTTTGAGGTATACGTATGGATAGATGCGGGTTTAAGCAAGGTTGAACATGTAAATCATGTATATTGATTCAATTGGAAACCATGTGTATTCAAACTCCTATAATTTTTTGTATATTTATTGGAATTGAATAATTCCAATTGGATATGAAAATAGACTCATATATGTATAATATATCAGAATATTATGTGAAAATACCAAGAAATTAATCTTTGGTGATAGTTTGAAGTTCATATATCAAATCTGCCCCAAAGGTGTAAGTATGCACACCAGGTGTTCGATGTTTTGCTTGACATAGCAAATGAACCTTAAAAATTATGAAACTTTAATTTTGTATTGTTACATATGCTTATGGATGTTGGGTGAAATATAAAACGAAGTTATGATGCAAAAAAATTATGAAAGTTCTTCGAAGTTGACTGAACGATAAAAGAGTCTATAGGGAAGATTTTATTTGTAATAAAGAAATGGACACATCTTGCTCTAGGAAACTTGAAATGATGTGTTGTCTTTTATATTGGGAACCTAATATGATACGAATTGGATTACCAAGAAGGAAATAAAGTATGTTTGGGCTATGGATGGGATATGTTAAATATTTTAACATGAAATTGGATGAGACTTCATTTATGATAATTGATTAGAGTGGGATGATATGATGCTTGTGAGTATGGTCAAGGTTAATTTATTATTTGTATTGTTAATATCCTTATGATGATACTAATATTTTAACACTTTATATGTGAAAGGGAAGAAGAACCGGTTGAACAAGGGCCCGACAAAGGCAGGGGAAAAACACACGAAGTGGCTAAGGTGAGTGTACTCACTGTAAAAAGATGTATTATACATGGCTATGGAGATGATCTGAATATGTACTCACTGTAAAAATATGTATTATACATGGATATGGAGATGATCTGAATATCACTCACGGGTAAGTTGTATTACACATGGTTATGGATACGATTTGAATATCACTCACGGGTAAGTTGTATTACACATGGTTATGGATACGATTTGAATATCACTCACGGGTAAGCAGTATTACACATAGTTATGGATACGATCTGAATATCACTCACGGGTATTGATTATGCATTTGTTCATTTCGGTTTACCGAAATAGGAGGTTACTCCCCAACCCAGAATGGGGGAGATTTGTCTATTAAAGACAAGGGGTTACTCCTCGACCAGGAATGGGGGAGATTTGTATATTAAAGACAAGGGGTTACTCCTCGACCAGGAATGGGGGAGAATTGTCTATTACAGACAGGATATGTGAATCATGATTCATATAAGTTGGTCATTCTTTATTAATGAGCTGGATAAGTGTATAATTGATCATTCTTTATGAATGAGCCGGATAAGTATATAATTGATCATCTTTATGAATGAGATGGATAAGTATATAATTGATAATTCTTTATGAATGAGCCGGATAAGTAGATAAATTATCATCTTTATAAATGAGTTGGATAAGTATATAATTGGAAATTCTTTATGAATGGGCCGGATAAGTATGCATATATCATCAGGGGGATATGATTTATTGCATTTAATTTTATGCAATAGTATTGTAGTGATGCATTTGCTGAGCTATTTTGCTCATGGTTCCTATGTTTATGTTTTTCAGGTATTGTGATATCACTGCCAAATCTAGGAGTTCGGTGGGGTTAACAAGGGATGCATAAAACCATGATTGGGTCAAACGTAAATGGGGTAATTTAAGCCTACTTATCTTTTCAGTGAGTTAGAATAAGCATAATTACCTTAATAAAAGTGAAGGGATTTTAGTTTTATTGATGCATATTAATAATTGAATAAAGATACTCTTGTTTATGGTTTGATTTAGGTAATTACGATTTGACTCACTTTGACTTTCAAACTTAATTATAAATAACTGGGTTGGGGTGTGTCAGATACACTCAAGATACTTAGGACACTGGAACTTGGAATGCTTTAATACCAATTGTGACATCCCATAAAATCTAATCTAGATTGATCAAGTATAAAATAAATAAAATAGGAGTCTAAATATTTGGCTATCATTCTAAGCATGACTGGAAATAAAAATAAATGAACAATATAAATAACTGAACATAATAGTGGTGAACCACAATAACTCTGATACCAAATCAACCAAAAGCAATAGAACCATCGCATACTATAATTCTCTTATATTAAAATCTCATACCAAAAGTACTGAAAATACCGACTAAATACTACACAACATATATCTAACATAATAGATAAATAGATATGAATAAAGGAATGAGCGGACTGGCTCGACACCTACAACATATTTGAGCAACAAGTAAAATTGAGATAAGGCTGGATCAGGGGTAAGGCACCCCGACGACCTATGTTCTGAAAAAATAATTCAACAACAACGCTAATAACAAGTTTATGACAAGTAAGATTATAACTGAGTTTAGGCTACAATATAACTACGCATCTTCCTTGCGTATTTTAGTTTCTTTTAAGTTATCCCAACCCAACCGCCATAAATATCTCATGTGTCTACTCCCAAATCCATGTGAACCCCGTGATTATATATTATTGGTCTCAATTGAATATAGGTAAAGGTTCCAGTACTGTAGATTTTATACATCTTACGTATATCAATATATCAATTGATAAAGACAATCTCTAAGTCTACATCCACATAAGTACAGTCAATACCACATACATCATAAATAGGCTATTCTTTAGCCCTCATATAAGGAAGGCATATTCTTACTGCCTTCGGGGATCATTCATTCGTACTAGGCATACTTATAGGTTGCTCCACATCTATAACCATCAAATCATCTATTAGGGATAATCACCACGCCTTCACACTAGTCATTTAGTCCCATATCCTAAACCAATATGAAAGATCACCCCTTGTACATCTCCATAAGATACAACGGGTACTTTCAACACATGGTGTCAAGGGTAAATTCCTTCTTTATCTATCGGGGTACTGAAATGATCTCCATTATACGCGCCTCATCAAGATATCCCCTCTAGCACATATCCAACATGAACTCATGTCCGGTATGTTACACATAATACACCAGACAAGTAATCTTAATCACATAAAGGTTACCGGGCTTAAATCCATATATAGCAACTTAACTAATAATTATTTAAGCATTTATGTAGTCATGATTACTAGTCTTAGATCATTAGCTCAGAATAATCTAAGTCTATTCCTTATAAATTTTCCCTTAAGTATTCCCTTTAACCTTTTAAACAAAAATTTAAAATTCGCTTCATCCGTGCGCCAGTATTAAAAAGTAGTCGTTCGCACAGATGTTATTCGTATGGGGTCACTTAGCATTTGTACGGTGTCCATTCATGTTGACCAAAAAAGGACCCATACACACAGTTTAAAAACCAAAACACCCATAACTTTGGGCTTCATCAACCTTATGCACCTGATACACAAACTACGCTTAAAACCACCATTAACAGCCAATACTAAGGTCTCGCTAACTCTTATATACCCTACAGTGGCATGATAACTTCATTAAACCAAATTATATACTCTCCTTACATGTTTTAGTTTATTTATTATGGATTTAGATGTATATTTCAGAATTTGGGATTAAGAACCTTAGAGATTGTATTTCATCCATAAATCTTAAGTTTATAATCAATTTATGAATTAACTAAGGGGATTTTGATCCATTATCGATGTCTAACATAATCTTAACAACTCTATATCAATTTTATCTCCAATTCATAAGGAAATTATTTAACTTCAATTTATCTGTAGAACATGAATAGTAAACTATTTTATCATATGAATTTATTACTAAACTAGTCGAATAGTCTCCGAAACACATTTTAATCAAATTATGCTTTTGATTCCAATGAATAATCATATTATAACACAAAATCAATTAAAATGCTACATGGGGTGAACTTTCCTTGACTGAAAGGGATAAATCCCAAGCTCAATTATCCCAATTCCCCTCTTCTCCAAGTTGCCTTCTCTCTCTAGCTTTAGGGTATCTTTCTAAATGGCTTCGTGAGAATTAGGGTTAATAAAATGATCATTTTATTATGTAAATTTTGAAATTAGGGTTAGGCCCCATATGGGCCTTAACCCAAAGTGTCCAAATACCTTTCTAAACAACCTAAAACAAAGGCCAAGTCCAATACTAACCCATAGGGATTAAAATCCATTATTTCAAGTCCTAACTAACTATTATACATGCCCAAAAAGTCCTTAATATATCATACTAACGTCTACTTAATTCCGTAATTAAATAATTTATTATCTTACATAATGAGTTTTAAATTTTTAATTACTGCATTACTATAATTTATATTCGATTTAAATTTATAATAATACTAACACATGTAGCAAAAATAAAACTGACTTCACATGCTACTACAGGTAAATACATAAAAATTTACAATTTATTAAATTTTAAACACTTAAATTACGGGGTATTACAGTATGTGTGTGCTTTGTAGAGAAGTTGAAAACATAAATCACTTGTTTTATGAGTGTGGGTTATCTAGTCAAATATGGGACAAAGTGTTAAGCTACAATGGGTGTAAT